>OY728152.1:147466329-148716329 GCA_963277665.1 Viscum album | reverse complement strand
TCCCTATATTTGAATTTATGTTATTTTGAGAATGTATTAGATTTCTTTACATAAATCCCACATCAATTTCTGAGGAAGGTATGTCACATTTTATATTCCAATCTAAACTATGATCATCTATCAGTGTCATGATAAATATAAAGTTCTAATGGAAATCACATCCATTGTATGATTCTTGGTTCCGATTCAAAAGGGTTTTTTATCACAGTTGGTTGGGTAGAAACTCAACATCAATGACATTCCTATTGTGTAGGATTTTTGGAGGTTTTTTCAGAATATTTTCCTAGTATTCCACCAAATATAGATGTTGGGTTTTCAATAGAACACATACCTGGTACTACACCAATTTTAGAGACTCCATATAAAATTCCCTTGTTTGAGTTGTCAGAATTGAAGAAGAAACTCTAGTAGAATATTGAAAAGGGATTCATTCAGTCAAGTGTGTCACCTTAGGGTACAACTATTCTTTTTTTATATTAGAGGTGGATCGATATGACACTGTATTGATTATCAAGATTTCAACATGATCATAACCAAGAACAAGTATCCTCTATCCCATATTAAAGAATTTTTTGATCAACCATATGGAGATCAACACTTTTACATGATTGATATTCATTTTGGAAATCATTAATTGGTGGTCAAGAAGGAGGATATACCAATTTCAGCATTCCATACATGGTATGGCCACTATGAATATATAGTGATTCTATTTGGTCTTACTAATTCAACTTCTATCTTTATGGATTTAATGAATAGAGTATTTAGAGATTAACTTGATCAGTTTATGGTAGAATTTATCAAAAATATTCTTATATATTCAAAGATAAATTAATGGCATTAATATCACTTGAGAATTTTGTTGAAGAACCTAAGGAAGGATAATTTTTATGAACAAATTACTCAGTCTGAATATTTTCAACAAAAGGTTTCGCTTTTTGGTTATATAATCTCAATAGAGGGTATACTTGTGGATACATCAAAGAAATGAGTTATTCGATATTGGTTAAAACCAACCACTATGATTTATATCTATATTTTTATTAGTTCGGTTAGATATTATCAATGCTTTGTAGTGAATTTCTTACAACTATCTAATCCACTCACCAAGTTAAATCAGAAGGGAGCTAAGTTCCTTTAGATGGATGAATGTGAGGAAAATTTCAAGGAACTAAATATAATGTTATTCAAATAACCTAACTTTATATTATCATATAGTGGATAATTGTTTGTGATATTTAGTAATGCATCAAAGAAATGACTGGGATTATTTCTCATGAATAATGATATGGTGATAGATTATGCCTTATGATAATTTATGGTTCATGAGAAAAATTACCCAACTCATGATTTGGATTAACCTATGGATATTTTTTCATTAAATACATAAAACTGTTATATTTATGGAGGAATATGTGATATATATACTAATCATAAAATATTAAGGTAAATATTCACTTAAAAAGAACTAAATATGTGTTATAGAATATGGTTGGAGTTGATTAAAGATTATGACTTATTAAAACATTAAAACCCTATAAAGTGAATGAGGTGGTTGATGATTTCATTCAAAAGGATTATTCTAGCTTATTTATGATTAGGATTGAAAAATATCGAATATTTATGGTTTTTATAAGAATCTATCTATAAATCATGAAGGAAGGGGAGAATATTATCATTCTCAAATGAGTATTCAACTATATATACATGTGTGGATTAAGGAGGTACATAAATAAGATATAAATATATAGAAGAAAGTGAGAAATGTTCCTATGTTTAACCTTGATTATTATGTAATGATATGTTTTAGGAACCTATATATATTCCATCCTTACCAAATTTAAATAAGGACTTGTTGGATGATGCATATAGTTCATCATTCTTTATTCATCCTAGAAGTAAAAATATTTATATACATATGGAAGATTATTTCTTGCGGGAGAGAATAAATAGAAATATCATAGAGTATGTATCTAGTTTCTTGGTATGTCATCAAGTTATGTCTAAGAGACAAAATTCTATGGGTATGTAACCACCATTGCCCATACCAGAATGGAAGTGGTAAACATCACCATGTATTTTGTTGTTGTAATCCCCAAAATGTCTAAGTGACATAATGTTATTTGGGTTATATTAAATCAAATTCTTATGTTATCAAATTTCATTTCTATTAGATAATACTTATCTCCTAATCATTTTTCAATAATATATATTATGTAAGTGGTAAGCTTTCATGTAGTACCACATTCTATTGTATCTAATTGGGATCTGAGGTTTAACTTAATATTTTGGAAATTTATTCAGTGATATCTTGATATAGAGTTGAGTTTTAACACATTTTATTATCTTCAGATAGATATTCAGATTGATATAACCATTCAAACCCCATAGGATATGTTTAGATCTTGTTCTATTGATCTCAGTGGTGGTTGGAATCAACACCTTCCTCCAATAAATTTTTATTTGATTAATAGATTTCACTCGATCATTTAGATAGATCCTTATGATTCCATCTATAGAAATAAGTTTATAACTCCAATATGTTGGGATGAAGTTGGATAAAGAAAGGTATTGGGACCTAATCTGGTTGAGAAAATGGTAGCCAATGTTATAACCATTCAACAATACTTCAAGGCATCTCCAAGTCAATAGAAAAGTAATTCTGAAAATCATCAGTGTGATGTGGAATTTGAAGTTAGTGAAAAGGATTTTCTATGAATTTATCAACTAAATATGGTTATGATATTTGAGAATAATGGAATTATAGTCCCTAGTTATATTTTCCCTTTCGAGATTCTTCATTAATTAGGGATGGTATCTTCTCTCTTGGAGCTTCTACCTAACCCCTCTCGAGTTCCCAGTGTGTTCCATGTATCTATCCTGAGGAAATATATACATAACCTTTAACATTTACTAAACATATAGGTCATACCACTAGATCAATATATCTTCTATGATTAACAATCAGTGCATATTCTACATCATAGAGTGAAAGTGCTACGAAAGAAGACCACTCACCTGGTCAAAGTTTTATGGAGAAACTGCCAATTTGAGGAAGCTACATGAGAACAAAACGATATGATGAGGAAGAATTATCCTCCATTGTTTATAAAAAATTAACATGATTTTAAGGTTAAAATAATTTTTTTAAGTGGGGAAAAATGAAACACCGTGATATTTAACGAAAAAAAAAATCTTTTTAAATAAATTTAATCTCTTTGATAACTTAAGATATATGCAACCCCAAGTCTAAATTAATTATAATATAATATACCATTAAAAATATGTGTATGAATAGAAATAACTAAATTATGAAAATTATATGGTTTACACATATATAAAATAAACTCATTGGTTAAAAATTGATTAGAAACAAAAATAAAAATCATTTGAATGTCAAAGAAATGGTTTTCGAAAAAATGCTTTTTACATGTGCAACATCTTTTTTAATTAATAAGTTAAATTAATCACTATTGGTTAATAATTTCAAAAAAAATTATATATCATATATTAAATTAAATGTTTTATCATTCATATAATGTTTTTTCTAGGAATGGTATAAGAATAAATCCAGTTTTATTCTTAAAAATGTATTTTTTCTAAAAAAAGGTTCCATTGTGTTTTGTGCATTTCTTTTAAAATATTTTTCTCCCAATTTTAGAAAATTTATTTTAAAAAATAAAATTAATTTTTAAATTAAAAATTAAAAAATTTTCTTATAATGAATTTTTTATAATTTTCTGAAAAGATTAATTTTTTGATGAATGGTGGAAAATACTATTTATTAAAATTGCCTTTACCTTTGTAGAATTAAAAAATTACATTATGTTTTAAAATAGTATTAAAAGTGAAATTAGTTGAATTATATTATTAATAATCCAATTTAGGTCATTCTAATCAATTTGATGTTGAATTTTGACATAAAAACTTTTTATACTTTTGAAAAAAAATATTTGGAAAACCATTTTTTCTTCGTGATTATGGGTTCAATTTTAAATTAAATTAATTAAACTAGGTGAATTAAATTTTATAAAATGGATATCAGTATTTTTAATCAAAATAATTAATATTATTTGAAAATTTAAACTTAATTTTTTTTATAATGAATAATAAAAATATGTTACCGTGGTTAAGGTAAAAACATTTTTTAGGGGTTAAACTAAAAAGATAAGGGTTAAAATGAACTCAAAGGGTATAATTTATATTTTATAGAAATATATATACCTTATACAATCTAATTTTTATAAATTTTAATTTTAGATCCATTTTCTTAAGAAACTGACTATACATTATTGTAAAACATTCAAACATTACAAGTGTGCGCCTCACCTCAATTATAAAAGGACTCCCACTATTCTCTCCTATTAAAAATTAAATATCCATATATTTAATTAAATAACTTCCCAAAAATATTAATTATTTATTTCCCAATTACCTATAGTCATTTTTTTTATCAAAAAACTATCCTAGTAAGGCTTTAGGTATAATCCTAAAGAGGTTGTTCGAAGAAGATGCATAGTTCTTTACCATGCATTTTTGTTTTATTTCTTCTTCTACCTCCTATAAATCATTATAGAATATGATGAAAAAATAAAAAAAATTATCTTAAATTTAATTATATTTTATTATGTTAATGCAATAACCTATATTCATATCCTCTATTATCAAATGGGAAATTAAACCATCAATCATGTGTATTACGGGCTACCACCTCACGAACTGATGTAATTCATTTTCCATCATCACCTCTTCCGGATGAATATAATGATTAATTTAATGTATATATATGATATTACTTAAATAATTATAATTATTTAATTAAAATATCATATATACCTTATTAGCTTTCAATCTTTTGGAAAATGATAATGTCACTCGTGTGTATGTGTGGACTACCGCCTATACGAAGCGATGTGATTCGTTTTTCATTCTCACATTACATGGATGGTAATAAGGATATATTTTATTAATATATATTATATATATGATATAATAATTATTCTATAAATTTATTTAATATTTACCTTTCTTTCATTCCATCTATTAAAAAGTAAAAACAGTATTCACGCGTACATACGGCATAACATCTCCATGAACGGTGTAATTCATTTTTATATATCTATCTATTATAGATGAATATATCTATATATTTAATATATATCATACTAATATCATGATTAAGATTTATTATAAGATTTAACCTTGATAAAAGTAAAAGGACTGGAACTATTGAACTGAAACTCTTCAGAAAAACAAAATAGTAAACACCTGAAAATGATGATTTTATTGAAGAATTATTAATAAAAAGATGTTTAAATATAATTAGTGGAAAATTTATGATATTATAAGTATATAAATTATTTTTCATAGAATTATAATAAATATAAATTTATTATAAAATAGTTTAGAGTGATTTCTAAATAATTACAATTGAAGGTAAGGGGTTTCCGTCTCATTTTTACTTCTATGAGATGCATGTAATATTCAAAACTTATTTATTTTGTGTGGTTTATATAATTCCAATGAATTTATATTATTATTATCCTTATTAAAATTATTAGAAAATAATTATCCATCTATTTTTCTCTATTTCTTGAGGTTTTAATTTAAAAATTACCAAAGTGGTAAGGCTTTTATGTTATAATCTCGTTGTTTATTAGAATTAATAATGATTAAGTTTCTAATAATAAGATATTATGATATAGCTCTCAATAAACTCATTAATTTTATTCTACTCTGGTTACTTATATAAATTACATTTTTTCCTTTCTTATTCCTCCCATTATGTACTCAAGATACTTTAATAATTTTTTTAAGGAAAAAATGACTTTATTTATCTCTTCGATTGAAAATAATTTCTCTTTTATTTACATGTTTTCAATAAAAAAATCAATGGTTTTTATAATATTCAACCATGATTGCTTAAATTCATTTTTACCCATTATTTAATTTTAAAAAAATAGTTTAAAAGTAATATTCTTATCATTTTCCGAAACAAAGTACTTTTAATTTTTTTTACAAAATTGTGAAAGGAATTTTTTCTTTTATAATATATGGCATGAATGGTATTTTTTCATCCTGACTAATAAATGTTTTTAATATTACATTACAGGTTTCCAAGGTTATTTTAATATAAATAACCATAATTTTTTATAATTTTTTATATTTTAAAGAATTAATTTCAAAGTGAAGAGGATATTTTCTTCAAGAAATATACAAAGTTGTATTTAAAGGTGTTTTCATCTAAGATAACATCATTTGATTCTACTAATTATTTACTAGGGATATTATCCAATGATACCATCTTTATTCTTTATTTAGATTTTTTATAATTATGATGGTGAGATTTTTATGAAACTCGTTCTTTTTTCATGGGTTATGCTATGATGAATTAATGAAATGATTATAAAACCCTTTTATTTTCTATGGGTTATGTCTTGATGAAATGTTTCCTTTCATGGTTTTTGATATGATGAATGTATTATGATATTATGGAACATATATTTATGAGTTTCATCATGTGATGGGTTGGACCAGAATTATATATCCCTCTAATGAATTGATTAAATATGGATATATCATGGGATAAATAAGACTGTAATGAGGATTGAACCTGATACAGTAAGGGAATATACACACTATGATAGTATTTGGAGTGAACCATGACTACTATGATGGTTTGGAGAGTTAAAATATTCCACTATGATAGTCTTGGTAATGATCCTTGACTACTAAGAAAATGAATTTCTATGCAGTATGCCAAAACATTAAGTATTATGTCAATTTTATGTTATTGTGGATCATTTTCTTTGATTCCTTTATGATTTATCTATTATGGACTACCATGATTTATTCCATGACTCCATATTATGATATATGATATACATGGTATGGTTTTCAAATGTCATTCTCATATTCTCATACCCTTAGGATCATATTATATTTATGTGATCATTAATATCTCCCTAGTTTACCCTTATTGATAATCTGAGCTAACCATTTATTATGTTTCCTTTCCTTGGGTCATTAAGAAAGGTATTAATATGATATGTTTAATAAGGGTTTTAATTATAAAGAACTCAGTTGGAGATGATGCAGTTCACTTATAAACCAGTTTTTATGTATCCATGTTTCCAATGATACTAGACCTATATAATTATTGCATGTATTGTTATGTAATGAATGTTCATTAAATAATATAAAATATCTATGTAGGAAAATTATAGGTTTCCGTAATACATGTGGAATATTTTTAATGAATAAATTATTATGAGATGTTTTCCTGATATTAAGACACAATCTGTCCCATAATTTTTTTGTTAATTAGCCTATAGAGGAAAACATGGACCTAACAAACTTTTGTTTTATAATCTATAATTAAATAGGGAATGGTTTTTAAATATTCCCATGAGTTTTATAAAAAATTTATGACTATCAATTCAATGAAAATATTTTTGTATCTAGAAGAAAAGCCTCAAATACTAATGAATATTTCTGTAACATTTGAGGTATGTGGAATAGATTTTCTAGGAAAATTTCCCATGTAATTTTTAAATTCATACATATTTTTAATTATATATTAAATTTCAAAATGGGTTAAATGAAAAGCCACAAAAAATTGACGATTCACTTTTTGTTTTTACATTTTTCATAACTAATATCTCTTTCAAATTTAGAATCCCAATAAAATTCATCAATGACTAAAGAATACTTTTTTCATCTAAATAATGGATTATTTGATCAAAAATAATGGAGTGACACATAAAACCACAACACCTTACCATCCTCAAACAAATAGACAATCTGATGTGTCCAGCCGAAATATTAATGTAATTTTGGAGAAACTTTCAAGCTAAATATAAGAGATTAGAACCAAAGGTAGGAAGACATGTTATAGGATTATGGAATAACCTATAAAAATCCTCCATATAATAATCCCATACCATATGATTTCTAGGAAACAAATTCATTTACAATTGGAGCTATATTATAGGGTTTACTAGGAAGCAAACAAATTTAATTATAATCTAATAAAATAGTAAAATGAATTAAATATTCTAATTTAAAATATTGAATAAATTAGAATATAAGACTCTATGAACTATATAATTTAAAAATAACAATCAATATTTTAACAAGAAAAGCTGATTCCACAAATACAATTCTATCTAAGAAAATGTGTGTTGTTTTATATATCAAAATTTAAGATAATGTCATGAGAACTTTGTTTGAGATGTGATGGATCATTTTCTCTTACTAATTCTACCCCATTTTTTATTTTTTATATTTTTAATGAATAATAGAATAATCTATTTTTTCTTAATGTGAATATGATAAAGTAGTATTTGGGGAATATGCTACAAGAACTGGTGGATGAAATCAAACTTCTCCAACCATTTTATTAATAAAACTATCAGTTCTTAACCTTCCTTAAACATGTTTACTGTTGTAATTATTTTAAAACTCATCAAAATTTTACTAATATTGGAATAAATTAAGGGCATTATTCATTAAAGTGTGGGGGGGTTTTTTTGGAATTTCTTGAAAAAACTTATTTTTCATTTTTATGTGTATTTTTTATTTTTTGTGTTTTTTTAATTATGGGAACTATATATGGAACTTTTTGAACTGTAATTGAATTACTTTGGATTTTTTTAACCCATTCCATTATTATAAAATGATTTAATCCCTAAAATTTATTTATATGAATGGTGAAATCGAGTTAATTTCATATATACTTTTTGGGTAATTTCCTGATGGAGACATTAATTGTTGTATCTCATACCATAAAATGATTTTTAATGTTAAAATAGGTTTATTATTAGGATTCTTAACCAATTTTGACATTTCTTTACAACATCCTCATTTTTTAGAGAAAAATACAACAATTTATTAATTATAGCATTTTTTACTTCTATCAAAACCATAGAGCATTAAGGTGCTTTTGTTGAAAATGATTGAGGAATTTTTTTATTTAAAAGGCCCATTTTTACAAAATCAACTCTATTTTTTCCTATATTTTATATTTAACCCTTGTAATCCCTTAGAATCCATGAAAAATAAGGTTATAGAGCCACAATATAAACATGAATTCTAATCAAACTTACTCTATAATTAATTGTATGATCTTAGTTGAAATCATGTTTATATTAGGGTATTTTTATGGAGTTATTATGTCATTTAGGGTTGCTATAGATATATATATAAGTATAATAAGAAATTTTTAAGTTGTAATGATTGAACCTAGTTGTGAGAAGAATTATAAAATCAAATTCATATCAAGGAGTTTTTATGTGATATTTTCTATAAAAATAAAGAAAATGTCAAATATGGTAAGATGGAAGAAGATTTGTTATTCAAAATATGGGAAACTAAATTCACACCACTGATTGAAGTTTAAAAACAATATATTCCAATAAAATTAAAATTTTCTGTTCAATTTGAAATCCAAAAACATTTATGTGAAATGTTTTTTATTGTATAGTGATGAAAATATATTTTTTTATTATGTATTTAAGGTTTAGACTACCCATTAATATAAAAAGGTGTTTGGAAGTAAATAATTCCAAAAGGGAGTGAGTAGGATGTCATTCTTGAGTGAAAAATTTAGAATCATGAATTTTTATTAAAAAATATCCAAACCTACTTATTATTCTATTAAATTTTTAATATTTAAAACCAACAAACCACAATTACTAAATATAATTGTAAATCCCTAATGATTATCATGATTCATTGATTAATTGGGTTGGGACTTAGGAACTCATCAAGCCTATGGTGACCCTTTCATGAGTTTGTATGATAAAAACCTTTTTTAAATTAACATTTTTGTAATGCGAAAAATATTTTAGTGAAGTATGTGTTTAAGTATATGGGAATATGTAATAAGTGAAATTCAATCGAATATACCTAAAAGATAATATGGAATTAAGTTTATTGAGGATTAATTGTAATTTTGGTTGCCTTAGTATTGATTTGGATGACTCTCATTGTCCGGTGTTTTAAATTTTACTTTTTTTATCATTTTTATGCTTACTAATGAGATATTACAAGAATCATTGTGATCATTTAGATGTGAATTTTATAGGTATTAATTCATCTATTTCTTACTCATGGTTATTCAAGATTGGTTATGCATCAGATATTTTTGTTCATGTTTACAAGATCAAAAATTGTATAGAATTGATGAATGGAAGAGAATATATATATTTATATACATATTGGAAATGAAAAAAGTTTTTTTTATTAAAATTGGTAATTATGATCGAATACTACCTAGTGTATCATTTTTATAATTGAAAAAATTTCACAATGTTCCAGTAGTAAAGATAAAAGTTTTTTCATTATCTTTCTTGGACGAAAAAAGAATTTCCATTCATGATTATTAACAATAGTTATTCTATATACATGAATGAAATATTTTTAGGGTATTGAGAATATGGTGAATGGATTATTCATTATGGATATGGATCATATTATTTATATCATTCATGATAAGAAGTTTATGGTTGATTATAATGCCACTTATCTTTTGAATTGTTTCCATGTGTATATAAATGAGAAACACAAAAAAAATTATATAGATATTGATTGATGGAATAATTAAATTATGAATTCATTGAAAAATAATAATATTTTTTGTTAAGAAAAATAACCAAAACATGTTTTAGTGTTAATGGTGAGAGTGACAATAGAAAAATTGTATGCAACAAATTATGTTTTATGTTGAACATTGAGTACTTAAGAATGTTATTAGAATTGCTAATTTATAAACATTACGGATGAGTTTTATTGGTATAGTTATATGTTTCCTATGATAAAAAAGTTTAATATGATAATACAATCAAAGAGTTAATAAACAAGTATAGAATCAATTAAGAAAAAGTATTATGATTTTATAATCATATCAAGGTGGGGAATACATGATCTTGGAATTTACATGTCATCTGAGAGATTATGAAATTTTTTGATAGCCCACTCCTCTTAGAGCACCATATTGTAATGGTATGTATGAGAGTAAGAATCATTCCTTTTTAGCCAAGATTTGGTTGATGATGACATACTGTGAGCATCATATATCATTATATAGATATTATCTACAAGAAAGATTATTCATAATAAAAAAAATCATATAAGGTGGTCATAATTACACTATTTGATGTATGTAATGGGTACTGTCATGATATGTATTTTATTAATATTTTGGTTTATGAATCATAACTATGATGTTTTTCTTCTAATTAAATTAGACTAAAATTAGATAAATCCATTGTATTGGCAATCCCAAATAAATTGTGGGATGTTTCTTATATGATCATATGTTAAAAAATGGGTTTTTTGATTAACATTGTGCTTTCCTTGAGAATGATCACATTTCAATGGTTAGTGGGAGGAATGTTTTAATTATAAAAGTGCAAAACCAATAAATAGGAATGATTTGTGAGATAAAAAACAAGTTAGTTCCATAAAGGGTTGTGTAAACTGAACTAATTCATGTTACACAAGAACCTAAAAGGTCTATTAGTATTCATTAATATTAATGATATATGAATTTATTGTAAAAAATGATGATAAAGTAATGTTCATAGATGATGAACCCACTACCTACCAAAAGGCCATTTAGTGTTTTATATTTTTTGAAATTTTTAGGGATAATATGATCGAATATGGACTCTATATACAGTAACCATGTTTTGGAAATTTTGATATTCATTATTAGTGGTGATATCTATAAGGTTAAGTGTGGTTTTCCTTAAAAATGCTAACATTTATTGTCAAATTTTTACCTATAATGTTTAATGCGTGGGAAATGGTTATAAAAAATCATAATATTTCCATTGAAGGGAAATTTTCAGCAGTTTTAATAATTATTTCAATTTGAAGATTTTTTACAATATAATATCATTATGATTATGAGATATTTCATATGCATGTGAAAACTAATTTCAAAATTTTAAACTCAGTGAAGTATTTGTAAATGATATAGCCTAAGGTGTTGATGTTCCAAATGATTCTTCTGTAGTGTGAAAGTTTTATCCACTCATTTATTATCACACCTGGAATTTTTAATTTATTTTTTTATTTTATTAATTCTTGACCTCAGGTTCTCGTGCCAAGGTCTGGGTTGGGTCCTGGATTAAAATCTTCGTCGTTTACTATTTTTACTTGGTTTCAGATCCCTGCATGGGCACTGCATGATTAGCGGTAACCGTGCGGTCTCCCCAGGTGCTTATGCGGGTGCCCAAGTGGACTACGTTGAGGTGTGCAATTTTCATGCATGTTTTTTTCAAGATGTGTGTTGAGTACGTGGTTACCCAGTTTTCAGAATTTGATAATTAAAAGGATTAAGTTTAAAAAACAGAATGTTTGTTAATAATAATATTATTATTGTTATTTATTTTTATTATTATTGTTTTTGTTTTGTATTATTCTTATTTATATTGTTATAATTATTATTTATATTGTTATGATTATTATTATTATTATTATAAGAAATAATTTAAAAATGAGGGGTTGAAAACCCTAGGGGAGGGTCGCGACACCCCCCCCCCCCCCCCGTTTTCTCTTCTGCACAGCGTAGTGCGCCTGACCTGGCGCCCCTCACAGCCTCTCCTACTGCAGCCACCAGCGAACCTTGGCTCCCCTGCTCCCGTTTCGACGGCCCGACGCTGCCACCTTGCTCCTACTCTGATGGCCTGACGCCACTACCCCACTCCCTGCTCCGGTAACTCAGCCACCCCAGCCACTCCATCCTCTCACCAGAACCCCCCTCATTCACGTTCAGCCTCCTGCCACCACCCCCTTGTCTGAACAGTGCGACCCGCTGCTCCAGTGACCTGTTGTTATGGCACGAACCCCTCGTCGGTGCATTTTTCTAAATTTTTGGGGTTTCATGATGTGTAGAACCTAGATGCTAAGATTGATGTGCAGGTTGGTTTTACTTGGGTTTTAGGGCATGTGAAGAGTCTGCGAGGTCTCGATCCCCATCTCCTTGAAGTCTCATCACATCCACGCTTGAATTGAGGTAGGTGAATCCTGATTTATCCTTTCCAATGCATTCTTTTAAAACTTGTGTTCTTCAAATTATTTATATTATTTGATTTCCAGCTTTATAATACACCATATTTAGTCCATTGTTGAGTTTATAATTCTATTGAATGTGTTAAAAATATATATTTGGTGATTTTGTGAAATTTTATTATTTCATGAAATACTTGAACCTTAAGTTGATTTGATAAGACTATTTAGTTGTGAAGTTGGTTTGGTGTGTATGATGGAAAGAAGAGTTGTTGAGATGGTTTTATGTGTGAAAACATGTGGTATACTTCTCAAATCGGACTTATAAACTTTTAAATTATTTATTAAATAGTGTGTATGCTATGAGCCTGGTTTTGAAAATGTGTTAGGCGCATGTGTTTTTAAATGTTGATATCACCGTGTCATGCGCTTTTCTCAAGTTTTGCACTAGTGTTTTCTTAAAATGGTATATTGTCTCTTTAAAATGATTAGTGATTTATTTTGGTGTTGAGTGGTTTTTGTAAACACTTTGTGGATTTTAAAGTGGTTTAATAAATAGCGTTGATGGCATGAGTTGTGTTATGAAGTTATGTCAAGCTGGTTCTTTTGCGCTGGTTGTTCATTTGGTTTGTTCTAAGTCAGTGTCTATGTTTTCTTAGTTATCATGCGTTTGTTTCAACGTGTTGGCGATGTAACCCCACGACACCACGATCATCGGCTTGCACATGCTTGTGTGCCTGTGCGAGGTGTATTGTGTCGTCGTCTCTGGGCTGCGACTCGAGGTAGGTCTTGCACTACACTCGCCTTTAAATTCAGAATTTATTAATTGCTTGATATTTTATTAATTTTAATTAATGAGAAATAATATAAGATAATTAATTTTAAAATGATTATTTGGTGTAAAAAGAGTCGTTTATTTTATACACGACACTTGAAATATTTTCTTGACGAGTGGACACCCAATAGTGAAAGAATGCTCGTTTGGACTTTAAACATAATTCATATAATTTTAAATGTAGTTCTGGTTTTAAAGATAAATGATTTCTTTTGACCAAGTGATTTGGGTTTTCTTGAGAAATGAGGTTTTTATTTAAATTTGGTGAAGGCCCATTTGGCACTTTAATAAAATAAATTATTTTGGAAAAACTCACATTAGAGTTATATATGGGTGATCATTGGTGTGCGTTGATTTCGTGAGTTGTGTGTGATATTTGTGCCTCGTGACTGATCGATTTACATTGTGGATGCACACATTTTTATTGTATGTGTTGACATGGTAACCTGGTATAGTGGGTGAATCTTATGAGAATGATTGCTGTACTATTTTAGATTACGCAATGGATAGTGGCCCCATAGTAGGGGAATACTGAGTTATTGCTACTATGAGGATTGGGCCCCTTGGTTAGGTAATGCAGGGATATGTCGAGCGTTAGGGCGTTATGACATCATCAAGTTAGAGAATGATTTTAGGATAAGTCACATTTATAGTATGTTCTGGATTGTTCACGATCTCCTAGGTTCGACCAATGTTTCTATTAGCGTTTATTTTTATGTGGTGGACGGTTGAGAGGTCTAGTTCGGTTGCTGGCCCCTGTGTGCGACTTTTTCCATTGCCCTTGGTGTGTGTTTTGTGTTATGTGTAGTTTTTATTTTTGGATAATAACTAAATTTTGGTTTTCTAATTGTTCGCAAAATGTTTTAAAATGAAATTCACCTATTCCCTTCAAACATTAAAAATTGTTTTTAAATTATAAAGGTTAATGGACAAATACTTGTTTTAGAAATGAAAGTGTGTGTGTGTGTGAAAACCAATATTTTTTATATTTAGTTCAAATATGGAATTAGTAAATTTCTGTTTTTAAAGGTAGTGCTTTGGGAATAGATTTAACGGGCTATCCTACTGAGTTTTAATATTCCTGCCTATAGTGTTTTCTTTTTTTTAGTTCTGCTGCAGGTTCCAGCTTCAGTTGTTTGCCTTGAGCGACGTTGGTTGTGGTATTGGAGGGTGACCCAAGGGGTCACATGGAGTTTTGGTTGTGTTCAGGTTAGTATAATTGTTGGTTTCTCTTTCTTTATTTTCATTTTTTCTATTTATTTCCGCTGCTTATTTTATTTTATTTTGGGCCAAATCATTCCCACCATTTTACTTTTGATGCCCGACACTAGTTTCCAGCCCGTGGGGATCGGGAACGCCCTTCGGGACATGTCGCAGACCGGCTCGGGTGACCGGTTTAGGGTCTTCTCGGGTTGGTTCGTGCAAAAATGGTATCAGAGGTGGCCCTTGTTATTTGGGGTGTCTGGTAGATGGAGATTAGGATTTTCGGGACTTGATAGGTAGTTACGAGATGGATGTCATGAACCCTCACTCGTTCCTCACCTCGAGTTTCCAGGGATAGTCCGGGAATTGAGTCTTTGTTTCGTTCTGGTTTGTTTTGGATTGAGGGATGACAACAGAGGTAAACCGTTGTTACATCGTGATCTCACATGGAGTAGTGACCCATGTGGAGTCTGGGTACACGGTTTGAATTCCTCCAAGTTGTTGACTCTTACTTGGGGCATGGCCCACTACCATGTCGCCAGGTTAAGTGTGACTACTAGTCCCTCACTCCGGTGGTTTGATGCAAGTTGAGTGTTGTTTTCGTTCTGGTTGGTGTAAGTGTGTTTTTGGAAATGGAAAAAAGGGTTTTTGAAAATGGGACTGATTTCTTTTAAATGACTTCAAATTTATGAAATGGGTTTTTAAAACTAAAAGCCTTTGGTTTGGAAAACTGGTGTTTGCTTGGGAATTTGTCAATAATGGTTTGGTTTGAAACCTCAAGTACTCCTTATGAACGTTTTCACATGTGATAGGATGTGTGGGAAGTGCGTGTTGGTGCGTATGAATGAAAGTGGATGAAGACATGTGCAACGATTCATGGTATTACCTGGGTGTGTTTGAAATTAAAGGCTTGACCTTGTTTTCTAAATTGGATTTTAAAGAGGAAAATGGTTTTGGAAATTGATTTTGGTTTGAAAAGTGGATTTGGTAGTTCGAAAGTGGTCTTGAAAGAAAGCGGTTTTTAAATCAAAAAAAAGGTGGTTTTGGAATCTAAAATGAAATAGGAATTTTAGACAGGGAATTTTGGGTTGTGTTTGTGGTTGTTTGTTTCTTTTGAGATGGTTGTTTTGGATGAAGGTGCTTTCTTTGATTTTGCTTCTAATGATATCGGTTTCGGATTGGTGTTTTATATGTTGTTCAAAACTGCATCCCAAAAAGGTCCCCAGAGTTTTTGATGAGTCATGCCCAGTTTTTGGTCCTTCTCAGATGTTGTCTATACTTCATGTTGATTGGAGTCTGTTAGAGACAGTGCAGTGGCTTGAAGAGGTCGAGCGTGTCTTCAGGGTATTGGGAACTCCCGAAGCTATTAGAGTGAATGCCATTTTGGGTATGTTTGAAGGTCCAGCTCTGGACGAGTAGGAGTTGTTCTCCCCACCATCACTGCATGTTGGGATGACGTGGGATTTCTTTAAATTCGTCTTCATCCAATGGTTTATAATTGAAGAGGGGAATATGAAGAAAGTGGAAGAGCTCATGCGTAATCAATATGGCCAACAGACAGTGAAAGTGTGTGTTAAAAATTTCAAGGAACTTGTGTCTTTCTCTGGAGGTAGCGTTGCAGGATTTGATGAAGACTCCTCCCTTCATCAGGGGTCTTTGTCCAGAGATCAAAGAGCGGGTCCTCCCTTTTTGGGGCCATCATTTTGGGAAGTTGGTACATAATGTGTTCTTAGCTGTGTTGGTCTCCGGAGCACCGATGGTTGGCAATCCACCGTATCCAGTTTCTCGTGAAGTTCCCCCATATGGAAAGCAGAGTTAGTTAGATGAATCTATTTGTAAATAATCCTCTATAGTGACTCTGGTTTCTAGTTCCTCGGACCATTCAGTGGTGTGCCACTAGTGTGGCTGGTTCGGGCACATGAAGCCATCTTGTCACAACCCAATAAATATGTGCCATCATTGCGGTTGTCTGGGTCATCTGGAGAAGTATTGCAAAAAGCGACACCTAAAGAAGATGTCCTGATCGGAGGATGCTAGTGTCTGACTGTGAGGCAGGAGATGCTTCAGCCATCAGAGCCCCAGCCACAGGTCTTAGGATGATGCTCGCGCACAGGCAGGAGTTGTTGGGGGTGTGAATCCTCGGTTTAGGATTTGTGTTTCGTGTTGGAGGTGGAACATTTAAATTCTTTCTGTTCTTGTTTTTTTGTTAAAGTTTTTAAGTTTTTGTAAGTTAATTGTTTTATCGTGGAGTTATGACGAACATGTTCTATTTTAATCCAACCAGTTTTGTTTGTCTGATCATGGTTTTCTGAGTCGTGTGTTTTGTTAAAAGTGTGTTTGTCCCTTCTCTGTATTTATTTTTGTTTAGTGATGTTCGTTTAGAGATGTAAGTTCCCATGAAAGAGATAATGTTTTTGGTTATGCTCGGGTTCACTGCTTGTGGTAAGTTTCGCTCGGAGGTTTCTCCCTAGTTTTGGTAGTGTTTGGTCTGGGAGGAGAGTTCCAGGTTTTAGTGGAGGTGTTGTTCGCTTGTGCAATAGAACTTAGTTTGGATCGGTGGGAAGTTCCTGCATCGCCCCCCCCCCCTTCCTGGGTTGATATGTTTGGGAGTTAAATTTACACTCTAGTTGAGTTTTGTGGTGGGGAGAACCATTTCATGTTCTCCCGTTCTCTTTTATCTTGGTTTCTTTAGTTTACTTTTGGTCATGAGTTCTTGTTTGGTCTATTGTTTAGCTGGGCGACTTTCTGGGGGCAGAAAGTGTCTGTGGTGGGGAGAATTGTCACACCTGGAATTTTTTATTCATTTTTTTATTTTATTAATTCATGGACCTGGGTTCTCGTGCCAAGTTCCAGGTTAGGTCCTGGATTAAAATCTTCACCATTAACTATTTTTACTTGATTTTAAACCCGTGCATAGGTACCGCATGATTAGTGGTAACTGTGCGGTCTCCCCAGGTGCTTGTGCAGGTGCCCAAGTGGACTGCGTTGAGGTGCGAAATTTGTGTGTTTTTTTTTTCAAGACTTGCATTGAGTGCGTGGTTACCCAGTTTTCATAATTTGTTAATTAAATGGATTAATTTTAAAAAAAATAATGTTTGTTAATAATAATATTATTATTGTTATTTATTTTTATTATTATTCTTTTGGTTTTATATTATTCTTATTTATATTTTTATAATTATTATTTATATTGTTATGATTATTATTATTATTATTATTATTATTATTATTATAAGAAATAATTAAAAAAAGAGGGGTTGAAAACCCTAGGGGAGGGCCGCGACACCCCCCCCCCCATTTTCTTTTCTGCACGGAACAGCGCGCCTGACCCGACGCCCCTTGCAGCCTCTCCTACTGCAGCCACTGGCGAACCTCGGCTCCCCTGATCCCATTTCGACGGCTCAACGCTGCCACCCTGCTCCTACTCCAGTGGCCCGACGCTACCACCTCATTCTCGTTTCGACAGCCTGACGCCACCACTCCACTCCCTGCTCCAGCGACTCGGCCACCCCAATCGCTCCCTCCTCTCACCGGAACCCCCCTCACTCGTGTTCAGCCTCTGGCCACCACCCCCCTGTCCGTCCAGTGCGACCCGCTACTCCAGTGACCTGCTGTTATGGCATGAACCCCTCGCCGGTTCGTTTTTCTAAATTTGTGGGCTTTTATGATGGGTCGAACCTAGATGCTAGTATTGATATGCGGGTTGGTTTCACTTGGGTTTTAGGGCATGCGAAGAGTCTGAGAGGTCTCGATACCCATCTCATTGAAGTATCATCGCATCCACGCTTGAATTGAGGTAGGTGAATCTTGATTTATCCTTTCCAATGCATTCTTTTGAAACTTGTGTTCTTCAAATTATTTATCTTATTTGATCTGAATATTTATAATACCCCATATTTAGTCCATTACTATGTTTATAATTCTATTTAATGTGTTAAAATGTATATATATTTTGTGATTTTATGAAATTTTATTATTTCGTGAAATGCTTGAACCTTAATTTGATTTGATAAGACTATTTAGTTGTGAAGTTGGTTTGGTGTGTATGACGGAAAGAAGGGTTTTTGAGTTGGTTTTATGTGTGAAAAGATGTGGTATACTTCTCAAATCAGATTTATAAACTTTTAAATTATTTATTAAATAGTGTGTATTCTACGAGCCTGGTTTTGAAAATGTGTTAGGTGCACGTGTTTTTAAATGTTGATATCATCGTGTCGTGCATTTTTTTCAGGTTTTGTACTAGTGTTTTCTAAAAATGGTATGTTAGATCTTTAAAATTATTAGTGATTTATTTTGGTGTTGTGTGGTTTTTGTAAACACTTTGTGGATTTTAAAGTGGTTTAATAAATAGTTTTGATGGCACAAGTTGTGTTTTGAAGTTATGTCGAGATGGTTCTTTTGCGCTGGTAGTTCGTTTGGTTTGTTCTAAGTCAGTGGCTATGTGTTCTTAGTTATCGTGCGTTTGTTTCAGCATGTTGGCGAGGTTACCCCGTGACACCATGATCATTGGCTTGAGCGTGCTTGTGCGCTTGTGCAAGGTGTATTGTGTCGTCATGTCCAAGCTGCGAATCGAGGTAGGTCACCCACTACACTTTCCTTTAAATTCAGAATTTATTAATTACATTATATTTTATTAATTTTAATTAATGAGAAATAATATAAGATAATTAATTTTAAAATGATTATTTGGTGTAAAAAGAGTTGTTTATTTTATACACGACACTTGAAATATTTTCATGATGAGTGGACACCCAGTAGTAAAAGAATGCATGTTTTTCCTTTAAACATAATTCACAGAATTTTAAATGTAGTTCTGGTTTTAAAGATAAATGATTTCTTTTGAACAAGTGATTTGGGTTTTCTTGATAAATGAGGTTTTTCTTTAAATTTGGTGAAGGCCCATTTTTCACTTTAATAAAATAAATTATTTTGGAAAATCTCACATTGTAGTTACTCAGGGGTTATCGTTGGTGTGCATTGATTGCGTGAGTGGTGTGTGATATTTGTGCCTCGTGACTGATTGATTTATATTTTGGACGCACCCCTTTTATTGTATGTGTTGATAAGGGAACCTACCATAGTGAGTGAATCTTCTGAGAATGATTGATACACTAGTTTAGATTACGCACGGGCTAGTGGCCCCACAGTAGGGGAATACTGGGTTATTGATGCTATGGGGATTGGGCCCCTTGGTTAGGCCATGCAGGGCTATACTGAGCATTAGGGCGTTATGACATCATCGAGTTAGTGCATGCTTTCAGAATGAGTCACATGTATAGTACGTTCTGGATTGTTCACGATCTCTTAGGTTTGACCGATGTTTCTATTAGTGATTATCTGTAGGTGGTGGATGGTTGAGAGGTCTAGTTCGATTGCTGGCCCCTGTGTGCCACTTTTTCCAATGCCCTTGGTGTGTGTTGTGTGTTATGTGTAGTTTTACTTTTTGGATAATAACTAAAGTTTGGTTTTCAAATTGTTCGCAAAAATGTTTTAATATGAAATGCACTTATTCTTTTCAAACATTAAAATTTGGTTTTAAATTATAAATAGAAATGGACAGATACTTGTTTTAGAAATGAAAGTGTGTGTGTGTGTGTGTGAAAACCAATATTTTTTATATTTAGTTAAAACCTAGAATTAGTAAATTTCTTTTTTTAAAGGTAGTGCTTTGGGAAAAGATTTACCGGGATAGCCTACTGAGTTTTAATACTCATGCCTATAGTGTTTTCTTATTTTTAGTTTTGTTGCAGGTTCCAGCTTCTGTTGTTTGCCTTGAGCAACGTTAGTTGTGGTATTGGAGGGTGACCCAAGGGGTCATGTGGAGTTTGGGTTGTGGTCAGGTTAGTAGCTTTGTTGGTTGCTCTTTATTTATTTGTATTTTTTTTATTTATTTATGCTGCTTAATTTATTTTCTTTTGGGCCAAATCGTTCCCACCTATTTACTTTTGATGCCCGGCACTAGTTGCCAGCCCGTGGGGATTGGGAACGCCCTTTGGGCCATGTCGTGGACCGGCTCGGGTGACTGTTTCAGGTTCGTCCCGGGTTGGTTCATGACATTTATGGATTGAATCTTGATTTTTAAATTTGGAACATCTAATTTGATTATGCAATTATAGTATTTTGTTTCACTAAAAACATGTATGATTCTTGTGGATTCATTTTTGTTGGTGGAATTATTGTGGTATTTCAATTCTTATTTGTGGATAATATACTACACACTAATTTATACTATGTATTATATAAAATTTTATTTAGGAAACTACTTCTTGAATAAATACATGGGTGAAGTGGCCTACAAACTTTGTATAAAGATTTATATAGATAGTTAAAACAGGTTACATAGACTATATCAAAGTAAATATATTGGTAATGTGCTTAAGTGATTTGGTATTTAAAATATAAGAAGTGGTATTTACTAGAGTCTCATGGTTTATTTTTTATGATGACTCAATTTTTTTCTAAAAAGTTATAAAGGAGAAACATAGATAGTAATCCATATGCATCTACTATAAGATCTATCAGGTGTATTTTGTTGTCTATTATAATCAATATCTCTTATCTTTTGAGCAGAAAAAGTATATAGTAATCCAATCGTGATGAGGATCACTAAATTACTATAAATAATATCCTTAATTACCTGAGAATAATTAAGGATCTATTCTCAATCTTCAGAGTTGAGGAATATCTCATTATAATGGGAAACACTAAATTAGCTTCAAAACTAAAAAAATGATATGATATTTCTATATGGTTTCATGTATAACCTTAATAGTGGAGTTATTATTTGTAATAGTTCCAAAAAACCCACCATGGTGGATTTTATAATAGTAGAAAATTATATCAATATATCAAATTCTATAAATGTGTCTCTGTGGATCAATAATTTCATTACTAAATTGGGGTGATTTATAAAATTTTTCTGAGAAATAGAGATTTACTCTAAAAATAATGATTTTTTTTTAATTCATAGAACCCTAGTCCCACAAAATGACCAAACATAACCTTAAAAAATATCATCTCATTTATGAAATTGTTTAGAGGGGAGATGTAAAGATATTTTGGGTGGATATAAAGAAGAATGTTTAAAATATATTGATAATTCTATTAACAGAGAAGAAGAATTGGGTTTATATAAAGTTCTAGGTATTTGATACTTGAGATAAAAGATATAATAATTTTTTATATGTAAATGTGTCGTGGTTTTATAATAAATAAAATATATACTTATTATCCATTCATGTGTTTTATTTATATTACATGAATAGTGTAATGATGAAGCTCTTCTACATATGACTATGATATTTATATGATTGATGATTATCATAGATTATTATGGGTTGTGATGATATGTTATGATTAGCATGAGTATAATTTTATATATTAAAAGAGTAGACTCATGACATAATATATGGAAACTTTTTATAAGGATTGATCTGATAATGTATATCATAATGAATATCATATGGTTATTGATATACATAGGGTTATATTCTTTAAATAAATCCCCAATACCTGAGTTATATAAGATACATACCATTTAAACATTAATACATTGACAAATTTCTTATGTTATCCTAGGGTCTAATCTAATCAAGGGCCTATTGGGAATTTTGTTGATTAGTTCCTCAAATTTTTTTAACCAATATGGGTTTTTTCATCTTGTATTACAAGTATAATAGGGAATCCCTTGATTGAATTATAATAACTAAATAGATATCCATGCTTAATTGGGTGACATGTGATTTGATCAACTTTTTTAGATTAATGAAATGTGATGTACTAATTAATATGGTGGTTCTATATCCTAGAATCATGAATTTATGAGATATTTTATACAACATTGTCTTGTTACATGTCAAATAGTTACTTTATGTCTCATATAAAGATATAATATAAGAATTATTATGATTTATAGAAATATTTCTTATGGGGTACATGTTCAAATAGATATATGAGTGTGTTTGATCGAGACTATACCAAACCCCAATATAACTTTAGTAGAAATGATGTTTTTATAGAAGATTATCTTTAATCATAATTGTGGATTTGTGTATGAAAAGTTTTTATCTATGAAAAAATAGCATATAAGTATAAATAATAGGCCATTAAATGAGAAATAATTTTACTGAAAAATGTCCATTGAAATTTGAGAGAGTAAATGTGATAATTGTAACTCCCTTACCCAAGTCATCGGGTTCAGTTCAGAGTGTCGCATGACCTCATGAATACCTCCCTATATACAAGAGATTTCCAAGTATTGGTGAAGGAATAAATTAGAACATGTGGTAACTATACCCTTGTTATAGATATCCAACTAATATACATACAGGAAGAAGCAATAAATAAATAATATATCCATAAAATAGAATAAAATGATGTAAACCCTTGTTTTATCAATATGGCATACAAGAAAACCAAATAAACAATAAACTATAAGTTAAGTGGTAAATAAAGAAACATAAGAATATAAAAATAGACACCACAATAAAAAAATATAAAGTCCACTATAACTCCACATGTCTTCCATGCTCCTCCAGCTCATCCTCCCGACATAGGGCCCTTTCCCTTAATTGGATCCCTGACTATAAAGTTTGCACACACATTGAGATACTCATGAGATGTGTGAGTAAAACCCCAGTAGAACACCACTCATTTCATACTTATCATAAGTGAATCATTTAGACAAATTTGTATGAAATGACAGGAATGTGATTTCACAGGTAAACAATCACATGTTGGGTAATCGAGTGCCTACCAGGCCACCAAAAACCCTGACCATACCTATTTCGGCTCCATGGAGAAGAATTTATAGTTTGTTTCCATGAATCTAAAAACAATACAAAAGATCAATGTAATTTTCAGAAAAAAATACACAAGCACATCATGGCATGGATCAAACCATAAGTTCACCATGCCCCCACAAACTATCTCAGGTCAGGCCATAAGGCCATCATTCCAAACTTTAAGTCTCATCTTCGGATTAAATTACATTATGATCTAAAATCTATAATTCAAGACCCTTACATAATCATCATGCATCATGTCACACATGCTCCCCCTCTAAGGTATTATCTATCCATAAAGGGCCCACCTATCACTTTGATACTAGATATCAGAAGTATGAAGGCCATAAATATATATACAAGCATGCCATATCAATATAGATCTCTTAGGATACACACACACACATACATGTGTTTCATATCAAGATATGTCTCTTGGACCACACTTATAAAGAAAATCATATTATACAATTTTATATAATTGTCATAATATGGTAAGGAACTTCTACCTTAAGTGTATTGAAGCTCAATGTCAAGTTTCACCACCCAAATAAAGTTCACACACCAATAATCCTTAGAACCAGCCCCAAATAATTATATTAGGATCTAAGAGTGATTAAATAAGGATAAGAACATATCGTGGTCTATAAACAGTTTAGACATACCCAACAAGATCCGATGTAAAAAACAGATCTTGAAGAATCTGGGAAAGATCATGATAAAGCCAAATCCCACCTTATTTTTTCATCAATAATCTAAAGGGAATCATATTAGACCATGTTGGAATTCCTAAACCCATATATAGTAGTTTATATCTATAAAATTAACCAAGGAGAAGAGATAATATCTTGAATGTACAAGAATAATGGAGGATGATTGATCACATACAATGAAATATCTATGATCGAAATCTCTATATCCATTGTAATTTATACTCATATGGAAGGAATTAGCTAAAAACAACCACTATGGTACCTAGTTATGGGAACCCTAAGTGTGGGAAAAATAATGATGTTCTTTGGGGAGTTTCCAGATAAAAAATATTAATTTTTGTATTAATTAAAACCATGCTCATGGTTTAGTCACGTGGCTTACCAAACCATGTGCTAACCATACGAGGCTCACTGCCTCTTCAAGGAATCCACAAATTTTGATATATTGTGCACCAAATTTTATTTTATTTCGACACCAAGTTACATGGTTACCTAGGGAATTTCACATGCTTATCTCTAACCCTCATCAAACTATGCACCACCTACTACCCCTTTACAACAATCTTCATGGTTACCTAGAGAAAACTGAATAGTTTTCCCCAACCATTCTCAAATCGCGATCCCTATTAAATCCTTTAAACCCCTCCAAAACTACCCAAAATCTTCATGATCCTTCAACAAAACAAAACATAACTTGAAAACATATAATGAAATGATATAAGAAAATCATAATTCACTTTGAAATCCTAATTACAATATAATATCACTCTCTAAGTAATTCTAATCCATGATAAGTGTCTCTAGATGTCCTACTCAAATAACTAAAGCAAAAAAAGCCATTATATATGATTCCTTATCTAAATTTTCTTCTTGAATACATATGTGATACCATAAAACTGAAATGAGAGGCATTGTCTTCCCTCACAGTACCTTTTCTCTGTAGTGGACATTCCTCAAACAAAGTATCTGCCTCCAAATCAATATCCTTTCTATCAATCACACGTAAAGTATCTAGCTTATATATTCTAAGATGATACACATGGAACACATCATGCATGCTTCTAGGTCATGGAGGAATATCCAATTAGTATGCCTCAATCCTAATCTATTCCACTATCTTTAATGGTCCCTCAAACTAGGGTGCTAATTTTCCTAGCTTCCACGATCACTAGTTCCCTGATCTTGGTGATACTTGAAATAAAACATATTCACCCATGGAAAACTCCAATGGTCACAATAATTGGTCTACATAATAAAATTTCCTAATTTAATAATTAACCAAACTATTCCTAATTCACTGCACTCACTTGGAGGATTCATGCACTAAACTCATCTCAATAACTGTAGACTTGTTGGCTTTATGCCAACACAGTATATAATGATAATGTGTCCCATAAATATCCTACAAATAAACCATATAAAATAATGACTAAAAAATATTATTATATAAAAACTCTATCAATTCAAAATGTTTATCCCATGCTTCACCTAAGTCTTTCACACAATCCTTAAGCATATCCTCAAAAATATGGACTATCCTCTCAGATTGGTCATATATATAGGGTTGATATGTCATAATCAACATAATTTATGACATAATTTCCTTATAAAAACATTTCTAAAACCATGATGTAAATTTAGCATCTCAATTTGACTTGATACTCATAGGAACATTATGCAGCTACACTATATATAAAACATACAACCTACCCAACTAATCCAAAGATTGAGTTTATTAAATGGGAATGAAATTTGTAACATTTTTAATCTGATCAACAATAACCCGCACTACATCTTGAACTATCAAGGTTCAATAAAACCATATGAAAAAGTTCATTGCCTCCTTATCACACTTTTACACATATATAGGATAAGACAGAAGTAAACCACTAGGTCATTAATGTTCAACATTGATATTTGATAAAGTGAGGCAACGAGCGATGAACCTTGTTATGTCATTTTTCATTATAGTCCACTATAATTGATGTTATATATCATAATAATTTTTCACTTATCTTATATAAACCACCCATATCAAGGTATGTGGGTCAATCTTCAATTCCTCTCTTAAATAAGTAGAAACTATCACTCATCCATGGACATGAAGCACATCATTCTCATCTAAGTAAAAGATTTGAACAATATCATCCCTTGTAAGTATCTCCCATATAACTATACTATCCAAATTATTCTCCTAATTTTCCTTAACCAAATAAACCAAGGCTTAAGTTATAACCAAGGATATACAAGATACTTCCTCTTACTCTTCAAATACACCCACTTTCCAATTCATGAGAAGATTCATCAACTTCCACTCTTCTTATTATGTTTGATATCCCAAATCATGAAACCTTTTACTAAGATCATATAAAATAATATTACCTTTTTTAGGGGAATAAACCATATTTAAATTGAATTTCTATAGATACTCAACCTAATATCTCTTTCACAAATTCAGGTCTCACTAGAAGAAAATATATTGTAAGATTTTTTGGGTTCATATAGAGAACAAATATCTCTCCAAATATATAATAATTTTTACATTTCAAGGAATAAACCAAATAATCTAACTCCATTTCATGAGTAAGGTAGTTTTTCTTGTGAGTTCGTAGCTAGTAGGACCCATAAGCAACTATCTAGTCATTTTGTACCACGAATACCACCAAAAAACTCCATAAACATCAGAGTATGTTGTATAACCAATCCTAGGTTATAGTATAATCATAATTGGATCATATTTCAACCTTATTTTTAGCTCTAGTAAGGCCTCCCCACATATTCCAATCTACTCATATTTTATCCCCTTCTTGGTAAGACTATTCATGGGTGTTGCTAAACAGAAGAAGTATTGGATGATCTGCATGTAGTACCTAGCTAATCTAAAAAAATAATGAGTCTAAAACGCATTCCTATTCATTTTCAATGATGTAACTATCTTAAAATTTTATAGATCAAAATAAATACCTATATTAGAAATAGATTTCCTAAGAAATCCTTCCTCTTAGATTCAAAAGTGACACTTTGAAATCTTGTAATAAAACCAATGCATCAAAGTGTACTCATCATGATCTCTAATGGTATATTATGTAATTATGAGGTCCATGAATGTACCAAAATGTGGTCAATATTCACCATGAGGAAGCAATCCAAGTATGGTAGAAAAATTTTATTCATGACTTCCATGAACACTATTGGAGCTTTTTCTAACCCAAATTTCATTAGTTGGTACTCTTATAACCGATATCGTCTCTTGAATGTCATCTTCAGTATATCCTCTTATCTAACCCAAAGTCTTTGATAGTATGATCATAGATCAATTTTAGAGAACTATCGGCCTACCCTTAGTTGATCAAAAAAATCATTGAACCTAGGTAATGGATATTGTTCCTTCACTATGACCCAATTCCATTTTTTATATTCTATGTATCACCTTAGGTTACCATTTTCTTTTTTTCAAAAAATAGTTGGAACACCACAAGGTAAGTTATAGGACCAATAAACCCATTCACCTCAAGATATTCCACCTGCACTTTCAAATCCTTCATCTTGGTCTATTAAATCTCGTATGGAGGGATCTATATAGGTTATCAACCTGGCATGAGTTTAATCTCTAAATTGATTCATCTATGGGGAGGGAGTCTTTATAAACTTTTAAAACGATTTCCTGATAATGTTCTACTATAGGAGTAAAATTGTTTGGATTTTTTACTTGATATGTTTCAATAATAATAATTTCCACCTAATCTACAATGGTCTTGATTATACTAAGGTATGGTCACACACTATCTTCTCAAAGATCCCATTTATCAATCGATAAATGATTATCTCCATTCTAGGAATTAAAGGTAACTATCTACAATTTCAATCAATAAAATCTTGGTAATGAGTCAAACAATCTATACTGATGATCACATTGAAAATTTTCATCTGAAAACTAGAAAATCCCACATATGACTATAGCCTAAAATCACTATATGAAATTCTAGACATATTTGATTATTATCTATCCTCATTATAAGAGGAGTATCCAGAGATAATAATTCAGGTAAAATAATTTTATGAAAACCTAACCAGGATACTACTTGAAAAGATATAAAAGAATGAGAAACTCTTATATCAAATAAAGTGGTAGATATAGAAGATGTAATCAAAATAATACCTCAAACTATCGAAGGTCCCTCTCTATAATTGAATATAATAAAATCCAATATATTCAATTTACCCATATTATATCCATAGCCTTGTCCCCATGATACATAGTTAACCTAATTCACCAAAACCTTTGGAGTCCACAACTTCTGCTGAGACCCCCTTCCAGTTCCACGGAGCAACCCTCCAATTATTTCCTAACCCTATCTAAGGTTCTCTGGGGAATTCCCATGGAACCAATGTCTACCCATCATTTCTATGTGAATCCATTCATGAAACACTCAAATATAAATGTTGGATTTGTCCCATTTACCACACTGATGACACTTCCTCTGAGTATATAGGTAAAATTTCTTGTAGTTTATAGATTGTCCAAAATTAACGAATTGAGAAAAAATTTGTCACAATATGGTAGATAATTAATCCATGATCTAATCCGGATAACTTTCACCAATCCAGAACATCTCCTCAGTATTCCACTTTTTTCAGATAATGCACTCATAGTGTAACACGCGGAGATTTTATGAGAAGTATTATTTTTTTTAATTTCTTTGATGTATTGTGTTTTACGCTACACCAAGATTAGATTTCACTATTCGCAACACCATATTAGCTTTTATTATACGCAAACACTATTCTTGGCTTGCATTGCATGCAAGAGTGACCTTCCTCAATAGCCTGTGTTGTACGCAATACCGAGTTTCACTAAACAACGATATATTGTTATAATATTATTATGAACTAGCTGTTATGAATAGTATTAACCACATTTTTAATTTTATAACATTATAATTCATCTTACACATTTTCTAGATCATGGAATGAGAACAAAATAAATATTTTGGGTAAAATAAGTATTTTTCAAAAAATGCGATTTTATCGCATTTTGATGGCGCACCCATTTTAAATCTAGTTTTTGACATGTTTATAAGTTCAATTTGAAAAAATAAAATTCTTATTTGGAATAAAGATATAAAATTTTACTTTTGATAAATTTTTGATATTTTTCTGATAAGTTTCTTTTTTTGATGAATAGTAAAAATACGCTAAATTTTAATTAAAAACGACTTTTTTCATCAAGATAATTTGTATGGTTAAATTATAATATTTAATAGTTTTAGAGTATAAATAGAATATATTTTTACCATTTAATATAATTTAAGTCATTATCATGAATTTTACATTAAATTCATAGGTAAAAACATTTCAATCTTTTGCAATGTTGTAACTTTTAAAACCCGTTTTCTCAACAGCGGGATTACTTTTAAATTAAATACTGCAAATTATGTGTTTTGAATTTGGAAAAATGGATTCCATATTTTTAATAATTATGTCCATATTATGTTAATATTATACTTTTTGTTTTTATACATTATGAATAGTAACTATGGTAAATTTTATTTATTACAGTTAAAGGTAAATCGGGTAAATAAGGGTAAAAATAAGATTATAAAATCACCCTAACACCTTCAAAAATTTTATTTTATGAATAAAGGTTGACCCATATCACCTAAGGGTCAGAATAGATTCATTTCATGGACTTTTTACCACGAAAATGATGTAATTATTATTAAAACCAAAGAAAGTGACAACAAGTCACTCTCTTATATCTTATAAGTGAAATAATTTTAATTTAGTGATAAACTTCATAAAACTTCGAACATAAATAGTAACAATAAAACTAATAAAACTATATACATCATGTGAATTTATTTATAATTTTTAGGGATTAAATAATTATCATTAATGGTGAAACAATAGTGATGTAGAAATTATTTTATTGATTGAAATATCAAATAAATGGTTTTAAAAATATTAAAATAAATATTATATGAACTATTTAATGTGCTCCACAAATTTTATAGATAAATATAATATGTTATGAATCTATTAAATATTTGTTTTCGAATATATCCTCTCTTTGGATTTAATTTAAATTCAAATAAATGAATAGTGTCAAAATTGACACTATTATTATTTTATAAAACTAACATATTATTAAATTGTTTAAAAAACTTAAAAATATTTAAAAATTATGAATTGAAATTTATATGGTCTAAAATTTCATAAATTATCAAATTATGGACAATTTAAAACACATAAGTAATTATTTACAACAATTTAAAATTTAGAATATTATTACCACAAATAAAATTAAATAGATTAAATAAGGATAAATCAAGTTGATAAGGTTTAAAATAAATTCCCAACATGTCTAAATTTTATTGGATGATGATATTACAACCCTATATCATCTCATATTCAAATTTGAGTCATTTTTAAAGTTTATATTTGGGGTTTGTGTTTATTATAAATTAATATTTAAGAGGTTTCCAAAAGTGCCCCTCTCCTCCCTTATAAAAGGGCACCTCCTCCCTCTCCTCTTCACAACATTTTGAGCCTTAAATCTTGGAAAAACCCTGTAAATTTCTCTTATCCACTTCCCTAGGAACATACTATAGGTCATGGTCTTCTTCAAATACCAACTTTAGTGCCCTAAGAGGAGGTTTAGAAGAGGCGCATTTAAGAAGAGGTAATATCCTTTACCGATTCTTTCAAATTTATTTCTTCTTCTACTTCCTCTTCTTTATTTTTTCATTATAAAGTAATAACATCAGTATCACTCATATATGGATATGTTATTATAAATTTGAAACAAATCTATTTCACCTTCTATCCATCCTATGAAAAACAAAATCACCGCGCGTGCATACGTACGGCTTACCGTCTCCATGTCGTGGTGTAATATGTTTTTCCAACACCACCTTACTTAGATGGATATAATGGTGGAAATAAAAACTATATATGATTATTATATCTTCATAATAATTCTTATATGTTATATCATATACTCTGATTCCATTCAATAATTATGGGAACGATATCATCCCTCGTGCGTACGTATGGATTACCGTCTCCATAACGCGATGAGATTCATTCACCATGTTAACCATTCCCAAATGATTATAAAGTATATATAATAAATAATAATGAAATATATGACATAATAATTATACTATATTTATTTATATGTTATTTACTTACTTCCATTCAAGTTAATAAGGATACGAAAACAGCGTTCATGCGTACGTACGGCCTACCGTCTCCATGAACGGTGTATTTCATTCCATTTATAGATCTATTATATATATTATATTCTGAATATATAGTATATATAAATCATTTTTTAAATACTTTAAGTAAAAAAATCATGATATAAGTAATTATATCAAGAACAAAAAGTCCAAACCCGTATGCTAAATGAAACAATTTTACCCAAAACACTCCTTTAACATAGAATTGACAAATGAATGGGTAATATAAAATCATAAGTGAATCATATATGATATCATAAATATTATAATGGTTCTATTACAAGTTAATAATATGTTTAAACCCACTATACAGGAGTCTTGGAAACATATGGAATAAATTGGACCTACGGTAAGGGATTATTTCGTCTCACTTTTATTTCTGTGAGACATATGCCTTAATCACCAACTATTTATTTTGTATAGTGTTTATGATTACCATGCATGTTTTAAGATTTTTATTATGAATAATAATATATTTACATATTTATTTTATTTTATTTTATTTATGACATGTTTGATTCCACTGATTATAATTGGAAATGGATAATTTTGCAATCTCTTTTTTATCCGAGATTATTTATTCGTAAGTATTTACGGGGGTTATGTTTATCATCCATGCCCATGTTTTATAAAAATGTTTTCATAAAATGTTTAATATTCTTACATATATGTTTAAAGTCATGATTACCTTTTTTTGAATTTTACCACATGGTATGTAAGGAATCTTACTTTTTTTTACCATACGAGGTCCTTTTTGAATTTTCTGGAAAAAGTACGAGAAGAATGTTTTTTTTAACTTATACGGAATTAATGGATTTTTATGGTTTCATAACACCTTATTTTAATAAAGCTTCATATACAATATTTCATGATTATTTTCAAGAAAATTCTTTTCTTTTAAAATTTCATGGCATTTTGAGAAAAGAAAATGATTTTGAAGAAGAAAGGATATTTTCCTCAAGAATTCATTTTAAGTGTTTTGTCAAAACTATTTTCTATCTAAGATGACATTATTTAGTTTGTTTATGTTTCAAGTATAATTTCTATATTATTTACATGGTTTGATTTTTCTTATGATGAAATGATATCCATTTTTTTATATGGATTATGTCATGATGGGATGATGTTTATGGAACCCATTTTATTCTTTGGGTTATGATGAATGATTTATGATTGTTTTGTGGCACACAAAAGAATGATTTCAATATGAGATGGGTGGGACCTATATCTCCCTCCAATTCATTGGGTAAAGATTTATATCTCATGATATAGACATGGATAGACTGGCAAGTAATTCTGGTTCAGTAATACAGGGCTGTAATGGCAAGTAAACCTGGTTCAGTAATGGACTTTGTCCACTATGATGGTCTTGGCAGTAATGCCTCGTCTAATATGGAAATCATATCATTTTATTAATGGTTTTCCATAATTACATGTTTTATTCCCATGCTATTTTATCATGATTAATGTTCCTTATAGATCTATGCCTTACATAATGCCATGATTTATTTCATGACTTGAGGTTTTGATGTTTAAACTTTATGTTCATGTTTTTAAGTTCAAATGTATATGGTTTGTTTTATTTTTTACATTCTTACCCTTACTGAGCATTTGAGATCACCCTTTTTATGTTTTCTTTTCCCCAGGATATAAAGAAAGGTTTTAGGTAAGAAAAAAGTGTAAGATCTGTATGGGAGATGTTGAAGTTATTTCACCATGATTAAAAGATTATGTTTCGAGTTTTCAAAGACACTAAACTAATATGGTCTTTGGATGTCTGTTTTTGTCTTGTATTAAATATTCTACAAAAGTAATGTAATGTCCATGTATGTAAATCTTGATTTTATATAGTTGGTATCAGAGCTAGGGTTTAGTTAACCTTTGGAAACTAGGATGCGAAAACTTTAGTGAAATCCCTAGAGATATTTCTAAGGTATGTATAGGGATGTCCCTAAGGTTAAGTATAAGTATAGTTTATAGTCCTATAATTACGGTAAAAATCTTAGAATTAAACCTAAGATGTTATATATTGAAGTTACACCCCCTTTATTATGTTGTTTTCTTAGCATGATTTTTTCCTCTCACACTATTCTTTTTGGGTTTTAGACGATGGCTGGAACCCGAAGGAACTATGTTGATCAATGTAATAGACAATGCAATGATTTTCCTCCTAAATAAACCAATGTTATGGGATATGGAGTGAAAAAATTTATTACTATACTTACACAAGATATGAATTATTTTGGACTTCCAAATGAAGGGAACAATATTCTATTGAGTCCTACATGAGGAAATGTCCACCTTCTTTCAATGGTGATTTTGATCCACTTATTACTGAACAATGGATCAGTACCATTGAAAAGATATTTTCCATACTTCTTTGTTCAAAACATGAAAAATTCATTTTTGTTGTTTACTGTTTAGAAGGTGAAGTAGACCAATGGTGGACTCTAATTAAGAATACAAGTCCCCAAGATGAAATTGAATCCATGGAATGGGATGAGTTCAATAACTTGTTATTCATTAAGTAATTCCCTCTTGTTCTTAGAACAAAGATGGAAAAGGAGTTTCTTGAGCTTAAGAAAAAGGATGATAAATCTGTTGGTATATATGAGGGAAATTTTACAAGGCTTGAAAGGAATGAATATGGCTTTATCATCCAACGTGAAAGTAAAGTTGATCGATTCTTCCATGGCTTAAAACTAATTCTTCGAAGGGAATTAGCTATAGGAGACTTTAGTAGCTATGAATAAATTTTGTGTTGTGTTATCAAGGTAGAACTTGAAGTTGGTGTTACATATCCATATCATGTTTTTGACAAGAAACGAAAGATGTAGTTCAAAGAAAAATCCCAAAACAATGGTGAAAAGAAGACGAATATTTATTTATTCTCAAAGTGTGGAAAGAAGTATGGTGGAGATTGTTTTAAAGGGACTAGAAAATGTTTTAAGTGTGGAAAATAAGGTTATCGAGCAGCTGAGTGTCGAAGTAATGGGAAAAAGGTAGCAAATGAAGTGAATAGAGAAAAGACTATAGAGAATACACCACTAACACTTCAATGCTACAAGTGCATAGAAATAGGGCATTATGCTAACCAATTCCCTAATCCAAGGGTTAATGATGATCGACATCAACAACCTCTTAAGGCAAAGGACAAAGGGAAGTCACATGCGATCACTATTGGTGATTTTGAATGTGACAAAAAAGTGGTGGAATGATTAAGTCTTGATGTAATGGGATTCCAAAATAGTGTTGTGGAATCTCATTTATAGTATTATGGAATATTGGAATATCTATGTATTGGTTTTCAATAATTGCATGGTACTGGTAACCAAGAAAAGTGTTTGAGATATTTTTGTAAAACAGATGATATGGTCATAATGAAGGGATAAAGGGATAATGAGATGTTTGATAGTATTAATGACCTCTTGATTGACAAAAGGACAAAGTGATATCATGGTTTGAGTATATAGAATTTTTGGTATATTTGGTGTATGGAAAGGGTTAATTTTGATAGAATTCATGTTGTCAATAAGGTTCTATAGTAATTTATGTTATCATCATATTTCAAGAGGATGAATGATGATTTCCTTCAAATGTATGGAATGTGACCAACAAGATATATCTTATGATATATGGGGGATAAATAATGGTATTGACATGCGTGTTATATGACCTTTCTAGAAATCATTTTCTTTATACTATGAGATTGGACATATGTATTTTGGATAAGCCTAAAGATTGGAATGGTTTAAGTTAGACATCAAATAGTATTGTTTAAGGCTAGAACTTTTTTATTATTTCTGAAATGTTATAATAGTATAGTTTTAGAAAAAAGGACAACCCATAGGATGGGTGACAACTCATCACGTTGGACAAGGTTGTGGAAATCGAACCCACAACTGAAGTGCAATAGGCCTTTATCATCTACCAATGGCCTACAGTAAGTCCCTGGTTAGTATAAATTAGTTTCATTTTATTAAGTTGTATGACAGATGAAGTATAAGTCCATTTTTGGAACCATATATGATTAACCTCAACATAGATGGACTTATGTATATTTAATATCTTGTGCTAACCTTTTTTGTGATATAGAGAGATGGAATGACCTATCATTCTATTGTATGATCTGCTAATACTTCAAGAATGAAAAATTCAACTTCATTTATTTAAATAAGAGATGAAGTGGAAATTGTTCATGGAATGACCAACGATGATTTTACACTGAAATCAAGTAAGTATTTCTCCTTATGCAAAAATTCATCAACTTTAGGGAAATGATATTGAAAACCAAAAACGTTGCCCTAGTACCCTCATATCCAATGAATCAGATGGTACCTTAGATAATCACAAATTTATGGCTTTGTGATTGTTGGATTTTTCATACCCATGTTCTCTAACACTCTCCATCAGAACTTGATGGTTAGATTTCTCTTCTATATCCATATTTTCACCTATATTCTCCTATGTGGAAACCCAGTACTGAGTTACTTTGGGTTACCATTATTTTTCTAACTTTACTTTTTAAAATTATGTTTTAGTATTTCTTTTTACGATGTGGGTTTCTATGAAATAAACTTTCAAGTAGTAATTAATTTATAACCCCGACGAATTTCGAGGGAAAAAATCATTTTTAAGGGGGGTGGAATGTAACACCCTGAGATTTTATAAGAAGTATTCTTTTTTTTAATTTCATTGATGTCCTGTGTTTTACGCTACACCAAGATTATCTTTCACTATATGCAACACTGTATTAGCTTGTATTTTACGCAAACACTATTCTAGGCTTGCATTGCACGCAAGAGTGAACTACCTTAATAGCGTGTGTTGTATACAATACTAAGTTTCGCTAAACCCTTTTCAATTATAAGATCCTTATAAAGAAATTTAAAGTATGTGTTCAGGTCCAAGTTCCTCACAGGGAACCTCAACTTAATTCATGATTTAATCTCAAACATTCAGGATTTTTTTCCCCATTCCCTTCCAAAAATTGATCAAAACATATCATCTCTGTAAAACAAGTGTAATATTGTGTCACTTTCATAATTCCCAACTAGAGTTCCATGAACTCATGGGCAATATCCAACATCATCAAGTCTGGGATGAGTTCCTTGAAAAATTGATCCTTAATGGTATCCCAAGTTAGAAACTCATTCCTTCACACATAGTTTATCACACTCCACCATATCCCAGAGGTTCCCTAAATTATGAATGAAGAAAATTTTACTTTCTACTCTCTAAGAGTCTCTACCAGATCAAAAATTCCCTTAGATTGATCCATCTTTTCCTTATAATCCTGGGGCCTCTAGTTCCCAAAAATTCAAAAAGATATTGTATCTGGAAATCTCAGTAAAAATATACTATAGTTACACCACCCATGTGGCATCCTCCAACCTATATAGGTAATAACATAAAAACACTATCCTAGAGTGGTTCTACTACCTGAACTACTGGAGTGACTATAGGGGTATCCTAAAATTATTACCTAGGTGGCCCCATAATACATCATCAAGGTGAAATTATATGAAATACCATATAAAACACATATAAAGGCCTTTAACAGCTTAAATATATATACTAACTAAGTGTTTAATATGAACACACATAAGAACCACTTCACAGAGACTCATCCTAAGAGGATACCTATAACTATAATGCATAAACCTTAAATTAACCATTTTATAAGAACAAGACTCCAGTTTCATTCACATCCATGTATATATTATAACATATAACATTATTAGGCTCAAATAATTAAATTTTAACAATGATAAATCTAAGAGGAACAAAACATATATTATAACTGACACTTAAGTAATTATACCTCAATCAATGACAAGTAAACAGTATCATGACATGTTGACCAACAATCCTATTCGTAGTTCATGAACTCACCAAAATCCATGAATGATAATTAAAAAATAATACTTCAGATCAACATGAAACTATAATTCCAAAATCAATAAAAGTAATACCACTATTCCTTATAACTCGGTGGTCTATTACACTTGAGTTAGTTAAGAATATACATGGATCCCCTACCTGAGTCCAAACTATGTTGTATACTTTCTATCATATCCATAGAAAAAGGATGTGTTAATACCATTTTTTAAATCCCTAAACCAAATTATTGGGTCCAATATAGAGTGTCACATTACCTCGTGAATGTCTCCCCGTATGTAGGAGGCTGCCAACTAGTGGCAAGGGCCTAAATCAGAATATATGGACTTTTAAATTAGAATATATATCAAACCAACACACATAAACAAGTAATTTATAAGTAAATAATGTATCCATATAATGGAAATAAATAATGTAAAAATATAATGTATCAATATATCATACAACACAACTAAACTACCAATATACGGTAATTCAAGTACAAAATAATACAAAGATGAAAGATAAAAATAGATTCCATGAAAAAAACTCTAAGACCACCATAACTTCTCTCATTTTCTTTTTAACTCTAGATCATTCGCCTAACACAGGTCCCTTTCACTTAACTAAATCCCTAACTATAAAATCTATCGGTGAAAAAAATTCCTATTGATATATCTATTTTATATCTATATTTACATGTGTTTTTATATGGATTTTAGTTAAATAATAACAAATTATTTAATATTATATTCATGTTAGATTGCACTGTTTTCTATGTTCTTATAGTAGGAGAAACAATTGTAATAATATGAAGAAAAATGATGGATTTTGATACATAATGGAACTTCACAGCAGGACACGACACCAAAAAATAAAGATGAATCCATTATCAAAACGATTCAAATAGATTATATTTTGAATCAAAATAAGACTTCCCGTGATGTAGTATGACTATGGGATGTTATAGAGGCTCTAAATTTAAGATATAGGGTGAAACAATACTTTAAAGGCTGTAAAACAAGAATTTCATTGTAAATCAAGTTCAAGATGTAAATTTTTTACAAGGAATGAACCAAGTACATATCATGAATTAAGAAAATAAAAAAAGTTAGATCCCACAAATTTCATAGTTTTAACATGTTTCATGCCATGAAACTTTCTAAGTGAACCTAGATATGAGCTTTTGATGTATCTATTCGATAGAGACTGGTCGTATGACTCGAGAATGGTCATTTAACACCATCCTTGACCAGGGGAATCCAAAATTAACTTCTATGATTACAAATAGAGGGTTATGACAATATATTGGTTGATTCATTCCATTAATAGGAATTATAACACTATAAGTCCACCACTAGAGTTCCAACCTAGAGTTCTTCCTAGATAGGTTTTACTATTCTTCTTTCTTGTTTTCTTATTTTTCTATAATAGTTGGATGATACTTTGATTTATTATTTTATTTTATTTTTATTCGACTTTTTATATTCTCTCCCCTATGGTTCTGGGTTTATTTTTTATTAGCAATCACCTGACGACGATTGGATAAACCCATAGGGGGAGCATAATCAGCTAAATTGGGTGTGTAAAAATTTGTTTTATTTATTTATTCACTTGCACAATGATTTAATTTAAATTTTATTGTGTTTCTATTAACATTAATCATATATAGTATTAAATCACATACCAAGTTCATTTGGTGGTAGATGAAACCCAACATGATAAAGGTAATAAATTCATGGCCATTGAATTGGATTGTTTTTCTATTTTTTTCAATTTGATCATAATGTGCCTAGTTATTTTAATTCATCTAGCCATGAAGAATTAGGGATCTTGGGTAGATTGATAGGGATTGACCATTTCATTTATCAATAAAATTAATTTATTGTGCAGCCAATGAGTATTATTGTTTTTCAAGTGTGGTTGGGATTTCTTTTTAGAAAAACCTCCCATGGAACTAATTCCACTCTCTTATATTTTTCTATATTTTTTATTACTTTTCAATGTTTTTATTAGTTTAATAAAATAAAATCAATTGAATTTGCGACAACCTGACCTTTTATGATGAACTTTTATTGTTGTGTTCCCCACTATTTCTGGGTTTGACCCTGTACTACCACCTTGATACACCTTCATAGTTAGTGTGGTTTGGGATATTATAAATTTCTAATTTGATCATACCTGGATGATTAAATGACAGCATTTGTATGTATAACCTATTCATGGGGTGATTATAGACCTAGTTGGACACCACCAATTCTTCCTTATAATATGTTCATTGTTTAGATAATGGTGTATACAATTACTAGAAATTAATTGCATAAGTAAATAGTCACATATCGGGTCATCATGTGCTAACCCATATTCCATGAACCTTAGTTGTACCTTCTTCATCTCTATTCTAGAGAATAAATTATGTTTGGTTTATATGAATCTCAAATAAATCCATAAGACTAATATTAGTCTTAGAATAGGGCATAAGGCCATTATTTATTGGGTCAGACCACAATCTCACCATGCCACCACCAACTATCACAAGTCATGCCATAAGGCTATCATGCCCCAATTTTAGTCTCATGTCAATCCTCAATGTAATAATGCCCTATCATCTATTATCTAAGACCTTGACATGATTATCACATGTCGCATCACACATGATCCCCCTATAAGGGATTAACTAACCCTGAAGTTTCCACCTATCACTTTGATATGAGATAGCATAAGTCTACGAGCCATACCAATATATAAAAGCATGAAATATCAAGAGAGTTCTCATGGACCACACACACATGCACAATCATGTAATATAAAGAGTGGAATCATGAGATACACATACATGCACAAGAATATCATACAATTTTATATAATTATTTTAATGTGGTAATGAAATTCTTACCTTAAGAGAATCGAATACCAACATCAATATTTTCCACTCCAATCAAGATCACACACCAATGATCCTTATAAAATCCCTAAATCACCATATGTGGATTCAAGAGTGAATATATGAGATAAATAAAAACATCAAGTTATTGGTTCAGTTTAGACTTATGCAATGAGATCAAATGTAATGAATAGGTCTATATAAATCTAAGAATGATCAAAACATAACCAAATTCCACCATAATTTTCCTTGATAATTTAGAAGGAATCACATTATACCATGTTTTAATTCACATACTCCTCCACGATAGTGTGGATATATAGTATTCACCAGGGATAGGACAAAGGATCTACCAAGAATAAGAAAAACTATATGAATATTTATCGTGTAACATGGAATCCCTAGGACCAACATCTCAAGATCCAATGAAATTACTCTCTAGAGGGATGTAATTCACTAATAATGTTCACTAGAGTCCCTAGGTTCAAGGTCTCTAGGTTTATGGGAATGAATGAAGGGTTTCTGGGGGTTTCTAGGTAAAAATAATAATTAATTAATTAATTAAAACTACACACATGTTTTGGTTGCATAGTTTACAAAACTTTGTGCCAACTTTATGAGGCTCACTGCCACTTTATGGAACCCACACAGTTCATTTGTATGGTTTGGTAAATATTGAATCAACCATGATTTTTATTATACATTGTGTTATATGGTTACCAATAGAATTTCAGATGGTTAGATATAATCATGCACCAACTATACTCCACCAACTTCCCCTCTCTAATAATCCATGATGTTTCCCATGTAAATCCTAATGGTTTCCCTTAATTTTAATCACACTATGATCCCATATAAAGGCTTCTAAAACCCTCATAAATAAGCTAAAATCTACCCAAGACTTCACCCAAACAAATCATAACAAAAAAATACTTAATGAAAGGTTGAAATTAAGGCATAATTCACTTTGAAAGCTCAAGGCCACCACAATCTCCCCCTATAAGGACTTATCATCCTTGAGAAGTTTATCTCAAAGTCTTTCATGAATAACTCATTACACTGAGTCTGAACATCTGATTCCCCCTCTCAAGATTCTTTTTGAATACATTTTTGATACCATTAAATCAAACATGAGGTATTATCATCCCTTATCTCTAATAAATAATCCCCACAAAATGTTCATTAAATCAAGTATCTACCTCCAAATAAATGTCTTATATATTAATCACATATGAAGGATCCAACTCGTAATTTCTACGTGGATAAAAATGGAACACATCATGCATGTTTCAATGTTATGGAGGAATATCCAATTGGTAATCCACCATCCCTATCTATTATACTATCTCGATTGATCCCACAAACCATGGATCCAATTTCCATTGGTTATAAAAAATTGTATGCCCCAATTGATGTGATACTCCCAAGAAAACTTGGTTACCCATGGTGAACTCCAATGGTCACCATCACCAATAAACATAAGATCGTTTCTTACTTTGAGAATTAGCACACCACATCCTAATTAACTACACTCACTTGGAGGTTTCCCAAACTAAAATTATCTTGATAACTACTAAAAATACAGCGTCATAAAAATTATAATGGAAAATTCTAGGGTTATCCATAAAGAGACTCAAAATGATCCATCAAAATTGGAGACTAAAAAATGTTATTATATACAAACTTTGTAAAATTCAGATGTTCATCCCATGCTCTACCAAAGTATAACACACACACCCTAAGAATATCATCTAAAATATGGATCATCATTTAGGACTGACTATATTTATGGGGATGATATTCCATACTCAGTTTTATCTATGACCCCATTTCCTTCTGAAAGACTTACTAAAACTGTGATGTAAAGTGAGCATCTCAATTTGACATGATTCTCATAGGAAATCCATACAGCTGCACTATATTCCTATCATATAGCCTACAAAAATCATCCAAGGATAGAGTTTCTATAATGGAAAAGAAATATATAACCTTTTTCAGGTAATCAATGATAACCCACACTACATCTAGTCCAATAAGGGTTCAATAAAACCCAATAAAAAATTTATTGTTCCATCATCCCACTTCCACACAGGTATAGGAAGATGATGAAGTAAATGATTTGGTCATTGATGTTCTACTTTAATCTTATAGAAAGTGATGTAATGAGTGATGAACCTTGATACATCATTTTCAAGGCCTATCTATTAGAAATGACGTTGAATAACATGATACATTTTAGTAAATCTTGGTTGCATCACCCATATCAAGGTATGTGATGTAAATACCTGGAAATTTCAAGGGAAATTTTTTCCTAAATTTTCTTTGGAATTTTTCAAGAATGCAGTTTCTGACGGCGCCTGATTCCGAGGCCCGGTGTGCCCAGAATCATTTTCTAAAGTTTAGCTCGGGTACGTTCAGTGAACGAACGAGCGGGTTTTTCTAACTTTTGAACCGGTGCTCGAAATCAAATTCTGAGGGCACCGATGGAATCGCAGCGCTGGTATTTTCTTAGAAACGCCTCTTTCGAAGTTGTGTTTTCTCAGTTGTGCTTTTTAATTTTTTGGGGTTTAAGTTAAGAAATAAAATAAAGTTGTACGACAATTTTATTTCATTTCACTTAAAGCCGCTTAAAGACCACTTTAAGCTACTTAAGCTGGGTTGAAGCGGATAGGGTGCAATTCAAAATATCCTACCCACTTGGTGGGATATTTGTGAGGTGGGACCCACACGAGCCCCACCGTTTCTTTTCTTCTTAAGTAACGCACCCGCACCCCCCCCCCCCCCCATTAAACGAAGTCAACTGACGCGTTTCCTTAATTTCTTAACGCCTCTATTTAATTGGGCAGTTAAGTTTTACAATTAATTCTTTGAAATTAATTGTGAGGGTTACGTCGTTTGAATTTTGAAATCGTTGGCGGAAAACAATAAAATAAGGCCTTAGCCTCATTTTATTTTGAGGTTGGGAAGCGTTGCGCTGAGTTTTCCTCTCCTCCTCCTCCTTCGCGAAGAACACGAAGAACGTGACACCACTGACGGAGAACGCTCGTTTTCCTTCCACGGAATTTCTCTCCTTCTACGGCGAGACTCTTCAATGGATCTTCTTCTTCCCCTTCATCGTTAACGGATCGACGAACAAGCTCGGAAGCAGAATCGGGTAGCAAGCGACGACGGCTTCGCCTTCCCTCGAGTCGGACGAATGCCGACGTCCCCCTTCGACGTCGTCATCCTCGCGACGCCATACTGCGACGAACCTCGAACGACGACGCCCCCTTCCGATCGGCTTATACCCAAGGTACGGAATTGTTTATGAAATATTAATGAACCTCATGATGATTCCTTCTAAATCAAAGAACGCGGATCAAATAAACATTAATTTGATTCGCGAAGATTATGTTGCGAGTTGGGTTTTTATTTTTGGTGTTCTATTATATTTTGAGAAAAGAACGACGAGCGCGGACCAACCAATTCCAGGTTGATCTACGGATCGTTCATTCATGCGGATTTATGTTGAGGATTATTATTTTATTTGTTCGTGATTATTACCTTAATGATCTTCGTGGATTTTAAAACCAATTATTATCGAATAACGCGAGGGGGCCGGACCGCACAAACACGGCACCGTCGCGCCGCGTCGAAGAAACCCGAAGACATCCACGGATGGAGTCGGGCCGCAGCGAAGGGGCGCGGCGCCAACGCGCTGCGCCAGAGAACCACGAAGACGGCGCGTTTCGTTTTTGACGGGCGGATTGACGGGCGACGACAAACGATGCCGAAAGGTAATTTTGAGGCCTCCGCAGTGAAGTTTGGGTCTCGGGAGGACCATAGGAAAAGAAGTCAGGAGAAACGGACCACCGGAGCGCATCCGGTGGTCCATGGAAGGTGGCGGCGGCACGCCGCCGGAAGGGAGGCGGTCGGCGGTTCGCCGCCGGCCTCAATTAGCGGCGAAGGGCGGGGGAGCCGCGCACCCAGCCCGCGGTGTCCGCTCGGCCGTGCTGGCCGATCCGCGGCCGGCCGGTCTGGCCGGGCCGCGCCGGCCAGGACGGGCCAGGCCCAGCCGGGTCGGACCCGGTTCGGGCCGACCCAGGGGGGGTCGGGCCGGGTCGGCCCGGGCCCAGACCCCCCGTTTTCAGACCACTTTCGGTCAAATGCCCGTAACTTGAGCTACGGGACTCCATACGACTCGTTGTTAGTGGCAAAGCGATCCTTGGATCGAGACGGTCGTTTCGGTTTATCGCACTCAAGGTTTTGGATTACTTTGGGTTCGGTCGGGTTGGTTCGGATACGAAACCAATCAGGCCCTCAGAGCGGAAACGCTTATATCTTGAGCTCCGGACGTCTGATTGACGTGCTGTCGACTTTGATGGATTCATCTAAGTGAGACGGATCTTTTGGCTTACTTCGCCTGAGTTTTGGATGCAGTTCGATAGTGGCCGGGTTGGATTGTACACAAAACCAACCGGGCCCCTGGCATGAAAAAGCCAATAACTCACAGACCGGGCGTCAGATTAACGCGTTGTCTGTCTCGTTGTTTTCCTCTTGATGAGATGGAACTTTTGGCATACTTCGCCCTAGTTTTGGATGCAGTTGGGTAGTGGCCGGGTTGGATTGTACCCGAAATCCAACCGGGCCCCTGGAATGGAAAAGCTGATATCTTTCAGACCGGACGTCCGTTTGAAAAACCGTCAGCGGCGTTGGTGATCACGTTAAGAAAAGGTCCCTATGAGCATACCCTATGAGAGTTCGGGGTACATTTGAGATACGTCTGGGTTGGTTCGCACACGAAACCAACCGGGCCCCTAGGACGAAAAGGCTAGTAACTCACAGACCGGGCGTCCGATTAATGTGTCGTCTGTTGCGTTGAGAGCCCTATGACGAGGTGGTACTTTGAGATACTTCTTCATGGGACTTTGAGATACATGGAGTATCGAACTGTAGCTCGTGGAGAGGACCCTTCCGGAGACGAGCGTGCGGAGTACGGAGACCGTGTAGCCGACTGAGACCTGACGACTGCTTGACTGACTCGACTTGGAGGGAGTCGACTAGCCCAGTGGACGGAGCACTACTTGTGAGGTGCAGACCCATGGCGGACAGAGCACTACCTGTGTGAGAGTGCAGACCCGTGGTACTCGTCCGGAGAGTACCTCAGTAGGCTACTAGGGGGTGTGAACTACTGTGTTTGGGTGACATACCTCGGCGGGAAGCACTACTGTGTTTGGGTGGCTGACCCGCGGTACTCGACAGGAGGAGTAACTCAGTAGTCTTAGGTTAGTGAGCAGTACCTCGGAGTCGTGACAGGACCATTGTACACTCCAGAGACGGAGCTCTTCAGCAGTTACGGTTTCGATAATGAAAATCCTGGTTTGAGCTGAATCTTTTGACTTTTGTGTTTACCTCATGATTGAGATGGGTCACTTGATAACTTAGGTATATGTATGGGCATATACCTGGGTAGTGGTTATCCGTTGATTTCATAATCCTTGTGTTTTCTCATGATTGAGATGAGTTACTTGATAACTTAGGCATATGTATGGGCATATACCTAAGTAGAGGTTATCTGTTGAGATCTTCTTTTTGGTTATCCTTTTTGGTTTAGTGAGACCTTGAGGGTCTCGGGGTCCCTACTGAGTGTCATTATACTCAAAACTGCACGGGCTATGCCCGCACCTCGTTGTGTTGGTCGCAGACGACAGGCAGTGCTGACGGAGTCCGAGTGTTCAAGGACTGGACGGTACCCAAAGGTGGACTACACGACGAGTTATTACCCGGAGGTGGACTACACGACGAGTCAGTACACTGAGGTGGACTACACGACGAGACGACACACAGAGGAGGTTGACGAACGAGAGCGTGGAGGAGGCTATCTGTACCTACCCTTCAGGTAGGATCTGAGGAGGACAACCCAGGAGCCGCTTCTGTCCTTCCAGCTGTTATCTTTTCTGTTGTACTTGTTCAGTTGTAGTTGTACTTTCTTTTGGGTTTGTATTCTGGCCCATTTACTTTTTAGCACTTCTCTTGTACTTAGTGTTTACTTTTTCTGCTTGCTTAATCTGTGGTGCTTGTTTTCTTTTATAAAGGCAATGCCTTCCCAGTTATCGGGATTTACGCCTTTGGTGCTAGTCGCCAGCCCCTGACCTATGGAAGGCGGGCTTGGGGTAGTCACGGCATGGGCCCTGAGGATGGGTCGTGACAAATTTGTATCAGAGGAATCGGTTCTACCACAGAACTTATAACTCTGATATTTTCTTCATGTGAAGCAATAGTGTTAAGAGTACTGAGTGTGGTTTTCAGTTCAGGGAGTCCAGTGTTGGTGCGGGCGGCCGACGTATCCATACACCAGGACCCTGACAACTGATTTCCGACTTTGTGCACGAAAACACTGATTGCTTGTGTGTTTCCAGAAGTTTTTAAATGTCAGCTCAAACCAGGTCACCTCACCAGGTATAAACGTTTGACCATGTCACGATGTTTCTTTCAGGATGCCTTTTCACGAACGACCAGCTAGAGCCCGGAGGGATGTGCGTGCTGACAGCCTGTCAAGCGACGAGGCTTCGGTACAGGTCCCTCTTGCAGTTGAGGAACCAGCAGAGGCACCAGCGGTACTACCATACGTTGGGCCACCGATACCACCAGCCCCAGCAGTAGGCGATGCACGCTACATGAGTGCGCTGCACGAGTTCCAGCGCCAGAGGCCACCCAGGTTCCGGGGAGAGACGGACCCGCAGGCGGCTGAGGATTGGCTGGAAGCTGTGGTGAGAGTCTTCAGGCTAGTGGGGACGCCGACAGACTTCATGGTAATCTTTTCTGCCAGCCTCCTTCAGGCAGCAGCAGGCAGGTGGTGGAGCCACTTGTTCCAGTTTTGCGATGGGATGAACTTCGCATGGGAAGACTTCGAGACCTTCTTCAGGGTGGAGTTTGTGCCAGTATCTCTACACCCCGAGCGTGTACAGGAGCTTCTGCCTTTTCTGCAGGGTTTTCGATCAGTTGCTGAGTCATCTGTGGGTAGTAGACAGATGATGCAGAGGTCCAGGAGGACCAGACCAGCAGTTGGACGATATCAGGTTTTAGGACCGGTGGTGCGGGGCACCCGGGGTGCGAACAGAGCTAGGCGTGCCAGAAGCAGGTTGTGTTACTCATGCGGCGAAAAGGGTCACCTGGCACGTGACTGTCTGAATCCTCGTACGGTTGATCAGCGGGTGTTGGAGGAGCCACTGAGACAGAAGCAGCGGCTGGTGCTTGAGCAAAAGTCGAGCAGTGGACAAGGTAGTAGAGCTCCGAGAGCAGGTGGACAGAAGAGGAACTAGTGGATACGTCATTTTTACTTCTAGTTCCATGTTGCTTTTGTATTCGTGTCTTTGTACTATGAGCTGCAATAATAAAAAGACACTTATCTTGTGATGTTTGATTTCCTGTCCTTTTTGTTTGGTTGACACTGAGTGGTCTTGGTTAAGACTGTTGACTTGACCCTCACTTTCGAGATTTCTACTGGAGGAGACCCAGTGACCTCACACTGATGCCGATAGTGTGACTCGACCCTTGGAGGTGAGTGTGACAGTTGGATCTCTTGGTTGTTACGTCGAGGCCTTACGACGTCATCCATGGCATGAATGCATCATTCATGTTGGGATTGACTGTATTAGGCAACGAATGTGGTTCATCCAGGGGATGAGACCGGATTTATCTTATCGGAAAAGAAGAAATCATAGCAGCTCTTGTGAGACTAAAGAAGGTCCAGGTCATCCAAGAGCGGATGAAGACTGCACAGTGCAGTAAGAAATAGGAAACCAGTGCCAGTCTTAGAGACTCGGGCATGTTAAATGTTTCAAGAAGTGGAAGCTTTAAGGATAGATGAGTCTGCGAAGCAGCAGACGTGGAGGCAGATCTAGGAGAGCAGTATGAGGTGGTGTACATCTTAACATGCTACAACCACCTGCCTTAGTTATTCTTGCCAGGCTCAGGGAGCTGGAGGGAGGAGGAAGAGAGTGCAGCTACGTGCGGTCAAGGAGTGTGACCCAATGACTCTAAAAATGATTCAAGGGATAGTCTGTTTCCACTAGTAGCTGCTATAATAACAGACGTCGATATGAATCATTCCTCGCTTTCACAAATCTTGTTCCAGACCTAGAGTTTCCGGTAAGTCGTGAACTTGACCCACACGTCGGGAGATACCTTGGGAGGAGACTCGATGATCACACTTACGCCGACGGTGTGGTCAGACCCTCGAGGCGAGAGTTTCGGTTGGATTCTCTTGGTGGCAGTGTCGAGGCCTTACGACGTTAGTTTAAGTATGGAATGGGCAATAACTGTTCATACTCAAATTGACAGTTTTAGGAAAACGTCGCGATGGGTTTTCCTTGGTAGGCGAAAAGGAAACCCCAGGCAGCATGGGATAAACTCTTTCACAGGAGGGTGTGACCGATCACTCTTGGGTCAGTCAACCATACCCTCATGGCAGCAGTCTTTTGAGTTTTAGTTCTAACAGAAAATGGAGACCTATGGAGTTCGAGGTTGACGATCACGTCCTTATACGGGTCTCACCTCGACGAGGTTTATGGAGATGTGGCCAAGGCGGCAAGTTATCTCCGAGGTTCAACAGACCTTTCTAGGTCCTCAGTTGGGTAGGTGGGGTGGTTTACCGCTTGAACCATCCACCTCAGTTGCACCAGGTGCACGACGAATTCCAAGTATCTCTACTGAGGAGATACGTGATCGACCCTTCGCATATCATCGACCGTAAGGAGCTGGACGATGGTGATGGAGTGTCTTTTATGGAGGTTCCAGTGGGAATCGAGGATCGACAGGAGTGGATCCTTCGAGGATAGCCTATTCCTCAGGTGTGCTTTCACGGGCAGTACAGGAACCTCCGAGTGAGCACACGGGAGCGGAAGGCTCAGATGCATTCTCAGTACCTTTTTTGTATCCCTAGTTTATGTTAAAGCTTTACGAGGACGTAAAGCCCTGAGATGGGAGTAATGTAAAGACCCAGAAATTTCAAGGGAAATTTTTTCCTAAATTTTCTTTGGAATTTTTCAAGAGCGCAGTTTCTGACGACGCCTGATTCCGAGGCCCGGTGTGCCCGGAATCATTTTCCGAAGTTTAGCTCGGGTATGTTCAGTGAACGAACGAGTGGGTTTTTCTAACTTTTGAACCGGTGCTCGGAATCGAATTCTGAGGGCACCAATGGAATCGCAGCGCCAGTATTTTCTTAGAGACGCCTCTTTCGGAGTTGCGTTTTCTCGGTTGTGCTTTTTAATTTTTTGGGGTTTAAGTTAAGAAATAAAATAAAGTTGTATGACAATTTTATTTCATTTCACTTAAAGCCGCTTAAAGACAACTTTAAGCTACTTAAGCTGGGTTTAAGCGGATAGGGTGAAATTCAAAATATCCTACCCACTTGGTAGGATATTTGTGAGGTGGTACCCACACGAGCCCCACCATTTCTTTTCTTCTTAAGTAACGCACCCGCACCCCCCCCTATTAAATGAAGTCAACCGACGCGTTTCCTTAATTTATTAATGCCTCTATTTAATTGGGCAGTTAAGTTTTACAATTAATTCTTTGAAATTAATTTTGAGGGTTACGTCGTTTGAATTTTGAAATCGTTAGAGGAAAACAATAAAATAAGGCCTTAGCCTCATTTTATTTTGGGGTTGGGAAGCATTGCGCTGAGTTTTCCTCTCCTCCTCCTCCTTCGCGAAGAACACAAAGAACGCACCACCACTGACGAAGAACGCTCGTTTTCCTTCCACAGATGTTCTCCCCTTCCATGGCAAGACTCTTCAACAGATCTTCTTCTTCCCCTTCATCGTCAACGGATCGACGAACAAGCTCGGAAGCGGAATCGGGTAGCAAGCGACGATGGCTTCGCCTTCCCTCGAGTCGGACGAACGTCGACGTCCCCCTTCGACTTCGTCATCCTCGCGATGCCATACCGCGACGAACCTCGAACGACGACGCCTCCTTCTGATCGGCTTATACCCAAGGTAGGGAATTGTTTATGAAATATTAATGAACCTCAAGCTGCTTCGTTCTAAATCAAAGAACACGGATCAAATAAACATTAATTTGATTCGCGAAGATTATGTTGCGAGTTGGGTTTTTATTTTTGGTGTTCTATTATCTTTTGAGAAAAGAACGACGAGCGCGGACCAACCAATTCCAGGTTGATTCGCGGATCGTTCATTCATGCGGATTTATGTTGAGGATTGTTATTTGATTTGTTCATGATTATTACCTTGACAATCTTCGTGGATTTTAAAACCAATTTTTATCAAATAACGCGAGGGGGCCGGACCGCACAAACACGGCTGACCCTCCTCCTTTTTTTTCATGTTGGTTCCTTGTGGATTGAAACGGGAAAGGCGTGGTGCCGTCGCACCACGCGGAATCATGCGACAAGAAAATGTGTGGTGCCGTCGCGTCACGCCGTGAAAAGAAGAACAAGGATGCGACGCCGTCGCGCCACGTCGAAGAAACCCGAAGACATCCACGGACGGAGTCGGGCCGCAGCGAAGGGGCGCGGCGCCAACGCGTCGCGCCGGAGAACCACGAAGAAGGCGCATTTCTCTTTTGACGTACGGATTGATGGGCGATGACAAACGAGGCCGCAAGGTAATTTTGAGTCATCCGTAGTGAAGGTCGGGTCCCGGGAGGACCATAGGTGAAGACGGCAGGAGAAACGGACCACCGGAGCGCGTCCGGTGGTCCGCGGAAGGCGGCGGCGGCGCGCCGCCGGAAGGGAGGCGGCCGGCGGTTCGCTGCCGGCCTCAATTAGCGGCGAAGGGCGGGGGAGCCGCGCACCCCACCCGCAGTGTCCACTCGGCCGCGTCGGCCGAGCCGCGGCCGGCCGGTCGGGCCGACCCAGGGTGGTCGGGCCGGGTCGGCCTGGGACCAGACCCCCCGTTTTCGGACCACTTTCAGTCAAATGCCCATAACTTGAGCTATGGGCCACCAAACGACTCTTCGTCAGCGGCAACGCGATCCTTAGATCGAGACGGTCGTTTCGGTATATCGCACTCAAGGTTTCGGATTACTTTGGGTTCAGCCGGGTTGGTTCGGATACGAAACCAACCGGGCCCTTGGAGCGGAAACGCTTATATCTTGAGCTTCGGACGTCCGATTGACGTGACATCGACTTTGATGGATTCCTCTAAGTGAGACGGATCTTTTGGATTACTTCGCCCGAGTTTTGGATGCAGTTGGATAGTGGCCAGGTTGGATTGTACACGAAACCAACCGGGCCCCTGGAACGAAAAAGCCAATAACTCACAGACCGGGCGTCAGATTGACGCGCCGTCTGTCTCGTTGTTTTCCTCTTGATGAGATGGAACTTTTGGCATACTTTGCCTGAGATTTGGATACAGTTGGATAGTGTCCGGGTTGGATTGTACCCGAAATCCAACCGGGCCCCTGGAACGGAAAAGCTGATATCTTTCAGACCGGACGTCCGTTTGACAAACCGGCAGCGGCGTTGGTGATCACGTTGAGAAACGGTCCCTATGAGCATACCCTATGAGAGTTCGGGGTACAGTTGAGATACGGCCGGGTTGGTTCACACACGAAACCAACCGGGGCCCTGGGACGAAAAGGCCAGTAACTCACAGATCGGGCGTCTGATTAACGCGTCGTCTGTTGCGTTGAGACCCCTATGAAGAGGCGGTACTTTGAGATACTTTTTCATGGGACTTTGAGATACTTGGAGTATCGACCTGTAGCTCGTGGAGCGGACCCTCCCGGAGACGAGCGTGCGGAGTACGGAGACCGTGTAGCCGACTGAGACCTGACGACTGCTTGACCGACTCGACTTGAAGTGAGTCGACTAGCCCAGTGGACGGAGCACTAATTGTGAGGTGCAGACCCATGGAGGACGGAGAACTACCTGTGTGACAGTGCAGACCCGCGGTAATCATCTGGATAGTACCTCAGCAGGCTACTAGGGGGTGTGCACTATTGTGTTTGGATGACATACCTTGGCAGGAAGCACTACTATGTTTGGGTGGCTGACCCGCGGTACTCGACCGGAGGAGTACCTCAGCAGTCTTAGGTTAGTGAGCAGTACCTCGGAGTCGTGATAGGACCACTGTACACTCCAGAGACGGAGCTCTTCAGCAGTTACGGTTTCGATAATGAAAATCCTAGTTCGAGCTGAATCTTTTGACCCTTGTGTTTACCTCATGATTGAGATGGGTCACTTGATAACTTAGTTATATGTATGGGCATATACCTGGGTAGTGGTTATCTGTTGATTTCATAATCCTTGTGTTTCCTCATGATTGAGATGGGTTACTTGATAACTTAGGCATATGTATGGGCATATACCTAAGTAGAGGTTATCTTTTGAGATCTTCTTTGTGGTTATCCTTGTTGGTTTAGTGAGACCTTGAGGGTCTTGGGGTCCCTACTGAGTATCGTTATACTCACCCCTACACGGGCTATGCCCGCACCTCGTTGTGTTGGTTGCAGACGACAGGCAGTGCTGACGGAGTTCGAGTGTTCGAGGACTGGACGGTACCCGGAGGTGGACTACACGACGAGTCAGTACCCGGAGGTGGACTACACGACGAGTCAGTACCCGGAGGTGGACTACACGATGAGACGACACATGGAGGAGGTTGACGGACGAGAGCGTGGAGGAGGCTATCTGTACCTACGCTTCAGGTAGGATCTGAGGAGGACGACCCAGGAGCCGCTTCCATCCTTCCAGCTATTATCTTTTCTGTTGTACTTGTTCAGTTGTAGTTGTACTTTCTTTTGGGTTTGTATTCTGGCCTATTTACTTTCAAGCACTTCTCTTGTACTTAGTGTTTACTTTTTCCGCTTGCTTACTCTGTGGTGCTTGTTTTATTTTATAAAGGCAATGTCTTCCCAGTTATCGGGATTTACGCCTTTGGTGCTAGTCGCCAGCCCCTGGCCTATGGAAGGCAGGCTTGGGGTAGTCACGGCACGGGCCCCGAGGACGGGTCGTGACATGTGATTCCTCACCAATTAATCTATCATAGAAGATAGAACTACCACTCTTCCATGGACATGAATCATGTCATTCTAGTTTAAGGTCTATCCAAAAACAATTTCATCCCCTATCAGTATCTCCCATGTAACATGAAAATTTGGATTAGTCTCCTGATTGGCCTTAACCAGATTAACCAAGGAAAATGAAATAACCAAGGGTGAATAAGATACTTCCTATTACTCCTAGAATACACCCACTTTCAAATCTATGAGTAAACTCATTAACTTTCACTCTTCTTCCAATGTCTAAGATCCCAACTCATGTGCCATCTAGAAAAGAGAATCTATAACAACATTGCCTTTTCCAGGGGAATATTCCATCTTTTAATCGAATAGTTATAGATACTAGACCCAATGTCTCTATTTTAGATCTAGGTCTCACTAAGAAAAAATATATTTTTTGGTTTTTTGTTCCATATACACAAAAAATATCTTTCCAAAGAGATAATGATGCCAACATTTCAAGGTATAAACTACAGTAACTAACCCTAGGTCATTAGTATGGTATTTTTTCTTGTCTGTTCATAGATGGTAGTACCCATAAGAAACTACCTAGTCATTATACATCAATACACCCCCCAAACCAACTCTAAAGGAATAATGGTACACTATATAACCAATATTAGGTTCTAGTACAATCAAAAATGGATTATATTTAACCATATATTTATCTCTAAGAAGGCATCCTCACAAACGTTAGTACACTTGAATTGTATCCCCTTCTTGGTAAGTCTCTTTATGGGTGTTACCAAATAGAATAATTCCTAGATTAAACACATGTATTACCCATATAATAAAAGAAAAATTTTACTATTGAACACATTCCTAGGCCACTCTGATGGTGTAACACCTTCACCATTTCCAATTCAATAGAAATACCTATCATATAAATAACATGCTTGAGAAAGCCTTCCTCTTAGATACAAAATTTGAACTTTCAAATCTTTTTATAAAGATGACACACTAAAAGTATACTCAACGTAATCTTCAAATTTAAATCATGTAATTATTAGGTCTGTAGATATACTAATATATCATCAACAAACACCACAAATAGTGAATCCAAGTATGGGTGAAAAATTCTATTCATGTAGGCCATGAAAAATGTTAGATAATTATTCAACCCAAATCGCATCACCACGTACTCATATAACCCATATCTTCTACTAAATTTCATCTTTGATATATCTTATTATATGACCTAAAGTTGGTGATAGCCCAATCATAGAACAATTTTGAAGAACCATCGGGATCCACTCAACTAATCAAACAAATCATCAATCCTATGTAATGGATATTGGTTCTTCATTGTGACTAGATTCAATTTTTAGTAATCTACACATATCCTTAGTCTTCTATCTAAATTTTTTCAAAAATAATGGGAGAACCCCAAGGAGATGTGACTGGGTGAAAAAACCCATTCACCACAAGATCGTCAAGATGCACTTCTATCTCCTCCATATCAACTAGTATCATCTGATATGAAGGGATTGATATTTGTTGCACACCATTAATAAGTTCAATACTAAACTTGATTCATCTATTTTTGTGTATTCCTGAGAAACATTCTATAAATATGTCCTTATAAAGTTCAAACATAGGTGGTAAAGTGGATGGATTCGTTACCAAATCTACTTCAATAAACATACTCATCACTAAGCTATAATGGTCCTGATCCGACTAAAGTCTATTCCCACCAGATCCAAGATTCCATTATCTGATCATGAAATTATTTTATCCATTCTAGTATATAAATTTCACCCATATACAATAATATTCCATAAAATCTTGATAACGACTCAACCAATCCATACAAAATATCACATTGAAACCAGTCATCTCTAAAACTAGTATGTCCCACATTTTTGTATCATGTTATCATTATAGGACATTATAGACATCTCTGATTATATTCTATATTCTTTTTTAAGGGAGTTTCAAGAGATAACAATTCAAGGAAAATCCTTATAGGAAAACTTAACCCCAAAATTTCTAGAGAAGATATAAAATAATGGGAATCTCCTATATCAAATAAATAAGTAGAGTGCGTAGATTTAATAAAAACTGTACACCAAACTATCAAAGGTCCCAATCTATCATTAGTAGGAATATGATCCATTGTGTAGGTAATTATCACATCAAATACATGGAATTTTCCCCATGATCTCTGGTTCACCTAATTCACCGAGCCCTATTGAGTCCATAACTACTACTAAGACCCCATATCTACTTAACGGCTTGACCCTCCCAGTATTTCTCAACAAACTTTTTAAGTTTCTCTTAACTATTCCCTTAGATCCTATGTATGATCATTATTTATATATGATCTTGATCATGATTGTCTTGAACATAGATGTTGGAGATGTCCCATTTACCATACCGATAACACTTCCCCTAATTATCTAAGAATTATTTTTAGAACTGCCCAACCTATCCATAGTTAAAGAACTAGGAAATAATTTTTACCATATAGATAGATAAAGAAACCTTTCTCTGATCCAACTACCTATCACCACCTTAGAGAAAATCCTCAACCTTCTACTTTTTTTCTAGAAAATGAACCCATAGCTCCACTCAATAATCCACCTTCTAGCCCACTAAGGATAGGAAAAATGCATGTCACTTTCTTATCCTCTAAACCTTTCTCAATTGTATAGTCCTTTTGAAGGACTTATGAATATGTGGTTAGGTCTATGTTCCTTACATTGTTCCTCAACTCTGTTCATAATCTAATTTCAAAATTTTAATATTTCTATGCCTTGTTCATGGAAAAATTCAGAGTAAGCACTATGACTCAATAAAATGAGGAAAAACTTAAGTTACATTCATCATTCTCTATTGGAGTTCCATGAAATCCCAACCTCTTTCCAACATCAGTGTATGTGGGAAGAACTTCTTGAAAAAGATATTCTTTAAGGTATCCCATGTTAGACCCTCATTCCTCCCAGCCTAGTTCATCATACTCCACCATCTCCTAGTGGTTCACTAAATCATAAATATAGCCATCTTTACATACCACTCGCTAGGAGTCTCTAATAGATCAAATATACCCTTGATGATCTTAATCCAATACTCAATATTATAGGGTCCTCCAGTGCCCAAGAATATTGGGGGATATTGTAACTCAAAATATCTAGAAACATCAACCATAGTTAGCCTTCCCTTGTGGGCTCCTCTCCTCAGAACAGGTACTAGCCATAAAACACTATCATGAAGCGATTCTGCTACCTAGACTGCCAAACAGTCTGTGGAAGCATACTAACCCGCTTACCTAGTCATCCCCATAAGATGTCGTTGAGGTGGAATTATATGAAATTTCATAGTGAACATATATAAATTACTTTAAAAGAGTAAATTTCTATATTACTTTTAATAACCCATAGTTTACAATTGATATTTTTTCCTTGAAATAAATGAGTGTTATCATATATACTATTTATTATTATACACATAAATAAACTAACAATAATTTATTTCATTAATGAAAACTGTTAAATTAATCATCAATGAAACTGATCAAAATTCTAAACATTACTATTCTGAAAAAAATATAAAATAGAAAAACTAAAATGGGAAAAATATGTATTGCCCCAATCTTCTAAAACCATCATCTCCACTGCCAACACTATAGAAAAGAAAGAAAATATTAGTAAACCAATCAAAATAAAAGAAAATGGAAATATAGAACCTTGAGAGGAATTGAGTTGAATACTGAATGAAATAATGGAGTGGTATATATAGGAGTTAATGTGACAATTTGAATAGTAACCAAATCATTGGGAATTATAAACTGACCATTGAGAAAGGTAACTTGACTATTAGGAATAGCAACATGACTGTTGGAATAGTAATTTTACCCAAAAATATTAAATTTGGATATAGATAATATTTATCATGATTAATTTATTTAAATATAAATTTTATAATGCCAAAAAATAAATCTCATGATTAAAAAATTCTAAGAAAATATAATCACATTTTTAATAAACTGTATTTTAAAGTATTTTGTAAAAAACATTATTTTTATGTTAAAAAATAAATTTACCTATTTTATACAATTATTTACAAAAAAAAACATTATTTTTTAAATCATTATTTCAAAATTTTCCATGGGTGATTTTTTGTTAATTTTCCAAAATACTTCAATTTTTGAGTGAATAGTAAAAATACAGTTTTTCACGAAACTGATGTATCTTAAATTACATCATTCATGATGTAATAATGAAAAAAATATTTATAGAAATTTAGTTTCGTCCATTAAATATTTTATTTTATAAATGAGTCATTAAAATATGATAAACATAATTTTCAGACCTAAAAATTACTTTCCAATGCCTAAAAATCTAAAGTATTATATTGAAATATTATTTTCTCATTTTTTAACCTTTTATTTTGATTAAAATAATTAATTTTAATTATAAAGGGGATTTAAAATATTAAACCCATTTTATAATGTTGATATATTATTTATAATATCAAAAATTTACAATTACAATTTTTACTATTGATATAATATATTATTCAATATTGTTTTCTAAAAATACTCCTCTTCTCAAGTATAAATATCCCTTATACCTACCCTTGGAAAACCAATCCTCCCACCCATTAAAAGTCCCAATATCTTCCCAAAACCTCCTTCTCAAGTCCCTTATAATACTTATTAATATTCTAGAGCAATCCAACTCTAATCACCAAGGGGTTTATCATATAAGGGAAGCTACACTGAGGAGAGAGTAGGTCTCTATTAACTCTTCCCTCTTTTCTTATTCTATTTATTCTTTTTCCCAATTTATTTATAAACAATATAATATAAAATTAATTATGAATTAATTTAAAATTATATTAATTATGTTAACCTACTGTAATCATCATATTTTTGACAAATATAAATATTATACTTACCTTTCCTGTTCTTTTTGACAACGGCCAATTAAAGTTTGGTTAACCACCTACAAAGACATTTCTAGTAAAATTATTATAACAACCTTCATGTATGGATATTATTAATTATATATTATATATAAATAATTAATTACATTTATTATAATCTTATGGAGCTAATTACACATTTCTATAAATGAATTTGAATGAAAATAGAAATCAAAGTGAAATAGAAAATTTTTAAGAAAAACATGATATCAAAACACATCAATTTAATCAACAGGAATTAAGAAATATAATACAATGATTTTAATTGATAAATATTTTTATTAATGAATATAATTTACTTCTAGATCAATGTTTTAATAAATCTAATTTTATTATTTAGGAGGTGAAAAAGTGATGAAATAAGGCGGGAATTGAGGTCTGGGAATTCTCAAACCCATCTTCTTTTCTTTAGGTTATCCCTCTTTCAAGTATTATTTGGTATAAATATTTATCTAATGTTCCCTAAATATCATTTTATTTTTATTAAATATTCTTTTTTGGGATATACATGTTTCTACCTTGATTTATAAGTCAATAAAATGATTTTCCAAGAATAAGATTCATTCCAAAAAATATATTTAACTCCTCATGTTTCATTTTTTATCAAAAGAAAAATAATATTTTATTCCAAAGTATTATCTCAATTTATAATTCTGGAACCCCAAATTTTATCCATGAATTTATTATTTATTAAATCATTATGAAACTCATTCATTTCAATGGTTTATTTTCTGATTATTATTCTTATATGTTCTATATGGCATGCAAGATTATATAAATGTTGTGATGTGACGGTTAGGCCTAGAATTATATAGATCTCTAATAAATTGGGTAATGTGATGTATCTCATGATATTATGTGTCTGTGAACATAATTATATCTTTGTTTATAATGATTATTTTATGATTATGTACATATTTTATGTGTGAACATGATGCCAGATTTGTTCACAACTATGTGTGGTATTTGACCACTATGACGTGATTTTTCATTTGTATGCATTTCCACATTCCATACCTTTATCACATGCATCCCTCATGATTTTTATTATGATCCTATTCTTATTATATGATTATGATTATTATGTTCACCCATGTTATATTGATTCATATCCCTTACTCATCCTCCTACTAAGCTTTTAGCTCACCCAATTCTTTAATTTATATCCTCGGGTGATTACTTGTTCTATGGATAAAATTATAGCCACTAAGAAGATAAGTAATAAGGAATTAAATAATTTTTATGTTTTATTATGTTAAAGTTATGTATGAGACTAATTTACCCAAGACACTAAACCTTTGGATCTTGGATTTTTAATGTTATTATATTGTTTATCTTTAAAATGATGTAATAGTTGTGTAAGAAAAACTAGGTTCATTATAGTTGGTATCATAGCATGGTTTAGTTAATTTGGGAATTAGTATTAGATAACATTATTGAAAACCATTTGGATAAGTCTAAGTATATTTAAACATCCAAGAAGCTTTATTTTAGAAAAATACTAAACATAGGGATCCCATAAGGTATACCTTCAAAGTTAATTATGAAAAAGAATAAATTATTTATTACTTTTCGACTTAAATTTTTTTTATATCTTTTCTATTTTAGAAAATGGTGGGAAATAGAAAAACCCCAGCCAACATCCTTTGTGAGGGAAAATGCAGATATTTCCCAAACAACTTCCCCAATTACACAGTAAGTGGAGTTCAAAACTTCATAGAAATGCTTACCTAGTTGTCTTAGTCTATGAATAATAACCTAAACCAAGTGAAATATCCACCTTCACCCAATAATTATTAACTATACATTGAGTAATTTTTAAAGAAATGACCATCAATGTTTAGTGGAACTTTTGATCCACTTGTCATGGAATAATGGGTTAAATCAATGGAAAAGATATTTTTTTGATCAATTATTTTGAGAAGGAGAAGGTTACTCTAGCTATTTATCATTTAGATAGGAAAAAAATCAATGGTGGGTTTTGATAAATAAGACCAAGCCAAAGGATGAAATAGAGGAGATATATTGGGAAGACTTTAAGAAAATATTTCTTACTAATTATTTCCCTCAAACTCTTCAAATAGATAAGGAGAGAGAATTCGTAGAGCTAGAGAAAAAGGAAGGTTAATCAGTCACAAATTATGAGGCAAACTTTACAAGGCTTTCAAGATAAACCTTTAGTTTTTTTATCAACAATGATATAAAAATAGATAGATTCTTTAGTGTATTAAAACTGCACTATTTAAAGGATCTAGCTATCCAAGAATTTGAGAGTTATGAATAAGTGGTTTGATGTTCTATCAAAGTAGATATGGAGTTTTTATAAAGGTCCCTTGGTTACGGAGATAAGTATATAATAATGTATTTTCAAGTCGGTGGGTCAAATGAAAAAGGGGGAAAGATGATCCAACTACCCACATGTAAAAAATGTTAGAATAATCATCATGGTAATTTCATAAAAGGGGTAGTTAAATGCTTCTAGTGTAGGGTAGAAGGCCACCAAGCTGATGAATGTGGAAGAGACATGAAGTAGTTGGCAAACGCGGTAGAGGAATATAAGAAAAGTCCTAATTTACCACTCATGGTTCAATTCTTCAACTGTAGGTAGAAAGGGTACTGTGCAATCCAATTCACTAAACCAGGGGTCCTTGAGGGTAATCAGCATCAGCAACCACCAAAACCATAGGAGAAAGTTAAATCTTATACCAACACCAATACTAAAGTGTATCATGAAAATGAAGTTTTACATGGTAAAATTCTTATTCACTCAATAATTGAAAATATGTTATTTGATTTTGGTTCTATACATTCCTTTATATCCTACAAGTTTTCTAGAACTGCTGAATAAAAACCCTGATATCTTAAAGTATATATATCTATAAAAAATCTAGTGGTGAAATCATTACAAACGAAGTGTTGGACTCTTCTCTAGTAAAGGTTTATGGGAATATTCTTCTATAAAATCTCATAATACTTACCTTGGTGGAATTTTATACTTCAGTGGGAATGGATTGGATCTCATTATATAGAGCATACATCAATTTTTTTGGAAAAAAAATCTATTTTCATATTCAAATCATCCCATGATCCTCTAAGAATGAAAGAAAGACCATTAATCTCCTTTGGGAAATCCCTTAATGATGTGGGTGTTGATACCCTATGAAGAAGCATACCCAACCCAAATGGTTGCATCTAATTAAATCATCAAACTTAAGAAAATTCCAATTTTTAGGGAATACACTAATATATTTCCCAAGGATTTTCCCAGACTTCCCCTAGATCATGAGGTAAAGTTCTCAATAGAGCTCATAACTAGAGCTACTCCTATCTCAAAATTCCTCTATAGGATGGCCCTGATAGAACTATAAGAGTTAAATAAGTAGTTTTAAGATCACTTAGAAAAAGGGTTCATACACCATAGTGAATCACCTTGGGGTTCTCCAGTTCTCTTTGTAATGAAAAATGATAGATGAATGCATCTTTGTATTAATTATCGAGAACTCAGCAAGATAACCATAAAGAAAAAATATCTTATTCCAAGGATTTATGACTTGTTCGATCAACTATGATGATCTCAGTACTTCTCAAACATGGATATTCATTTTGGATATCACCAACTAAAGGTGAAGAAGGAAGATATTCAGAAGATTGATTTCCTTAAAAGTTATTGGAAAAATGAGTTCATAGTAATGCCATTAAATCTTACTAATTCATCTAAAATATTCATAGATTTGATTAATATAGTCTTTAGAGAATACCTCAAAAAAATTGTGGTCATGTTTATCAATAATATTATCATTTACTCCAAGAGAATGGAGGAATATGAATAGTATCTTAGGATTGTTTTGGAGACATTAAGGAAGGAAAAAATGTATGCTAGGTTCAGAAAGTGTGACTTTTGGATGTAGCAAGTCACATTCTTGGGGAACATGATCATAAGTAAGGTAATTTCTATGGAGCGTTCAAAGAAAAAGGCAATTGGCTATGGCCCAGACCCACTAATTTCATAGAAATACATAGTTTTATTTGACTAGATGGGTAATACTAATGTTTTATGAGAAATTTATTATGATTTTCTACCCCAATAACTATGTTAATATGAAAAGGTGTAAAGTATATCTAGACAAAATAATGTGAGGAAATATTTAAGGAGTTAAAGGATAGGCTAATCGTTGTTCCTATACTCAAACTACCAACATGTGGAGAAGGTTTTATAATATAAATTGATTATTCAAAGAAAGTATTGGGTTGTATACTCATGAAGAATGATAAAGTGGTATCTTATTCCTCACAATAGTTGAAGATCCATGATAATAACTACCTAACACGTGGTCTGGAGTTAGAAACTATGATCTTCACTCTGAAGATTTGGTGGCACTACCTCTATAGTGAAAAGTGTTATATATATATTGATCAGAAGAGTCTGAAATATATATTCAAAAAAAATGATCTCAACATGCACCATAGATGATGGTTAGAGATAATCAAGGACTATAATTTCTCTATTCACTACCATCTGTGAAAGGTGAATAAGTTATTTAATTCTCTTATAATAAAATAACCTACTACTCTATCAATGATGTAGATTTAGAAAGAAATTGTCTTCTTGGATATGAAAAGGATGGATTTTGAAATCATTATAGTGGATAATACATCCAACCTTTCCCAAATGATTTCACAACCATATATCCATGAGAAGATCAAGGAGGCACAAAGGGGTGATCTAGAGATACAAAATAAGGTGGAAGTATTAAAGTAAGGGAATCTAAAATATTTCCACATTGATGATAATGGTGTGATTTGGTTTGAAATGAGGCTTTGTGTACCTAAATCACCAGAGATAAAGAATGATCTATTTGATAACATAGATAGCTTACCTTTCTACATTTATCCTAGAAGTACCAAGATTTATCTTGATCTTCAATAACAATTCTGGTGTGAAAACATGAATAAGGATATTTTGGAGTATATCTCATGGGTTTTAGTATGTTATAAAGTTAAATTAGAGTGATAGAAGTCCAAAGTAATGATACAACCATTGCCTATACCCACATGGAAATGGGAGAATGTCATTATGGACTTCTTCACTGGTCTCCCAAATACATCCAAAGGAAACAATGAGATATGGGTTGTGGTGGATTGACTCACTAAGACTGCCCACTTTATCTCTATTCATGAATATTTCTAACTTGAAAAAATTCCCATGAAATATATGATGGAAGTGGTGAGGCTATATGGGGTTCCATTTTTTATCATCTCTGATTGAGATCCAAGTTTCACCTCTAAATTCTATAGAATTCTTCAAGATGATTTGAGTATTGAATTGAATTTCAGAATAGACTATCACACTCAAATTGGTAGCCAATCTAAATGGACTATTTAGATTCTTGAGGACATAATAAGATCCTACACAATGGAATTCAAATGAGGATGGGATCAGCATCTCCCATTGGTTGAGTTCTCATACAAAAATAGTTTCCACTCAAGTATTCAAATGGATCCATATGAATCTCTATATGGGAATTGATGTAGAAATCTACCTTTTTTTGGATTAATTTGGTGAATGAAAGCTACTTGGACATGATCTTGTTCAATAGATGACATATAAGGTTCAAGCCATCTAGTATAATATAATTGCTACTCAGTTTTTCAAAAATATTTATCCTAACAACCGTTGAATGGATTTAGATTTCAATGTTGGAGAAAAAATTTTCCAATGAATATCACTATGAAATATAGTTGTGTGGTTGGGAAAGAAAGGGAGGAATATCCTAAGGTACATTGTCACCTTTAAGATCCTCGATCACATAGGATATGTGGTCTATCATCTTGCACTTCCACCAAGTTTTTATCAAGTTCATGACATGTTCCATGTATCACTCATGAGGAAGTACATACCTAATCCCTCACATGTATTGAATCTAGAGGTGGCACAACTAGATAATGACATCTCATACAGAGAGCATCTGGTAAATATCCTTTACCATAGATAAAAAGTTCTCTGCAATAGGAAAACTCAACTTGTCAAAGTATTATGGAAGACCTGTAAGTATGAAGAGGTGACATGGGAACCAAAGGAAAAAATGAAACAAAAGTACCCTCACCTATTCTCAATTGAGAATACGAGTTAAAATTTCTGGAATGAAATTTCTAAAAGGGGGAAGAATGTAATGACCCATAGTTTACAAATGATATTTGCCTCTTGAAATAAATGAGTGTTATAAAATAATATTTAGAATTATAAGCATAAAGAAACTAACAATATTTAATTTCATTAATGAAAAACATTATAATAATTAGTAATGAAACACGTTAAAATTCCAAACATTACAATTGGAAAAAAAATATATAATAGAAAAGCTAAAATTAGAAAATATGGATTGCCCTAATATACTAGAATCATCACCCCCACTACTAATACTATATAAAAGAAAAAAATATTAATAAACTAATCAACATCTTAGAAAATGGAATATAGAACCTTGAGAGGAATTGAGTTGAATATTTAATGAAATAATGGAGTGGTATATATAGGAGGTAATGTGACCATTTTAATATTAATCTGATCATTAGGAATAGTGACATGGCTATTGGGAATGGTAACCTGGCCATTAGGAATAGTTACCTGACCGTTGGGAATAGTAACATGACCGTTAGAATAGTAATTTTAGCCAAAAATAATAAATTGTGATATAAATAATATTTTTCATGATTAATTAATGTAAATATAATTTTTTTAACACTAAAAAATAAATATCATGATTAAAAAACTCCAAGAAAATATAAGTACATTTTTAATAAACTGTATATTAAAGTACTTTGTAAAAAACATAATTTTTATAAAAAAAATTAAATTTACCTATTTTAGAAATTTGTTTTTATAAAATTAATATCATTTTTTAAATAAGCACATCAAAACTTTCCAAAGGTGATTTTTTGGTAATTTTATGAAATACTTCAATTTTCAGGTGAATAGATAAAATACTATTTTTTGCATAATCAGTGTGTCTTAAATCACATAATTCATGATATAATAATGAAATAATCATTTATATAACTTTAGGTTTGTACATTATATATTTTATTTCATAATTATGAGTTTTACATTTGATATAATATTTTATTCAATATTTTTTTCTAAAAATACCCCTCTCCTCAAGTATAAATAACCCCTCTCCCTTACCATGGAAAACCACTCCTCCCACCCATTCCAAAGACCAATATCTACCCAAAAACTCCCTATAAATACCCTTATAATACTAAGGTACATTTTGGAGCAATACAACTACAATCACCAAGGAATTGTTAATGTTGTACAGGAGAAGCTACACCGAGGAGAGAGTAAGTTTCTATTAACTCTTCCCTATTTTCTTTTTCTATTACTTCTTTTTTAAAATTTACTTCAAAACCAAATACTATAAAATTAATTATGAAGTAATTTTACATTATTTTAATGAATTTAACCTACTTTAATTATCATATTTATAAAAAATTTAAACTTCATACTTCCATTTCCCTCACTTTTGACAACGTCACATTAAAGTTCGGTTAACCACCTATGAAGACATTGACAAGAAAATTATTATAACCAAATTCATGGATGGATATTATTAATTATATATAATATATAAATAATTAATTACATGTATTATAAACTTCTTGAGTTAATTATACATTTCTATTAAATACTTTGAATGAAAATAGAGAAATGAAAGTGAAACATGAAATTTAAAAAAAACATGATATCCGAACACTTCAATTTAATGAAAGGAAATTAAAAAATATGATCTAATGATTATAATTAATAAATTGTTTTATAAATTAATATAATTCACTTTTGGATAAATGTTTTAATAAATCTATATTTATTATTTTAGAGGTGCAAAAATGACGAAATAAGGTGGGATTTATGGTAAGGGGATTCTCGAACCCAACTCCTTTTATTTGGGTTTTCATTATTTAAAATATTATTTTATATAAATATTTCAATAATTTTCCCTAAATATCATTGAATTATTCTTCCCTTTTCTTTTCTAGGATATATATGTTTCCACCTTGATTTATAATCCAATAAAATGATTTTCCAAAAAGTCATTTCATTCCAAAAAAAATCATCGACTCCTCATGTTTGATTTATTATCCAAATAAAAATGATCTTTTATTCCAAATTATGATCTCTATTTTTAATTTTGGAACCCCAAATTTCATCCATGGCTCTATTATTTATGAAATACTTATGAAACCCATTCCTTTCTATGGGTTATTTCATGATTATGGTTGTTATACATTCTATGTGGCATGCATGATTATGTAAATTTTGTGGTGTGACGGGTGGGTTTGGAATTATATATCACTCTAATGTATTAGGTAATGTTATGTATCTCATGATATTATGTATGTTATGTATGAAAATGATTATATATTTTTTCACAATGATAATTTTATGATTATGAAGATATGTAATGTGTTAACATGACGCTAGCTTTGTTCACAACTATGTTTCGTATTTGAACACTATGACATGATGATTCATTTTTATGCATTGCCACATTCCATGCCTTTATCACATGTTTCCATCTTGATGTTGATGATGATCATTTACTTATGATATGATGATCATGATTATTCTCACCCTTGTTATATTTATTCATGTCCCTTACTCATCCTCTTACTGTGCTTTTAGCTCACCTCTTTGATGTATATCCTCAGATGATTACTTGTTCTAAGGAGAACATGAGGCCGCTAAAAAGATATAGAAGAAGTAATTAAATAATTTTTATGTTTTATTATGAAAAATTTATGTATGAGACTAATTTTATCAAGACACTAAACCTTTGGATCTAGATTTTTAGTGCTATTATGTTGTTTATCATTAAAATGATGTAATAGTCATGTAAGAAAAAGTAGGTACATTATATTACCTATGAATTTAATAGGAACACATATAAGAACCACTTAATGAAAACTAATCCTAAGAGTCCACCTATAACTATAACACATTTCCCCTTACTTTACTTAATTCCTAATCCCAAGTCTCAAGTACCAGCTTGTTTGTCACAGTCACGTAAATATTATAAGATATAACATTATCGTGATAAAAAAAATTCATAAATGGTATATGTAAGAGTCATAAAAAATAAATTATAATAGGAACATAATTAATTATAACTATATTAATGACAAGGAAATAATCACATGACATGTGAACCTAAAAAAATATTCATGTTGCATGAACTCACCCAAATCCCATAAATTGTAACAGTACAATAATAATCTAGATTAACATGAAATTGTAATTCCATAATTAATCATAGAAATACCACTTTTACAAATACATTTTTGTTCCATTGAATATAAGTTGGACAATAACATGTGTGACTCCCCTACCCAAGTCCCAACTATATTATCTCCTTTTTATCATACTCACAAATCATATCTCAGGAAAAAGAGTTTCCTATGCCATTTTGTAGTGTCTCGACCCAAATCACCGGATTTGAGATGGAGTGTCACATAACCTCATGCACACCACCCTATATGAAAGAGGATGTAGACTAGTGGTGAGGGTCTAAATATTAACATTGGGAGACTATTCCCTCAGTACATATATACAACTAACACACATACATGAAAAAGTGGTAAGTAAATAAGATATTCATACAATGTAATAAAATGAACTAAAATAATGTTGTATCAATATATCATAAAATATAACCATATGACTAATTCACAACAAGTTAAGTACTAAAGAAAATAATGATGGAAGATAAAAAGATACAAATTGACAAGAAATTTTAAGTCCACCATAACTCCACCTATCTGCCTTGGCACTCCAGCTCATCCACTAATACTGGGCCCATTACCTTAACTGGATACCTGACTATAAAGTCTTCACATGCACTGAGATTTCCATGTAATATGTCAGTATAAATCTGGTAGGACACCACCAAATCATCCTTATCATAAGTGATATATTTAGATAAATTTTTATTCAATGAAAGTAAAGTAATTTCATAAGTAAACACTCATATGTTGGGTAATTGTACACTAACCAGAATTCCACGAGCCCCAAACCTACCTGCTTTAATTACATGCTTGAGAAGAAGTTATGTCTAGTTTCGATGAATCTCATAACAAGACACAAGACCAATGTATATCTCAAAACATGTTACAAGGACAGCATGCCTCTGGTTATACCACAAGGTCTTCATTCCCCACCAACTATCACAGGTCAGGCCATAAGGCCATCATGTACCACTATCAGTCACAATTTAAGACTCAATGCCATCATGCCTTATCATATTTCATTCAAGACCCCTCTATAATAATCACACATAATGTCACACATGCCTCCCCTCTTAAGGATTAACAAACCATGTAGGTTCCACCATTTAATTTGATACTCAATAGTAGAATTTTATGAGGCATATACATATATAAAATAATTTTATATCAAGAGAGGCCTCACAAGCCACGTACACACGCACACACATATCATACAATTTGTATAATTATCATAACATTAAAAGTAACTTCCTATAATAAGTGTATTTATTCCCAGCATCATGGTTCCCCACCCAAATTAAAGCTCACACACCAACAATCTCTAGATCTATCCCCAAATCACCAGATGAGGATTCAATATAAAAGATCCAAGAAGAATAATGATTCAAGGTATATGATCGATTTATACTTACCTAATAAGATCTAATATCACAAATGAATCTACATGATTCTAAGAATGATCAAGACAGAACCAAATTTCACCTTCCTTTTCCTCAAAAATCTTTAAGTAATCTCATTTGACAATGTTGGAATTACTAGAATCAGACATGATAGTCCATATTTAGGGTCTTTTCTAAGGAAAATAGAGATTATCTGGAAACAACATAAAGAACAAAAAAAATTTATCACGTACCTTGAAATACATATAACTGATATCACTAGATCCAATGTAATTTATATCTATAGGGTAGAACAAGAATAGCCACTAGATTCCATTGGTTCGAGAGAGCTAGGTGTAGGAGAAATAATGAGGTGATTTTAAAAGTTTTCAGGTGATAATAATAATTTTTTGATCAATTAAAATTGGGCACCTATTGTGCAAGGCCCACTGCCTCTTCATGGAACCCACAAGGTTTGGTAAAATGTGCACCAACCATTATTTTTCCTCTATTCTAAATTTCATGGTCAAATGGGGAATGTCACATGATTATCTTTGATCATGTTTGGTTCACTTACCCTCTCCAACAAGATGCATGTTTCCCTTGGTAAACTCGCATTGTTTCCCTTAATCATGATCAAACCACATTCCCCCTTAAAGGATTATAAAATCCTCAAAACCCACCTAGAAGCTGCCCTAGAATTCGTGCAAACAAATAATAACTCAAAAACACTTAATGAAATGAAAAAATTAAGGTTAAATTCACCTGGAAAGTATGATGCCATTATAATAATCATATCCATAATAGATTAGAAGGACTATTAAAGAGTTGTGAAATTTTTTATAAAGTTTGTGAGGAATTAGTTCACAATGGATATTTTTTTAAATAAAAATTAAAAAAACATGACTTGGTGAGGGTCACCACACCATATTTTATGTCTTCATGTTATTCTAGGTATAACATCATGGTGTACAGAATGAATGGTATTGGATATCATTTATTTGTCCCTCTTAAATTTACTATCATGAGTTACTCGACTTCTTTACACATCAGGTGATGGTGGGTAGAAAGATTATTTATTTTTTTTGGAGTTTAACAATAACATTAAACAAATATAGAGTTATTATAAGAGTTAAAACAAAGGGTCCAAATATTTTGTCGTTTTATAATGTATGTAACTTCACAGCTCTAACATGCTCCTTTATTTAATGAATTGGGCCTATATAATGGAGTTTGTGGGCAGAATTTGTGAACACTAACAATTATTTTCAAATTTTAATCTCTCTCTAGTCTCTCATCGTTGTTTTTATTCTAGGTGGAGGATCTAACTCACCTTTGATGCAGAAAGGTTCATACCATAGCATTCAGTGACTTCAATGACTATTTTATACCATTGGAGGTTTTATCCCATTTTTTTCTAAGGGAACTTGATCAAAGTCACTTTTATAGAGGATTTGACATGGGTACTGTTGTATAATTTGTTTTCCTTATTAAATTTTAAATATTCCTCTCCTAGTAGATCATATTCAAGGGTGTCATGTTTTCTTCTATTACATTTAGGCATAAAGAATTCCTATAAAACCCTTCATAATATCCATGCATATTCATGATCCCTTGGTGGGATTTTATGTGTAGATTTTTTTATTAGACTAACAGAATCTACCAAGATATTCATAGATTTTCTTAATCACCAACGGGTTTAAAAATGAAAATATGATCCCAAGAAGTTGAATTCAAGGTCCACTAAAATAAAAAGAAATGTTGGTTTATACAAAAGTGGGTCTTGGAATTTCATTCCCTATAAAATATATCATCTGATAAAAGATAAATATAAAAATATTTTTGGTCAAGGATCCCTATCACTGGTGGAAAATTTAAACCCTAAGAGAAGGTTTCATATCATTAAAGATTTTCCAATGGAAGCTGATCAGATTCAAACATGGTAGATAGAGTTGAGAGTGATAATTTATGCCTTCAGGTAATTTCAAGATGGATAAGTGAGTCTTGGAATATTTCTTATTTGGTGAATGTTAATCATTTTAAAATACCCTTTTGGATTACATTCATTGCACTATAAAGATCCAAGGATAGAATCCCTCTATTGGTTATCCCCATGTGCTTTTATGATCTCTGAGAAACACCACTTGATATCCTGGTGTTAGTGTGGTGAGTTGAATGTCTTGGGTTGTTCATTCTTGATTACTCATTCTTCGGTCTTGAAGAAATCTCTCTTTCACATATCATTCTTTAGAGGGATAGAGAAGGAGGAGTTGAGAGAGAATTAAATGTGAGAAAAAATTCTCTATTCTCAATTTTTGGATTCTCGACACAATAAACAAAGGTCCCTATTTAAAGAGATTGGATTTAAGTTAAAATATTATTTAATTACATACCAGACATTAAATAAAATTTATTACCTTTAATATATCCCATGTATAATAATAATAATTATATAATTATTATTTTGTGGTGCGCACCAACTTATGAAATAAAAAATATTATATAATGTTCATGTTAATTAATATTTGTCACTAGACTCGTTCATGGTATATTCAAAATCCTCTATCATTTATTGAACAACCAAATAAATATTTTATTCATAAATAAATATTTTATTCTCAATGTAGATAAAAAATATTTATTAAAATATTCAATACATAAATTAAATATTTTATTCACAAGGTGACGAATAAATATTTATTTAATTTATGTGATCAATATATCTTAAATAAATTTATTCCTCTGACTTGAGAATAATATTTATTCCATTAATTAAACTCAAATAGAATTTAATTGATATCAATGGAAACACTTAGTGTGTTTCCCTCTAGGATTCTTTCTCATTGGCATTAGACAGGCTTGCCTAAAGTCCAATATTACTATCCAGTAATAGGTTAGGGAACCCAAGAGAAATAACTTATGTCTCAATGTTGAAAACCATATATGAATGATCACTGTGTAATATAATCCCTTTGTCACAATCTCTCATCAAGTATGTTTCACATACATGTCGCCAACCAATATGCTTGATATGTCTTTCTTTGAATATCTGAAATAAATATGTCATTACACCATGACCATGTAATTTAACATGACAATTTTATACCAATAAAAGGGCCAAGATATCATCTTCCATAAATATATAAGGGACAAATCCTTCCTCAACTTATTCATTAATGACATGTCACTCGTGATGCACCCAACGTATCCAATTTCTCCATGAACTATTATCGGCATGGTTTATGAAATATATTAAGTATGCATGTTGTAACATGAATTAATAATAATATTAAAGTATAAGGACCATCACACATGATCATAGATATAAATATCTAATGACACCAAAACAGATGTAATTCCTACTAGAAGGTCTATTTCATAATCTCTCATTTTAGAGATTACCAAGTGTGAACTTCATGAGAAGAAGTCTCATTTACTTATGCGTACTCACACATGACAGTGTATGTACTATTTTTCCCATAATAGTTTGTTATCTAACTACAAAACATTATTTGAGAATATCAACATAGCACATCAAGTTTCTCATCATAGTGTGGAACTACTATAAACTTATCAATGCGATGCATACTCTAGGACATTATTACATTAGAGTCATAAAGAAAAACAAATAATATGTAATAATAAGCTTTATTAATATTCAATAAATAAAACTCTCACTTATAATAGATCCAAATACCTAGGAAATTCAGTCTGCTAGACCTCACATGATAGACATATTTCTGATCATTCAAGGCATTAGTCGAGGGGTATGCCATGTTGTATTCCATTGAAATAATACTCACTGAAACTTCACCTCTTTGAGAAAAATCCTTCAAGAGATAATACTTCTAAAGTAGGTGCTCCGCCTTTTGATGTGAACTTTTCTCTTTTTCAAGATCCATTGCAACAATATTATCATAATAGAGTGTGATAGGATCTTTTTTTCTAGATACCACAACAATATCTAGGATGAAGTCTCACATCCGTACAACATATTTATTTTCCATATAAGTCACAATATATTCATAATATACTATAGAATATGTAACCACAACCTTCTTTAAGCTCTTCCAGCTCACAACACCTCCATTCAAAGTGAATATGTATCCCGTTTGTGACTTAATTTCATCTTGATCAGTTTTGGAAACTAGAATTTACATATCTTCTGATGACTAGTTCCTCATCTCCTCCATATACCAAGAACATATCCTTAGTACACCTCATATACTTAAGAATAGTCTTGAATTCCATCCAATGGTGTCCACCTGGATCACCTTGATATCTTACTACCACGCCTAATATATAAGAGACATCTATCCTAGTATATATTATAGAATATATGACTGACCCAATAGTTGATGTGTATGGAATCCTTGTCATTATATTTCTTTCTTCATGTGTCTAAGGAAACATTTTCATAGAAATATGAATTCCATGTGATGTTGGAAACAATCCCATCTTGTCTTATTCAATACTAAATCTATTCATTATCTTTCCAATGTATGTACTTTGACTTATGTTTAGAAACCTATTAGATCTATCATGATGGATATTGATCCAAAGAATATATATAGCCTCTCCCAAGTCATTCATAGAGAATAATTTATTCAACCATTTCTTAACAGATTGTATGACTGGTATTTTTTTTCCAATGAGTAATATGTCATCAATATATACTACTAATAAAATGACTACACTCCCACTAAACCATTTATATACACATGGATCGTATTAATTCTTTATGAAACCAAATTTCAGTATGGCCTCATCAAAATGACTATTACATGACCTAGAAGCTTTCTCTAATCAATAAATGGATTTTTACAATTTTCATACCTTTTTGGCATCCTTTGGAGTCACAAAACCTTCGGGTTCTGTCAAATAAACATCTTCCTAAAGGTTCCCGTTAAGGAAGGTTGTTTTGACATCCATTTTCCAAATATCATAATCATGGAAATCCATAATGGAAAGTATAATTACAATGTATTTCAGCATTGAAAATGGTGAAAAGTTTTTGTATTCAATGTATTTATTTTGTTTAAACCCTTTTTCAACCATTCACACCTTATAGGTATTGAATTTTCCTTCCATGTAAAATTTCTTCTTGAATTCCATTTTGAAACCAATGGGATTTTCATCTACTAGAGGGTATACTAAAATCCAAACTTGGTTTTGGTATATGTAATCTAATTAAAAAATCAAGAATTCTTTAGATTTGGTAACATCTGTGCCACTTACTTCTTCCTTTTAGAGATCATTATTATCAACTAATATTGAGTCAAAAACCTTGGTGACTAAAAAACTATACAGCTTTACTTCTCTAACCTCTTCAGTACTCCTATCTAATAATTGTGTCTCTGGAACAATTTCTTCTTCCATGAGGCTTTGTTGATTATTTTCTTATACCAAATCTTGTGTATCTAGATCCTAGAATTCATCGATGTATATCTCTCTCCCGTGATCTCTTTTAGAGATAATATCCTCCTTAAGAAATATGGGAAGTATGTCAACCAAAACCTTTTTTACTGAAGGATTATATAGTTAATATCTCTTTGTTTCTTTGGGATATCCTATAAAGATACACTTTTGCATCAATGTGAAATCTTGTTACCTAATGGAGACTTAAAAAATGCTTCACAACCCCACACATGTAAGACAATATGGGTTTCTTTCTATTCTATAATTGGTATGGTATGCCATCTGTTGCTTTAGTTAGAACACAGTTTAGTACATATGTTTTTTTTTTGTAATGTGTATACCCAAAAGGATAATGGAATACTCACATGACTTATAATTGATCTCACCATGTTAAACAAGGTGTGGTTCCTCCTTTTTCTTACACCATTCCAATGAGGTGTATAAGGATGAGTGAGTTGAGATAAAATCCCAAACTCTTGTAAATAATCAATTAAGCCTTGATTAATATATTCTTCACCATGGTCTGAGAAAAGTTTTTTAATATTCTTACCAAGCTATTTATCAACTTCATTCAGGTATTTCTTTAAATTATCAAAATATTCTGACTTATTCCTCATTAAATAGACATATCCATATCTACTAAAATCATCAGTAAAATTTATGAAGTATGAGTGGAAACCCCTTTCTTCAATAGGAAATGTTCCACACACATAGGTATGAACTAATTCAAGAATCTCTATATCCCTTTCACCTTTCCCACTAAATGAGGTTTTGGTTATTTTTCCTTGTAAACATTTGTGATATACACCAAATGGTTTTAGTTCAAAAGAATCTAAATATCCATCTTGTTCTGTCAATCATGTGAAGTAACTTTGTTATCGATTTCCATTATTTAGTTCATGTAATCCAAAACATAAAGACTATTATTTAAATGTTACTTACCATAAAAAATGTTATATTTATAATATAAGAAACGTTTATTACAATATTTAAAAACAAATCCATCTATATGAAGTCTAGAAATAGAAATAATGTTTTTAGTAACTAAAGATACCTAATAAAAACCCTTTAAAACCAAGATCATTTTAGTCAGCAACGTGAGGTGGTAGTCCATAATAGCTATAGAGGTAAGTTTAGCTATGTTGGTTGCTTGAAGATCTACCTCTCCCCATTCAATCTTTCTGAATCTACTTGGTTTCTATATTTGAATAAATATGTGAGCACTGCAATCTATATCCAATACCCAATTTGTAGAAACAAATAAATTTCACTCGATAATAAGGGCACATTAATATTTCCCTTGCTTATTTTTCTAGGTGAATTTTTTTTTCCAGTGGACCTTCTTTCCACAATAAAAATAGACAGCAACTTGTTCCCTTGATTTCACCTTGGTCTTTCTCTTATTATAAGGTCATGAAGAAGCTTTGGGATTAAATATCTTTATTTTCCATTTCCATTTATTCACCATAAGGACGGAAGGTTTTTCATGCTTTTTATCCTTATCTAATTGGAAAAGAAGAGTAAGAAGATATGGTGGAGACTTTTCAATGTTGTTTATATTAAAATTCAAAACAAAGTTAGAGAAGATCTGAGGGAGTGATTCCAGAATGAGGTCAGTGCCTAGTTATTTAGGGATTCTAAACCCTATATCCTCTAAGCACTCAATGTAGCCAATGAACTTGACCACATGAGGCCCAATTGGGTCACCCTATCCAAGATTTCTCTAAAAGAGCACCTTGGAAATATCAAATTGTTCTTGTCTAACTCTCTCCTATAAAATACCATGGTGGTGTTCAAGAATGCTATATGCATCCATGTTTTCATGAGACTTAATTAGTTCACTGAACATTTATTAAAGAATCAAACATTGAACATTGACTCTGCTTCTCAAATGTTTTTAATATATAATAAACTCTTCATCACTCTCCTCTTTAGTAAGAGGATTAGTCATTGAGGATTATAGCATGTAATATTTTTGTAACACCCCAAGATTCTATATTACGTTTCCCTTTAAATAATGCAGTAGCTTGTGTTGTACGCAACTTGGAGTTTTAACACACAACGACCAATCAAACTAGACGTTATGAATAATAATACCCACTTTTTGAAATTTTATTAATTTTATTTTTCAAAATGTAATTCATTTTTGGATTAGGAATATCAAAATTATATTAGGGTGAATTTTTGGTATTTTTCTGAAAGCTTTCAATTTTTCATGAATAGTGAAAAACATTGTGTTACTGTTTAAAACTGACTTTTTATTTAAGTAATTAGTTATTTTATTTTAATTTATTTTCAGTAAAAATAGATAAATAATACCTATATATTTTCAATGTAATTCATTGAAGTCATTTTATAATAAGTTTAGATATATAAAATTTTATTGAACTTTTTTCCATCTTTTACCAACCTTGAAGGAGCATTTGAAAATTTGCATAAAACATAATTTTACCATTTTTTTGAGTTGAATTTCAAAAATCCAAGAGGCATGGTTAACATAAGAAAGTAAAATGTGGTTCAATAAGATGAAAATATTTTTTTGTGAATAGTAACTTTTGAATTTTATTTACCACGGTTAAAAGTAAATAGGGTAATTAAGGGTAAAAATGATATTATAATTACCCTAAAACATGTCCTAATTCTATTGGATAAGTCTAATTCTACCAAAAACAACCTTATGAAAAAAAATATGATCCTATTTGGTCCAATTGTATTAGATTAGTACATTTATTATTATTTTATTTAAAGAAGAGTTAAAAGTGTTAAATTCAAAGTTTAATAACTAAACCATTTTTAATATAGGGTTACACATAAGATAAATTAAATTATAAATATTAATTAAAAATATAAAAATATTTCATACATAATTGTATTTTATTTATAATTTTTAGACATTAAATAATTTACTTTATTTATGACACAATGATGATGCAATAATTACCTTATTAATGAAATATTAAAATAGTTGATATTATAAAAATACAAAAAATGTAAATTGAGACTTCTGATAAATTCCACTAATTTTATAGGTTAATATTACATTTTTGGGTTGATTAAATAAATTTTATTTGAATTGATAATGTTTTTATGGCTTTCAAAAAAATCAAATACTAAATAGTGTCAAAATTGACATAATTGAGTTTTTAAAACAAATTCTATATTATTAATTGATATAATGTTCCTAAAAATATAATTTTCATAAAAAGGACTTAGATAAGGTTATATATATTAATAATTAACCACTTTTGGTTCGATTTTCTTGTTATAGTAAGTTTATTAACCATATAATATAAAAATACAAAGAGACATGGTAAATGTCAAACTATTTAACTATGAGTTAAATCTTAAAGATAAGGTTAATATGGTGACCTAAACCTCTCTAAAACCTTTTGGTTGAGAGTTTTTAGACCCATACCCACCTTAACCTCAAAATAAATCATTTTGGAGCCATTAGTAACCGAAGATGATTTTATTATAAAATAATATTTCAATCTTTTCCTAAAGTGACCCTCACCTCTCTTATAAAAGGGCACTTCCACTTATCTTAATTTCACACCTCCAAATCCATTTGTCTCAGCCAAACCCTACCCAAATACCTTCCCAACTTCCCTAAATTAAACATATATTCCTTACTTTGATCATAAATCCAACCAAAGTATCCCTTTTGATCAACTCAAAAGGAAACACTCGAAGAAGCGATAATAATTTCACCACCCTCTTTCAAGTTCATTTCTTCTTCCACTTCCTTTTTCTTTGTTGTTTCCATACAAAAATAATAAATCCAGTAACTTATACATGATTTTATGTTATTATAAATATTTTAAAACCATATTCATTATTCTATCCATCCTATAAATGACAAAGTCATCATACGTGCATACGTATGGCTTACCGTCTTCACATCGTGGTGTAGTTTGTTATTCAAACACTTCATTGTTTAGATGGGTATAATAATGAGTATAACTGATTTAAATAATAAATATAACATGTTAATGATTATTTATATATGATATACCATCCAATTACATATGATTTCACCATCAATATAATGATATTGTCGCTCGAGCGTACGTACAGATTACCGTCTCCACGAACGCGATGAGATTCATTCCCCATCGTAATCATTCAAGAATAATTTTTATTTTATGATTAAAAATAATGTTTATGAACATAATATAATTCTGTTTATGAATCAAATACATCCTATCCATAACAAACATGGCTTACTTATCCAAGAATATAAAGGAAAATGAAATAGTTAACACCCAAAATGATGATACTACTGAAATATTATTAACAAAGCAATATTAGAGGATCATATATGATATCATATTTATGTATATAGTTATATTATAATTTAATAAAAGTGTTTTAACTGTCAAAAAGGATGTTAACACACCATCTACTGAGGAAAAGTACAAGGTAAGGGTTAATTCTACAATCTCTTCATTATCTGAGGTTGTTTATACGTGAGTACCTACTGGGGCCTCTTTACCATCCACATTTGTGTTTTCTTAAAAATAAAATTCAAAACATTTTTACTATTTACTAGGATATGGTTTAAAGTCATTTATACCCTTATTTTACCATATATTATTTGAAAGGAATCTTTCCATCATTTTCTAAACAAGGTACTTTATGACCTTTTCGACAAAATTAAGGTAAGAATGTCTTTTTTAAACTTACATAGAAGGTGCAGCTATTTTCCACTATTATAACATTGTCGAAGATTCCCATACAAGCTTATAAGAATATTTTAAAAATAAATGTTTTCTTTTATAATTATGTTACTTTTAAATGGTTTCAAAATATAAATAGTTTTTTATTTCAAATAGTTTTCATTTCATCTATGTCGACATCCTTTGATCGATTTTAAACTTGTTTGAAGTTGATTTATTATGATAAAAATCTTCCATATTGTATTGAAGGTTTTGTGATATGTTTGAATGTGTATTTTTTATTTTTGTACCATTCATGGTTTAAGGATAAAGTATTTACATTCATATTATAGTTTTAATACGAATGTTTACGTCATGTTTAAACCTTTTCATATGAGGAATGCATTGGACTTAGTAAGTGATGGGTGAAGCCTTCTATAGCTCCTTGATGCATTGGTAGGTATCATGAGACAAACTAGTGTATTGGCACAAGGCCTTGACAAAATCTTATATGTAGTTTTTGGCATGAGGCCTTGACTGTGTGTTTATAAGGTCTGACATTATGCATTCCATCATTATGAAATTGGATATTGATATTACATGTGATTATTCAACTAGTAGAATATCCATGAGAATAAGTAAATAGAATTATTTGATTTATCTTTGCCATATTATGATGATTTTTAAGTTTAAAAGGCTTTTTTTTAGTCTTATACATTACCTAAAATGTTTATGCTTATTTATGAATGTTCCTGCTATATTGTTATCCTTACTGAGCATCTGAGCTCACCCCTATATATGTTTTATTTTTTCCAGGATGCGAAGAAGTATATTATGAATGAACTGAAGGGAAAGTCTAAGGGATATGAATGTGGTCAATGGAGTCAATGTTATTTTTGTTTTTAAGTTTATAATGTAATGTAAAACTTATGAATATATCTAGTACTTACAAGGATACTAAACTGATCGGTCTTTCAGGATTTGATCCCTTGTGATCATGCCAATGTTATGTAATAATGCACCGACTCTGGGTAACTAGGTTCGGAGCATTACATTTGGTATCATAGTAAGTTTAGTATAAACCTTGGAAACTAGATTTAGATAAACTCTGATTAGAGCACATTACCCTAATATAGACATTGAGGATTAGTATGGAAGAACTTCCTAGAATTTTGGTAATGTAGAGATTTTGGGTATTTTCCAAGAAATACATCCCTGTCTGGATAAGAGCAGGTAGAGGAGGCTCTAGCACAGATGTACCTAGGAGTGAAAACTCTGACAAGGAGTTTCAGGCTTGACTCGGGGTATCCTAGTACACGAAAACGGGCCTTGCTTCACTCTTGGTTACGACACTCCTGGGGGATATGATTAGGATAATTCACATTTTCATTATAAACCATTATGAAAAATTTATGAGTATATACCTCCTCAAAGAAAACATTTTTATGATTATGGATTATATCCATAAACTGTTCAATTTATGTTAAGTGTTTTACAATTTTGGAATTATGTATTACGATTCATAAACTAATATATTGTATGTCATTGTTTAGAAATGACACCTAGTAGAAGGAATTGAAACCGTATCAACACACGTAATCCATGTAGGTATTTCCCCCCTACTCAAGATAATTATAGTGGAGTTGGTGATGCAACTATTGTTGATCATCTTATCACCATATTGGGACAACTCACTCAAGTTATGAATAATAACCTTACCCATATGAAGCACCCTGATCCACAATGCGGAGGATCAATGTTAGACCACTTCATGAGTAAACAACTTCCAACATTAAATGGGAGTACAAATCCACTGGTAGCTGAGCAATGGATAATTTCTTTAGGGAAAATATTTCATGCTTTAGAGAGTAGCGAAAGAGAAAATGTTGTAATGGCAGTTTATCACCTCATGGGAGATTCATATCAATGGTGGTCATTAATCCAAAACACAAAGGAAGATAAAGAAGTATCAAACATAGAATGGAGGGAGTTTAAAGAGCTTTTCTTATAAAAATACTTTCCTCGTGACCATCGAGCGAATATAGAAAGGAAATTTATGAGTCTGAGGAAAAAGGATGATGATAATGTCGCAAAGTATGAGGCTAACTTTTCAAGGTTATCAAGGCATGCAGCAGATTATATATTTAACCCAAGGAGTGAGATTGATCGATTCTTTGATGGGTTAAAACCCTTTCTCCATCAAGAATTAGTATCACAATTCTTCTCATCATACGAAGATATTTTCTCATGTGCTATCAAGATAGAAAAGGAATTATATAAGTCTTAAGACTTTAAAGCAAAGCAAGAGAAAAATAGATCTACAAAACACTCTGTAAATGGAAATAAGTGGAATAAGGGAAAATTTGAATATTCATCCTGCAATAAATGTGGGAAGAAACACCCCAGTAATTTCCTGAGGGGATTGAGAGTCTGTTACAAGTGTGGTTAAAAAGGTCACCAAGCTCATAATTTCAAGGTAAAGAAAGAGGCTATCAATATTTAATTCTATAATTGTAGAGAAAAGGGGCATTATTCAAATGAATTTCCTAAGCGCCAAGGGAACTTACCTTGGAAAAGGCCAAGGGAGTAAGGCCAAGCTTATGCGATCACTACTACTGAAATTGAAGCTCCAAAAGATATAGTGGAAGGTAATTTAATAGTTTCCTTAAGTTTAGCTAATGTTGTATTTGATTATGGATCATTATTTTTTTTTATATATTTTCAGTTTGCTAGGAAAATTAGATATTTTCAATTTGACTTAACAAGGGGGTTGTCAGTCAAAACTCTTAAGGGAATTATCATCGCAATAAAGTTTTGTGAATCAGTTCACATTAGGGAATATAAATGTTCTTTATATGCTGATCTCATTTCCATACCCATGATTGAATTTAATATAATCCTCAGAAAGGATTGTCTTTCGGACCATGATGTGAAAATTTATTGTAAGAAGAATGAGATTAAAATTTTTGATGATGATAAGGAGTACCTTATCTTTAGAAAAAAAATGTCACCACCTAATTCTTATCTAGATCCACCCCTAGTAGCTCTAATAAATTAAATTATTGGGGAGGAGGAAAATGAAATAACTATGGGTGAGGAAAATAATTTTTGAATAGAGGATGTACCTATTTTTCAAAAATATATTGATGTGTTTCCAAAGGATTTACCTAGACATCCTCTAGAATGAGAAATTGAGTTTTCCATTGATTTAATTCTTGGTTCAAGGTCCATATCGAATACCCCTTATAGAATGGACACTTTGGAATTAGTGTAACTAAAGAAACAACTAGAGTAATTGAGTAATAAGGGATTTATTCTCCCTGGTATTTCTCTATGGGGATCCCATGTCCTTTTTGTCAAGAATAAAGACAAATCTATGAGGTTGTGCACTTACTACAGGGAGTTCAACGCTATAAAAATAAAGAACAAGTATCCCCTAACTCGCATTGATGATTTATTCGACTAACTTCATGGAGCTCAATATTTTCAAAGATTGACCTTCGATATGGATATCATCAGTTGTGTCTGAAGGAGGACATTCCGAAAACAGCATTTTGAACTAGGTACGGGAATTATGAGTTTACAGTAATGCCTTTTGGATTGACTAATGCACCCTCTGTCTTCATGGATTTAATGAATAGAGTTTTCAATGAATATCTTGATGACTTTTTAGTGGTATTTATTGATGATATCTTGGTATACTCAAAAATCTATGAAGATCATGAAAATCACTTATGCACTATTCTGAAAACCCTCAAAAGAAATGAATTATATGGGATGTTTAGCAAGTGTGAATTCTGGATTTAGGAGATTTTTTTCATGGCCATATTGTCTCTAAGGATGGAATCTATGTTGATCCTTCAAAGATCAAGGAAATCCAAGAATGGCCAGCAATAGTGAGTATAACTGATGTATGCAGTTTTATTGGTTTAGCAGGTTATTATTGACATTTCATCCAGAATTTTTCCCGATTATCAAACCCATTAACCAAGATTGCACGTAAAGTGGTTAAATTTGTTTAGAAAAAAGACTGTGAATAATTTTTTGAAGTACTGAAAAGAAGATTAGTTAATTATCCTTTATTAACTCTACCATTGGGGAATGATGGGTATGTTATTTATAGTGATGCTTCAAAGAAAGGACTTGGTTGTGTCCTTATGCAGAATGATAGGGTTTTTGCCTATGCATCATGACAGCTAAAAATTCATGATCAAAACTATCCCACTCATGATCCTGAGTTAGCAACTATAATATTTGATCTGAAAATATGGAGACACGATCTCTATGGTGAAAAATGTGATATTTATACTGATCACAAGAGTTGAAGTATATTTTCTCACAGAAAGAACTCAACATGAGGCAAAGACGACGGCATGAACTACTCAAGGATGGTAATTTTACTATACACAACCACTTGAGGAAGGAAAATATGATGGAAGATGCTTTGAACATAAAGGATCATGGAGTTTTGAATAATATGGGAGTTTAAATGAATCTTATTTTCATGAATCTAGTAAAGATGGATATGGGAATAACCATGAAAGGTGAAACATCAATACTTTTTCCAATGGTTGCCAAACCATCTTTACTAGAAAGGATAAAAAGTTCTCAGACTGATGATGAGGAGATTCAAAAGAATATTAAAGCTGTGAATGATGGGAGATTGAGTAACTTCATATATGAAGATGGAATTTTAAAATTTGGGAAGATACTTTGTGTTCCCGATATACCTGATCCAAAAAGGGAATATTAACTTTTGACTTTTATTTACCATCGTTAAAAGTAAATAGGGTAATTAAGGGTAAAAATAATATTATAATTACCCTAACACATATCCTAATTCTATTAGATAAGTTTAATTCTTCCAAAAACAACCTTAGGAAAAACATCTATTTTGTCCACTTGTATTAGATTAGGACATTTATTATTATTTTATTTAAAGAAGAGTTAAAAGTGTTAAATTCAAAGTTTAATAACTAAAACATTTTTAATATAGGGTTAAACATAAGATAAGTTCGACTAAAAATATTCATTAGAAAGATAAAAATATTTCCTACATAATTGTATTTTATTTATAATTTTTAGACATTAAATAATTTAATTTATTTATGACACAATGATGACACAATAATTAGCTTATTAATAAAATATTAAAATAATTGATATTATAAATATCAAAATAAATGTAAATTGAGACTTCTTATGAATTAAACTAATTTTATAGGTTAATAAGAAATTTTAGGGTTGATTAAATAAATTTTATTCGAAGTGATAAAGTTTTTATGGCTTTCAAAAAAATCAAATACAAAATAGTGTCAAAATTGACATAATTGATTTTTTAAAACAAATACTATATTATTAATTGATATAATATTTCTAAAAATATAATTTTTGGCCAAAGGACTTATATAAGGTTATATATATTAATATTTAACCACTTGGGGTTATTTTGGCTTGTTATAGTAATTTTACTAACCATATTATATAAAAATACAAAGAGACATTGTAAATATCAAACTATTTAACTAAGAGTTAAATCTAAAAGATAAGGTTAATATGGTGACCTAAACCTGTCTAAAACCTATTTGTTGAGAGTTTTTCGACCCATAACCACCTTATCCTCAAAATAAATCATTTTTTAGCCATTAGAAACCGAAAATTAGTTTATTATAAAATAATATTTCAAGCTTTTTCTAAAGTGACCCTCACATCTCTTATAAAAGGGTACTTCCCCTTCTTTTAATTTCACACCTCCAATGCCATTTTTCTTGGAAAAAACTACCCAAATACCTTCCTAACATCACTAAATTATAGTCCTTACATGGATCAAAAATCCAACCTATGGAGCCCTTTTGATCCACTCAAAAGGAAACACCTGAAGAAGAGGTAATAATTTCACCACCCTCTTTCAAGTTCTTTTCTTCTTCCACTTCTTCTTTATTTATTATTTCCTAACAAAATAAAAACTCTAGTGACTTATAAATAATATGATGTTATTATAAATATGGTACAACCATATTCATTATTCTATCCATCCTATAAATGACAAAGTCACCATACGTGTGTACGTACGGCTTACCCTCTCCACGTCGTGGTGTAGTTTGTTATTCAAACACTTCATTATTTGGATGGGTATAATAATGAGTATAACTGATGTAAATAATAAATATAACATGTTAATTATTCTTTATATATGATATATCATCCAATTACATACAATTTTACCATTAATATAATGATATTGTCGCTCGTGCGTACGTACGGATTATCGTCTCCACGAACGAGATGAGATTCATTTCCCATCATAATCATTCAAGAAGATTTTTCATTTTATGATTAAAAATAATTTTTATGAACATAATATAATTCTATATATGAATCAAATAAATACTATCCATAAAAAACATGGCTTACATAACCAAGCATATAAAGTAAAACGAATCAGTTAACACCTGAAACGATGATACTGTCGAAATATTATTAACAAAGTAATATTAGAGGATCATATATGATATCTCATTTATGTATATAGTTCTTGTATAATTTAATAACAATGTTTTAATTATTATACATGAGTTTAACATACCTTCGACTAAGAAAAAGTACAAGGTAAGGGTAAATTCCACAATCTCTTCATTATCTGAAGTTGTTTATATGTGAGTATCTACTGGGACCTCTTTATCATCCACATCCATGTTTTCTTAAAAATGAAATTCAAAACATTTTTACTATTTACTAGACTATGGGTTAAATTCATTTATACCCTTATTTAACCATATATTTTTTTAAAGTAATCTTTCCATTGTTTTCAAAACAAGGTACTTTATGACCTTTTCGACAAAATTGAGGTAAGAATGTCTTTTTTTTAACTTATACGGCGGGTGTGGCTATTTTCCGCCATTATAACATCATCAAATCTTCCCATACAATCTTATAAGAATATTTTAAAAATAAATTTTTTCTTTTATAATTATGTGACTTTTAAATGGTTTCAAAATAGAAACAGGTATTTCTTTCAAATAGTTTTCATTTCATCTATGTCAACATCCGTTAATGGATTTTAAACTTGTTTGAAGTTGATTTATTATGATACAAATATTCAATATTGTATTGAAGGTTTTGTGATATGTTTGATTTTGGATGTGTTATTTTTATACCATTCAGGGTTTATAGATAAAGTATTGATATTTCGTATGCTAGTTTTAATATGAATGTTTATGTTCTGTTCAAACCTTTTCATATGAGGAATGCATTGAACTTAGTAAGTGATGGGTGGAGCCCGTTATAGCTTCTCGATGCATCGGTAGGTCTCATGAGATAAAATAATGTATTGGCACAAGGCCTTGACAAAATCTTATTTGTAGTTTTGGAATCAGGCCTTGACTATGTGGTTATTAAGTATGGCATTATACATTTCATCATTATGAAATTGGATATTGATATTACATGTGATTATTTGACTAGTAGAATATACATGTGAATAATTAAATGGAATTATTTGATTTATCTTTACCATATTATGGTGAAGTTTAAGTTTAAAAGGCTTGTTTTTTAGTCTTATACATTGCCTTAAATTTTTATGCTTATTTATGAATGTTTCTGCTATATTGTTATCCTTACAGAGCATCTGATCTCACCCCTTTCTATGTTTTATTTTTTCCAGGATGCCAAGAAGTATATTATGAATGACCTACAGGGATAGTATAAGGTATATTAATGTGGTCAATGGAGACAATGTTATTTTTGTTTTCTATTTTATAATGTAATGTAAAACTTATGAATGTATCTAGTACTTCTAAGGCTACTAAACTGATCGGTCTTTCGGGATTTGATCCCTTGTGATCATGCCAATGTTATGTAATAATGCACCGACTCTGGGCAACTGGGGTCGAGACGTTACAATTTTCGTTCATTTCATAGCACAAACCGAAGGCATCTAAACCACTCCTAGAAGGTACTTCCAATTAGGAGGTTATATTTCTCTAATATTGATTATAGGGATAGTGTGGATAATGAACTTTTCATTTTATTATACAATCAAAAATAGAAGACTATTAATACTTTTCTTGATTAAAAAATAAGTGATATATAATAAATTAAATGCCTTTTTTATTTATTAAATCTCCCAATATTTTATCAAGTCTCAATATCCATCACCATTGAAATCAAAATGTCTATTTTCTTTAACATTGTAGTGGAAAGGATCCAAATTAATTTTCTTAATGCTCCAGAATTTGGCCATAAAAACCATAATAAAGTAATTAGGTGGGTGGTATTTCCAACTGCTTACTTACAGATCCTTGATCCGTTGAGTGGATTTCCCTATCCTAAAATCCTAACCTGGATTTCTTTAACACTTGCCTTCAAATTTGTACTGAATAGAATTTGGATATTAAACTCAATAAAATTTTAGTTAATTCAACCCAAAACTCTCATGATAACTCTCTGATAAAAGTAAGTGTCCAAACTTTGGCCAAGTACAACACTTAGTTCTATGGTTTTATTCCAAATTAATTAATTGAAGGCTTAGTCTGAATTAATATTAAATTGAGGTATTTAAATTTATTGTCCATAAATTTTATCTTGGTTTTTCCTTTACATGTCTTGATATTATTAAGTGGATGTTACCTAATTAATTTAACCATGTTGGATAAAACATTTACACAAAATTCATTTATTTAATTCCCATCTTTGCGCATTAATTCATTTTTTTATGTGATTACAGCCTTACATCCATAAAATAAATAATTACATAGAAAGAAATAATTAATTAATTAAATAACCCATTAATGAGATTTATCTAATTGTTAATTTAATGAGTGGACATTAAATCAACCTTTGACCTAGGGGAAATAACTCTTATTTCTAGTCATCGCATGATTTTCAACATTCTATTTATCGACCTGTGTATCACATAGATTGGAATCATTATGGTTCCATATTGAACTCCCACCATGTGCCTTGGGATGATCCATTAATTAAAAATATTTATTACTCACACACAGGTGAGGGTAACTAAAGGATTGGTTAAAGGGGATTACATAAATATCATTGGACATGTAGGTCCTACATAATAATGGAGGGATGAATGACTCATAGGACATCATTTAATTTAATATTAAATAATTGTAAACTCATGCAATAAATTAAATTAAAATATCCAACACATACACAAGTCTTTATCAAGATCATAAACAGTCATACATGCAATGAATATGCAAAAGTAAATGGCTAACATTCATTTATTTATTCACTCTGTTATTATCTAAGATAAACAAACTTGCATTAATTGATTGATTAATTAATTAATTCCATTTCAACAATAATGATCATATTATCTTACTTGGAGACACTCATTATTAATGGAATTCATAGAAAATAAATAGTAGAACCAATAATGACATATTAATTATAATAAATTAATTGAGTATTTAAAATTCTTTAAAACCATTATTAAAGTTTCACACACACAATGGTGTGTCAATCGGTAAAATAATGTTTTAATGCTACATTTTTAAAATTTTATGTAATTTTAATTTTTTCCATTAATGGGAGACTACACGGCATGTATATGGAGCTACATGCCATATACCTCGGTTGTCTTATATCCAAGTCACACATATAGGGCTTCGGTGTGTTAACTTGGTTGGACTACATGGTGTGTACCTGCCAGCTACACACCTTGTATCTACTTTTCATGTGTTATGTTGGCTCAGTAAACACATGGTGTGTAATAAAAGCATTGTGTGTAACTAATTGATCGGTGCATCTACATGTTACCCAATTTTACCAGACAAATATTTGGAACTTCCTGATGGAATATTTGGTCGTTCTTCATTTTTTTCTTAAACATTTAAGAAAATGAAACATTAAAAGAACATGATTGATATTCCTATAACATGTTAATTAAAATTGTATTAAAAAACAAATAACATGAAATGAAAATCTGACCACAATTATGCATAGATTAACAATTAAATAAATAAATATAAATTTATATGTGACTGCTTTGATACCAATTGATGGTTCCAGGTGCAGTGGAAGAATACAGAGGTGGGTGATATATTTAAATTTATTTTAATGATCATTTCCCAAAAAACAAGAGCGAGGAACTTTCATGTCAAATTTATAATTAATTTATATAATATTTGAAGAAATAAATATTTGGCCTTATGAACTTTATTCGTTGGTGAATGTTGATCGTCTGAAAAGGCCATTCCAGATTACCTTTGTTTTTTTGTGAGGATCCAAGGATAGAATCCCTCTAGTGATGATCCACATATACTATAATGATCTATAAGAAATATCACTCAGTCTCCGGGTGCTTGTGTGGTGAGTCAAATGTCTTGCATTGTTCTTTATTGATTGAAAGTTATTCAGACTTGAAGAAAAATCTCTTGTAATTCTTGTTCTTAATAGGGATAGAGAAGGAGAAGATGATAGAGAGTTTTTTGGGTGTAACAATTCTCTATTCTCAATTTTTTGATGCTCTAATCAATAGACATAGCCTTCTATTTATAGAGTTTGGATTTAATTTAAAATATTATTTAATTTCATAATGGCCATTAAATAACAATTATTACCTTTAATAAATCTCATGTCGCATAATAATATATAATTATTATTTTGTGGTGCGTGAAAATTTTCACAATAACAAATATTATATAATGGTCTTGTTAATTAACATTTGTCACCAGACTCGGTCTTGGTCCGCTTGAACTCCTCTGGAGTTTATCGGACAACCAAATAAATTTTTTATTCATAAATATATATTTTATTCAAAATCTTGTAATTAAATATTTATTAAAATATTCAATAAATAAAATAAATATTTTATTCACAATCCAATGAATAAATATTTATTTAATTTATGTGATCAATATAATTTGAATAAAATTATTCCTCTGACTTGAGAATAATATTTATTTTATTAATTAAACTCAAATAAAATTTAATTGAGGTCAACGGAAACAAGTAGTTTGTGACCCTCTAAGCTTCTTTCTTGTTGGGATTAGATGGGTTTTCCTAAAGTCCAAGATTACTATCTACCAACGGGTCAAGACACCCACAAGAATGAATTTAATGTCAGAACATCAACAACCACATACAAATGCTCACTGTGTAATATAATATCTTTATAACAATATCTCATCAAGCAGGTTTCACATCCATGTCATCAACTGATATGATTGATATGTATTTATTTTCCTATCTGAAATAAACACATCATTACATCATGGTCATGGAATTTAATGAGACAGTTATATTTTAATCAAAGGATTGAGATATTAGCTTCCATAAATATGGAAGGGACAAATCCTTCCTTGAATTATTTATTAATGATATGTCACTCATGATGCACCCAATGTATCCAACTTCTTTAGGAATTTTTATCATCATGTTTTATGAAATACATTTAAGTACATGAGTTGCAACATGCATTAATAATAATCTTAAAGTCTAAATATCATCATACATGCTCATAGATAAGAATATATGATGATACCAAATCATGTAGAATTCCTACCAGCAGGTCTGTTCTCATAATCTCTTGTATTGGAGATTACCAAGTGCAAACTTCATGAGAAGAATCCATATATTCTTATGATTACTTTCACCTAATAGTCTATGTACTATGTGTCACATCCTAGTACATTATCCAACCACAAAACATTATTTTATAATATCTTCATAGCATATCAAGGTTCTCATCATAGCGGAGAACTGCTGTGATCATGTCAATGTGACGTATACTCTAGGACATTATTACAATATAGTCATGTAGAACAATAAACAATATGTAATAACAAGTATTATTAATATTCAATACATCAAATATATATGTAATTAAAGTATAAACAGTCAGTCCTAGGACACCAACTCCAACAATAAGGAGAAGGTTGTAGAGTTATTAAACATCATTATAACTTTCATATTGATTTGAATCTATATGATAAATGGGGGATTCATCTATGAGATGGAAGAGGGATAAAGAGACTTAGGCCAGTCTTGGGGGAGATATTGGGGGAATTGTCACTATTTCAACCCACCTTGTCAATGCCTTTCATGTCCCCGTAAGGGCATCAAAACCACCTCCATGGACATAGTTGGTGTCACCTAGGTCGCATATTGGGAGTTTTTTAAGTCACCTAGAGAGCGCCTGATGAGATTCCAAAACCATAAACTTCTAATTAAAATACATTATATTTTTAGTTTTCATAAATTATTGAGGAATAACTTATTTATATTCTTTTAAATTAACTTGTTCAAAATAGAACATATTATGTGATTTTAAGCATAAATATCTTGTTTCTTTCAACTTATGTTTTGTATTGTTTCTTTCAATTCATGTGTGTTCTGCAAATATTTTTGCAGGTGAGTGGTCCTTGACGGCGGCACCACATTTTTTGACAGGGGATGAAATCCCGCCCTTGAAATCTGGCCCTAATTTTGGGGTAGTTAATTTCTTCTTCTCATGTGTGATTTTGTGGGACTATTGCCTGATGTTGATTAGTTCTAGAAGGGGGTATGGCAATGGCCTGCACATGACTATGCAGGGTGGTGTTGGAAAGTAGTGATTGTAGTCATGGGTGAGCTTGAGGATATCGCCAGTGTTTCTAGGTGATGACGGCAGAAGCGGAAGGGGCGGTCTTCGGTGGTTGCTGGTCCAAAAAGAGATGGGTGATGATGGCAGATTAGGCAGGGTGGAAGTCGGTGCTACTCAACATAAGGTGGTGGATGCTACAATGAATTTCGAGTGATGGAAACGAATACATACAAGCTAGACTGAATACAGACGTGTAATACCACTGGAGGACTCAGTTGAGCTAGTTGTAGATTGGACTCAGCTTTAAAACTTTGGGAATTTGAGCCTTTGGAAATTTGGGTCATGTATTAGTCTCACGAGATATGTTTATCTGAGTTATTTTTCTCTGGACCTATGAGTCGTGTCATGGGTTTCCTTCCAACCACTTTAGAAAACAAAATTCTTTTTGTTTTGTTTAATAATAAGATGTTTTATCTCCACCTTTATAAGTTTTGTATGCATATTTTTTGTTTTAATTATGTTTTATATTTTAGTATACTTGAATAGTTAGCATAAAGTAGGTTTTTGTGATAGTGTATGTTTTATGTAATTAATAATAATAATTTTTAATAACATTAATAATTACAAAATTTATTATTGGTAATTATAAATAATAATTAATAATGATAATGTAAATAACAGTTAAATTAACTAATTAATACTGACAATGATACTAATTATTATCATAATAATTAAAGAGGTCTTTGCTTTGCTTTAATAATAAATGTGGCTTAAGCCCTAACCTTTTAAAAAAATTATTAATATAATTAATAGAATTAATTATTAATGATTCCATTCTTAATAATTGTAATTAATAATTATTAAAAATAATTATGTAATTATAGATTAATATTTCAATTAATACTTATGTGTAATAATTAACAATAATGATGTGAATAGTAATTTCTATAGATTAGTAGTGCAATTACTGATTATTGTAGTGATATTTTAAAGTTGTATTGTGGTCATCACGTAGTATATCTTTGGGATTTGTAACTATTATTGTTTATATTATGTCTGAAAGAGTATGGGTCTGTCCTTTGGAGTGGCGATGTTGGTTTGGCTTAATTAAGCTCTACGGTTGTGTGTGTCTTCCTTAAAATTGCACCTGAATAATTGTAGTAATCATTAATTACATTATTAATATAAATTATTAAATGAAATTATTCATAACATAATTATTATGTATTAATGTTATTAATTTTAATTATTAACAATGTAAATAATATGCTTGCTTAATTATAGGGGTGTGTAGCATTTTACAGACCCACACTTGCTTAGATCGTAACCTAAGAGGAATTTTATGACAAACACTACAACAAGAAAGGGGTTTTGCAGCGGTTTGGAAAACCATCGCTAAATATTTCTGAAAAACTCTTTTTGTGGCGGTTCTTAAAACCACTGCTAAACGTGTTATTTATTTCTTTCTTTCTTTCTTTCTTTCTTTCTTTCTTTCTTTCTTTATTTCTTTCTTTCTTTCTTTTATTTCTTTTTTATGGTAGTTTTTAGGGGTTGTTTTTTAAAACCATTGCTAATTTTCTTCAAAAAAAATTAAATTTATTTTTAATTGCAGTTTACGAAAATCATCATGAAATAGCTGTGGATTTTATAAAACTACCACTAATTAAATGAGATAAAATAATAAATATTAAATATTAAATTATGATTTATTATTAATAAATATTATTTATTATTTATACTCGTTTATTTTTTTATTTAGAATTTTTAGTAATTATAATGTGTTAATTATTAATTATATATAATTATTATTTAATAGTTATCTGAAACTTAAATTAATTCTTTTATATGTTGAAAGTCATAATTCAATATAAAATGACTATAAATTTTGATTCATATGTCTATTTTAACTCCACAACTAGTCAAATCGAAGCTTATGAAATGAACTAAAACCACATTAGATGATAATTTGGTAATGATTACTAGAATAAAATTTATTACAGTTTTAATAAAAGTTAAAAATCAAATTATAAGTTCAAACGGTCATAACTTTTGATCTAAGTGTCTGTTTGGGATCTACCACATATCAAATCAAATTATGTGAAGATATATACGCCCTAATGATTAAGGTGAACCCTGATCGCATTTTTTTAGGCCAAAAAAGGCCCATAAGTCCTCCAAAACTGAGCTTTTTGTTCGAATATCATGATTTTTGAACATTTGATGTGATTTTAGTTTTGTTTAAAATTGTCTTCATTTTCCTTTTAGGTCGTCTAAGATTTTATTCCATTGATTTAAATTCCTATTGATTTGATAGTGTTGTGGTTGTTGTGGTTTTCCCTATTTTTGTGATTTATTATCTATTATATGTGTGTGTGTGTGTGTACTTCTATACACTTATGTGTATTTATTTATTCTTCTAAAAAAATGAATATTTATTTATAATTTATATATATCAATCATTATCTATTTAAAATTATAAATAATTGTATCCATGCATGAATATTTATATGTATTTATGAATATTTGTCTATATTTATATACATTTGAAAATATTTATACATATTTATGTATATATATATTTATATATATTTATATATATTTATATATATTTATATATTATATGGCTATATATATATATATATATTCATATACAGTTATATGTGTGCGGGGGTGTGTGTGTTTATGTGTATTTACGTAACATAAATGTGTGTTTACATGTATTCATGTAAATTTTGTAATATATTTATTTATTTAGAGATATTTATTTCCATTTACTATTTATTAGTTATTATTTATTATTTATTATTTATTATTTATTATTTATTATTTATTATTTATTATTTATTATTTATTATTTATTATTTATTATTTTATTAGTTATTCATTTATTACTTATTTATTATATATTGATTTATTATTGATCATTAATTTATTGTGAAAATATTATTTAATATTCATTTACTATTTATTATATATAATCACATAATATTTACTATTTATTATTTATTATTTCATTTTTATTATTTATTATTTATTTATTTTTATTATTAATTTATTTTTAATTATTAATTTATTCTTTATTATTAATTTTTCTTTATTGTTAATTTATCATTAATGTATTAGTTATATATATATTTGTTTATTTATTATCTATTTATTATTTATTATTTATTATTTAACTATTTTTTATTTACTACTTATTTATTAATTATTATATATATTTAAAATTTATTTACAACTTGTTATTTAATATTAATTCATTTTTTATTATTAATTTATTAATTTTCATTATTTATTTTTTATTTTCTAATTGTTTATATATTTCTTATTAATAAATTATTAATTTATTAATAATTTCTTGTTTACATATTACTTTTATTTATTTACTGATTATTTATTATATAGACAAGATTTATTTATTATTTATTAATTTATTATTTATTTATCATTTATTTATTATTTATTATTTATTATTTATTATTTATTATTTATTATTTAATTAAAATTTACTATTATTTATTATTTATTATTATTTATTATTATTTATTATTTATTTATTTTATTTATTTATTTATTATTTATTTATTTATTTATTGTATATTTAATTATTATTCCTTTATTATGTAATTGTTATTTATTTAATATTTTATTATTACTTTTTTTCATATTTATTATTTAGTATTTATTATCCATTTATTATAAATTTATTATTTATTTATTATTTATTTATTGTTTATTTATTATTTATTATTTATTATTTATTATTTATTATTTATTATTTATTATTTATTATTTATTATTTATTATTTATTATTTATTATTTATTATTTATTTATTTATTATCTATTATATATTATATATTTATTAATTATCCATTATTTATTTATTATTATATATTATCATTTATTCTTATTTATTATTATTTATAATTTAATATCATTTATTATTTTTTATTATTTACTTTTATTATTATTTAGTGATTATTTATTTATTTATTATTTAGTTAGTTATTATTATTTAATATATATTTAATATTTAATTATTATTTATTTATTATTTATTTATTATTTATTATTTATTATTCATTTATTATTTATTTATTTTTATTATTTATTGATTATTTATTTTATTTATTTATTATTTATTTATTATGTATTTATTATTTATTATTCATTTAATATATTTTTTATTTATTATTTATTATTTATGTATTATTTATTTATTAGTTATTTATTAGTTATTTATTATTTATTAATTAATATTTATTTATTATGTATTTTTTATTTATTTAATAATTATTTATATTCTGTTTATTATTTATCTATTATCTACAATCTATTAATTTATTATTTGTTTATTACTTCTTTATTATGTGTTTATTATTATTTAATATCATTATTTGTTTTTATTTGTATTTGTATAAGTATATTACATACTGTTTAATCACTAAATGAAGAGCTTGCTAGAGTGGTGAAGTCTTTGTAGTATATGGTAAGGGGTTTAAATCTCTCCCAGTGCATATATATGCCTAATTTATGCATGCATGGTAGGATAAATAAATAATTAATAACAATAAGTAAATAATAACAATAATAAATTAATTAATTATGTAAATAAATAATAATAAATTAATTAGTTTTGTAAATAAAAAAAATTAAAACAAAATAAAACAAAAAATCGCCGCTAAATATTTAGTGACAGATTAAACTACCGCCAAACAAAATGCATCTAAATAAAAAACTACTACATAAAAAGCGATGTGAAATGATTCCCAATATGCAAATATGCGACGCTTTTAGAAATCGTCATGCATCATTTAATGACAGTTTAAACCGCCGTTGTTTAGACTGTGAAGAAACACTATTTTTTATAGTGAAATATTGGGTATGATGCCTAGTATGAAAGGTGGTGATCCCTCTCCAAGGTTAGGATTATTGTTATTATTATTAATAATAATATTTTTTTACACCCTTTATTGGTGCGGGTTGTAGAGACCTGGTTTTTACTTTGTAAGACTTTGAAATATTTCTATATGTATTTACAGAGCTAGGCGCTGAGATGACCTATAAATATGAGGCTCGGTTAGTTCTGAATTAATTTTCTAAAAATATTAAATATATTTTATATTGCGTGCACACATATTCTTAAATGAAATGAGATAATTCTTAAATAGAAGCTTTGATCAGAAATCTGAGACCATAGTTGAGTTATGAATGTGGTGTTCACCCTAGTTGTGACCTAAAATGGGTCAGCGCGGGGCGTTCGGACTCCTCACTTATTGGCATTACATTTAGTGTGTTAATTGATTATTAAATTCATTCATTCATTCATTTCAATGTTGCAAAATATTCTATAAGAATACTACCTGGGTGAATTGGCCAAAGTTAGCCTCATAATCTTGGAATCTCAAACAATGCTCTCTTTTCCCCTTCTGTTGGAGAATCACATCGAATGACGATGAAATGCCAGATCGAAGCAGATCATGACACAACGAACGCAACGATCCCTCTTCCACATTGGCGAGTGTGTTCTTCATCAACGAACGATCCAAAAGCTTGGTAGAACTTGTCAATTGGTGATTTATGCCCTTTGATTAAACTAATTGAGCATATCCATCCTTGTTCTTGGATTTGCGCCGGTTGTGGCCAATTACATGCACCCGAGTATTGAAATTTTAATTCATTTCATTGCTTTCTAACCCTGGATTACCGTTCTTGATTGTTGTCCAAGAATGCTTGTCCAACGATCATCTAAACCTTTATTATGATGCTTTTATCACATTTTTTCTTCGTTTTCATCGCTGTTAGGACTCTGTGGTCCCGGTTCAACATTGTCGGGCAGTACCAAGCCCAATCAGACCCCTGAAACCATGACGGGTTGATGAGAAAAGCATGGATCGACGAAATGGGCACAGATCTGGGATGTTGGCGAGGTATGGGAGATCATTTTAACGATCTGAGTATGAATCTTTGATGGTGGGAGGCACGGTGGCAGGAAGAACATAAGGAAAAAACCCATGGATGAACGGAGGCCGATTTCTAGCAAACCACGGTCGGAAACCATGATATTCGGCTAGATCCACCATTTTCAGCTGGAGATAGGGCCGAAATCAAATACAGACGAACAGATTCAAGCTTAGAAATCAGATTTGAAGATTTCGGAGAAAACCCAACTACATGTTATGTATAAGGATGAATACACGGTGTCTAACCGCTTAAGTGTGGCAACTAGGGTTATGGGAAAACTTAAGGATGACATGGTGTGTAATCCCTCCAACATGCCTTGTACCCCATTCCTTGTTGGAAAACCCATGTGGAGGATTACATGGGTGGGAACTTGTGTGGAAGTACATAGCCAGGCACACGACCGAGTACTCGAGTATAAGGATATGAGGTCTGGTACACAGACACAACCAGTAGGACATAGCCTAGTCTCACATAGCCTAGACATTCCGCTGCATGTACTCCTACATGGTCAGAAATTTTGTACTAGCCAGGGACACAGCCAGATGGTGGAGCAGGACCACACACTTTGTGGGTCCCCTCACACATCATTTACCCCTTGACATCTTTTTATAAAACTTCAATTATCCATATCTCCTTCATTTGATCTTAGATTTTGTCCTACGAGTATCCTATCCTGAGTGTTTTTTCATTTATAATGTGATAATTCCCTCAGTTGTGGATTTGTAGATACTATGTGAATTTTTTTGTGCAATATTCTTACTAAGGAGATGCCTAATGATGGTAGTGATCAGACAGAATCACCAGAGACTACCGAGTTGTACCCTCTAGTAGAGATTGGTAGTGGAGTCCTCAACCACTATAGGGAAACCCCCCATCAGTATGGGCATCAGTCCTCTACAACTATCTTTCTGAGTAGAACCCCCTACCAGCTAGGGCATGGGTCCTCGATGACTAGATTAGAACCCCCCCCCCCACCTCCAACATATTAGGGGGTGGGTCATCGTGATTACTAGATTGGAACCCCCCATCAGTATGGGCGCGGGTCCTCTTAAAATTCTTATAGAGTGGAACCCCCATCGACATGGGTGCGGATCCTCTACGAATTCTTATAGAGTGGAACCCCCCCCCCCCATCTACATGGGTGCGGGTCCTCTATGGTTTCTTATAGAGGGTAACCCTCCATCGACATGGGTGCGGATCTTATATAGATACTTTCTGAGTGGTACTCTTCAGTAGAGTTGGGCAGTGATGTTCCTTGGAGACTATCAGAGTGGGACCCTCCTATTATACCAGGGCATGGGTTCCCAACCTAGAGTTTGTGGCCCCTCGATGTTCAGCACAATGATGAGGTGTGGCTGGACTTGGAAAGTTACTTATGGGCATACATGTGAGATGTTGGGCATCGTTGATGAAATTTTGGAACTATTTGCAAATCTTCTTCCTAGGTTGAGCTGTGAGATGGAGATCCCCTTACTCTCTCATTTGGGATTCTATTGACTGAGTGTATATATATATATATATATATATATTCTTCATTATCCACACCATGGATTCAGTTACTCTCCTTCCAGGAGAGGCAAAGACACACAGGGTATGCCACATGCTTTCTGGGTTTAGCTTCTTGTGGTTAGATGAGTCTACTCTCCTTCTATAGGTGGTGAAGAGTCAATACGGAGTACATATACTCACCATTTTGAGCCCCTTGTTCTTAGATGAGGTTACTTTCACTCTTGGTTTGGGTTGACCTGTTCTCTTTGGATCTATCTTGCATGTACTGCCTTTCTATTCTTGTTGTTTCACTTACTCATCCACCTTTAGCTTTTGAGGCATCCTACTAGGTATATATATACTAACCCCTACATGGGATTTTCCCATACATGTCATTCTTATACAGATGATAGACAGATCAGCGATGAATTCATATGAGCTTAGGGATACATGGTACTTTGGACCACATACGGTGGTTGCAACTTGGGATTCAAGAGTCGGGCTCTCTCAATAGTTTTCTTTTCTAGTTTTGTCTGGTCGAGACATATTTTTGGTTGGGTGTGTATTTTTTCCCTTTAATTTTCAGTTTACACAATCATACTCTTGTACTATCTAGAGGTTTTACATGCATGGTTATTCCCATAGCTTTTGGTTATTTTACTTTTACTTCCCCTGCACTTCTACATCAATATGGTTGTGTGTGTTTATACAGGTACTTAGGCAAGGGCCTCCCCATTTTTGTCATTCCATTGGAACTGGTCACCATTTTTTGGCCTATTGAGGTGGGATTGGGGTAGTTTCGACTCGAGCCCAAGCTTTGGTCGGGTTGTGACATATTGGAATTAGATGTGGTTAGATCCTTTTAATGTTTTTCAGACTAGTCCCCTTACAAGAATTATGGTTGGGTTTTTAGAAACAATTTCAAAGTGTCTCGAGTGTAGCTCTTAGGTTAGGGAGTCCAGTGATGGTACTGGAAGCCAATGTATCCATTCACCAGGACCCCGAATATCTTCTTGTTGAATCAGCATGCCCAGACATTTTTTGTAGGGTTCAATGGTACATACATTATATAAGATTGAGTCTTTGACTATCCTTATTGAGTTATTTCTCTATTATTTATATATATATATATGATCATATAATTATGGTACATATTGATAAATGTCAAGATGCCTTCACGACAATATTCATCTAGGATTCCAGTTCTGGATCATGATTTCGTTCCAGCAGAGTTGGTTGATGATGCGCAGAGGCTTAGTGCACTCTATGAGTTCTAGTGCCAAAGGCCACTAAGTTTCTATAGTGATTCAGATCCTCAGGTAGTAGTGTATTGGATAGAGTTAGTGGTGTGTGTCTTCAGGCTCATTCGGACACTAACAGATTAAGTGGTTTCACTAAAAGCTAGTATCTTCCATGGAGTAGCTAGGTGTTGGTGGAGCCATGTTACACAGATGCACGATAAGTCAACACTCTCATGGACTGAATTCCAGTAGCTTTTTCATGAGGATTAATACCCCTATTTTTTGTACTCAATTCAGATCCAAGCGCTTCTAGAGATGCATCTGAGAGGGATGAAGGTGGATGAGTACCTAGCAAGGTTCAAAAACCTTACACGGTACTCCCTTGACATGATCTAATATGGCTACTTCCAAGCACTGAAATTTGAGTAGGGACTCTATAGAGAGATCCAATACAATGTGGTTCCCTTGTGCATCCCCACCTATGATGGGGTATTAGGTTATGCACTGGTGATAGAGTGATTTATATCATTGGGACGCTAGATAGATGAAGACAGTGGTGAGAACCATAGAGCTAAGTCATTTTCAGTAGCTAGTAGATGTCAGGTGCCAAGATCTCCATGCAGGAGACCTCCCCATTAAGAGACTCATACACATGGTTAGAGGTATCACATAGTTCCAGGGAATCTCAGAGAGGGGTGGTTCTTTACTTGTGATGGGTGGGGTTACATGACATGTAATGACCCAATCTTTCATTAATGGAAATCCCTCTCGATCTAATTAAATGTCTCTTTATGTAAAATGTTTATATAAAATTTAAACTTCTTTGGTTTTATGTTAATAATTATGATCATTTCTAATATAGTCATTGAACAGTGATCACCTGATTAGTATAAATATAGGGATTTAACAAATCCAATTTACTCAGAAAAAGGAAGCGATGGCCTCATCCAGTAGACGTGCCCCATATGAAACCCATTTGTTAGAGCTCAGAAAGGAGGTGGCATCATTGGGCTACGCTCTTTACCAATCCCAGGACAAGATTGAATATGTTAAGATTGAGCGGGACTGCCTATGAGAGAAGTGGAAGTTGATAGAGATTACCACCTGAGCAATGTTATCTGAGCCACCCCAAGAGTCTGTCACCATCGCACACCTTACTCTTCGGTCTTATGCGGGTGTTATAAGAAGTTATGTAACAAGACCTTATCACTATAGTTATGTACATTATTTTTGTATATAATAATGAATATACTTTCATTTTATCATTGTTACCTTGTAAATAGTTTTTAAAGCTCAAATAGTATTTTTTAGTTAAAGTTCAACTAAGAAATATATTTTGATGAATTAATGGATTTTTTAATTAAATAATATTTTAATAAAATATTATTATTATTATTATTATATTAATTTTTATTAAATATAAATGATCGTATAATTTTATGAATGCAATTGTAATTTTTATTAAAGTTTGAAAGCCATTTTTGTCAAAGCCCATGAATTTTCAATAAATGTCAGTTTTTATTTTAAAAGTGAAAATTATCATATTTAGAAAAATATTTAGATAAAATAAATATTATTTCTGGAATCAGGATGTCGAAATTATCTAATGCTGATTTTTTCATAATTTTCGGAGACAGTTAAATTTTTGGCTAAAAATTAAATACCATTTAAATATATAATGTGTTTTATAACATCCTAATGACCCAATAGTGATGTAATAAAATACTATAAGCTTTATTTTCTTCCAATATATGTTTTACCATTAAAATAATGTGATTTTGGGTTTTTTTGACTTATTTTACAAAGCATTAATGGACCCTTCAAGACTTATTAAACATCTTGTCTTTTTTAATTGTTTTCCTTGGGAGTGTGACTCACCTCCACATAAGCAACCCCATTATTTTAAGAAGTTCAGACTTTGGCCTTATAAAATATTTTTTTTCACTTCCTTTTTCCAAAAACCATGGGCAAAAAACATGGGCTGGTTTGTGGTTTGGATTAGTTTAATGTGAGGTGTCCCAAGCCTAAATAATAAAGAATTCCCTCACCTTTCCTATATAAACCCACCCAATATCCCACTTCCTTTCCACTAAAAGCCTTTTGAGTTCTTCCAAACTCTTACCTACTTTATCTAGAATCATCCCAAGTTACCCAAAGCTCCCAAGAAGCCTCTCTCAATCCTCTCTCAAGCCTTTGGAGGCACACTTCCAAGTAAGGGTTTTTATTCCTTTCTCATTTTTGTCCAATATTCATTAAATTGTTATTCCCTTTTAATTTAAATTATAAATGTTGTGGTATGGTTTCACACTTCCCCCATACTTCCCTCTTTATTTTTGAATGATGTGATACCCCTTTCTCTCTCATTAAATTCCTCCCATGTACACCTGTTACTATGCCAAAATTCTGAAAGGAATTTCTCTATCCTCTTTTACATTCAAGAAATTCTTTTGTATCATGACTCTAAATTCCAATACAATTGTTGGGACATGTATCTATAGGACCCAATTAATTTCCATTTAATTTTCATATAATGTGACACCACTTTATCTCCCATCAACCATTTTTATTAATTCTTACGTCACGCCGTTACGCTGCCGAAATTGCACTGATTTTCCAAGCCAATGCCATTGTGTTGTGAATACCATGTCAATTTTTCTATCGAGAGTATTCAACTTTATGCACATTAACTTATTATTTTAAGAGTTTCATGTATTTATTCCACATTCCTTTATCATGTAATAAATGATGATGTTTTATGAATCCATGTTATATGATCCATGTGGCACACTTACGCATGAAATGAAATGTTTAAGAATGGTGTGACCTTATAGCGCTCCAATGTATTGGGTAAAGTATAGTATCATGATACATCATATGAAATGGGTGTTTACTAATGTTAATTCAAGTGCAAATAGGGTTTACTCATGCTTCATGTGCACAGAGGATTTACTCATGCTCCATGTGTAATGAGCCTTGGCTCATGCTAATTCCATGTTAAGTGTTGTTTCCACATTTTCATGTTATGATTATCATACTTTATCATGCCTTTATGTTTATGCTTATATTGTGATCTAATGATATACCTATTTTCTAACATGTATTGTATTCTTCATGTTACTCCATGTTTATTCCCTTACTGGGCTTTATATCTTACCCTTTTCTTATGCATGTCCTCAGGTTATCCCATGCAATGCTAAGTATGAGGGAATGTAGTGGTCATGTAAAGGAAGTTTTCAATAAAGATGTTGTTTTTCATGTTTCAAGTTGTTATTTAATTATCCTAAGCCCCAAAGACACTAGATCTCTTTATCTTCTATGTTGTATCAAATGAAGTTTATGTAATAAATTTTGTTTAATTGTGTAATAAAAAGCAGGTTTGTCATAGTTGGTATCAGAGGATAGGTTTAGCTATTTTTGGGATTAGGATTAGAAAACCCTAGTAAAGACTTAGAGACAAGACTAAGTATAATAAAAACATCCCTAAGTTTTGGTGAGTATTCATTAAGTGTTTTATCAAGAAAATACATCCATTTCTGGATACGAGCAAGTAGAGGCGGCTCTGGCACAGATGTATCCTTGGGGTAAAACCTAAAAACACCGCATTGAGATAGACTCAAATAGGAACTGGTGCATGACAACGGGCCTTATTGTAATCTTAGTTACAAAACTTCTGGGGGATATGCTTTGGTAAATTCACAAGCTTAGTATGAACAATTATTAAGGGACCAAAAAAATTCCCTAAGAATATATGTTAGAAAGTAGATCATGGATAACATAGACTGGAGCCAATAGATTCATATGTTAAGTGAATAAAAATTTATTTATAAGTTGTTAGTTTTTTCCTTGGATTACCCTTTATGTGTTACCCCTAATGTTCCTTTTATTCCAGCCAATGGCTGGTAATAGGGGTACTCAGGCTAACAACTGATGTGAAGATCAATGTGATGACTGTACTAATGAGATGCCCAATCCAATGGGAGTGAAATTATCAAAATTTGTCACACTTCTCTCTAATATAACTCAATATTTGAATAGAAACATGGGTTAAGAGGAACATTCAACCCCTCCCCCCCAAGAAAGAACAAGTCACTATTGAGATCTTCGTGATAAAAAGGCCTTCTACTTTTAATGGATCATCGGATCCCTCAATCACAGAACAATGGATCAACTCCATTGAAAAGATCTTCTCCATCCATCAATGTTCTGAACAATAGAAGGTTCTCCTGGCTGCTTATCGTATGGAGGGTGAAGCAGATCAATGGTGGACGTTGATCAAAAATACAAAGCCTGAGGAGGAGATCGAGGTGTTGGAATGGAAGGATTTTCGAAAGATGTTTTTCAATAAATATTTTTTGTGTACCCTCCGGCTTAAGATGGAAAGAGACTTCCTTTCCCTCAAGAAAAAAGACGAAAAATATATTGAAGCATACGAGGAAAAATTCACAAGGCTTGTACGATATGCTTCCGTCTTTGTCGTTACCCCCAAATGCAAGGTTGACCGCTTCTTTAGTGGGCTAAAACCTAGCCTGTGGAAAGCGCTGGTGATCCGTGACTTCGACAGCAATGAGGAAATTGTCTGATATTACCTCAAGGTCAAAATGGAGATTGTAGAATATCAGGGGTATCATGGGGATAAGAATCTTAAGGTAAACTTCAATGCTGGTAGTCCGATGGATAAATCCAACGGTGCTAAGAAGATCTATTACCCCACTTGCCAAAGGTGCGGAAAGAAGCACCTTGGAAATTTCCTGAAGGGGGTGAGGAAATGCTTTAGGTGTGGAAGAGAAGGGTAGTGGCCTCCTGCTGATGGAGGATGATTTCAGGCTAAGTCTTGGCCTTTCAAACAAGTAATTGATGTCAGGATATGAGTTATTTTTGTTTTTTTCCATATGGTGTGGAATAAGTTATTTTAAACGTGGTGTTGTTCAGTCTTTTTTCATTAAGTGAGCAGGTTTTAAAAAAAGGGCACCTGGATGTTAACTGCTGACAAGAAAAACCCATGGCTACAACAGAGGATAGGAACACTCCGTTCAAACCTCAATGCGTTGTTCATTGCTACAACTTCAAAGAACCAGGTAATCTTTCAAATCAGTGCCCTAATCCAAGGGTTTTTGAAGGAAACCAACAACCTCCAAGGTAGCAAGGGAGAGCTTTTTCCATCACTACTGCCGAAGTAAACCCCAACAATTAAGTGGTGATAGGTATGCTAGTTATTCATTCAAGAATAGCGAACATACTCTTTGATTAAGGTTCTACACATTCTTTTATATCTTGAAATTTTAGTAGAACAATCCCAGCACCACCAAAAATCATGGAAGTGAATATGTCGGTGAGTATAACAAATGGGGAAATCATTGCATCCCATGAATATAACTCCTAACATGTCATAATATATGGATTTAACTTCCCGGCGAACCTTTTCATACTCCCTCTGGTGGAATTTGATTCAATTCTTGGCATGGATTGGCTTTCCTTATATAGATCCAACATAAATTGCCGTAAGAGGGAAATCATTCTCCATGTGGAGAATCGACCCCCGATTCTTTACAATTGCAAGGAGGAAGATGAATCTTCTTTAGCTCCATCATCCCAAGTGTGGATATTAATGCCCTATGAGCATGCGTATCTAGCTCAAATGATTGATTCTAAGGAGGAAACCATCCTAGAGGACATTCTTATTGTGAGGGAATTCAGTGAAGTGTTTCCCGAGGAATTTCCTAGACTTACTCCTAGAAGAGATGTTGAATTCTCAATTGATCTTATTCCTGGGGAATTGACAATATCCAAGACTCTATATATAATGGTTTTTGTGGAGCTTGAGGAGCTGAAGAAACAACTACAAGAGAATCTGGATAAAGGGTTTATACGCCCAAGTGCTTCACCATGGGGTGCACCAGTCCTCTTCATCAAGAAGAAAGATGGGTCAATGTGCCTTTTCATCGATTATCATGAGCTTAAAAAAATCACGATAAAGAACAAGTATCCTCTTCCATGAATAGATGACTTGTTTGATCAGATGTGTGGATAAAAATACTTCTCCAAGGTGGATTTGCGGTCAGGATATTATCAAGTAAGGGTGAAGAAGGAAGATATCCCCAAGACTACTTTTCGTACAAGATACGGGCACTATGAATTCATAGTAATGTCTTTAGGACTCACTAATGCTCCAGAAATATTCATGGAATTGATGAATAGAGTCTTTAGAGATTACCTCAACAAATTTGTGGTAGTCTTTATAGATGATATTCTGATATACTCCAAAACCAAGGAGGATCATGAGGAGCATCTGAGAATTGTACTAGAGACCTTGAGAAAGGAGAAGCTCTATGAAAAGTACATCAATTATGAGTTTTGGTTGAAGGAGGTCTCATTCTTGGGCCATATCATCAAAATCAATGGGATATCTATGGATCCTTCCAAAACAGATGCAATTGAGGGATGGCTGAGTCCAACATCAGTAACGGATATTCGTAGCTTCTTGCGGTTAGCTGGATATTATCGATGATTTGTGAGAAACTTATCATGATTTTCCAACCCTCTTACTAAGATAACTCGGAAGGGAGTAAAGTTTTCTTGGAGTGATGAATGTGAAGAAAGCTTCAAGGAGTTAAAAAAGGAGGCTTATCGCTGCTCATGTGCCCACTTTACCCATAAGTGGAGAAATTTTTGTGGTATTCAGTGATGCTTAGAAGAAGGTCCTGGGATGTGTGTTGATGCAAAATGACAAGTTCATTGCCTGTGATTCAAGGCAATTGAAAGTTCATGAACAGAACTATCCAACACATGACCTCGAGTTGGCTGTAGTGATCTTCGCATTGAAAATTTGGCAGCATTATCTGTTTGGAGAGAAGTGTGAAATATATACGGACCACAAAAGCATCAAGTATATATTCACACAAAAAGAGTTGAACATGCACCAATGAAGATGGTTAGATCTGATCAAATACTATGACTGCTCAATCCATTACCACCCTGGGAAAGCGAACAAGGTGGCGAATGCCCTAAGTAGAAAGGACCCATCGATTCTATCATTGATGAGAATTGAAAAGGATACAATCTTATTAGATTTGATGAATATGGACATGGGAATCATAAATAAGAGGAAATCATCAATCCTTTCACAAATGATTGCTCAACTGCCACTTTTGGAAAGGTTAAAATATGCTCAAAAATATGATTTGGGAATCCAGGAAAAAGTGGAAGCTATCGAAAAAGGTAAATCCTTGGAGTTTAATGTTAATAAAGAAGGAATTGTGAGATTTGGGAAAAGACTATACGTTCCATCAAGTCTGGAGCTGAAGAAGGAACTTTTGGATGATTCACATAGTTCAAATTTATATATTCACCTAGGAAACACAAAGATGTATCAAGATCTCTGAGAGCATTATTGGTGGGATAATATGACGAAGGATATCACTGAATATACATCAAAGTGCCTGGTGTGTTAGCAATTGAAGGTAGATAGGAAGAAGTCTAAGGGGATGATGCAACCATTGCCCATACCAGAATGGAAATGGGAGAAAATCACAGTGGACTTGGTCACCAGACTTCAAAATACATCCAAAGGCAAAAATGAAATGTGGATTTTTGTGGATCATCTTACAAAGTCTGCACACATCATTTATATTCAAGAGGATTTATCATTGGATCAACTTTCATTGATATATATCAGGGAAGTGGTAAGGATTCATGGATTACCACTATCTATTGTGTCCAATTGAGATCCAAGATTCACCTCTATATTTTGGAAGAGTCTTTGACATGATCTAAATACTGAACTAAACTTCAGTACGGCCTATCATCCTCAAACTAATGGCCAATCCGAGTGGACTATTCAAGCACTTGAGGACATGTTGAGAGCATGCTCAATGGACTTTAAAGTAGAATGGGATCAACATCTTCCTTTGGTTGAGTTCTCTTATAATAATAGTTTCCACTCGATCATCCAAATGGAACCATATGAAGACCTTTATGGGAAAAGGTGTATAACACTGGTGTGTTGGGATGAGGTCAGTGAGTGTAAGCTGCTTGGACTAGAAATGGTCGAAGAAGTGGTGGAGAAGGTGAAAACCATTCAGCAGCATATCAAGCTAGCCCAAAGTCAGCAGAATAGTTATGCAGATAACCATCAATGAGACCTTGAGTATAAATTTGGAGACATGGTATTTATGTACATATCTCCATGGAAGAAGGTCATGAGGTTTGTAAAGAAAGGGAAGTTAAGTCTAAGTTACATCGTCCCCTTCAAGATTCTTGATCTTGTCAAGGTTGTGGCCTATCGACTAGAACTTACACCTACCATGGACAAAGTACATGATGTCTTTCATGTATCCCTCTTAAGGAAGTACATACCGGACCCTTCACATGTACTCTCTTCAGAGGTGGTATAGTTAGAGGATGATCTTTCTTATGAGGAGAAACCAATGAAGATCTTAGATCATAAAGAAAAATTTCTACGAAATAAGACAATGCCCCTCGTCAAAGTGTTGTGGATAAACCACAAGTTTGAAGAAACGATGTGGGAATCGAAGGAAATTATGAAGCAGAGTTACCCACATCTGTTTTAGTGTGGGAAAATAAAATTTCAAGGGAAAAATTTTTTTAAGGGGAGAAGATTGTAACGACCCAAACTTTAATTAATGTAAATCACTATTGATCTAATTAAATGTCTCTTTATGTAAAATGTTTATATAAAATGTCAACTTATTTGGTTTTATGTTAAGAATTGTGACCATTTCTAATATAGTCGTTGAACAATGATCACCTGATTAGTATAAATATAGGACTTTAACAAATCCAATTTACTCAGACAAAGGAATTGATGGCCTCGTCCAGTAGACGTGCCCCATACAAAGCCCATTTTTCAAAGCTTTAAAAGGAGGTGTCATAATTGGGATTCGCTCTTGACCAAGCCCAATCCGATCTTGAATATGTTAAGCTCGAGCGGGACTGCCTATGAGAGAAGTGGAAGTTGATAGAGATTACCACCTGAGCAATGTTATCCGAGCCACCCCAAGAGTCTGTCACCATCGCACACCTTACTCTTCGGTCTTATGTGGGTGTTATAAGGGGTTATATAACAATACCTTAGAACTATGCTTATGTACATTATTTTTGTATATAATAATTAATATACTTTCATTTTATTATTGTTACCTTGTAAATAGTTTTTAAAGATCAAATAGTATTTTTATTTAAAGTTCAACTAAGAAATCTATTTTGATGAATTAATGGGTTTTTGGATTAAATAATATTTTAATAAAATAATATTATTATTAAATTAATTTTTATTAAATATAAATGATCGTATTATTTTATAAATGCAATTGTAATTTTTATTAAGGTTTGAAAGCCATTTTTGTCAAAACCCATGAATTTTTTATAAATATCGGTTTTTATATTAAAATTTAAAATTAACATATTTATAAAATTATTTAGATAAAATAAATATTATTTCTGGAATCAGGATATTGAAATTGTCCAACAGTGAATTTTTCATAATTTTCTGAGACAGTCAAATTTTTGGGTAAAAATTAAATACCATTTAAATATATAATGTGTTTTATGACATCATAATGACCCAATAGTGATGTAATAAAATACTATAATATTTATGTTCATCCAATATATGTTTTACCATTAAAATAATATGATTTTGGGTTTGTTTGACTTATTTTACAAAGTAGTAATGGACCCTTCAAGACTTACTAAACATCTTGTCTTTTTAAATTGTTTTCCTTGGGAGTGTGACTCACCTCCACATAAGCAACCCCATTATTTTAAGAAGTTCGGAATTTGGACTTATAAAATATTGTTTTTCACTTCCATTTTCCAAAAACCATGGGCAAAAACCATGGGCTGGTATGTGGTTTGGATTAGTTTAATGTGAGGTGTCCCAAACTTAAATAATAAAGAATTCTCTCACCTTTCCTATATAAACCCACCCAATATCCCACTTCCTCCTCACTCAAATCCTTTGGAGTTTATCCAACCTCTACCCTCCTCTCTCTAGAATCATCCCAAGTTTCTTAAAGCTCCCAAGAAGCCTCTCTCAAGCCTTTGGAAGCACACTTCCAAGTAAGGATTTTTCTTCCTTTCTTATTTTTGTCCAATATTCTTTAAATTTTTATGACCTTTTAATTTCAATTATAAATTTTGGGGTATGGTTCTACACCTCCCCCATACTTCCCTTTTTATGTTTTAATTATGGGAGATCTCTTTTGTTGTAGTTGGTGGCCTAAAACCAACTACTTTGTACTTTATTCATTAATAAATGCCTTATCACATCTTGATTGTTCTTCTGCGTGACAATGCATGTGATAATGTCCTAAGGACAGCTATTGCATTAATGGGTCATAGCAGATCCCTGCTATGATGAGAACCCGGAAGTTCCATAACACTATTCTTGAATATATGTTCTATGGCCGGATGATGTTATTTGAGGGACACAAATAATACAGGCCATTAGGGGTGAGGACTCATAAAACTTTGAGGCTCCTTCTCATGGTGTGCTCCCTTGGTAATATCCAGGAGGATATTATGAGAACAAGACCCACCAGTAGGAAATCCACATTTCATAGTGGCATGGGATGTTCCTATATGCAGACATGTGTATTGGTCCTTAGACATTAAGATTATTATTAATGGGTATTACAACTTGCGCACTTAGATGTATTGATGAAAACTATGACGACACACTGTTCGCAGTGAGGTAGGATACGTTGGGTGCGTCCCGAGTAATACTGCATTAATAGATAATGCGAGAAAGGATTTGTCCCTTCTATTCTATAAGGGAAGTAGATATCTCAGGCCCTTTGATGGAATTGATATAGCCTAAATAAATCCATTTCCATGGTAAGGTATGGGCGAGTTCAATTCCGGGAAGTCAAAGAAAGAATAATCTAGAACATGGGTTGATGGCACTAGCATGCAACCCGCTTGAATAGAGATATCAAGACAAAAGGATTATATTACACGGTAATCGTTCATAGGAGGTGACACTTCATTACGGCGTTAACTTCTTTCTATATGGGTGCCTTGGCATGTTGCTAGACGCTAACCTTGGACTTTAGGCAGGCTCCGCCTAATGCCACTGAGAAAGAGGCCTAGAGGGTCACACACTAAGTCTGTCCATGTATCTCAGTTAAATATTAATTTAAAAAGTTAAATAAATATTATTCCCGACTGTGGTTTAATAATTATTTAAGGATGCCTGATCGCATTTATTTCGACACTAGTTATTCGAGAGAATATATTGTGGGCAAAATAATATATTTATTAGCGAGTAATGCAGTTACATTTATTTAAGAAATAAATAGCCATTTCTCAAGGTCTAATAAATATGGTGGAGAAAAATGGAAAATAAAAGTACACGTCGTGTATATTAAATATACACGCCGTGTATTTTTATGGAAAACAAGTACACGCCATGTATTAATTATTACACACCATGTAGTTTTCCAGTCGGGATTTTAAGGATATAATATTGTTTTAATTATAATCAGTGTGGGCGCATGTCAAGGAATTAATAATTAGACATGGGGTTTCAATAAGAGTTAATGAAATAAATAAAATGCGTAACGTGTTTATTTATTTTCATAACTCTATTAACCTCAAAACTGATTATAAATATCCTCACAACCCCTATACTTTTCCAGAGCCATTTTTGGTTGTGCACAACGGATTTGGAAATACTCTCAAGCCAAGAGAGAATTACCTTTCCACCAAGAACGCCCTCAAGTTACGAGAACGAGATCCTCCACCGGATCAAGGCGGTTGAAGGTAGACATTGCAAGGGAAGGCTCTTCCGCGCTAGCACCCAGAGATCCCTTCAGCGAGGTCTAGAGATACGTGGTACACGTGTGGATCACTGTTAGAGGAATCCTACACTTGGATTCTATGACGCAACGACGGATCACAGGATCGTGATCGGAGACATCAACGAAGAAATAATTCCACCAAGTTAATTCTTGTGAATTAATTAAATTAATTATAACCAACATATGATGATCCTATCTTTATGGTTCTGGGATTCCCTCTTAAGTTTTTTGTTCTTCGTTCTATTCCGAAGATTCGGCTTTTTAAATCGTGATGGATCTCGGATTTAATGTTACTTAATGTTAAAATTAAAGTTGGGAAAACCCACCAACGCACTTCCACTGCACCCAAAACCTACACCTTTATCTCTCATTAAATGCCTCCCATGTACACCTGTTATTATGCCGAAATTTTGAAATGAATTTCTCTCTCCTCTTTTACATTCAAACAATTCTTTTGTATCAGGGCACTAAATTCCATTAAAATTGTTGGGACATGTATCTATATAACCCCCTTACTGTCCATTTCATGTACATATGATGAGACACTCATTTCTCTCTCATAAACTATTTTTATGAATTCTTACGTCACGTCGTTATGCTGTCGAAATTGCACCGATTTTCCAAGCCAATGTCATTGTGTAGTGAATACCATACCCATTTCTCTATCGAGGGTATTCACATTTATGAAAATTTACTTATTTTTTAAAGAGTTTCATGTATGTATTCAACATTCCTTTATCATGGAATAAATGATGATGTTTTATGAATCCATGTTATATGATCCATGTGGCACAATTATGCATGAAATGAAATGTTTGATAATGGTGCACCCTTATAGCAATCAAATGCATTGGGTAAAGTATAGTATCATGATGCTTCATGTGCAATGGGTGTTTACTCATGCTAATTCAAGTGAAACTAGGGTTTACCCGTGATTTATGTGCAATGAATATTTACTCATGCTCTATGTGCAATGAGCCTTGTCTCATGCTAATTCCATGTTAAGTGTTGTTGCCACATTTCCATGTTATGATTATCATGCTTTATCATGACTTTAAGTTTATGCTTCTATTGTGCTCTAATGATATGCCTATTATCTAACATGTATTTTATTCCTCATGTTACTCCATTTTTATTCCCTTACTAGGCTTTATAGCTCACCCTTTTCTTATGCATGTCCTCAGGTTATCTCATGCAATGCTAAGTATGAGGGAATGTAGTGGTCATGTAAAGGAAGTTTTCAATAAAGATGTTGTTTTTAATGTTATAAGTTGTTATTTAATGATCCTAAGCCCCAAATACACTAGACCTCTCGATCTTCTATGTTGTATCAAATGAAGTTTATGTAATAAATTATGTTTAATTATGTAATAAAAAGTAGGGTTGTCATATGGCACGAGACTGCCTGACCAGACATGCCGAGAAACACTAGAAGATAACTGATGGACTGCCATGGCAGAGGCAATGTCATGATCAGGGATCTCCCATGTGAGGGTAGGGTTGTCACTAATGAGGTAGAGTTGGCAGAGGAGTAGGAGGATCTATGGGTGGTGGGTGACATTATTATATCTTTTCCCCACCACCACCAGGCATCCCATGTCAGACTCGGGGAGCAGGTGGCTGGGGCCATAGATAACTGTAGGCTTTAGAGGTTTATGATCCCATAGTGCACCAGATTATAAGAGGTATGGTCTGTATTTATTCTACTATTGATTTATTATTAGTATACATAGTTTTCATTCATTCCTTAATCTATATAATCCAGGTGTGAGAGTTGGAGATCCCAGTTAAGGTGCTAGCCCAACAGCTTCGTCTTGAGGTTCCTCTTGGGAATGCTTCTTCTGTATCTTTCATCCTTCGGTAGTGCGAGTTATCACTTGGTAGAGAGGGGTTAATGTGGGACCTTTTGGTCATCACTATGGGAACATATGTCATCATATTGGGTATGGATTGGTTGTTCATGGTCCAAGCCCAGATTGACTATTACTGTAGATGAAGTGCATTGTGTTGCATTTGTTGTCAATGAGACATGAAGTTGTCTTGGAATGAATGGATGTCAAGGAGTCAGGATGTGAATGTCAAAGGATGTGATGGTGATGGTGATGAAAAGAGAATGGCCATAGTACTAAGAGGCATGTCACTTAGGAGATTCACTAAGTGACATAGGAGATGATGGTTGAAACATTCTCTAAGTAAATCTGACGATTGTTGAGCTTCTCTATAAGTTCATAGAACTTGTATCCTGATGATACAAAGTCACAACATGATTAGAAGACCATGCATTGTAGTGACAATGCATGAGGAGTTGAAAGGAGTTCCATCCACAACTACTAAGTGGATGATGTGCATTAATGAAGTCCATGCACTATCACTTAGTGCATGTGAATTTGAAGTTGATCCAATTGATCTCTGATTGGATCATTGAAGAACATTGAAGAATTATTTGATTCAGGAGCTTCGGTTGATGGAGAACCGTCAAAGAATTCACTCCTAAGTAATGAATACATGTTGAAGAGAATTGGAAGAATTCTAATGAAGAAGAAGCATTGAGGAATTCAAATGAATAAGAAGATGAGAAGAAATGAAGAGGAAGAATGGCTTGGGAGAAGATGAATTGTGATGTGGCATTTGGCATATTTCACTTAGGAGTACTTTGTTTTTATACAAAGTATCATTCTGTCCTTTGCCAAAAAAATAGGCCACCAAGGGCCATCCTTAAGGGTTCAACCCCCAAGGCACATGTGGGCCTAAGGTGCCACGCCCAAGGGGGGATCCCATGTGGCCAGCCCGAGAGGCAGGGGGGCCGTGTGTAAGCCCCCGAGGACACGCGGTGGTGAAACCCGCGCGCCGGAGGTGCATAGTGGGCGCTAGGAGCGCGCCCGCAGGAGGCATGAGTGGGCGCAGAGCGCGCCCGCAGGGAGAACATGGTGCGGGGCGGCACCGTGAGGAGAGAAATTCAACTGGCGGGTTGAGGCAGCGCCAGGGTTATAAGCCGCGGCAAAATCCCGTGCCGTTTCGATGTGGGACGCGTATTTTTCACCGGGAGCAAATCTCCGCCGTCCGAGCAATCGCGTGCTCGATCTGGACCGCTCATCTGATCCGCCGCGCCCCCGATTTAATCCGGCCGTCCGATGTCCTTCATTCGCCCGATCGAACGGCTCCCGGCTTATCTTCATCCTTGAGCTCGAACGAAGACCACCCGCGAGCAGCCGCTGAACCAGAGCCTCCCCGACGACCTATTTCGAGTTCCCGGCCACCATTTTCGAAACCGAGACCTCCATTCGGCTCGTCTGGCCACACTGAATACAACCATGCACAAAAATAGACTTGCATGCGACAAATGAGAAAATTCGAATGAGGCCGAGGCAAGCAAAGCTGCCGAGGCCACGTGGTTCGTGTCTTGCATGGGATAGAAGAAACACAGGCCGTGCATGCGTTATAAATCGCATGCACGAGGAGGAAGAAAATAATAAAGGAAACCCGCGGTGAAACAGAGGATAAAAAATAAAGATTTGAAAAGATTTTAAAGAACCGAAAATCTCGGTGATTCAAGATATCCCACGCGGATGTTTAGAAGCGTTTCTCTGCCTATAAAAGGAGCACCTGAGGCATGAAGATTTTTGCTGATGAACTTGAAAGCTGTCCCGTGAGCGCATCTCTCTGCCTCGCGAAGTTTTGCAGCCCCGCGCAAAGAACTTGCGCGGCTGAAGGTTCCGGAGCCACCCGAGGCTTCGAAGGTCCCCTGCGCGCATTATTTGCGCGACAGGAAGAGCTCTCCCTGCCCGCATACTTGCGCGGCAGGAGTAGCTTGCGCGCCCAAGGTGTTCTCATCCTTGTGGCTTGCGCGCCTCGTGGTGTTGCATGCTGCACACCCGAGTGCTGGTGCACCTCGCGGCTGTTGAAGAAGATAAGGCCACACCCTGCTCAGGCCCTTGTGCCCTTGCACTTGCGTGATAGTGGGAAAGAAGAGGAGGGTTGCACCCCTTGCGCGCCTCGTTGAGTTCGGGTGAAGGGTATCTACATCCTACGGGTTAAGTGAGTGCAACAAGACAAAGACACCCTACAGGTGTGTGTGTGCTAAGAGAAGACCCTTCGGTACTGTGTGTGCAAGGAGAACCCGAGGTCGTGCCTCGTGTGTGTGCCAAGTGGAGAGGAGAAGCCGAGGCATAGCCTTGTGTGTGCGAAGTGTAGACCCTTTGTGCCTTTGTGTGCAAAAAGAAAACAAAGAGGCCGTAGCCCTTGTGTGTACAAAATGGAGAACCAAGTGTGTGCATAAGTGAAGTGCACACTTTGAAGAAGATTAAAAGAACAAGGAAGAACCCGAGACCTTGGCTTGGGTATGTGCAAGTGGGTAAAGTGAAGACCACCACACTTTGTGTGTGTGTGCATTTGAAAGGAAGGCTGAGGCATAGCTTGGGGTGTGCAAAAATAGTGGAGGCCAAATACACACTCATTGTGTGTGTGCAAAGCAAAGAACAAAGTTGTGTGTGCAAAACAACAAAGCAAAGTGGCCGAACCTAGGTGTGTGCACTAAGAAGTGTGTATACACTTAGAAGAAGAAAAGGGAGGACCCACACTAAAGTATAACACACTTTTAGTGTGTGAGAAATTTGGATAAAGTGTGTGAAGTTCAGTGAAGGTGTGTTCTTAAAGTGACTACACCCTTTGTGGGTCTACTGCACCAAGAAGAGGAAAGGGAAAGTGCATGCTTGCATGCATGCACGTGCACACGTGAACAAAGCTAAATATGGCTGTGTGCATTTGAGGAGTCCAAGACCAGAAGATCTTGAAGAATCAGAGATGCCATGCACTCAGTGCATGATGTTGAAGTGAACTGAGACTGAGCCAGACTGAAGTTAAAGAAATTGGTTGTCTGAGTTTTCAGTAGATTGAGAAGACCCTGATCATCACAAGTGATCAGAGGTATAGAGCAAGGCCAGCAGTCTTTATCCCAGACTGCTGAGGATACTTGAAGAAGATTAAAGAGACGAAGAGCTACTCGTGTGACTCGAGGAGCCAGGAGAAGACCCTGTGGGACTCAGGGAGAAGAAGTCTTCCGTGGGATTCTGGAGCAGGCCAGTGGGACTCTGGTAACACTGTGGGACGTAGTATAAAGACCCTCCTGTGGGACTCAGGAGAGATACAGTGGGACTCTGTATCGACCATTGTAATTCTAACAAGTTATAATGGGAGAATCCATGCTGAGAGAGCATGGCAAGGATGTAGGCCTTTGGTGCCGAACCTTGTAAATCCTTGTGTCCTGTGACTTTTCATTACTGCATTATCCGGGAAAGGTTGAGAGATACAAGAAGAGTGGATCGAGGCTTTAACCAGCCATAGAGGTTTAATTGATAAAGAATCAATTAGTAAAAAGTTTTAAAGGATCACTGATTCACCCCCTCCCCCTCTCAGTGATTCACACTGATCTGGGCACTTCAATTGGTATCAGAGCGAAGGTTACCTCTAAAAGATCCAAGAGAGTCTATATGGAGTGCAGATTTGAGGAAATGAAAGAACAGCCTGAAATGGAGATATCTGCCAAGACTCAGAAAAATAGAAAGAAGAAACAGGCCAAGAAGATGAAGAAAGCATGTCCTAGCTGTGATGAAGTTGAAACAATGAATGATCTTCAGAGTGCACTCAAATATCTTCAGAAGACAGTTCCCATGGAAGTGGCAGAGTGTATATCTACAGGCATCCATGATCTTCAAGAAGAAAAATCACAGTTAGAAGAAGAAGCCAATGCAATGGAAGATCAATTGGCAAAAAGGGTTGGAATAACCAACACTCTTAGAAAGCTGGTGAAGGCTAAAGATGAAACAGTATCTCTTTGCAATGAAAGATATGAAGACACTACTGAAGAATTGCAAAGAAGCCTTTCTGAGAAAGAATTCTTTATGATATTAGTTAAAGATGTTTTCCATGCACTGGAAAAGAGGCACAAAGTGTCAATGGTTGTCAGAGATGCTCAACTAGAAGACAAAGTAAAAAGGGTGAAGGAGCTTGACAACTCATTGCTTGAAATGAAGCAAATGCATGAAGACCAGATAAAACAGCTGGAAGAGAAATGGGAAGGAAGGCTAAGAACAGTTGAGGATGAGAAGAACTCCCTCAACATGAAGTGTTTAGAATTAGAGGTGATATTGAAAAATCAGCAATCACCCAAAGCCAAAGCCTCCCAGTCAACTGAAAGGAGAAATGTTGCTACTCAAGTATGCTTTGAGAAGGATGATTCTAAGAGAAGGACATCCTCTAGTAAAAGTGCAACATCTTCTAAGAAGAAGGTACCATCCATACCATCTTGTACTGATGCTTCTAATAGTGTTTCTACTAAAAGTGCAGGATGGAAGAATAATTCCAAACAAATATGGATGAAGACAGTAAAGAAGCAGAGCTCTCCTGAAACAGCACAACAGGTCAAGAAAAGTACCCTAAAATCAGAAGGACTGAAGAAGTCAAGATTTGTGGGTCAATGTTGGTGTTGTAATAAGTATGGGCACTGTGCAAAGGATTGTTGGTACAATCCACTAAATGTCAAAGCACAAAGGAAGCCCATGCCTAGGGGGAGCAAGCCAGAAGAAAAGAAGCAGCATCCACAGGTCCAGAGACATCTGTTTACTGCTAACAGATTTGGATTACTTGACAACATCTGGGATGGTTGCAAAAGCGGTCAAAATGATACATGTCAATCTCCAACTGTATCCAAAGATGAAAAGAAGAGAAGATCACTGAACCTGGCTAAAAAGGAATCCTTGGGAAGCAAGAAGAAGAAAGCTGAAAAAGCTTCCAAGAAGATGTTGAAAAAGGAAGATAAGTCCTTGGAGTCTGAGTCCAAGAAGGGTGATGCATCCGGAAGGACCACCAAGAAATGCTTCTTCTGTGGAAAGAAAGGACACATCATGGACCTTTGTAAAGAAGCCATGAAACTAAATAGAAGCCAACTGAACTCCAAAAGACAATCAATCCAGAAGAAGAAGGGATTGATTGAAAATAAGTTGCCTAAGAAAGGTAGCTTAACAGCATCAAAAGAACCATGTGGAACTTCCAGAACTGGGGCCACCCTTCCAAATGATTTACTTGTCATATGGCCACATCAGTTGCAACTTGCCAAAGATCTGCAGAGAGCTGAAGATGAAGTTCTGGCAATTGCTAAAGCAAAAGGGAAGAAGAAGGTTTCACATGAAGATGTTTTGAGAACCACACCAGCACAATCATCAATGAAGATCAAATGTGCAAGTGTGAAGAATGGTGAAAATGGGACATCTCGGTTGAGAGAATCTTCTCAACCTTGTTGTTCACATTGATGAACCAAGGAGGTTCCATCTTATTCCCTTATACTATTGGTATTTACATGTGCTGACATTGTAGGGAATTGAAGATGATGATCATTCTCAGCTGGAGGATGGTTTGGACAGAATGGAGTGCACCCCTTGAGGGGGAGCCAATCTGGAGAAGATGGGATTCTGATATTTAATTCCATCTTGAGAAAAGTGAAGGTATTCCAATCATACTTTCATCCCTTGTTTCTTAATTGAGGCTATCTTGTCAATTAAGGGGGAGTATGGATTGAAGACAAATGGATGAAAGGGGGAGCTTTATCTTTGCACCTGAACTTTCTAATGAGTTTTGTGAAGCATGTGCAGGATTTAGCAAATTCATTGTTATATCTGAAAAATTTCAAGCCCCTAAGCATGATCTCACATGTGTAGAGAATTGTGGACAGCATTGAGTTCCTTGGTTACATCACTCTTGTTTTCTACACCGGGTTATCCCAAGTAGACTTAGAGTTGATTTACTAAAGGTTCTTTGCTAAAGAAGAACATGTGGCATCATCCCTCTCTTAGTGATTTTCAAGAAGATGCTATTCAAAGGGAGGAAGATATTTTTGAAAGAGAACCACACCACACCTTTGCATTTGATTTCCAATAAGGGGGAGAAAATATTGGCACACATATTGACCCGTTCATATGTGCTGAAGTGGTGTATTGACAACAAATACAAAGGGGGAGATTGAAGTGCATTGTGTTGCATTTGTTGTCAATGAGACATGAAGTTGTCTTGGAATGAATGGATGTCAAGGAGTCAGGATGTGAATGTCAAAGGATGTGATGGTGATGGTGATGAAAAGAGAATGGCCATAGTACTAAGAGGCATGTCACTTAGGAGATTCACTAAGTGACATAGGAGATGATGGTTGAAACATTCTCTAAGTAAATATGACGATTGTTGAGCTGCTCTATAAGTTCATAGAACTTGTATCCTGATGATACAAAGTCACAACATGATTAGAAGACCATGCATTGTAGTGACAATGCATGAGGAGTTGAAAGGAGTTCCATCCACAACTACTAAGTGGATGATGTGCATTAATGAAGTCCATGCACTATCACTTAGTGCATGTGAATTTGAAGTTGATCCAGTTGATCTCTGATTGGATCATTGAAGAACATTGAAGAATTATTTGATTCAGGAGCTTCGGTTGATGGAGAACCGTCAAAGAATTCACTCCTAAGTAATGAATACATGTTGAAGAGAATTGGAAGAATTCTAATGAAGAAGAAGCATTGAGGAATTCAAATGAATAAGAAGATGAGAAGAAATGAAGAGGAAGAATGGCTTGGGAGAAGATGAATTGTGATGTGGCATTTGGCATATTTCACTTAGGAGTACTTTGTTTTTATACAAAGTATCATTCTGTCCTTTGCCAAAAAAATAGGCCACCAAGGGCCAGCCTTAAGGGTTCAACCCCCAAGGCACATGTGGGCCTAAGGCGCCACGCCCAAGGGGGGATCCCATGTGGCCAGCCCGAGAGGCAGGGGGGCCGTGTGTAAGCCCCCGAGGACACGCGGTGGTGAAACCCGCGCGCCGGAGGTGCATAGTGGGCGCTAGGAGCGCGCCCGCAGGAGGCATGAGTGGGCGCAGAGCGCGCCCGCAGGGAGAACACGGTGAGGGGCGGCACCGTGAGGAGAGAAATTCAACTGGCGGGTTGAGGCAGCGCCAGGGTTATAAGCCGCGGCAAAATCCCGCGCCGTTTCGATGTGGGACGCGTATTTTTCACCGGGAGCAAATCTCCGCCGTCCGAGCAATCGCGCGCTCGATCTGGACCGCTCATCTGATCCGCCGCGCCCCCGATTTAATCCGGCCGTCCGATGTCCTTCATTCGCCCGATCGAACGGCTCCCGGCTTATCTTCATCCTCGAGCTCGAACGAAGACCACCCGCGAGCAGCCGCTGAACCAGAGCCTCCCCGACGACCTATTTCGAGTTCCCGGCCACCATTTTCGAAACCGAGACCTCCATTCGGCTCGTCTGGCCACACTGAATACAACCATGCACAAAAATAGACTTGCATGCGACAAATGAGAAAATTCGAATGAGGCCGAGGCAAGCAAAGCTGCCGAGGCCACGTGGTTCGTGTCTTGCATGGGATAGAAGAAACACAGGCCGTGCATGCATTATAAATCGCATGCACGAGGAGGAAGAAAATAATAAAGGAAACCCGCGGTGAAACAGAGGATAAAAAATAAAGATTTGAAAAGATTTTAAAGAACCGAAAATCTCGGTGACTCAAGATATCCCACGCGGATGTTTAGAAGCGTTTCTCTGCCTATAAAAGGAGCACCTGAGGCATGAAGATTTTTGCTGATGAACTTGAAAGCTGTCCCGTGAGCGCATCTCTCTGCCTCGCGAAGTTTTGCAGCCCCGCGCAAAGAACTTGCACGGCTGAAGGTTCCGGAGCCACCCGAGGCTTCGAAGGTCCCCTGCGCGCATTATTTGCGCGACAGGAAGAGCTCTCCCTGCCCGCATACTTGCGCGGCAGGAGTAGCTTGCGCGCCCAAGGTGTTCTCATCCTTGTGGATTGCGCGCCTCGTGGTGTTGCATGCTGCACACCCGAGTGCTGGTGCACCTCGCGGCTGTTGAAGAAGAGAAGGCCACACCCTGCTCAGGCCCTTGTGCCCTTGCACTTGCGCGATAGTGGGAAAGAAGAGGAGGGTTGCACCCCTTGCACGCCTCGTTGAGTTCGGGTGAAGGGTATCTACATCCTATGGGTTAAGTGAGTGCAACAAGACAAAGACACCCTACAGGTGTGTGTGTGCAAAGAGAAGACCCTTCGGTACTGTGTGTGCAAGGAGAACCCGAGACCGTGCCTCGTGTGTGTGCCAAGTGGAGAGGAGAAGCTGAGGCATAGCCTTGTGTGTGCGAAGTGTAGACCCTTTGTGCCTTTGTGTGCAAAAAGAAAACAAAGAGGTCGTAGCCCTTGTGTGTACAAAATGGAGAACCAAGTGTGTGCATAAGTGAAGTGCACACTTTGAAGAAGATTAAAAGAACAAGGAAGAACCCGAGACCTTGGCTTGGGTATGTGCAAATGGGTAAAGTGAAGACCACCACACTTTGTGTGTGTGTGCATTTGAAAGGAAGGCCGAGGCATAGCTTGGGGTGTGCAAAAATAGTGGAGGCCAAATACACACTCATTGTGTGTGTGCAAAGCAAAGAACAAAGTTGTGTGTGTAAAACAACAAAGCAAAGTGGCCGAACCTAGGTGTGTGCACTAAGAAGTGTGTATACACTTAGAAGAAGAAAAGGGAGGACCCACACTAAAGTATAACACACTTTTAGTGTGTGAGCAATTTGGATAAAGTGTGTGAAGTTCAGTGAAGGTGTGTTCTTAAAGTGACTACACCCTTTGTGGGTCTACTGCACCAAGAAGAGGAAAGGGAAAGTGCATGCTTGCATGCATGCACGTGCACACGTGAACAAAGCTAAATATGGCTGTGTGCATTTGAGGAGTCCAAGACCAGAAGATCTTGAAGAATCAGAGATGCCATGCACTCAGTGCATGATGTTGAAGTGAACTGAGACTGAGCCAGACTGAAGTTAAAGAAATTGGTTGTCTGAGTTTTCAGTAGATTGAGAAGACCCTGATCATCACAAGTGATCAGAGGTATAGAGCAAGGCCAGCAGTCTTTATCCCAGACTGCTGAGGATACTTGAAGAAGCTTAAAGAGAAGAAGAGCTACTCGTGTGACTCGAGGAGCCAGGAGAAGACCCTGTGGGACTCAGGGAGAAGAAGTCTTCAGTGGGATTCTGGAGCAGGCCAGTGGGACTCTGGTAACACTGTGGGACGCAGTATAAAGACCCTCCTGTGGGACTCAGGAGAGATACAGTGGGACTCTGTATCGACCATTGTAATTCTAACAAGTTATAATGGGAGAATCCATGCTGAGAGAGCATGGCAAGGATGTAGGCCTTTGGTGCCGAACCTTGTAAATCCTTGTGTCCTGTGACTTTTCATTACTGCATTATCCGGGAAAGGTTGAGAGATACAAGAAGAGTGGATCGAGGCTTTAACCAGCCATAGAGGTTTAATTGATAAAGAATCAATTAGTAAAAAGTTTTAAAGGATCACTGATTCACCCCCTCCCCCTCTCAGTGATTCACACTGATCTGGGCACTTCAGTAGACAAATTTTATACCTATGCACTGATGGGATGAGATTATCCTTTTCTAGCGAGAGATGTCTCATGGCTGGATGAGTGGGTTCTGTGAGTAGGAGGTTACGGCCCATTACCCATCAGATGGTGTGTCACAAACCAACCCAAGTAACCTGATTACTAGTCTGGCTCTGACATGGCTCTAAGGGCATTACTGATCCCCATGGGTTTGTGACATACACCTGACATCATACAATATGAAAGTGGGAATGAATTTGACACAAACAAAACAGAAGAAATATAAACAAGTCAGTAAGATTATAATAAAAACTCCATAGGGAGAAGTGTACCAGAAGTCAAATAGGAATAAACAACCCAAAGTACCATAAAACTGAGAAAACAACCCACGTCCCAATGGAATCAACAACACAAAACCGAAGGATCAGTAATAAGAACCACCCCTAAATGGTGATTTGTCCTTACTCAAACCGGGAAGGAGATATTATACAAACACCTAAATGCATAGGTGGGGTGTGAGCTAAAAACTCTATAGCATATCACCAAGGATTCCATAAGAATATACAACATTTAATTAACCAACATAATATTTCAATTTAAAATAAATAGACATGGCAGTTCAAAAGAATATTTAAAACAAATCATACTTTAAATTTCAAATGATGAAAATAATTTAAAAAATGGTTTAAGAAACATTTTATATAAAATATTTCATATAAATTTAGAATTCATGTGTAAAATAATTTACAAAAAATGGCATATATTGAAAATTTAAACAGCGAGAAACATGGTTATCTACCAAGAGGTGTGATAGTTCCAGGTTATGGGATCCTCACACACTTATATAATGATTATGGTAATGTTTACACGCATCACTCGAAAATGGTCAAAGAGGACTCATCGACATCCTACTAAGGAATAAAATGTACTAAACGGTTTATGTTAGAGTTATAAAGCATCAATATGGTACTAGGGTATCCCATCCTAGTGTTTTTTTCCTTAATAACTCACTAACTACCTAGGCTTGAAGGTGATCAAACAACAATCAATGATGGGAAATTTATTTTAAAATCATTGAAAATATAATTTGACTCATTCTCCCATTTACAATATTCTAATTTCCTTTTAAAAACCAAATCAAGGATTTTTAATTAATTAATGCCTTTTTTCTGAGATAAAACCACTAGGTTTATATCAAAACCATTTTAAGATAATTTTTTCAAATACCAATTTGAAATAAATTTCATCAAATCAATTTCACAATTTAAATTTCACAATCATCCAACAATTTCATAGACACGCCTCAATTCAATGGAATTGAGGTTTTTTCTAAATTTCATGCCAAATCAAATCCAAATCCCTAATCCACTAGAATTAGTTTTTCAATCAACCGGTTAAAAAAATTAATTGAAATCAATGAATTGAATTTAAATCAAATAATTGAATTTAAATCAATCAATTTAAGGTTAATAAAAATTGTCCAACATTATGGAACCACCTACCTTTTTCATGGAAACACAACGGAACCTGCCAACAAGAATGAAGGCGTAGAAGATCTAAGAACTCAACCTATAAAAAAGATTCAACAACACGGATTTTAGATCCATAAATCCCAAGATGATCTAACAAACTATGAGAAGGAAAAGATAAATTGATGGAGATATAGGGAGACTTCTTACCCAGAGAGACACACTGCAACCACAACAATGATCAATCGCTGAACGAAATGACCCATAAGGGTTAGAGGGCTCCAAAATCACTTAGGGATGGCTCTTAGGTCAATAAAAAGGATTTTTGGAGAATAGTAAATGGAAATTTTAGTTGATCCACCTATTTAAAAACAACTCTCAGGACTTTACATGATGTGTAACCCAATTACACATCGTGTAATTGAAAAGTTCCATAAACACTGAAAAAACCCATCACCATTTGTTAAAAATGGATTTATAATTATTTTGTAATTTACATGGTATATAAATCCCTAGTAGGCTACAAAACCAGTAGGTTTTATACTGAAAATTCTGACAAAACTCTGACTTTATCATTACAAGTATCCTCCCAAATCCTTCTTGGACCTACCCATACAATGAAAAAAGAAAACCACAACCATGCTTAAAAATGTACCTGACAGAAAGGTAATGGGATGTTACAACCTTGCCACTATAAAAAAAATTTATCCCTAGAAATCCTATCAATAAGCTTTCATATAAAAAAGGTGAGGCCACTGCTCTCTCATCAATGCATCATGCTCCCACGTCTCATGATAATCAGAACCCTGATGCCATAGCACTCGAACCAAAGGTATCATCCTCCCACAAAGTGCCTAGGTTTCAAAATTAACTATCCTAACTAGATGATCATTCACAAATAAATTAGGTTCAGCCTCAAGATCTCTCCAACTCAGAACATAAGATGGATCAGAAAGATACTTTTAGAGCTATGATATATGGAACAAATTATGTATCGACATCAACTAAGGTGGAAGTTCCAAATAGTAATCCACTTTTCCCAGCTTCTCAGCAACCTCAAAAGGTCCCACAAAACAAGAAGAAAGCTTCCCTTTCCTATCCAGCTGTCAATGACCCAAATGGGGTAAAACATTCAAGAACACGTAGTCATTTACTGAAAATTCCAATGGTCTATGATGATGATCAGTATAGGATTTATACCGGCTCTATGCTGTCAACATTATCTGATGAATCAACTAAATATTTTATTTTGTCTCTTAAACCAAGCTTGGCCCAACCAAGGAAATTTCATAAATCTCTGACCAACACAATATATATTTACAAGGTCATCCATACAAGGTCTTAAAAGGTTTCATTCTGATTGTATATTGGTAATATTTTTATAAGAAAACTCAACCATACCCAGATGGTCATCCCAAGCCCCACCAAATTTAAGAACACAAGTGTGAATCATATCCTCAAGAATCTATATAGCTCTTTCTGTATGGTCATCATACTTCAGATGGTATGCCATACTCAAATGGACCTGGGATCCCAATGCCACCTAATGGCCTCTCCAAAAGCGAGAAGTGAACCAAGTATCTATATTAGAAACTATAACAGATGGAACTCTATTAAAATGAATAATCTCTTTCACATAAAGATTTATCAACTCCTCAAATTTTATTGTATCATGATTGGGTATAAAGTGAGCCTATTTAGTCATCCAATCGATCAAAATGCATATCACATTCTTCTTTCTATGGGTATGTGGCAACCCACCCACAAAGTCCATTGAGATCTCATACCACTTCCAAATAGGGACTAAAAGTAGATAAAGAAAACTTGAAGGTTTCTGGTGCTTGGCCTTGACCTATTGGCATGTATAACAATGATAGACAAAATCAGAAATTCCCCATTTCATACCTGGACACCAAAATTGTCGACGAATGTCATTGAACATCTTTGTGGTTCCTGGGTTCACTACCCACTAGTAACTATAGAAATTTCACATCACAACCTTCCTTACAACTAACAACACAAAAAAATTATTCTGATAGCATAGAATTCCCTTGGTGGAGAATAACTAGTCAGGCATGGTCTCCCCACCATAAAGAGATTTTATAATGATACAGAACTCATTATCAAGCTGCTACTCTTGAAGGTTCATCTCAAGAAAAGCATATGTGAACTGAACACTGGCCAAACCAACCTCGACCCCTATTTCATGAACTCTAATATGAAACTGTGCAAAAAGAACCATCAAGTTCCACTATTTTGATGATTCTTTTACTTCTTGGGCCAGAAGTTTCTAGCTCAAAGCATCTTCAATGACATTCCCTTTCCCTGGGGTATAGGCGATGTTGAAATCAAAAGATTGTAGGTATTCCACCCAATGCCTCTGATGAAGATTCAAATATTTTTGAGAGAAGATATAACTCAAGTTCTTGTGGTCTGAAAACATGGTAAACCTTTCTCCATAAAGGTAATGTCATCAAATCTTAAGTTTTTGCATCGCAGATGCAAGTTCATGGTCATAGGTCAGGTAATTATTCACATGTGGAATAAGAAATTGATATCCATAAGAAACAAAATGATCACCCTACATAAAAATGCAACCCAAACTGAAACCTGATGCACCACATAAGACCACATAGCCCTTCTCATCCTCTAGAAGATTCAACATTGGTGCAGTTTTCCATATATGTTTCATATCAATAAAATAATTCTAACATTTATCATCCCAAGAAAACTTTACCCCCTTCTAAGTGAGTTCAATCATCAGATAAGAAAACTTTGAGAATTCCTTTACAAACCAATGTAATACCCAACTATACCCAAGAAGATCCAAATCTTTAAAACATTTCATGGTTGCTTCCATGTCATAACAACTTTCACCTTATCTGGATCAACTAAGATACCATGTTCCAATAGCATATGTCCCAAGAATTTTACTTCCCAGATCTAGAAAAAACATTTCAAAAACTTCGTATTAAGTTGGTGATTTCTCAAAAATTCTAGAACTACTCTCATATGATGCACATGATCCTCAATTGATGGTAACTAGATTGAAGATCAATATTTGAAAACAACTTCTCCCATTTCAACTAGTCAAATAGATCATCAATATGTGGAAAAAAAATCTTATTCTTTATCGTAACTCGATTGAGTTTTTGGTAATCCACAAAAAGATGAAGTGACCATCAGTTTTCTTATCAAAGAGAACCAGATCAACCCAAGGTGAAACACTCAGATGTATAAATCATTTTCAGGAAGATCATCCAATTGATTCTTCAGCTATTTCATTTCAACTGGTGCAATGCAGTAAAAAGGAATATACACTAGTTGAGTACTAGTCACTAAATTGATAGAGAACTCTACATCCCTTATCAGTGGAAAACTATACAATTTTGAAAGAAAAATTATGGAAAACTTTATGAAAACTAGAGGGAGATCACCACAGAAATATTCTCTCTCTAGATCAAAATCGAACATAGATATTACTTTCCCTAAATCTGGATAAGAGGGTCCGACTCTAGTGGACCTTAGGTATCATTCTCTTTGAAATATTAGACAAACCCCATCTGGTGCGGAAAAGGAGACCCGTCGAAGATAAAAAACAATTCAATATTTATTAGAAATAAGCCAATCAATCCTAAATATGATGTCTAGCGGTTTCATGTAGAGAACCATAAAACTCCAATAATGTTTGATATCTGATAACGAGAAAGAAAAAGCAGGACTATGGAGACCCTGATCTCTCCTCGTTCCAAGGGGTGTAGCAATATCTATCACATAAGACAAAAAACTCTATAGAAATATTTACCATATTAACAATACAGGTTGAAATAAATGAATGAGATGCACCAGTATCAAATAAAGAAACCCCCAATAATAATTCTATAGTGATGGTACCTCTCACAGTTACTGGACCCATATCTGCTTTCTCTAGATACTCTTTCACTGCATGAAGAAACTTTTTTCGGGATGTCTATGGATGGAACCCCTTTTTCCATGAAGCATCTGATTTCCCCAAATCTTTAGAAGGTGATGATGATACCATTACACAATTTAGAGTGGAATAAATATAGAAAAACTTTTGAAAGTGACCTGAGCATCCACAGGAACCACATACCATGAGTGCCTCGGTGCAAACCCTCTTTGAGTGACCTAGCTTACCACACTGGCATCAAATAAAAGGGAATTTACATGGAACTACAGGAGGTCTAGAATGACCCTGTTGTTGAGATCCACCTTGAGAATCATCACATTTCCTCTTTCTTTTATATGAATTCACACTTCCATCAGAAGAAAAAGAAACTCCTAACAACCCAAACTTTCTAGACAGGTCCATTTCAACCATCAATGCTTTATCTATCACATTAGCATAAGAGGGTGGATTTAGCAAGAAAACATAGGATAGAGTATTAGATCAGAGTCCCAACTCAAACTTTTGAGTCTTCATATTCTCATTCGATATGATCTCGATTGAAAATTACACAAGCTCAGCAAAATGATTTTCATATTCTTTCACGGTCTTGTCAGCCTTTTCATGTTTGAAAAAATCTATAGCCTTGTCCAAAAAATTCAACTTTTGATAGAACTATTTGGTGAGAATAAATTTGAAGTCTTTCCACTCTAAGTCCTCATGCTTCTTTGGTATCACCATCGTGTCCCACCAACTCCTGCTTGGTCCCTCCCGCATGAAGGTGTTACACTTCACCTTTATTTCATCAGGTGTATCCAAGAACCCAAAAAAATGCTCAATCCTACTCAACTATTCCACAGCCTCCCAAGGATCATTGGACCCTTTTAGATCTAGTGGATTCTAGAAAATGAACTCCTGATAATTATTCAACAATTCATCCCTTTGAGGTTTCACAGCTGGAGCCTAAATGGGGATTGATGTTGATGCCTATCCTAGAGATTGGACAATACTCACAATCACCTCAACCAGACTCGGGTCCATGATGGGATTTTATCATTGAGGTTCATCAACAACTTCTTATTGGATCTGATTTTCATGTCTACTCAGAGGCATGATGCTACATAACATGAGCATACAATATTGAATACATCATATTAACACTCAAACAGAGCAATAGGGTAAATTAATCCCAGCAGATCATAACAACAAGATTTGGATTTCAATATTACCAAATCAAAGGTAGGGAAAATACTAAAACCGATCCTCAAAACATCTTTCCAAAACTACCCATAGTGACTTAAGGCTTGTTGTAGTGAGAGATAGCTAGACACTCAATCACAACTACCTATCAAGTCATGAAAAGATTACACAATTGTATATTAACATCAAGGAAAGATTCAAAACCATCACATCTAATACCACTTTTTCATCAACCAGACTAGGTACCCTGGTAACTTGATAACCAAGATGGATCTGACATGGCTTAAAGGGCATTCTCGATCCCCACTGGTTTATGACAAGCACTTGGAATCATACAATATGAAAGTGGAAATGAATTTTCCACAAACACAATAGAAGAAAGATAAACAAGTTTGTATGCATATAATAAAAACTCCATAGGGAGAATTATACCATAATTCATACATGCATAAACAGCCCAAAGTACTAGAAAATAGGGGAAAACCCCACATCCCAATGGACTTAGAAACACCAAACCCAAGGATAACAACAAGAACCACCTCCAAGTTGTTCTTTTCCCTTGATCGAACCTAGATGGAGGTAATCTACAAACACCCAAAGGCACGGTTAGGGTGTGAGCTAAATCCCAGTACGGTCTCACCAAGGATTCCATAAGAAGATTCCAACATTTAATTAACCAAATAAAGCTTTCAATTTTAAATAAATAGGCATGGAAGTTCAAAATAATATTTAAAAAAATCATGCTTTACATTTAAAATGATGTAAATACTTTAAAAATGGATTAAGAAACATTTTATATAAAACAATTTATATAAATTTAGAAGGTATGTGTAAAACAATTTTAAAAAATGGCATATGTTTAAAATATAAACAACAAGAAACATGTTCATCTTACATGAGGTATTATTGTTCCAAGTTATGGAATCCTCACACACTTATATAATGGTAACAACAATGTGTACACATGTCCCTCGACACCGGTCAAAGAGGACTCATCAACATCCAACTGAGGAATAAAATGTGCCAAACAGTTTATGTTAGAGTTGTAAAGTTTCAATCTAGTGCTAGGGAATTCTCATCCTAGCATGTTTTCCCTAATAACTCACTAACTACCTAGTATTTCATGTTCGCAAAAAAATGATAGGAAAATTATTTTAAACTGTTTAAAATACAATTCTTCCCATCCCCCTATTTAAAATATGCCAATTACCTTTTAAAAACCAACTCATGGATTTTTAATTAATTATAATGCCTTTTTCTGAGATAAAACCATTGGGTTTCTATCAAAACCATTTTAAGCCACTTTTTTTAAATACCAATTTGAAATTAATTTCATCAAATCAATTTCACAATTTAAATTCAATAATTTAAATTTTACAATTTTCCATCAATTTCACAAACCCAACCCAATTCAATGGAATTGGGGGTTTTCCCCAATTTTTTACCAAATCAAATCCAAATCCCCAATCCACGAGAATTGGGTTTTCAATCAACCAATTGAAAGAAAATTAATTGAAATCAAGAAATTTAATTTAAATAAAACAATTGAATTTAAATGAATCAATTTAGGGTTAATCAAAATTGGCCAGCATAATGGAACCACCTACCCTTTTAATGGAAACACAACTCCCACAACATTACTCGCTAAGAAGAACAAAGGCACAGAAGATCTAGGAATTAAACCTAGAAACAAGATTCAACAACATAGAGATTAGATCCATAAATACCAATATGATCTAAGAAAATCCAAGGAGGGAAAGAAAAAGACATGGAGAGACAGGTAGACTGCTTACCTAGAGGGTCACATCGCAACCACAACAACAATCAATCACTGAATGAAATGACATGAAAGGTTTGGAGGGATCCAAAATTGCCTATGGATGGCTCTTAAGTTGATATCAAGGAATTTTGGAGAAGTGGAAATATAAATTTCAGCTGAGTTTCCTATTTAAAAAAAAATATTGGTACTTTACATGACATGTAACCCAATTACACTTTGTTTAATTGAAAAGTCCCATAAACACTAAAAAACCCATCGCCTTTTATTAAATATGGATTTATTATTATTTTAGAATTTACATGGTGTGTAAACATATTACACAGAGTGTAAATCCCCAGCATGATACAGAACCAGTAGGTTTTATGCTGAAAATTCCAACAAAACTATGACTTCACCATTATAGGTATCCTCCCAACTCCTTATTGGCCCTACCCAGACAAAAAAAGGAAAACCATGAAAAGGATTAAAAATATAATTAATAAAAAGGTAACAGGATGTTACATGGAGAGTTTCAGTTGTGAAGGATTATATAGACATCTTCTTTGGAGACGTTTTGGGACTACCTCTGAGGCGGGAGATGGATTTTTTCATCAACTTGCATCTTGACACTACTCTTATATATTTTAAGGCATATCAAATGGCCCCTAATGAGCACTAGGAGCTGCGGTTGCAGTTGTAGGACCTTTGAGAGGAATATTTTATAATACCAAGTATATCCCCTTAAGAAGATCCGGTGTTGGTTGTGAAAAAGGCGGATGGTATCTTGCAGCTTTGCATGGATTATCATCACCTGAAATAGGTCACGATAAAGAAAAAGTGCCCCATGATGAGGATTGATGACCACTTTGACCAATTTCAAGGTGTGAGATAGTTCTTGAAGATCAATCTCAGGTTCGGCTACCACTAGTTGAGCGTTTGCAAGGATGATATTCCAAAGTTTTCATTCTGATGTCGTTATAGACACTATGAGTTCCTAGTGATTCCCTTTGGTGTGATGAATTCCCTTGTCAGGTTTATGGCTTTGATGAACCAGTTTTTCCACTTGTACTTGGACCAGTTTGTTGTTGTCTTTATCGACGACATAATCGTCTACTCTACATCATAGGAGGAACATGCAGACACTTGAGGATGGTCCTATAAATTCTTGGAGAGTACCAAATTTATGGAATTATCTTGAAGTGAAAATTCTAGATTCATGAGGATCACATTCTAGGGTATGTCATTTCTGAGAATGATTTATCCATGGACCCAAAAAAGATCGATGTAGTGATTTCTTGGGATCCACCCAATATATTGTTATATGTGTAGAGATTTCTTGGTTTGACGGGATACTACAGGAGGTTTGTGACAGACTTCTCTAGAATTTCAGCCCCTTTAATCACCCTGACATGGAAAGGGAAGTCATTTACCTGGTCTATGCAGTTCCAAGGGGCATTTGAGGAGTTGAGGATAAGGCTGATGAGTTCTCCAGTGTTGAGACTACCTGAGGAAGGCATAGAGTTTATATTGCATTGTGATGCCTTGAGAGTTGGGCTTGGATGCGTTTTGATGCAATGATAGATAGTTATCACATATGGGTATAGGAAGTTGAGTCCCTGTGATTAGAACTAAGTAAATCATGACCTAGATATGGCAGTGTTAGTCTTCACCCTTAGGCTGTGGAGGCACTACCTTTTGGGAGAGCACTTTGTGGTTTACTCAGACCATCAAAGTCTCAAGTACGTCTTCACATAGAGAGGCCTGAACCTGAGACAGTGGTGCTGGTTAGTGTTCCTATATGAATATTACTTAGAGATGGTATATACTCCATGTAAGGGAAACATAGTAACAGATAACCCTAGCAAGAAGTCCCATGCTTTCTTAGTGCAGGAGGCTTCAGAGCAGTTGGCCTCCCAACAGCTGACCCTGGTGCAACAGGAGGGTACAACTTTTTAGCAATCGATGGTGTTGACTCCTCTTCTTCTCGAGCATGTGAGAGAGTCCCTGTTGGGATACATCAACTATGATGTCTTACATGATTATATTTCCATAGGTGACTCACCAAATGGATATTCCAAAAGAGGGAATCATGTCATCCTTTTCTTGGGATGGAAGGAGGAGGTGAAGGGAGAGTCCCACACATCTCCCCTAGTTATATATCCCGATGTGGGGAAGATGTACAAATACCTTAAATGGTAGTTTTGGTGGTCTAACATGAGATAAAGGATAACTTATTTTGTTTATCGATGCCTCACTTGTCATTAGGTGAAGGCTAAGCACCATGTTTCGACAGGTTTTTTGCAGCCCCTTGAGATCCTGAAGTTGAAATGGGATGAATTATCCATGAACTTTGTGACAGGGATTCCGTGCATAGTGAAGTGTCATGATTCTGTATGGGTAATAGTTGATCGACTCATGAAGTCGGCACACTTCCTTTCTATTAGGGAGAAGAGTTCGGTGGAAAGTTTGAGGCAACTATTTGTATGGGTGATCATTCAACTTCATGGGGCATCCTCGACGATTGTCTCTGACCATGATGCATGGTTTATGTCACGATTGTGGAGAGGCCTACAATAGGCATTTAGGACCCAAATGAGTATGAGTACAGCCTTTCAACCCTAGGCTGATGGGAAGACTGAGCACACTATTTAGGTGTTGCAAGATATGTTGAGGGCATGCAAGTTAGACTTCAGTAGAAGCTGGGAGGATCACATGCCCAAGGTAGAGTTAGTATACAACAACATCTACCACTCTACCATTGGCATCACACCTTTTAAGGCCCTGTACGGGAGACCCTACATGTCACCCTTATTCTGGAAAAAGATCAGTGAGAAATCTCTTGTGGGCCTAGAGATAGTGCAAGTAACGACAGAGAAAGTCCAGGTTATCCATAAGCGGATGAGCACGAACCAAAGCAGACAAAAATCTTGCACAGATCTCCATTGTAGGCACTTGGAGTTCTATTTGAGAGACCATTTTTTCCTAAGAGTCTCCCCATTTTGAGGATTGTGTAGGTTTAACCAGGGAGGCAAGTTATCCATAAGGTTCGTTGGTCCATTTAAGATCATGTAGAGGGTAGGTGAGGTTGCTTTCCGCCTCTCCCTACCTCCAAAGCTAGAGCCGATGCACGATATCTTCCACATTTCATAGCTTAGAAGTTACATGCATGACCCTACACATGTTATTGACTCAGGTGATCTGAACATCAAGGATGAAGCTACCTTTACAGAGCACCCAGTGGAAATCGAGGATCGGAAGGAGAGGAACCTGCATGGACAGATCATTCCCTTGGTCTGCGTGTTGTGGTAGCATGAGAATGTACATAAGAGTTCTTAGGAGTGGGATATCCAAGTGTCTTATCAGTATCCTATGTTGTTTGTTTAGTTTTTGCTTTTAGAGGATGAAAATATTAAATGAGAGAATGATGTAGAGACCCAGTTTTTGGCTTGAAATATTTATATATATATATATATACAGAGATAAGCACTGAGATGGTGTGTGAATCTCAGGCCCAGTGTTTCCAGAATTAATTTCATAAAAATATTAAATATATTTTATATTGCTCGCATGTAGCTTCTTAAAGAAAATGGGATAAATCTTAATTGGAAGCTTGGATCAGAAATATGAGACCATGATTGAGTCTAGAAAATGGTGTTTACCCTAGGTGCAACCTAAAATGGGTCAGCGTGGGGTGTTCAAACAGCTTTCTCATTGGAGGTTCAATCAATGAGTTAATTAATTATTAAATTTTTTCATTAATTCGTTTAGGGAAAAATATTATATAAGAATACTGGAATGGTGAATTATCCAAGGTTAGCCTCATAATCCTGGAATCCCCAACGATGCTCTCCTTCCCCCTTCCATTGGCAGATCACATTGGATGATGACGAAATGCCAAATCAGAGCAGATCAGGATGTAACAAACACAACGACCCCTCTTCCTTATTAGTGAGCGCGTTCTTCATCAATGAACAATCCAAAATCTAGGTAGGTCTCGTCAATTGGTTATTTATGACCTTTGATTAAATTGATTGAGTATATCCTTCCTTATTCTTAGATCTGTGTCGGTTGTTCCCAATTACATGTGCCTGAGTATTGAAATATTAATTTATTTAATTGGTTTCTAACCCCGAACCACCATTCTTGATCATTTGCCAAGAATTATTGGTCAACGATCATCTAAACCTTTTTTATCGATGAAATGGACACGGATATGGGATGTTGGAGAGGTATGGGAGATTTTTTTGAAGATTAGAGTATGAATCCATGGCGGTGGGAGGCATGGTGGTGTGTAGAACATATAGTGAAACACTCGCAGATGAACAAAGGCTTATTTCTAACGAACCATGACTGGAAACCATGATTTTCAGCTAGATCCACCATTTTTGCTCAGAGATAGGGCCAAAATTGAAGCCGTACGAACAGGTTCATGCTTTGAAATCAGATTTGAAGATTCTTGAGAAAACCCAACTACACACCATGTATAAGGACGAACACACGATGTGTAGCCCCTTAAGTGTAGCATCTGGGGTTTTGGGAAAACATAAGGATGACATGGCGTGTAAACTCTCCAACACGTCGTGTACCCCTTTTCTAGTTGGATAACCCATGTGGAGGATCACATGGGTGGGAACCCATGTGGAAGTACAAGGCCAGGTATGTGGTCGTGTACTCGAGTACACAGACATGAGGTCCGATACACAGACACAGCCAGAAGGACACAACCTTGTCTTAGGTAGCATGGACACGCCAAGTAGTCCACTTGCACGATGTGTACACATACATGGTCGGGAGCCATGTGCCAGCTAGGGACACAACCAGGTGGTGGATTGGGACCACAGGCCGTGTGGGTACCCTCACACATCGTGTACCCCTTGACCTCTTTTGAGGAAACTTCAATCATTTGTATCTCCTTCGTTTGAACTTGGATTTTGGCCCGCGAGTAGCAAATCTTGAGTATTTTTTCACATAGAACGTGATGGTGTCCTTGGTTGTGGCTTTAGAGATACGATGTGAAATGTTTAGGGAACATTGCTTACTAAGTCGACACCTGACGCCAACAATGATCAGGTAGAATCACCCGAGACTACCTAGTAGAGTTGGGTAGTGAAGTCCTTGACCACTAGAGTGGAACCCCCCATCAGCATGGGTGTTGTTTCTCTACAACTATCTTTTTGAGTGAAACCCCCTATCAACTAGGGCGTGAGACCTCGATGACAGAGTGGAACCCCCCCCCCCCCACCCTGACATATTTGGGCACAGGTCATCGACCTATAAAGTGGAACCCCCCATCGACATGGGTGCGGCTCCTCTACCTTTCAAGTGGAACCCCCTATCGGATAGGGTGCGGGTTCTCATGATTACTAGAGTGGAACCCACCCATCGGCATGAGTGTGGGTCCTTCATGGATTCTTACAAAGTGTAACCCCCATTGGCATGGGTGTGGGTGTTGTACAGTTTCTTACAGAGTGGAACCCCCCATTAGTATGAGCACGAGTCCTCTACAAATACTTTCCAAGTGGTACCCTTCACTAGAGCTAGGCGGTGGCATTCCTCAACGACTATCGAAGTGAGACTCTCATGTTGTACAAGGGCATGAGTTCCCTACCTAGAGTTTGTGGTCTCTCGATTGTGTGGCATAGTGACGAGGTGTGGCTAAACTTGGACATTTACTTCTAGGCAGACGCGTGAGATGCTGGGCATCATTGATTGATTTTTGGAACTATTGGAGACTCTTTCCTGGGCTGAGCTGTGAGATGAAGATCCTCTTACTCTCTTGTTTGGGTTTCTTTTGAATGAACATATATATCTATATATATATATATATATATATATATTCTTCTGTATTCACATCTTGGATTTGGTTACTCTCCTTACAGGATAGGCGAAGACGTGCGAGGTATGTCATGTGCTTTCCATGTTTAGCTTCTCGTGATTAGATGAGTCTACTCTTCTGCAATAGGTGGCGAAGACTCAATGTGTACTTCATTTACACATTGTGTTGAGCCCCTTATGCTTGGACAAGGTTACTTTCACTATTGGTTTGGGTTGAGGTGTTCTCTTTGATTGTATCTTGCATCAATTGTCTTTCTATTCCTATTGTATCTCGTACTGCTCCCCCTTCAGAATTCAAGGCGTCCTACTGGGTATGTATATACTCACACATGCATAGTCATTGTCTGCATGTGTTGTGTCTTATGCAGACGACGGACAGGTCGACGGTGACTTCAGAGGAGCTTAGGGATACCTCATACTACGGATCGCGTACGGTGGTCGCAGGTTGGGATTCAGTAGCTGGGCTCTCTCAACAATTTACTTTTCCGGTTTTGTCAGGTCGGAACATATTTCTAGTTGAGTGTATTTTACTCCTTTAATTTTCAGTTTACACTACCGCACTCATGTACTATCTAGAGGTTTTACATGCATGGTTGTTCCCTTAGCTTTTGCTTCTTTTACTTTTACTTCCCCTGAACTTCTGCATCGAGATGATTGCGTGTGTGCATACATGTACTTAGGCAAATGACTCTCTGTGTTTGTTATGTGTTCGACGCTGGTTGTCAGCCCCTGATCTATGGAGGCGGGTTTGAGGTAGTTGCGGGTTGAGCCTTGACTTGGGTCCGATCGTGACACAGGTGGTTTGGGTGGGGTAGCTTTGAGGTTTACTTCTTCGGATAAAACCTGAGTTTGGGTGTATTTTTATTTGTTTATTAGTCCGCCATACCATCACACCTTTCAAAAACTCACCCATATTGGAAATAAATTTACATTTCTCTCTTTTAAGAATTAATTTTTAAACTACTCTCAATGGAAAAAAAATGATTTTTTTATTATTATTTAAAAAGGAAGATCCGTTGTACCGCATCAAAGAAAGTCTAAAGACTGGCCATGTTATTGAGGTTGAAGCTCATTTCACACAAGCCAAATGACAATTCCCTCTTCAAATTAGCATAAAAACATGTCCACTTAACTGTTATACAGAAATCTATACATCATTGCACTGTCCACTTTTAGTGCATGGAAATGTTAGACCCTCGGTTGACGCTCCCCAAACCCTTCAAAACGAGGAACCAAAAAAATATCGCTTACCCCATTTGCTTTATTAACTCGCTAGGGTTTGCTTTTAGCCGAACCGATAATCACAACCCTGAAGGCGAATGGAAAACTCGGTAACCGAAGCCGCGAGAGACTGAGAATCCTGAGGGGAAGATGCCTTTGGCCGGGGCAGGTCGGTTTAATTGTATGGTTTAGCAATCCACTGGTTGGGCATTTTTGTCACCTTCTCCTGTCATCTTCCCAAAGCCCTCCAATATTCATTTTCAATGGATGGTTCACAGCCATCCACCTCGGTGTATTTTGTTCCCTCTTCTTTTACTGCCCCATTCTTTTGAATTTTAAATACAACACCTTTATTTCTTAATCACTGTATACCTTAATAAATTTATTCTTAATTTTTTTCTTGATAATGGAAATTCATAAACAAGGATTTGTTTATCAAATTTTCTAGTTTGCTGAATCTAAAAAGGTTTTGTGTTGTTTTCAAATCCTAATCCCAGCTATGGATTTAAAAAAGCGATCTTACAAAAAATCCAAAGAAAAAAAAACGAGAGGCCCCTGACTAGAACTGAGAAATATTTGTCCAATAAGTGTTCATGGGCTCCGGATCCGCCCAGTCCAATAAAACTGTATTATTATATATATATTTCAATGATAGGTCTGAAAGAAAATTTTCTCATGTAAGGGAAAAAATCAAATTCCGATAATCGGTATATTAAGAGACTATTTCCCAATATATGGATGAAAATGGGGGGTTGACAAAAAAGCGCTGGCGCTGTCCGAGACAGCGTCTTCCTTAGAATTTTTTTTGAAGAAGTGTCTCACACAACGCCTTCTTCGGAAAATTTCTAAAGGCGGTGTCTTGGGCACCACCCTCTGCCTTCCAGCTTTTTAAAAAAAAAATAATTTGTTTTATTTTGTTTACACACTGTTTTTTGATTCGTTATTACTTTATAAAAAATATTTTTAGAATTTTAAATAAAATTTCAACCAATCTCCCCTTTTATAAGTGTGCGGTACCCAATAGCTTTTTCATGTTTTCGATGCGGGATTCATATATCACTTTTCCAGCATTCAATGATTAATATATTATTTATAATAATACATTAATGATAATAAATTATAAATCATAACATATTTTTAATAAGTATCTATTGTTTAATAATTATATAAATAGTAACTGATAAAGTCATAGAATGATTACTAATAATGCCTTTAATGTTGTTAAAAATATAATTAATAATAAATATTATTTTTAAACGATGTGATTAATAATCTAATTAATAATAAAAATATATTTATTAATAATTTCTAATATTGAATATACTCAAAAGGCACGCTCCTACAAAAATTATTAGAAAAATAAAAACGATAGATGAATGAAAATGGACAACGTCAAACAAAGAGTCATGCCCTCATCCAAAAAGGAAACCCGCAAATCTAGAACATGATCATTACCATAATCATGATCAGAATCATAATCATCATCATTTGTTTATCACTACGACTATGAGTTCCTTTGATGGAATAGCATAGAGTACATCTCCTTGAGTTTTTGGTGCTTGAGAGTGAGCCCTTTGGAAGAAGATCTGGTAAATAGATTTTGGTCACGTCCTCGTGCACCGGCCCAATCATCACAACTACGTCCTCGACCATGATTTTTTGGATGTTGACCCCACTGCCAAGTCTTAACTTGTTGTCAAACCCCTCTTGGCTCTTCCCTCTCCAACTCACACTACCACAAACGGGGCAAGTGAAGCACTACCCCTTTATCAACGTTTTTTTTGTAGCGCTGATAAAGTGAGGTTTTATCAGCGCACATTTTCCTAGCGCTGATAAATGTGTATATTTCAAAAAAAAAAATCATAAAAAATAATATATTGATATATAAGTTTATTTATATTGATATAAATATAATAAATATTTTTTAAAATATTTTTTATATCAATTTGATATGCCGTAGATCCAAAATGGACACCCCGGAGCAGAAAATATGGTCGTTTGTAGGGATTAAGGACCATTTTCGTACCTTGAAGAATATGAGAATATGTTACAATGGTCACCGTAGTGTAGGTCTGCTCATAAGATTCAATTTTATATGTGGTTGAGGCAAAACGGACACCCGGAGCAGAAGTTATGGCAAAACGGACCCCCGTAGCCAAACTTATCACCGTTCAGAGTGTTTTTGGTCATTTTTGAACCTCAAAGAATGTGAGAAATGGTTTCGGTGATCACCGGAGTGTGTAAATTTTCGAAAGCTTCGATTTGATATGTGGTAGAGCCAAAATGAAAACTTGGAGCTTAAATTATTGTCGTTTGAAATTTTGTCGTATCTCCTAAAAACCTATGAAACCAGCAACTCACTAAAACGAGCATAACTTCTGCTCTGGTTATCCGTTTGAGCACCAAGACCAGTCAAATCGAAGCTCGCGAAACAAGTGACGGCCATGTCCAGTAGAAACCATTAGAAGATCAGAGGAACGAAAGATATATTAGTTATAGCACTCTAAAAAAAGTCCAACTTCAAATGGACATAACTTTCGCTTCGGGAGTCCGTTTGGACTCTACCACATATCAAATCGAAGGCAACGAAGAGATCTACATAGAAGGTTGACTGAGAGATATTCACAATCATTTTTGGGACCTAAAAATCCTAAAAAATCACCATAAGGCCTTCAAAACTCAGTTTCTGTGTCCGAACCCGTATCAAATTTTTATTAAAACATTCATAACTTCTGATCTGTGTGTCTGTTCGGCCTACGACATCTGTTTTATCATATCTCATTCCATGAGCTTTAGTTTGACTGTTCACGGAGCTGAAACGGACACTTAGAGAAGAAGTTATATCTTTTTCAGTGACTGTGATTTGTTAGGTTTTTCGAGACCTCATTTCTAGCACTTTTGTATATACTTATTAATATATAATATTTGCAAATATATATAAATATGTATAATTATACCTACAGATATACATATAATATATATCTCTGTGTGTGTGTTGTATATATGTATGTATGTATGTATTTATTTATTTATTTATAAAAACACACATAAGAAAGGCATATTCTATAAATGTATTTAAAACTAATCTTATAAATATACATTAATATACAAATAAATATATGGATATAAAATTATAACTATATATATATATATATAAATAGATATAAATATATATTAATATATGTATATATATATATAATTTTTAATATAATTAACTATATGTATATATTAATATGACTAAATATATATGTATATATACACATATTAATATATATATATATATATACATATATATTAATATAATTAAATATATGTATATATTAATATGACTAAATATATATATAAATAAATAGATATATTAATAAATGAAAAACAAAGCAATATGGTGGAGTGGTAAAGGCTTAGGCGCGCAGGCAAGAGGTCTCGAGTTCGAATCCTGGCAGAGGCAGGTCGCACGTGCAGGTGTGATGTAACACCCCAAGAATTCATAGTGTGTTATTTCTTCAAAATAATTCAATAACTTGCACTACACACGACACCGAGTTCAATTACACCATGACTTACCAAACAAGCCGTTCAAAAGTGGTTATGAATAGTATTAACTAAATTTTAAACTATATATAATCCTTATAATTTTAGAATCCATATTATGAGTTTCTTAGACATAATTTAAGAACAAATTCATTTTCACTATTGCACTTTTACCAACTTTTAATGGTGAACCCTTTTTAAATAAAATATTTTAAACTTTTTGACTAAATGGGGACATCAATTTTTTTTTGAAACATCTCAGGTTTCCACGGTACGCTTTCCTTTGAATAATACAGTAGCGTGTGTTGTACGCAATTTCGAGTTCTAACACACACCACAACCAATCAAACTAGCCGTTATGAATAGTAATACCTACTTTTTGAAATTATATATATTTTATATTTCAAAATGGAATTCATTTTTGGATTCAGAGTATCGAATTTAGCCTAAGGTGAAATTTTGGTACTTTTCAGATAACTTTCATATTTTGATGAATAGTGAAAATTACTAAATTTTAATTAAAAACAACTTTTTTAATCAAAATAATTAATAGTGATAAATTATGAATTTGAGTGATTTTAAAGTATATTTAGAACATATTTTTACCATTTAATATAATGTTGGTTATTGGACATAATTTTACAATTAAACCGAACATAAACAAGTGTCAATCTTTTGATAGTTATTATCTCTTAAAAACACGCTTTTTGTTTTGACAGCGGGAATAAATTTTAAATTAATTTCTGCCACTTCTGTGTTTTGAATTTATAAAAATGGATTCCATATTTTGAATCAGGATGTTCAAATTGTGTAAATAGGTAACTTTTATTTTTAGACATTTTGAATAATTACTGCGGTAAATATTTTATTTACCATGGTTAAGGGTAAATTCGGTAAATAAGGGTTAAAAAATAATATTATAATAATACAAAATTACCCTAAAACGTGTCCTAGCCTTATTTGTTGATACATGTTCGACCATTGGTATCTTTGGGTCGATTTTTGGACCCCATGGTGCCACTTGTAGGTGATAGGGACACTTTATTTTAATTAAGTTAAAATGAATACAAAAATGACACAAGCATATATCTTTTAGAAAAACAATTTTTACATAGGGTTATATATGTTGGATTTTAGATTATAAATATTTATTAGAAAGATAAAAAGATTTCCTACATAATGATATTTTATTTATAATTTTTAGACATTAAATAATTTAATTTATTTATGACACAATGATGATGAATTAATTACTATAATAGTGAAAAATTAAAATAATTGATACTATAAATACTCAAATAAATATAATATGAAACTTTTAATGAATTAAACTAATTTTATAGGATAATAAGATATATTAGGATTGATTTAATTGACTTTGTTCGAAGTAATCAATCTGCTATGAGTTTCACAAAAATCAACTATTGAATAGTGTCAAAATTGACATAAAAGAGTTCTTAAAACAAATATTATATTATTAATTGATATTAAATTCCTAAAAATCTAAGGTTCGGCCAAGAGACTTATATCATGATAGGTTCATCATTAATGGACCACTTGGGGGTCGCTTGGATGTATATAGTAAGTTTATTAACCATATTATATAAAAATACAAAGAGACATTGTAAAAGTGAAACTAATTAACTTAGAGTTAATACTTAAAGATAAGGTTAATATAAGTACCCAAACCTGTCTAAATTCTATTGGTTGAGTTGTTTTAGACCCATACCCACCTTAACATTTAAATAATCAACTTTGGAGCAATTAGAAACCGAATATGAATTTATTATAAACTAATATTTCTAGCTTTTCCAAAGGTGCCCCTCACCCCTCTTATAAAAGGGCACTCCTCCTTCTCATTTCTTCACACCTTCAAAACCTTTTGGTTCGGCAAAACTCTGCCCAAATACTCTCCCAACTTCCCTCACTACAACCTAGAGGCCTTAGTTTGATCAGAAAGCCAACCTAAGGAGCCCTTTTGATCAAATCAAAAGGAAGAACCCGAAGAAGAGGTAATGATTTCACCACCCTTTTCCAAGTTCCTTTCTTCTTCCACTTCTTCATCCTTTGTTATTACCATTATAAAATAATAACTCCAGTATCATATATATACAGTGATGTTATTATAAATATGGTACAACCATATTCAGTATTCTATCCACCCCTTGAATAACATGTCACCATACGTGCGTACGTACGACTTACCGTCTCCACGTCGTGGTGTAATTGTTATTCAATATATTATTATTTGGATGGGTATAATAATGATATGTAACTCATGTAAATAATAAATATAACATGATAATGATTCTGTATATATGATATAACAACCATTTATATATTATTTTAAAAGAATGATATTGTCGCTCGTGCGTACGTACGGACTACCGTCTCCACGAACGCGATGAGATTCATTCTCCATCGTATCCATTCAAGTATAATTATCATTTGATGATTTAAAAATGATGTTTATGGTCTTGATATCATTCTGGATATGAATAATATAAAACCTATCCATTACAAACATGGATTACGTAACAAAACATATAAAATAAAACAAGTAAGTTAACACCCGAAACAACGATAATACTATGACATTATTATCAAATCAATATTAAAAGATCATATATGATATCATATTCTTGTATAATTTAATAACAATTATTTCACCATTATACAGGAGGTTAACCTACCTCAACCAAGGAAAAGTACAAGGTAAGGGGTTTTCATCTCACTCCTTATTCCCGTGAGATTCATGCCATATTGCCACCATCACCTTTTGTGTGGTGTATGTACTGCCCATAATTATATTCTTTGTGTAATACACTCTAATTTATGTGTATTTAAATATTCATTGTATGATACCTCTTTAATGGGTTGTATGTCTCATAAGTTACCAAATTGGTAAGGGTTATTTCACATTCTCTTCGTTATCTGAGGTTGTTTATACGTAATAATCTACTGGGATCTCTTTATCATCCACATCCATGTTTCTTAAAAATGAATTTCAATTTTTTTTTACTATTTACAAGAATATGGGTTAAAGTCATTTATACCCTTATGTGTTTCGAAAGGAATCTTTCCGTCATTTTCCAAACAAGGCACTTTTAACCTTTTCGACAAATTTAAGGTAAGAATGTTTTTTTTAACTTATACGGCGGGTGCGGCTATTTACCGCCGTTATAAAATCGTCAAAGCTTCCCTTACAAGATAATAAGAATATTTTCAAAAAAATGTTTTATTTCATAAATATAAAACTCTTAAATGATTTCAAAATAGAAAGAGATATTTTTCTAAAATAGTCTTGATTTCATTTATGTCAACATCCTTTGATGGATTTTAAGCTTATTTGAAGTTGATTTATTATAATACAAAAACATCCATATTTTATTGAAGGTTTTGTGATATTTTTGACTGTTGATAAGTTATTCTTATGTCACTCATGGTTTTTGTTTAAAGTATTGACATTTCATAAGTTATTTGTAATCTGAATGTTTATGTTATATTTCAACCTTTCATTCAGATGAATGTGTTAGACAAGTATGTTCCTGGTTGGGGACCGATAAAAGTAAGACCTCCGGTTTGGTCTCCGGTTATTAGAGGAACTCCAGTTTGGTCTCCGGTTATTAGAGGAACTCCGGGTTGGTGTCCGGTTATTAGAGGCACTCCGGGTTGGTGTCCGGTTATTAGAGGCACTCCGGGTTGGGTTCCGGTTACAGTTAGCCCCTAGGTCTTGGGACGAGGCCTTGACAAAGAAATTAAAGTTCAGCATTATGAATTCTAACATTATGAAAGTGGTTATTGATATTACATGTGATTATTCGATTAGTAGAATATCCATGTGAATAATTAAATGGCATTATTTCATTTTACTTTTGCCATACTATGTTGAAGTTCAAGTTTAAAAGGATTTTGTTTTAGTAATGCATTGCCTTAAATGTTTATGCTTATTTTTGAATGTTCCTCTATATTGTTATCCTTACTGGGCATTTGAGCTCACCCCTTTTCTATGTTTTATTTTTCCCAGGATGTGAAGAAGTAAGTTATGAATGACCTGTAGGGATATTATGAGGGGATACTAGTGTGGACTATGGAGACATTATGTTGTCGTAGTAGTTTTTTACTTTATGATGTAATGTAAAACTTATGAATATATCTAGTGTTTCCAAGGCTACTAAACCAATCGGTCTTTCGAGATTAGATCTTTCTTGTGATCGTGCCAATGTTATGTAATAATGCACCGACTCTGGGTAACTAGGGTCGGGGAGTTACATGTGGGGAATTACCTAGCACTGTTAAAGGTGGGTGGGGCTGGGTGGAGCTTGCATGGGGCTTTCGTGGGGGCTACCATGGCGGTGGGCGCTGTTAAATGGGGGCTTCAACCAAAATTGCAAAAATATTTTTTAAATATTTTTTAATATTTTTTCAACTTTTATCAGCCTTTTTTTAGCGTTGATAAAATGGGCCTTTATCAGCGCTTTTTCAGAGCACTTATAAAAGAGACCCCCATAATCCTCGCCTTGATTAACAGCGCTTTTTTAGTGCTGTTAATCGATTTTTCTAGCATTGATAAATGCCATATTTGTAGTAGTGTCAGATTCCATCATGAGGGTTTGCTCCCAAACATTAAGATTCTCAATGTCCATAGAAGGGACATCAACTACATTGAAACTATCACTAATTGGTGCTGCTTGTACACTAGACGCCAAAGCCAGAGAATAGAGATGTTCTTTATTAGACACCCCACTATCCCTTTGGTGCACCATACTCCTTCCCTACGAAGAGGACTGTCCAGGATCAAAGGCAGTGATACTCACCACATTCTTCTTATCCGGATGATGAGAATCCAAAACTAACTTAGTTTTACCCTTCCTATTATAGAAAGTCAAATCTTGTTCTTGGGTCAATTCCATGTCCACTTCATCTTGAATAACATTTTCAAGCTCCTCCAAATCATTAGAATAAGTAACAGCATCAACATGCTACTGCTCTATTGTTTCATCCATTGAAAGAGGGATAAAACATTATCCTTCTTTCTCAATAGATGTATGCACACTACACTGCATTGTTGGATTGACCTCCTCAACTACAGGAAGAATCTGCTAAGAGTTCCCTTGCAGCTCACTCTGTATTTTTCTGGGTTGCAACTTGGAGCATGCGTATTTAATGCTAGTGTATTACCTTGATGTTATGTCATATGTACCTCCCCATAAACCTCAACCTTACCCATGGGGATACTGCCCCTCTCACCCTATGCAAGAGAAGTGAATGAAGAACTTGCATGAAAACCAGAACTTGAAGTTACATAAACATTTCCTACCACCATTTTAGTGGCAGCACTACTACAAAGAGGGATTTTAAGAGCACTAAAAACCACCTTTAACAGTGATAGAAAAGTGTTGTTAATCGCGGTGAAGATAAATGGGGGTCCCCTTTATCAGTGCTCAAAATAGTGCTGATAAAGGGTAACCTTTATCTGCGCTAAAAAAAGCATTGATAAAGGCCTCCCTTTATCAGTGCTTGTTTGGCGCTGATAAAGGGCCATCTTTATCAGCGCTATTTTGAGCGCTGATATAATACACATTTATCTGTGCTTAATTAGCGTTGATAAAGTCCATGTTTCTTGAGCACACTCAACACCTTCACAACACCTGCACACCTGAGACATCACCTGCACACACAACACAAACAAAACCTACACACAAACAAAGCATAGAAGAACAAAACAACACGCACAAGAGTTTCCTAAACAATGCTATATACATTTACTTGATATCATGAATAAAAAAAAGCACTGGTATATACATTTAAAACAATGTTTAATATGATTGCAATTACAATTATCCAACAAACAGTAAAAAACATTATTGTTTCATCCTTTTTGCATCTGTGATCCCCTCTCAAAAATTTCCATCCATGATATTAGTTTCCGAACAAAGCATTCGAACTCAGGAAAAAAATTCACCTTTATAAGAAAACAAATATTATGTTAGTAATACAATAATGAAATAAATTAAACATTAATATGAAAGAATACATTAAAAAAATGTCAATTGTTACTTGTTAAAACCTTTACATGTCTATATTTCCTTGGATTGAATTAATATTTCAGAAGAGGCTCAACATGATTCATTGACTTATAAATATTGTTTTGTTAAGATTACATGGATGAAAAAAGAAGAGGAAGAAATTTCAACAACAACATGGAATCCAAAAGGTTTCATTTATTGACAATAAAAAAGGGAAGAATCTCCACAGGTTATACAATATGACACATACATGATGGTGTATTCAATTTCATAGGAGTATTCAATTTTAGATTAAATTCTAACATTTTCATAGTGATACCACCATCCTAGATAGGTTTTAAACCTAATAGTTACATATATTAGAAGACTCTAAGAGTGTACTGTCCCATTCCAGGTCAAAGTGAATGAATGCTAATGCATCCGCGTCAGACATCAGATCCAACCCTGTTTGGAACCTGACCACTTATGCCTCTCCAAGGACCCCATACAATATCTAAGGTCCCGTTGAAGGTATGGAAGGAATGTATTTCTTAGTTTTATAGAGGGCCTGATGAGAACCTAAACAATTAGATAGGACATGATCATACCAGTTCACTTTTATCTTGATCTCCTAGTTCTTTATTGTGATTAGCCACACCCCCTCCCTCCCCTCCCGAGACAACCCCCCTGGACAACCCCCTACCTACCCTTGGACAGCCTCCCACCCACAACTACACCTGCAGCCCCATCCTCCTAGACAACTCCCTCCCCCTGTACCCCCCTCCCTTTCCCTATACAGCCCCCTTCCCACCCCTGGACAACCCCCTCCTCTTCTAGACCCCCCACTCCTAGACACCCCCCACTCCTGGGCACCCCCTCCCTCCTGGACACCCCCACCCACCCTCCAACCTAGACACCCCTCCCTCCTAGACACCCCATACCTCCTAGTTCTTTAGTGTGATTATCCAGAACCCCTCCCTCCCCTCCCTGAGACAACCCCCCTGGACAGCCCCCTCCTTACCCTTGGACAACACCCCCCACCACTCCACTTGCATCCCCCTCCCTCCCCCTGGAAAACCCACCTCCCTCCCCCTGGACAACCCCCCTCCCTCCCCCAGCATCCCCCTTCCATTCCCTGGACAACCCCCTCCCCCTCACCACTCCCCCTACAGCCCCTTCCCTTTCCCTAGACAACCCCTCCCCCTCCCACCCCCTAGAAATAAAGTATCATACAATTAAAATAAAGTATCAGACAATCCTAAAATGATGTTAGTATGAAAGGGATGAATCCAGTGTATACCCATTAATAACCTTATTTATCCAACTATATTTTCATCAACTATTTGATAATGGAATAAATATTATTCATACACCATCATTCACTAATGTGAATTATAAAATCATATATAATTTTAGAAATATATTAAGTGTACTAAATTTCAAATCCAACATGGTTTTGAATATTGATCAGTCCACAATCATAGAAAAATAATCAAACTCCCCCCAACTCCATCATCTTTGTTTCATGTACCTAACTTCCTCCATCGTATTGGGTATAACGAGAGCTAGAACAAGGGTAAGATAATAAATTTTATGAGGTTATAAAGAGACATGAAGATAATTAGAGAAATTTATTGGTCTCCAAACCAAACATGAATAAACATTGATGGATCCTCTCAATTGAATAGGATAATAAAAATTAGAAAAAGTGATTGGAGTACTTAGTGTCCTCCCCTAGGAATTCATGAACTTGGATTAGTACTCCAATTTCATGTTTTTTGAAGAGATATAGTTTAAAAAATCAGGGAAAAACACCAAACAAATAATATATTAGAAGAATAGGAATGAAATTTCACATAACATTAACAAAAATATCATTTAAAAATACACAAATCAGAAACATAGAGATCCTATGACACAATCGGTGGATGCCAATACTATGGAAAGTGGGAGAAGGAATATATATATATATATATATATATATATAAGTAGCAGGGATACATCTTCTAGAATTCAGTTTCTGGTAAAAAACATCTCATTCTTTAGATTTCATCCACATGCCAGGATTGAGGGTTAAAATTGATTTAGTTGAGAGTGTCCTCACAAATCTTCTAGAACAAAAATTATTCCTTCCATCAAACTCATATATCATAAGTGATTTTTCTATCAGATGTATTCTACTACAACGTTGGTGTAGAGAAAAAGTGTGTTTCTAAGAAATATAATGTGAGAAAGGTAAATGATTCATATGTTGGGACTTTATGACATTAAATAAGATATATTGGGCCTCAAATTGAACTGGAATATAATTCTTAGGCCTTTACATGGGCTTGTAATTGGTTTGTTTGGTTGGAACTTTTGATGCCTCACTAGGGACCCACTTCAGTCTACTCTAGAAGTGATCTACCCATTTTATATTATCAGTATTGAATGGAATTTAATGGATATCTACCTGGACACCCCTCCATCCTAGACCCCCCCTCCATTTTGGACACACCCCCTCCCTCCCCTCCTGGAAAACCCACTCATGGAAACCCCCTGGACACCCCCTCCCTTTTGGACACCCTCCCAATCCAGAAAACCCCCTGGACACCCCCTCCCTCTTAGACACCCCCTCCTTCCCAGACACCCCCACCCACCTGGAGAGCCCCCTCCCACCTAGAGACCCCCCTCTTGGACACCCCCTCCCTCTTGGACACCTCCCTCCCCTCCTGGACACCCCCACCCACCCTCACACCCGGACACCCCCTCCCTCCTGGACACACCCTCCCTTCTATACACACCCCCTCCCTCCCCTTCGGAACACCCCACTCATGGAAACCTCTCTAGAAACCCACTCCCTTTTGGAAACCCCCACTCCTAGACACCCCCTCCCTCATGGACACCTCCTCCTTCCTGGACACCCCCACCCACCCTCCCACCTAGAGACCCCCTCCCTCCTAGACACCCCCTCCCTCTTGGACACCTCCCTCCCCTCATGGACACCCCCACTCTTGGACACCCCCTCCCTCCTGGACACCCCACCCACATATAAGGGAAACTAAATAGAAAATTGAAAATCCAAGATATTGGTTCCCATCAAGATTTTAAGATGCTCGTGAGTGGACTGAATGACTATGCATTGGTCGACTTCCACATTATTGACCATTGTAGTCCAATGAACTATAGCCTCCTCAATATCAATTCTTGAATTAATTTGTATCATAAGAAAGAGATAATTTTGATTAATTATGATGATGGAGGATTTTGGGTTAAAAAATGGACTTGAGTAAGAAAGGGGCACATGAATAATTAGAAATATCATATTAAGTCCATGAATTTTTCAAATTCATGTGATCACATGACCATAATAGGATCATATGATCAAATGAACCTGGGAGATTTATACGATTACATGACCTTTGAAGCTTTATGTGATCATGTAAATAAGACAAGAATGCACAAATCATGGTTCAAGTGAATTAACTTAATTGATTCTGTGATTTGTTAATGTGATTTTATCATGCGATGAGATCACACGACCAGTTCACATGAAGCATTAATACAAAGGAGATTATGTGACATGATCACATGAAGAGGCTAGTGTGAATTATAGAAAAAATCTAAGAGTTCTCATAGAGATATGAAATATTGATTCATTAGTGAAATAAATTTCCCATTAGCTTTGTGATTGAGAAAACAAAACATCATTTCCCTTCCTGTAAAGGTATGTCACATGGAAATAAATCTTCTAAAATAAACTAACCCTGGGAGGAATAATGAAAATAAATTCAATGTTTCATTATATAATTTTTCATTAAAATAGACATATTATATCGTAACATTACCTTTAAATCTTTCCAAATGGTTTCTTTGCTCCAGATATAATTGTTTCCGATGCTTTCTTCGGGGCACGCGTGCATCCGTCTGCGGGGAGGATGCACTGCTTGTTTCCCCGCATTCCCGCTTTCCAAAGGCGAGCATCATCCGTTCCTTGTTCAAGGACGTCTGCTCCTTGATTGAAACCGGGATGATGGGATGTCGGTTCTTCCTTCCGTGGATTCCTCCTCGGAGCTCATCACCTAGTCCGGGTCTCCCTCATAGATTTAAGACGGGTTCATGAAGCTCATTCCCAGTGCCATATCTACATGGATGCTGGTTAATTACGCTGCTTCCATCAAGATGCTCCAAGGGGTCTTGTCGGGGCAGCAACCTTCGGTGAGGAGAATGGTCGCGTTGGGGATTCGTCGGCATGTCTGTCTTCGGTCCCTCATCACAGGGCTTCTCGAGGGCGCGGAAGCCCGAGGCATCCCACATCGAACATGGGGAATGTGTACCATCTGAGGTTTTCCTCAGCATCCCATGTTTAACACGGGGTATGTCGCGAGTTTAACGTCTTGCGTAGACGTATCGGGTTGAAGGACCCCTAGGGGGGAACACCGATGTTGGGGCCAGCACATGGGCGGCTTCCCGGATGCTATAGAGTGGGATGGGGTGGCATGATCTCACTGGGATGTCGCGGCCCGAGTAAGGATAAGGATGGATGGTGGAGTGAGACATGAGGCTTACGTTCTGAGGCGGCCCAAGAGGGGGAATACAGTTTAACGTCATACTGGATGAGGGGTTCGGGGCTTACACTTTGAGGCAGCCCAAGGTGGTCAGGGAACCGACATGGAGAGGTCGGGATGACTGGGTGGTGGGCTTGAACCTCGTGGGGATTCCTACGTACCATGCCTTGACATGGATCAAAGTCCTCGTAGTTCGGGGGAAAATGGGGGCTTGGCACACCGACAAGGAGATGGTCTGGGCCAATGATTGTTGGGCTTGAACCTCAGGGAGGCTTCCTACGTACCATGCCTTAACACGAATCAAAGTCCACGTAGTTCGCTGGGATGGATTGGGGCTTACGCTCTGGGGCGACCCAAGAAGAGGAACACAGTTTAACGTCATGCGGGATGAGGGAATACAGTTTAAAGTCATGCGGGACGAGGGCATACATTTTAACATCATGCGGGATGAGGGAATGTGGGGCTTACGCTCTGAGGTGGCCCAATGTGGGTATGGGGCTTAGGCTCTGAGGCAGCCCATGGTGGATAGTGAACCGACGTGAGGAGGTCGGAAGAACTGAGTGGTGGGCTTGAACCTCATGGAAGCTTCCTACGTACCATGCCATGACATGGATCAAAGTCCCCGTAGTTTGCTGGGATGGGGCTTACGCTCTGGGGTGGCCCATAAGAGGATGTCATGGTCGGTGCACGCTCTAAGCCCACGTGAGTCATGCTCGGTGTGGGAAACAAGAGCCAGCAGGGACCAGACGATCACGTCGCGAAGGGTGAGTCTGTGAGAAGCGGAATGGGGCTTACGCATTGAGTGGCCCAAAGAGGAAACAGGGGCTTACGCGTGGTTAGTGGCCCTTGGTGCCGGGGATTACTCCAGGGTGGAGGCCCGTGGTGCGAAAAAGCGCAGTGGGAAAAGGACTCCACTAGCCTTGGCAGGGGGGAAGTACGGAGATGCACGGGTGCAGTCATCTGCAAGAGAGGCTAGGGGCTTACGCTCTGAGGCAACCCTTCCCCCACGGACAAACGCCGCTCCGACAAGGAGAATCTCATTCCATGTGAGAAAGAGTCCATTCCCGTGGAGACAAGTGGCGTAAAGAATGTCAGAGCTGGGGGGGACCTTGCGTGCGAAGCACGGGGTCAGACCATAGTTTAACGTATTGTGTTACGGACGAGGTGCTTAGTAGTTTAACGTCTTGCAGCTTAGACGGGGTGGGTTTGCTCCACACCCCTAGGGCTTACATGCCCAACACCCTCTACCCCTTGTGGGAGGGAAGGCATCATCAAGGCCGTGGTGAAGGGTGGCCGCAGGGCAAACCACCAGGGGGACCACGTTAGCGTGGCTATACGAAGAATCAATAGCTGTTAACGTGCCTATGCAGAGAAGCATAAGGAAAAGAAACGCAATAGGAAACACGACCCAAGGGACCTTGAGGTTACTTCGCACGAGCCTGGAAGGCCGTGCGGGAAAACAACGCATGGTGCGCATGCCCGGCAGGGGAGACATCAAGTGCTGGTGCAGGGGGGCAGCCAAGGGGCGTCAAGGTGAGGGGTCCTGGGATTTGTGCGCAAAAGGGAAGGTTTGCGCACAAAACACCAGGACAACGCGCAATTGGAGTAATAGAATTGCGCACGAAGAGGGAATTATGCGCAAGGTTTTGCGCGCAAGGCAGGGTATTGCCCGCACGAACCACGGATTGCGCGCAAGTGGGGAAACCGGGGGAAGGGGAAAATTCACTGAAGCCGGTGGAGTTGCGTGCAAAGGCGAACTACGGGGCAAGGTTGCGCGAAATGAGGGTTTTACCTGGAAGTCATCTTTCGCACGGGGGGAGCCGAATTGCGTGCACGAGAGTCGCTGCAGATTCCTCAATCCCTAAACCGTTTGGGGTCACCTTATATTTATAGGCGACCTCTGTCACGGAATCCAGGCGGCGCGCAAAATTCTTCGCACCGCGCGCAGCCGACACAAAAAAACTCGCCGCGCAGAACCGGGGCGCGCAATTATTGCGTGCATCATCGGCTCAATTCCACAAAACCCGGTGATTCTACACACGCAGAACAATTTTTCGCGCGAAGCCTCCTTTATTTCGCGCACCACTTCCCAGGCCTCCGGATCAGGCCTCTGATTCCGAATATGAATTCGCTTCGTCATTTTGAAACTTCCTCTGAGAGTTATGGTCTTTTTTCGGCGTCAACAAATGCCACCCCTTGGAATTGGATCAGCGAGAGGTCGCAACGATCGGATTCCAAGGGAAACATCGAAACACCGAAATACTAAGTCCCCTCATCCAGTTGCGTGCAAAATTTCGATGGGGCACGCAAAATGCCGGACTCGCGCAGAATCCTCTTTCCGCACGGTGCGGATCCCTGGCCTCGCCTATAAAAAGGGGCACTGGAACCCAACTCCGTACACCCGCTTTTTCCGTGCGATAAGCTTTTCGCTCTCGTGGGCAAAATCGCTCCGCGGCTGCGCGTAATAACGCACTGGAATCATGGAATTCCTTCTGAAATTTGGTCGTGATTTCGCGCCAGACTGGGATCTTCAGCGCTACGCGTTCCGATTGCGTGCTCATCTCCAGGATTTTGCGCAACTCATTCAGATTTCGCGCCGAACTCTCCGATTCCGCGCAATGCATCCTGATTTCACCCAACTCCCGAAAAATTCGAGATGGCTGCAAACCGAGTCGATGAGGGGGAAGTCGCTGCCCGTAGGACAGAAATGGCGGCGAACGAGGAGGTTTATGGCGCTAAGGTGATTGTTTCTAACAATCTGACCTTGTTCAATCTGCTGACTCCGGCCCAGAAGACGTATCCCCTATCTGACAACCTCCCGCTCTGGAACTTTGGCATCCTGGAGGAGGTGCCACTGCCGGGCTTCGAAGTGGACACGCCGTGGTCTTTGGTGACTCAGGAGGACGAACTTCCTCGATACAACATCACCAACAACGACCATCCTACCAGGGAAACTAGACATATGGATGTATATGTCCTAAACCCGAGGACTAGGACCATTACCGGGGACGCGCTAGTGGAAGAGGATTCTCCGGCCCTCTACGCAAGCATGTTCCGTCAGAGCATCACGGATGACACGAAGGGCTGGCTGAAGGATTGTGACCTGCGGTCCGGGGGCAACTTCACCAGCGAATGGGCCTTGGCGTTCTGGGTCCGCCATACCTGTGACCAGTTCGGGGACGAACTGTGGTATATCGGCCTCTTCGAGGCGGTATGGACATCACAGTTCCATTTTCACTGCCATCTTGAATTCGGACCAGAACTCTTCACCCGGTGGTCTCCTGACACCAACACATTCCACCTTCATCATGGGGAAGTCGGCATCAGTCTCTGGGACGTTCACTGCATCGGCGGTATTGTAACAGCCCAAGATTTTATAAAAAATATTATTTTTAATGTATTGTGTTGTATGCTACACCAAAAGGAGCTTGCACAACACGCATCCTTGACTTGCCTTGCATTACACGCAATCACGACCTTCCTCGATAGCGTGTGTAATACGCAATACCGAGTTTCACTAAACAACGATATGCTATTAAAATATTATTAAAACTAGCCGGTATGAATAGTAATAACCACTTTTTAAAATTCTGTAAATATTATTTTTCAAAATGAACTTCATTTTTGGATTCGGAGTATCGAATTTAGCCTAAGGTGAAATTTTGGTACATTTCGGATAACTTTCATATTCTGATGAATAGTGAAAATTACTAAATTATAATTAAAAAAAACAACTTTTTTAATCGAAATAATTAATAGTGATAAATTATTAATTGGAGTAGTTTTAAAGTATATTTAGAATATATTTTTACAATTTAATACAATGTTGGTCATTGGATGTAATTGCACATTTAAACCAGACATAAACAAGTGTCAATCTTTTGATAGATATTGTTTCTTAAAAACACGCTATTTGTTTTAACAGCGGGATTTAATTATAAAATTAATTAATGCAACTTCTATGTTATGAATTTGGTAAAATAGACTTCATTTTTGAATTCGGAATATGAAATATAGCTTAGGATGAAATTTTGGCACTTTTCTGAAAACCTTCATTTTTTGATGAATAGTGAAACTACTAAGTGGTAGTTAAAAAACTGAATTTTTCATAAAACTTAATTTTACCGCTTCTGTGAATGGAATTTCAAAAATCCGAGAGACACGGTTGATGTCAGTAAGTAAAATGTGGTTCAATGAGATGAAAATAATTTTTGGTGAATAGTAACTTTTAACTTTTATTTACCACGGTTAAAAGTAAATAGGGTAATTAAGGGTAAGAATGATATTAATATTACCCTAACACATGTCCTAATTCTATTGGACAAGTGTATCTCGATCAAAAACAACCTTAAGTGTAAAATATTATCATTTAGGCCCACTTGGATTAGATTAGGACATTTATTATTATTTAATTCAAAGAAGAGTTAAAAGAGTTAAAATCAAATTTTATTCACTAAAACATTTTTAATATAGGGTTATACATAAGATAAATTCGACTATAAATATTCATTAGAAAGCTAAAAAGATTTCCTATATAATGATATTTTATTTATAATTTTTAGACTTTAAATAAATTAATTTATTTATGACACAACGATGATGCAGTAATTACCCTTTTAAGGAAATATTAACATAATTGATGTTATAAATACTCAAATGAATGTAATTTGAGACTTTTTATGAATTCCACTAATTTTCTAGGTTACTATGATATATTAGTGTTGATTTAATCAACTTGGTTCGAACATATAATTCTGTTATGACTTTCACAAAAATCATATATCAAATAGTGTCAAAATTGACACAAAATAGTTTTTAAATCAAATATTATATTATTAATTGTTATTTTATTCCTAAAAATCTAAGGTTCGGAAAAATGACTTAGATAAGGATATATATATTAATAATAAACAATTTGGGGTTCGTTTGGCATGTTATAGTAAGTGTATTAACCATATAGTGAAAGAAAACAAAAAGACACGGTAAAAGTTAAATTATTTAACTTAGAGTTAAATCTAATTGATAAGGTTAAAATAAGAACCTAAACTTGTCTAAATCCTATTGGATGATAGGATTTCGACCCATACCCACTTTATCTTCGAAATAATACCCTTTGGAACCATTATAAACCGATTTTTACTTTAATATAAAATAATATTTTGAGATATTCCTAAGGTGCCCCTCTCCTCCCTTATAAAAGGGCACCTCCTCCCCCTCCTCCTCACACCAATTTGAGCACTCAAGCTCGGGAAACCCCTTAAAAAATCTCTTCTCCACTTCCCTAGAAACATCCTAGAGGTTCTGGTCTTCCTCAAAGACCAATTTTAGTTCCCTAAGAGGAGGTCTCCAAAAGGCGCTTCAAAGAAGAGGTAATTACCGTTACCAATTCCTTCATCTTTATTTCTTCTTCCACTTCTTCTTCTTAGGTTGTTTCATTATGAAGTAATAACATCAGTATCACTCATATACTGATATGTTATTATAAGTATGAAACAACCCTATTTCACCATCTATCTATCCTACGGAAAAATAAATCACCGCGCGTGCGTACGTACGGAATACCGTCTCCACGCCGTGGTGTAATCTATTTTCCACCACCACCTTACATGGATGGGTATAATGGTGTAAAGAATAACTATAAATAGTTATTAAAACATAATATTGATTCTGATATATTTTATAATCCACTCCAATTCAATTCAATATGTATGGAAATGATATCATCGCTCGTGCGTACGTACGGACTACCGTCTCCACGACGCGATGAGATTCATTCTCCATGTTAACCATTTAAGAATGATTATAAATTATATATAAGAAATAATAATGAAATATATGACATTATAAAGCTACTGTATTTATGTATATATATATATGTATGTCATCTACTTACTTCCATTCAAGACAATAGGGAAAGGAAAACAACGTTCATGCGTACGTACGGACTACCGTCTCCATGAACGGTGTTTTTCATTTCATTTATCTATCTATTATATATATATATATACTGAATATATATGATATATAAATCATATATTATATTCTGGAAGTAAGTAAATCATGATATAAGTAATAATAATGTCAAGAACAACAAGTCAAAACACCTACGATAAAAGAAACGATTTTACCCAAAACGCTTCTTTAACATGGAATTTACAAAAGAACGGGTAATATAATGTCATAAGTGAACCATATATGATATCATAACAATGAATATGATTCTGTAATAAGTCAATGACATTATTTAAACCATTATACAGGAGCTTCGGACACGTACAAAGCAAATCGAACCTAAGGTAAGGGAAATATCACAATCTCACTTTTATCCGAGATTGTTTTTACATTGGTAATTACTGGGGTGTATTTTATCATCCACATCCATGTTTCATCAATATGTAATATTATTTCAATCCTTCTACAATATTTTATATCCAATTTTACCCTTCGGTAAGTTTTTTTGTAAAAGATATGAAAGAAATATTTTGTCGTTTTTCGTTCGAGGTACTTTTTGACTTTTCCGACAAAAGTACGAAGAATGTTTTTTTTAACTTATACGGCATGAATGGATTTTTAAAACATTGTTTCCAAGAAGCTTCCTTTACAAGTTTTCAAGTTTATTTTTAATCAACTTCTTTTATTTTAAAGTTGTATGACATGTTATGAAAGGAAAAATGTTTTTGAAGAAGAAAGGATATTTTCCTCAAGAATGGAGTTCAAGTGTTTTATCAAAATTATTTTCCATCTAAGATAATAAAGGGTTCTGTTTTTATCCCTATTATTAAATTGATTTGTTCATGTTGTGATGGAATTATTTTTATGAATTCCTTTATCTTATATGAATTGTTTTATGATGTCATGTTGTTTAAGAATCCCATTTTTATGCGATGAAGTATGATTTATGATTATGTGGCACACATAAGAAAGGATTCATTATAAGATCGGTGGGACCTATATCTCCCTCCAATGCATTGGGTAAAGATTTTATATCTCATGAGATAGACAGGGCTGGAACGGTAGGTTATACCGGTTCAGTGAAACAGGACTGAAACGAGGGTTACTCGATTCAGAAAGGGACTTTGTCCACTAAGATTGTCTTGGCAATTAGTCTTGACTAACAAGAAATGATTCTCTATGATTATGTGTGTATGCCACAAAGTTTCATGTTTTAAGTTATGATTATTGGGATTACTTTTTCACTGCCATGATTTATCCCATGATTATGAAATTATGCTCTCTTTTGCAGGTTATGATTTCCAAAATGTTATGTTCTTATGAATATGATGTGATTGATATTTATTTTGTTTACCCTTACTGAGCATTTGATCTCACCCTTTTATGTTTTCTTTTCCCCAGGATATAAAGAAAGGTTTTAGGTAAAAAAAAAGGAAGATCTTTATGGGAGATTTTGAAGATCTTTCACCACGATTAGAAGATTATAGTCCGAGTTTCCAAAGACACTAAACTATTACGATCCTTGTGTGTGTGTTTTTGTAATGTACTAAGTATTCCGCAAAAGTAATGTAATGTCAATGTACGTCAAGATACGGGTCTCTACAGTTGGTATCAGAGGAAAGGTTTAGTCAACCTTTGGAAACTAGGATGCGAAAATGTTAGTGAGATCCCTAGAGAAATTTCTAAGGTATGTCTAGGGATGTCTCTAAGGTTAAGTATACGTATAGGTTATAGTCCTAGAATTGCTCTAACGATCTTATAATTTAACCTAAGATGTTAGATATTGAGGGTACTACCCCTTTATTATGTTGTTTTCCCTAGCATGATTTTTGCCTCTCACACTATTCTTTTGGGGTTTTAGACGATGGCTGGAACCCGAAGGAACCGTATTGATCAATGCAATGGACAATGCAATGATTGTCCCCCTGAGCAACCAAACGATATGGGAGCTGGAATGAAAAATCTTGTAGCCATGCTCACACAACTTTCTCAAGCTATGAATCATGCAGGACTTCCAAACGAGCAAAGGAAGGAGCAACATTCTGTTGAATCCTTCATGAGGCAGCGTCCGCCTTCTTTCAGTGGGTCTACTGATCCATTAGTTGCTGAACAATGGATTAGTACTACTGAAAAGATATTTTCAGTTCTTCAATGTTCTGAACATGATAAAGTCATCTTAGCAGTATATCGTTTGGAAGGTGAAGCTGATCAATGGTGGAATCTTATCAAGAATACGAGGCAAAGAGATGAAATTGATTCCATGGAATGGGACGAGTTCAAGAACTTGTTTTTCAGTAAGTACTTCCCTCGTATTCTTCGAACGAAGATGGAGAAGGAGTTTCTTGAACTAAAGCAAAAAGATGATGAATCCGTTGGTATATACGAAGCGAATTTTACAAGACTTTCAAGGTATGCATCTGGCATTATCATCCAACCTGAAAGTAAAGTTGATCGATTTTTCAGTGGATTAAAACCAAGTCTTCGAAGGGAATTATCTATAAAAGACTTCAGTAGCTATGAAGAAATTATGCGTTGTGCTATCAAGGTAGAAATGGAAGTTGGTGTTACATATCCATCTCATGGTTTTGACAAGAAATGAAAGATGGAGTTCAAGGAGAAATCTCAGAATAATGGTGAAAAGAAGATGAATGTTTCCTTATGCACAAAGTGTGGAAAGAAGCATGGTGGAGATTGTCTTAAAGGGACTAGAAAATGTTTTAAGTGTGGAAAAGAAGGTCATCGAGCAGCTGAGTGTCGAAGTAATGGAAAAAGGGATTCTAATGAAGTGAATAAAGCAAACACTGCAGAGAACGCACAACCAACACTTCAATGCTTCAAGTGCAAGGAGATGGGACATTATGCCAATAAATGCCCTAATCCAAGGGTTAGTGATGATCGACATGAGCAACCGCTTAAGGAAAAGGACAAAGGGAAGTCACATGCGATCACTATTGGCAATGTTGAATATGACAACGATGTGGTGGAATGATTAAGTTTTTATGTAATGGGATTCCAAAATAATGTTGTATCATGGAATATTGGAATATTTATGTATTGGTCTAATGTGGTATTCAAAGTGATTGAGATATTATGCGCATAATGAAGGGAAAACGAGAAAATGAAATGTTTAACAGTATTCATGAGCTCATGATTGATATAAGGACTAAGTGATATCATGGTTTGAGTATATAGAATTTTGAGGATTTTGGTATGTGGAAAGTGTTAACTTTTAACTACATTCAAGTTTTCACTAAGGTTCAATGGGTATTCAAGAGAGTACAAGATTAAGGCCTTTGAATGTTTGGAATGTGTCCAACAAGATATATCTTATGATATATGGGGATCAACCATGGTATTAAATCTCTGGTAATCGTTTTCACTATGTTATGAGAATGGAATGCAGTATTATGGATAGGACTAAAGATTGGAATGGATTATGTTGGACATAAGTTAGTATTGTTTAAGGATATAAGTTTTTTCGATATTATTTATGGGATGTTATAGTAATATAGTTTTAGAAAAAGGACAACCTGCAGGACGGGCGGCAGCCCATCGCTTCGGACAAGGCTGTGGGAATCGAACCCACAACCGAAGTGCGACTGGCATTTATCGCCTACCACTGGCCTACAGGAAGTCCCTGTTTAGTAGAAACTAGTTTTATTATATTAAGCAGTATGATATATGAAGTATAAGTCCATTTTAGGAACTATATATGATTAATCTCACTATAGATCGACTTATGTATATAATTTTTGCTAACCTTTTGTTTGAGACAGATGGAATGACCCGTCATTCTATCACATGATCTGCTAACACTTCACGAATAACAAATTCAACTTCATTTATTTAAGAGATGAAGTGGAAATTGTTCTAGGCACGAACAATAGTGAGATTGTACCAAAATAAAGAAAGTATTTATTCCAATTCAAATTTTCAACTTTAGGGAAATGATCTTGAAAACCAAAAATGTTGTCCTAGTGATCTTATACCTGATGAATCGAATGGTACCTTAGATCGTCACAAATTTATGGATTTGTGATTATTGGCTTTTCCATAGCCATGTTCTCTACCACTCTCCATCAGAACATGATGGTTAGATTTCTCTTCCATATCCATATTTTCACCTATGTGGAAACCCAATGATTAGTTTATTTGGGTAACCGTTACGTTTCATACTTTTGTTTTTAAAGATTGGTTTTGATATTCCTTTTTACGATGTGGGTTTCTATTAAAGAAACTTTCAAATAGTAAACCATTTATAACCCCGACGAATTTCGAGGACGAAATTCATTTTAAGGGGGGTAGAATGTAACAGCCCAAGATTTTATAAAAAATATTCTTTTTAATGTCTTGTGTTGTACGCTACACCAAAAGGAGCTTGCACAACACGCATCCTTGACTTGCCTTGCATTACACGCAATCGCGACCTTCCTCGATAGCGTGTGTAATACGCAATACCGAGTTTCACTAAACAACGATATGCTATTAAAATATTATTAAAACTAGCCGGTATGAATAGTAATAACCACTTTTTAAAATTCTGTAAATCTTATTTTTCAAAATGAACTTCATTTTTGGATTCGGAGTATCGAATTTAGCCTAAGGTGAAATTTTGGTACATTTCGGATAACTTTCATATTCTGATGAATAGTGAAAATTACTAAATTATAATTAAAAAAACAACTTTTTTAATCGAAATAATTAATAGTGATAAATTATTAATTGGAGTAGTTTTAAAGTATATTTAGAATATATTTTTACAATTTAATACAATGTTGGTCATTGGATGTAATTGCACATTTAAACCAGACATAAACAAGTGTCAATCTTTTGATAGATATTGTTTCTTAAAAACACGCTATTTGTTTTAACAGCGGGATTTAATTATAAAATTAATTAATGCAACTTCTATGTTATGAATTTGGTAAAATAGACTTCATTTTTTAATTCGGAATATGAAATATAGCTTAGGATGAAATTTTGGCATTTTTCTGAAAACCTTCATTTTTTGATGAATAGTGAAACTACTAAGTGGTAGTTAAAAAACTGAATTTTTCATAAAACTTAATTTTACCGCTTCTGTGAATGGAATTTCAAAAATCCGAGAGACACGGTTGATGTCAGTAAGTAAAATGTGGTTCAATGAGATGAAAATAATTTTTGGTGAATAGTAACTTTTTACTTTTATTTACCACGGTTAAAAGTAAATAGGGTAATTAAGGGTAAGAATGATATTAATATTACCCTAACACATGTACTAATTCTATTGGACAAGTGTATCTCGACCAAAAACAACCTTAAGTTTAAAATATTATCATTTAGGCCCACTTGGATTAGATTAGGACATTTATTATTATTTAATTCAAAGAAGAGTTAAAAGAGTTAAAATCAAAGTTTATTCACTAAAATATTTTTAATATGGGGTTATACATAATATAAATTCGACTATAAATATTCATTAGAAAGCTAAAAATATTTCCTATATAATTATATTTTATTTATAATTTTTAGACTTTAAATAAATTAATTTATTTATGACACAACGATGATGCAGTAATTACCCTTTTAAGGAAATATTAACATAATTGATGTTATAAATACTCAAATGAATGTAATTTGAGACTTTTTATGAATTCCACTAATTTTCTAGGTTACTATGATATATTAGTGTTGATTTAATAAACTTGGTTCGAACATATAATTCTGTTATGACTTTCACAAAAATCATATATCAAATAGTGTCAAAATTGACACAAAATAGTTTTTAAATCAAATATTATATTATTAATTGTTATTTTATTTCTAAAAATCTAAGGTTCGGCCAAATGACTTAGATAAGGATATATATATTAATAATAAACAATTTGGGGTTCGTTTGGCATGTTATAGTAAGTGTATTAACCATATAGTGAAAGAAAACAAAAAGACACGGTAAAAGTTAAATTATTTAACTTAGAGTTAAATCTAATTGATAAGGTTAAAATAAGAACCTAAACTTGTCTAAATCCTATTGGTTGATAGGATTTCGACCCATACCCACTTTAGCTTCGAAATAAGACCCTTTGGAACCATTATAAACCGATTTTTACTTTAATATAAAATAATATTTTGAGATATTCCTAAGGTGCCCCTCTCCTCCCTTATAAAAGGGCACCTCCTCCCCCTCCTCCTCACACCAATTTGAGCACTCAAGCTCGGCCAACCCCTGCCAAAATCTCTTCTCCACTTCCCTAGCAACATCCTACAGGTTCTGGACTTCCTCAAAGACCAATTTTAGTTCCCTAAGAGGAGGTCTCCAAAAGGCACTTCAAAGAAGAGGTAATTACCGTTACCAATTCTTTCATCTTTATTTCTTCTTCAACTTCTTCTTCTTAGGTTGTTTCATTATGAAGTAATAACATTAGTATCAATCATATACTTATATGTTATTATAAGTATGAAACAACCCTATTTCACCATCTATCTATCCTACGGAAAAAGAAATCACCGCGCGTGCGTACGTACGGAATACCGTCTCCACGCCGTGGTGTAATCTATTTTCCACCACCACCTTACATGGATGGGTATAATGGTGTAAAGAATAACTATACATAGTTATTAAAACATCATATTGATTCTGATATATTGTATAATCCACTCCACTCCAATTCAATATTTATGGAAATGATATCATCGCTCATGCGTACGTACGGACTACCGTCTCCACGACGCGATGAGATTCATTCTCCATGTTAACCATTTAAGAATGATTATAAAGTATATATAAGAAATAATAATGAAATATATGACATTATAAAGCTACTGGATTTATGTATATATATATATGTATGTCATCTACTTACTTCCATTCAAGACAATAGGGAAAGGAAAACAGCGTTCATGCGTACGTACGGACTACCGTCTCCATGAACGGTGTTTTTCATTTCATTTATCTATCTATTATATATATATATATATACTGAATATATATGATATATAAATCATATTTTATATTCTGGAAGTAAGTAAATCATGATATAAGTAATAATAATGTCAAGAACAACAAGTCAAAACACCTACGATAAAAGAAACGATTTTACCCAAAATGCTTCTTTAACATGGAATTTACAAAAGAACGGGTAATATAATGTCATAAGTGAACCATATATGATATCATAACAATGAATATGATTCTGTAATAAGTCAATGACATTATTTAAACCATTATACAGGAGCTTCGGACACGTACAAAGCAAATCGGACCTAAGGTAAGGGAAATATCACAATCTCACTTTTATCCGAGATTGTTTTTACATTGGTAATTACTGGGGTGTATTTTATCATCCACATCCATGTTTCATCAATATGTAATATTATTTCAATCCTTCTACAATATTTTATATCCAATTTTACCCTTCGGTAAGTTTTTTTTGTAAAAGATATGAAAGGAATCTTTTGTCGTTTTTCGTACGAGGTACTTTTTGACTTTTCCGAAAAAAGTACGAAGAATGTTTTTTTTAACTTATACGGCATGAATGGATTTTTAAAACATTGTTTCCAAGAAGCTTCCTTTACAAGTTTTCAAGTTTATTTTTAATCAACTTCTTTTATTTTAAATTTGTATGACATGTTATGAAAGGAAAAATGTTTTTGAAGAAGAAAGGATATTTTCCTCAAGAATGGAGTTCAAGTGTTTTATCAAAATTATTTTCCATCTAAGATAATAAAGGGTTCTGTTTTTATCCCTATTATTAAATTGATTTGTTCATGTTGTGATGGAATTATTTTTATGAATTCCTGTATCTTATATGAATTGTTTTATGATGTCATGTTGTTTAAGAATCCCATTTTTATGCGATGAAGTATGATTTGTGATTATGTGGAACACATAAGAAAGGATTCATTATAAGATGGGTGGGACCTATATCTCCCTCCAATGCATTGGGTAAATATTTTATATCTCATGAGATAGACAGTGCTGGAACATTAGGTTATACCGGTTCAGTGAAACAGGACTGAAACGAGGGTTACTCGATTCAGAAAGGGACTTTGTCCACTAAGATAGTCTTGGAAATTAGTCTTGACTAACAAGAAATGATTCTCTATGATTATGTGTGTATGCCACAAAGTTTCATGTTTTAAGTTATGATTATTGGGACTACTTTTTCACTGCCATGATTTATCCCATGATTATGAAATTATGCTCTCTTTTGCAGGTTATGATTTCCAAAATGTTATGTTCTTATGAATATGATGTGATTGATATTTATTTTGTTTACCCTTACTGAGCATTTGAGCTCACCCTTTTATGTTTTCTTTTCCCCAGGATATAAAGAAAGGTTTTAGGTAAAAAAAAGGAAGATCTTTATGGGAGATTTTGAAGATCTTTCACCACGATTAGAAGATTATAGTCCGAGTTTCCAAAGACACTAAACTATTACGGTCCTTGTGTGTGTGTTTTTGTAATGTACTAAGTATTCTGCAAAAGTAATGTAATGTCAATGTACGTCAAGATACGGGTCTCTACAGGTATCCCACTGGAGGGCTACCAATACGATGAGTTCTTTCCTCCAAAGAAAACCTGGGGAGACAGGACACGAACGCCTATGCTGATGTGGCACCTGTTGGAGCTGGCCAAAGAGAGGCAGGTGGTCAAGGACTTCCTGAAGGACGTGGTCTTCAAGGGCTGGTTCAGCCTGTTCCTTGAAAAGGACCCGACCGTCAAGATGTCGAGACGGGGAAAACGGTTCCCAACTGCGACTCAGAGGAGCAGGGATGGGTCATACTGGAGGACCCTGGAGGCGGGGAAATACCAATCATGGGGCTACCGCGTCATTGAGGCCTGGGACCCGAACGTCCGGTATGCCGGGTTCCTTGCCACCTTCCTGAGAGGGTGGCTCCTGCCAGTGCGGGACGTGAGGATGGGCATCCGTCCAGCAACATTGGTGATGGAGGGCTCCATGGACGCCAACAAACGGTTCAACTTGGGCGTCCCAGTACTGGCCAAGCTGTATACTATTCTGGGGCGCATCTCACTAGGGGGGTCGCCTCAGAGAGTATGTGGTCCCTCCCAGATCTTCCATGGCTGGGTGGCGGCGCATCTTGGCGGGTATACTTTCCCAAACGTCGCCCGTCCTCCGGGCAATGGTCTGCGACCGTCCTTGATAAATATCGCAGGGGTGGCATCGATGACGCTCAATGAGGAGGGCGTGAGGATCCGCATCGGCAACCATGCCAACTTCAACTTCAGCCTGTTCCCCACCCTGGTCGGCCAGCTGGTGGACAACGGTCGAGGCTCTCTAGAACAGCAGGAATACTTCCAGAGCATTCGGGGTGGGGTGCTCGTGGCTCGGATCGACGGGAAGGTGATCTGTGAGCCGTACGTGCCATACCGATTCGCCAGGCAGTTCAGGTGCCTCCAGCGAATGCCGAAGAAGGTATTCATGGCTGTCTGGCAGGAGAAGAATCCATGCGTCCTGCGCCAGATGTGGTTGATGTTTACCACCTTCGGCTCTGGCGATGTCGTCACTCTTCCCCCTGTTGGGGTCGATGCCATCCTAGCAACCCAATACGCCGAACACTGGACCATTGTGTACCCTGAGGGGCTATTACGCAAGCGCATCCAGCAACTCGAGGTCACTCGCGCGGAAACCAGGCGATAGGAAAGAAGGCACAGTGCCTTCGGAAGGGTGGAACCAAGGGCGCGCCAGGCAGCGAGGCCTGCGCAGGTCGGGGCTTCGGCAGCAGGGACATCACATGGTGCCTCCACGTCCTCGTTACCCGCAGGGGGGACACATGAGGCGCCCAGGGAACTGCCTGGGAAGCAGATAAGATATCTTCTCAAACCTTCCCAAGACCCAATTCTCTCGGCACTATGGTCGGCCTGGATGACCCTGCGGCAATCGCTGAGCGTCGAAGCCATCTGGAAGAAGATAATGCAAAACGGGATCCAACTGCCAGAGGTCGGGCTCGTTCGAATTACCGACCGAGTAAATTTCCATCGGTGACATGCTTATCTGGCAGCCATGGACGCATACGCACGCCAGAGGGGGCAGCGTATGGAGCCAACTTTCCTAGTGAAAGTGATGCTCGGCCAGGAGCATGATCCGGAAGCGATGCCGCCAGGAGAAGGCGAAAGTGACGAGGAGCCGAAGGGGGAGGAGGAAACCAGAGAGGACGAAGGTGAGGGAGAAGACGAAGAAGAAGAGCCCGAAGGTGAGGGGTCGCAAGGGGCGACCTACCCAGGGAGTCTTCGAGAGAGCGGCGAGATTGCCAACTCTGATCTCGACCTAACTGAGATTCTCGAGGTTTGTCTCTGTCTTCATTCATTTCCCTTATTCACCCATTCTCATTTCCAACTTCTGACTCACTTCCCCATCCTGCTCAGGATTAGTTGAGCATTAGATGGGAGTCCCCACTAGAGGAGGGAGGAGAGGAACCAGTGGGACATGACGGGGATCCGACACCCATCATTGAACTAATAAGCGCAGAGGGGTCTCCCATCATGGTGGCTCCTATGGCGGCCGAAACACTGGGGACTAGCGCTCTAGATTCCTGTAAGCCTCACGCTTCACTACTGGTGCTTGGTGGAAAAAGATCCCATCTAACCAGCGTATGCCATGTGCAGTGATCTCAACACTGGAGGCACGTCAGGCTGCGGAGCCCGGGCCGTCCATGAGTGGACTAGCGGAGGACATACCACCTCATTCGGAACATGCTCTCTGCACTGAGTTGGCCCCGAAAATCGATGAACAGGGGGCGGCAGACATTAGCGGCGCTATTCCTGAGACGAGGTCGGGAGCTGGTGGAGGCATCATTGCTGCTGGGGCGAGGGAAGAAGGTCACCCGGACGTCAAGGATTCTATCCCTCATGAAGACATCCCTGGGGCGAATCCTGCTGGAGATCTTCTGGTAGCCTTCCCTATATACCGACCTGCTGACCCTGAGGAGATAGATGACTCAGACTTAGAGGCGGCCGAGGAGAGATGGATGACACGACGCAAGGGGTGGAAGTGTATCTGGCACTTTCTCAGGCAGCCCCAGTCCGATTGGATGTGGCGGATGGGATCACTTCAGACCTGGCTGCGCTTCCTGTGTGCCGGAGGGGCTGACGCTCAACGTCTTCATCTGACGGTCCGTGATTACATGGCCGAGAAGATACGCGAGAGCAGCCGGCACACCAACATTTCCCAGTGCCAGGAAGGATCGGCGAGTTCTCAAGCGCTGCTGAGGGCGGTGCAGGAAGTCCAACACCTCGAAGGGCAAGCGGCAGATAAGGAGGCCTTCATTGCAACATGCTCTGAGCTCGTGGAGCAACTGACGGCCCTGCTGGCTGATGCACAGGAACAACTGGTGGAGGCGAGTCACCAGATGACCGTGCTTCGAAGCGAGCGGGCACAGGCACAAGTTAGGGCTGGCGAGCTGCACTATGTGGTGGCCGATGAGGAGAGATTCTTCAAAGAGCGAAAAGCGGCCCTGGAGGCTACCAGCCAGAGGGTAGCAGCGCTGGAAAGATTTCTTCAGCATGCTGATCCCTAAGGGCATTGTTTTTTCCATCTCATGAACTCTGCTTGTATTGCTTATCGTCTCAATCCAATATATGGCCAAATCCACTCTTTTCTATCCTTGGTTTAATGCGCTCAACCATAGTTTTGAAACTAATAACAACTCACCCCTAGGCTCTCGTGGGACGTGCCCAACGCGAGAAGCAAGAGATGCTCGTACCATCATTCCGTTCAACTGTGGGGCATTGACCAAGCTTCAGGCATCCAAAATCGGGCCTGGACTTTTGAGGAGACCCCGGGCCGATTGATGTGTCGACTTCTCAATGTGCATTAACACATGAGCGAGGCAATGCTGGGGGAATTGAAATCCATCCGAACACAGGGGGATGGAGAGAAAGGGTGCATCATGCTTCCCAAATTCGGAACCCAACGGGGCAAAACCATGGAGGATAACTGTCAACCGTGGTGGAAACACATCATCCATATCATGTTGGCCTGGAATGGGGACAATAAATGAGGGATGACCGCTGACCATGTTTGAAACACAGGGCCTAACTCAAATATCGTCGGTCAGTCTTCCGGAACGTTGGCCCAGGACAATAGGCGGACCATAGGTCTGTCATCCATACTGTTAGGGGGTCCCGTCAAACATGACCAGTCCTCTGGAACGTTGGCCCAGGGCAGTAGGTGGACCATAGGTTGAGCATCCATACTGTTAGGGGGTCCCATCAAACATGACCAGTCCTCCGGAACGTTGGCCCAGGACAGTAGGCAGACCATAGGTCGAGCATCCATACTGTTAGGGGGTCCCGTCAAACATGAATGGAAATGAGGATCCGAATAAGGGGGAACACAAAGTGTGGGAGGTGGAGTGGTGGCTTGTTCGAACAGAGTCCAACACTCTCGATGTTGCACCACCATGGCGAAGGCGCATTAGTCGGACATACCGACCTGATCATGGGTCATCCCAATTTCCAGGCAGGATCTCTTTAATGAGAGAACTGCCGCTTCCCATTATTACCATGGGGCATACTAAACCTGCTTGGGGTAAATGTCCCGATTACACCATTTCTCATGAAGTCGGGCTGAGGGGCCGAAAATAAAGAAGGACGGGGTTCAGCTATCCCTGGGGCTGGACCCAAGACGAAATGTCCGGGCGATCCGACATATCTCATTAGGATGAGAATCAAGCCACACATAGTTCTTGAAGCACAGTTTAACGTCATGTTGGATGAAATATTGTTTAATGTCATGCGGGATGGAATACAGTTTAATGTCATGTGGGACGAGATACAATTTAACGTCATGCGGGACGACATACAGTTTAACGTCATGCGGGACAAAATATGGATCTTAGTTTTAGGTCTTAGAGCTCGAACCATGAGGATCTTAGTTTTAGGTCTTAGAGCTCCGACCATGAGGATCTTAGTTTTAGGTCTTAGAGCTCGGACCATGAGGATCTTAGTTTTTGGTCATAGAGCTCAGACTATGAGGATCTTAGTTTTAGGTCTTAGAGCTCGGACCATGAGGATCTTAGTTTTAGGTCTTAGAGCTCGGACCATGAGGATCTTAGTTTTTGGTCTTAGAGCTCGGACCATGAGGATCTTAGTTTTATGTCTTAGAGCTCGGACCATGAGGATCTTAGTTTTAGGTCTTAGAGCTCGGACCATGAGGATCTTAGTTTTAGGTCTTAGAGCTCCGACCGTAAGGATCTTAGTTTTAGGTCTTAGAGCTCGGACCACGAGGAAAGGGGAGAGACAGACACACGGCAAGGCGGTTACAAAACCCGACGTGAATGAGGACCTAAGACCTACTTACCATGTGCTCTCCGGGGAAATGCTCGAGTCGAGGGACCGAACACAAAGGTGGGACGATATCATCACAGTTTAAGGTCGTAAGGCTTGGACCAACAACACAATTTAATGTCATATGGTTTGGACCAACAACACAGTTTAAGGTCGTATGGTTTGGACCAACAACACAGTTTAAGGTCATATGGTTTGGACCAACACACATAGTTTAAGGTCATATGGTTTGGACCAACAACACAGTTTAAGGTTGTATGGTTTGGACCAACAACACAGTTTAAGGTCATATGGTTTGGACCAACACACACAATTTAAGGTCGTATGGTTTGGACCAACAACATAGTTTAAGGTCTTATGGTTTGGATCAACACACACAGTTTAAGGTCGTATGGTTTGGACCAACAACACAGTTTGAGGTCTTATGGTTTGGACCAACAACACAGTTTAAGGTCATATGGTTTGGACCAACACACAGTTTAATGTCGTATGGTTTGGACCAACCGAGAGAGGAGCCTCGTGCCAAAGGGGCCTATGAGGATTCAACAATCAGGGAGGGGTAGGAGATGCTAGATCCCAGCTATGCTGGGCCCGAAACGCAATGTCCGGGAGACTCCTCGTTTTCCATGGGGATGAGGGTAAAGCTGCACGCAACCCGTAAAGAAGATACCCAAGCACATACTCCAGCGCTCAGATCACAGGAGCCCCGAGAGTCCGTTACGCAACTCTGTCTGTCCGATGTGCGGGGGTGTACTGAGGGTTAGTACAAGGAGTGTCGAGATTCCACCTTGACACAGTGGGGCAGAACATGACATGAACCATGCCACCAACATTCAGGGCCCGTGGAAGCCAGCGTGACGACTGAGGATTACTGCTGACCATGTTCGCAACGCAGCATCCTGTCGTGCTAGCCATGGGGACAAAAAAATGAGCATCAACTACTGACCATGTTCGCAACGCGGGATTCATATCAATTTTTTGTTTGAAACCCTCGGGGGTGTTGAACCATGATGGTAGGAGAGACCTTGGGCGTTGTATCCATGCCGTTCTTGGGGGTCCCTCCGGGTGTGAAGGATGACGGGTGCCCAAATGAAGGGGAAAACGAAGCTTGGAAAGTTGATGGAACTTGCCTAAGTCTAATCTGGCACTCCAAGTCCTAGAATAGAGTACCCTGAGTACATCGGCAGACCACTGGAAAGGGTCAGAGGGCTCAGTACGAGAGCGGCCAAAAGATGGCGGATCCCCAGGCAAAAGAGGGGGCGTAATGTCAAACACTCTGGGAACCAGGAGATCATGGGATCACCTAAGAGATGGGGATGGACCTGACATCTAGGTGTTCAGGTGGTCCTACACATCCCATAAGGATGGGAATCAAGCCATACGTAGTTCTTGAAATCATCTTCTAGTGCCATTGGATATAGGAGGACTAAATCCTGAGGATAGGGTGCACGTGGTGCAGCTATTGAAAACCCGACGTGAATGAGGACATGATCTCACACCACGCCACGCGATCCTGCGGTTAAGGTCTCGGAGGCGAGATAGACATGATGGAGGACCTCAAGATGGACCCAAAGACGAAAGGTCTGGGTGTCCCTATGTATCCCATTAAGATGGGAATCAAGCGAGACATAGTTCTGGCACTACAGTTTAACGTCATGTTGGACGAAATATAGATCTTAGTTTTAGGTCATAGAGCTCGGACCGTGAGGATCTTAGTTTTAGGTCTTAGAGCTCGGACCATGGTGCAGTTTAGGGTCATGCGGGACCATAGAGCCCAAATGTAGGGCAAAATGCAGTTTAATGTCGTGCTGGACCGTAGAGCCCAAATGTAGGGAAAAATGCAGTTTAAGGTTGTGCTGGACCATAGAGCCCAAATGTAGGGAAAAATGCAGTTTAAGGTCATGCTGGACAACACAGTTTAAGGTCATGCCGGACCGTAGATCCTAGGCAAAGTACCTCTTGAGAAACCTGGCATTGGTGGGAGGAGTGATGCGCTCACCATCCATAGTCACTAGGGAATACGTGCCATTGGGATAGACCTTGTGGACAATAAAAGGTCCCTCCCACTTGGGCTCCAACTTGGGTGGTTTCCTACCGGGAATCATTGGCGCCCTGAGAGCTAGCACCATGTCACCTTGCAGGAAGGAGCGGAGGTGAACCATCTTATCAAAAGCTCGAGCCATCCTGCTCTGATTCCTTTCCACGTTATGTAAAGCGTGAAGCCTACTTCCGTCCAGCGCTTCCAACTCGGCTAGACGGATTTCGGCAACTCTATCTGGCGCTTGATAGTCGTAGACCGCTGTGCGTAATGAGGGCAGCTGAACCTCGATGGGTAGGACGACCTTAGCTTCACATACCAGGGAATACGGAGTCACCTGGGTGGAATTGTGAGTCGTCATCCTATAAGCCCAGAGGGCGTTGGGGAGCTTATCCGGCCAACTTTTCTTGTTCTGACCAACCATTTTCTGCAAAATGTTAGAGAGGGTTTTGTTAAATGCCTCAATCTGTCCATTTTCCTGCGCATGATAGTGGGAGGTGTGGTTAGAGAGAATTTTGTACTTGGCGTACAATATTTTCAGCTCAGCCGCTCGGAAGTTGGTTCCGTTATCCATGAAGATAGCTTGAGGTATTCCAAATTGGTGGATGATATTGGAGCTCACAAAGTCGGCGATAGAATCAGCCTTGAATTCCCTGAGCGGGGCTGCCTCTGCCCACTTTGAGAAGAAATCCGTAGTGGTCAAGATGAATCGGTACTGGCGGGCCGTCGCCGGCGGGTAAGGCCCTACGACATCCAATCCCCTGACTGCAAAGGGCCAAGAATACTTAGTAGTATGGAGAGGCTCCGATGGCCGATGCACAAAGTTAGCATGAACTTGGCACGCATGACACCTCTTGGCGTACTCGATGCAGTCATGGATCATGAAAGGCCAGAAGTATCCCAGCCTCTGAATCTGGTGGGACAACTTCGACCCAGCCTGGTGGGTGCCACAGGAACCAGCGTGCACTTCCTGCATGACCTGTGGGATCTCAACTCCTTGAAGACAATGGAGGAGAACACCATCAAACCCATGCCTGTAAAGGAGCTGCTCACGGCTGGGACCGCTTTGAAGGGTGAACTGCGGCGCTCGGCGCCGGATTTGTTCCTGCTCTACTCAGTCCATTGGAAGATTTCCATGTAGGATATATTCAACTAGAGGTGTCCTCCAGTCAGGAACTGTCTCGATCACCATGCCTGGAACCCCAAGGGGTCCTAATCCAGGGGCACCAGCTGTGAGATGGTTCACTCATGGGCCATGATCGCCCTCTGGGATAACAGGGGTAGGGATAACAGGAGCAATGACTCTCCGGTGTGCCACGTGGATGATCAGGTCATCCTGTTCGGGCTCCACGAGTGATGCGGCCAGGCTGGCCAAAGCATCTGCTTGACTGTTCTACGACCGGGGAACGTGAACGATATCTGGTTGGGAGGGGAACATAGCCATTAGATGGAGGGTGCACTCCAGCAACGACACGAGTTCTGGCTTCCTAACAGAATAGTCGCCGTTAACCTGCTTGATGACTAGCTCAGAGTCCCCTTTCACACACAGATGGGGCACGTTAACCTCCAGATCCAACTCAAGGCCAGTGATGAGGGCATGATATTCTTCCTCATTGTTGGTGCAGCCTTCTGAAAATAAGAAAGAATATGGCAGAACGGATTGCTCCGAGGTGATGAAGACGATACCCAGGCCCACTTTGTTAAGCCTAGGATCGTTGAGAATTATACCAGTAGGGCTTCAGGAGGCGCCGTCAAAGTTCATTTTCCTACATGGGGTGGAGTAATCGACTGAGAGGATTGCCTCATCAGGAAAGCCCAAATCCAGTGGCTGGTCCGCAGAGGTTGGGTGGGCGGCGAAGAAGTCTGCCAATGCCTGTCATTTGATGGCCTTCTGAGGTACGAACATAATGTCGAACTGCTGGAGGATCACCGCCCAGTGTGCCAATTGGTTGGTCAACATAGGCCGGCACATGATGTATTTCAACGGGTCTACCCGAGAGACCAGCTGTACCTCATGGTGCTTCAAGTAGTGCCGTAATTTCTGTACAGAGAATACGAGCGCCAGTCAGCTCTTCTTGATGGGAGAATATCTAATCTCCACGTCGAGGAGCCTGCGGCTGAGGTAGTAGAAGCTATTCTATGTTCCCTCGTTGTTCTTCTGGGCGAGAAGGGCACCAAGGGATCGCTCCAGGGCGGTCACGTAAAGGACCAGCGGCCTTCCGGGAACGGGTGGCATCAAGACCGGAGGATGAAGAAGATACTGCTTAATTTCCTCAAAAGCGGTCTAAAACTCTTCGTCCCACCCATAGGTGGTGCCTTTCTTCATGAGCCGAGAGAAGGGCTTACACTTTCCAGCCAGATTTGCAATGAATCGGTGTATGTAGGCTAAGTGGCCTTGGAGGCCTCAAAGCTCCCGAATATTACTCAGGGGAGGCATCTGAATGATGGCCTTGATCTTCTCGGGGTCGATCTTGATACCCCGATACCTCACAGTGAATCCAAGAAACTTTCTAGAGGTGACCTCGAAGGCACACTTCAACGGGTTCATCTTCAAGTGACGAGAACAGAGGAAACCGAACACTTTCTCAATATCTTTGAGATGGTCCCGGAGCTGATGAGATTTAACCACCAGGTCATCTACGTAGAACTCCACTAGTGTCCTGAGGATTGGCTTGAATATGTGGTGCATAGCCCGTTGATAGGTGGCACCTGCATTCTTCAGGCCGAAAGGCATAACCCGGTAGCAGAAAGTGCCCTGGGGGGCCCTGAAGGCAGTGAACTCTTCATCCTTGGGGGCCATCCAGATCTGGTTGTACCCGGAGTACCCATCCATCAAGGAGAGGGCTTGGAACCTGGCCGTCGCATCGATCAACAACTCTGTCATGGGAAGGGGAAAGTCATCCTTCGGACAGTGGCGATTGAGATCACAGAAGTCGATGCAGACTATGATCTGCCCATTCTTCTTCCTGACGGGCACAATGTTGGATATCCACCTGGGGTACTGGACTTCCTTGACGAAGTTGGCCTTAATGAGATTATCAACTTTGGCCTCGACCATGGCACCATGAAAAGGGTGCATTTTCCTGGGAGGCTGCTTGAACCCGTGATGGTTTGCCGGGAGGCCAATGTGGTGGACGGATACCTGGGGATCTATTCCCGACATCTCGTCATAACTCCAGGAAAACACATCGCGGTGCTGTCTGAGGAAGTCTATGTACTGTTGTCATTCCTCAGGAGGCATAGCAGCGCTGACCAATGGGGTCTTAGGTCCGCCTCACTACCGAGGATTACCTATACTAGCTCATCAACCGTGGTGGAGACGCCCTCCTCAAAGGTGGGAGGAGCATCTTCCACGTGTTCTTCTTTGCTTGAGGAAGGATCGTCCACAGGGGGAGCCATTTCGGGGCTGCTCGACCGTGATGGGGAGCTGGCACCGGCTTGGGCGGCGGAGGTCGTCAAGACGGGAGACTCATGCACCGCGGAGATCATGGCGACGAAAGTGGTCGATCCTATCCCATCCGGCCTTCGGCCCAAGGGGCCACACTTTACGATATCGCAGCAGTGGTGACGCGTTGGCTTGAGCCGGTCGATTCTGGCCTGGTGAAACAAACACGTATGATGTGCTGCCGTCGCCATGAGCCCAACGTCCCGATATCGTACAGGGGTAGGAGGCTCGGGGATCACCTGAGCCTGGTTGGTATAAGAGTACGAGGTGATTTCCCACCGTCTCTTAGACCCAGAAATATGCCTTCCTCTGGTACCCGAGAAAAAAAAGCACTCTCCCATATTGGGAGTCGTGGCCTCAAACCGATGGATTGGGAAGACATATGCGTCATCCAGACCTGCCCAGGGATCACTTGTGATAGCGGCGGGCTCAACCTCACCTTCTAGGATTTGCTTGTCGTTGCTCTTGTAATAGTCCATGTCCAGGTAATGGGCTTCACAAGAGGCAAAAGGAGACGCATCTCCTTGGAGCACACCCACTCGAACCTTAAGGGAGTATTTGAGGCACTGGTGGTATGATGAGGGAACCACCGCATGCAGATGGAGCCACGACCTGCCCATCAATGCGTTGTAGTCCATGTCCTAAGAGAAAACCATGAATTCAGTATCACAATTAAGCTGCCGAACTGGGTCTTCAGGCGAATCTTTCTGAGTGGAGTTTGCTCGGTCCTGTCATACCCCTGGATTCTGAGGTCGGAGGGAGTTAAATCATCCTTGGAAAATCCCAGTTTTCGCAGTGTCTGGGTTGGGATCAGGTTAATCCCGAAACCCATGTCGACAAGATAGCGATGGAATTCCACACCATTGAACTGGCCGGTGATGTAAAACGGGCGGATTTGCCCCTGTATGGGAAGGTATTCATCTTAACCAGAAAATGAGATAATTGCCTGAAATTTGGTGTCCTCAATCACCTCGGTGTGGAAGGCTTCTGCGGACGCTACCTCCGTTTTGAACTGGAGGGGGCTCCTTAGAGCCTCGGAGAGCACCTCACGCATTTCAAATGACAGGCGAAGGGCCTCAAGGATGGAAAGCCTTGCCAGAATGCCATCCAGATGCTTCAGGACATCATACTTTCGTGCTAAACGCGAGCTTCTGCTTACAGGAGGTCGCTCCGCGATTGGGGGCATGACGGGCCCTGCTGGTGGGACCGGTGACTGACTAGTACTAGGCACGTCCCACTGTTCACTAGCTAAAGCCCGTGAGGTGGCTGTCATGCCACGACCGAAAGGCCATAGTCAGCCAGTGGTAGGGCTGGGATGGTTGCGACGCAGGCAAGGCGGTTCCGCCCGATCCAGAAACACAAACCGTGGTGAAAGTGAACCTGCTTCCACCGGGTGAGGGAGCTGTGAGTGCTTCTCTCTGTACCGGGCCTGCTTCCTGGTCTCGGTAGCATGCACGGCCTGATTGGAGGTGACGACTGCCGTGCCCTGGCGATTCACGTAGCCATGGCTCCGTCGACATTGGCGACGGCTGGGGACATTGGGGAGTTCCACTAGGCGCTCCTCATCGTCGGGAGCCAAAAAGGGATTTACCAACTCTACGGTGTTAATCGAAGCGTACCCCGGGATGTCCGGGAGGTCCACTTGGCGCTCCTCACTGTTGGGAGCCAAGAAGGGATTTACCAACTCTACAGTGTTAACTGAAGCGTACCCCGAGCTATCAGGGAGATCCACCTGGCGCTCCTCACCGTTGGGAGCCAAGAAGGGATTTACCAACTCTACGGTGTTAACCGAAGCGTACCCCGGGCTGTCCGGGAGGTCCACCTAGCGCTCCTCACCGTTGGGAGCCAAGAAGGTATTTACCAACTCTACGGTGTTAACCGAAGCGTACCCCGGGCTCTCAATCGAGGAATCATCCACTACCGGACGGGATCTCGTAGGGATCCCCATCTCCGGGGGCATGAAATCGCCAAGCATGCGAGAAGATGATGGCACTGGCAGGGCACGTTATTTCTTCTTGCATCGCCACCTACTCTTCTGGGAAGAAGTAGGCTGGGACGATGAGGCCAAAGCGGCGCTCACAGACTCTGAGGGCTCTGGACGACTCAGGTGGGCACGAATGATGCCATGGGCACGGGCGACCGTCCTGCGGGCCATCCAATCATTATACTTCTGGGACCCCTGGTTGGAAACCTATTCCCACCCATCCCCATAGTCATTTCTACCATCGGATCCCATGAAAACACCTGCCACCTGCGCCGGGGCTGGGCCCAACCTGACTATGTTGTTGTCAATCTGGTCTTGGATCCAGTCCTTGAACACATAACATTGTTGGATGGTGTGTCCCAGGATTCGGTGATAAGGGAAGTAGTTAGGGTGATCAGTGAGACATGCCTCTTCTGGCTTCCGGCACTCAGGCAGCCGCATGATCCTCTGCTCCAAGGCACTACGGAAATATCCAGGGATATGGGCCTCGCCAAACGAGTAAGCCCGATTCCTTCTGTCTGGAAAGGGGACTCTTGGGGGCTGACCATGGCCAGGGGCCAGAGGAGCAGGCCGAGGAGGCGGAGCCGGATTGCCTCACCTAGGGGGAAGCAGTGTGTTACGCAGAGGCGCCTGCTGATTTCGAGGCGGTCACTGCTGGGCTGGAGGCTGTGCCCGTGGAGGTGGACCCCTATGATCCTGCTGAGATGGCCTCACTGGAAGCAACTATAGCTGTCTGGGGCCCTCTATCTGGGCCACAACAGCGGGCTCGGCTCTGGCGGCTCTCCTTGCAGAGATCACAGGAGGCAGCAGGCATGCCTGATTGGCCTGTTGCAGGGCTTCTTCGAGGCGCTGAGCCTTGTCCGAGAAGTCCCGGAACCCTCCAGGGTAATTCTACGTGATCAGGGAAGGAACCAACTCTGCCTTGACGTTCCCAACACACATCTTCAGTAATTGATCCTGAGTCAGTGGCATGTCAAGGGAGTACGTGAGCCCCTTCCACCGGGCGACGAAGTCCGCGACTCGCACATCTGGACTTTTCTTGCACCTGAAGAGGCCTACAATGTTCGTCTTCTGGGTTGTGGAACTGAACTGGTAGATGAATTGCCGGTGAAGGTCCTCCCAGCTAGTCACCGATCCAACAGGGAGCTGGCTGTAACAGACGAATGCTGGTCCTTCCAGTGTCTGGATGAAGCACCAGAGCTTGGCAGTCTCCTGCTGTGCCGGAGTCCCTAACATAGGCCAGCACCTCGAGTTGAAGTGGGCCAAGTGTTGTGGCGGGTCTCCAGTCCCGTTAAAGGGGGAAAAAGTGGGGTTCTTGAATCCTGGAAGAGCCGGCATGTCATCCAACCACGCTGGGTACGGCTTTCCATCTGGCGGGATCGCCACCTGCCGAGTTTCCAGGGCCTCCAAGCGAGCGATGAGTACTTCCATCAGATCATCCAGATGTGGATTCCTATCCTGACGGGGATCTCTAACCACAAGCGCGTTGCCAGGCTCTTCAATACGGTAGTTGCACTCGACAGCTCGCGGGGCAGCTGGCAGAGCGACTCTCGGAGCGGCCGGAGGAAACCGAGCAGGGTCTCCCAGGTGGTCTCGCCGTTCGGGAGGGTTCAACGAAACATATCGCGTCCTCTTGCCACGGGTTCCAGTATCTCCCCTTTCGGCGAACACGACATGGTCACGGTTGCCCGGGGGGATCTCAGTAAGGGGTAGATGGTCCTGCCCCTGCCGTCCTGGTCTAGGAGCACCGTAGTCAGGCCACCACTCTACAATGTGTTCGACCAAGAGCTCATCAACCAGCCTCTTTTGCTCAGCTAGCTGCTGGTGCAGCGCGGCCTTCTCGGGATCATCCTCTACCTTCTGCACTAAGGCAGATGGGTCAGTGAGTTTGACAAACCCAACATGCTCTTTACCCTTTCCGATATTTCGACCGAGTGTCAGTGCCTCCGTGGGTATAGGAAGACCTAGGAGGCTCCTCTATTGGTGATTAATCCTCCCAGATGGGTCCAGTAGTGGCCTGTCCTCGGGGGGGGGGGGGGGGGGTGAGTCCCCATCAAGGGGCTCCACAATGTTTCCCTCATCTGAAAGGTCAGCCATGTTGACCTCGACTGACCTTGGAGACATTCCCTCAGGGCCTCCCAGTGGATCGGGCTGTCAGCAGATCGCATAGAAGAGGAGAGCAGCGTACTGCCCCCATACGCGGACGTGCGCGTGGGGGGTGGCTTCCTCGATAACTCTGCAGAGTACTTGAAAACTCTGAATGCATTGTTACTGGAGGGCCTCGTGGTGGTCCGGCGACTCGGGGTGCCGGACCGCAGGGAGGGCTGCCAGGTCGACTTAGCGACACTGCTCACCAATCTCCTCGAGATGTGCTTGGCTCCTGGGGTAAGGCACTAGCTGATGGAGGAGGCGGGAGTGAGTCACCCGAAGAATCTGGCGGAAGCATTCAAACTCTCCCGGGGTGAGTGACTCTGGCACATCAAAACCCGATTCTGCGACCGGTCAAAACTTCTCAGGGAAGTGGCCCGCTGCAAGAATAGTACAGAAGATCCACGGCTCCGGTTCGGGGTCCGGAACCTACCGCCCCTGCTCATCCACCAAGGAAAGTCGGGGAATTGGAAATGGTGCCGAGGCAGGCCGCCAGGGCGGTGGGCTGGACGGCGGGGAATACGACGAACAGGCCGATTGGCCGCTGATCCCTAGGTCATCCTCAAGGGGTTGCAGTGACCTGGCTGCCACATTGCGATAGGATGGGCCGGTAGATGGGCCTCCTGTCATAGAGTCGGTGCTCGCCGAGGGTGTGTCGCCTCGCGATTCTTCCGTCGGTCCCCAGAAAGGTTCCTCACCCTCCCTAACAGGGGCAGGAGGTGCTTCCGAGGAGGTCCGTGGCAACTGCGGGCTTGATCCCTGGCGGTACGCCAAGTCCTCGTTCTCCTGGATATACCTCCGAAGGGAGGATGGAATCATACGGATCTCACATTCGGGGAGTACGAGACTGACGCGCCGCGTCCCCATCCCTGCCCTCAACTCAAAGGGTTGGGGGGGAGGTTCCATCGTCGAGTCGTACTCTGCCTCCTAATCCGAGAAACAGACTGGTCTGATTCCCGTCTGGACTCCCCTGACATTCCTCATACGGCGACGACGCCCGACCTTCCTGCCCCTGGGTAGCTCCTTAGGGAAAGGACGACCTCCGTCATGGGGTCCCCTGGCCACAATAGAGCTGGGGCAGAGGGGACTGAAGGCCGGGGTGCGAGGAGCACCGGGATAGATGTCGAAAGGGACATGGGGAGGACCTCCATGTGAGCGGGTGACTGGATACACAACGACTCCATGCTCGCGGCCAGCATTAGGGGGAGTTACCTCATACCCCATGCATCGGGCGCTGGAAGGAGTCACACCCTAAGCATAGCCGTTGCAAAGAAGCTTTCGACTTTCCAGATCGGAGGCACAGAACGCACCTTCATGTTGTGCGGCACTAACGCGGATTGGTCCGCAGTGGCCATGGCCAGTGCCCACGACCGAGAGACTCGACCCAACTTGCCTGCAGGCCGGTCGGGTTTTCAATCCCAGTCGGACACGTGGCTTCCCCTGCGCAACGTGTGCGGGGACCTGGTAACAGGAGTCAGCAGTGGCTCGGGCCACAGTGGCTGCTGATGTCGATGCCCCTGGATGGGAATTCTCTCCCGCTCGCGCCCGATGCTGGTGTCGAGTCAGATGGGCTGGAACCGGCGGTGCGGGCATGGAGATTGCCTGCTCCTCGGCTCAGGGAGTCGGGCGGCGGCGTCGACGCAGCCTGGCGGGGGTTCTTGCCGTTAACCCCTGGGTTGGATCGCCGATCGGGTGGACCCGGACATCCCCCACCTCATTGGTGTAGGGGAGGGATATGTCATGGCGCTCTGGGTATAGACTCCCGAAGTAGTTGAACGTCGGCGTAGGGAGCGGCGGCTCCCTGCGCGGCCCTCGAGGGCGGCGATGGTGGTGAGGCACAACCACCTCTAGATCCAAACGGGCCATGCCCTGGTGGGGATGACGCCTTCCTCATCATACCTACGAACCAGGTCATTGATCACCCTCTACTGGATGATTTCCGACTGGGATAGGGTGCGCAAGCGCCTGGCTGCTACGGCGGTCGAAGTCGGAGCGGCCGTGAAATGGGCGGGACCGCGCGGGGTGGCCACGTCGGTGCTGCCCCTGCCCCTACGCCGGTGGGCAGGTAGCGATCGAGCTTTGAGTGCAGTGATCTGATTCCTGGAAACAGGGAGATGAACCCATTAGCATCAACAGGAAAGGATATTAACAACCAAAGCCCATTGTAATTCCGTCGTCCATGGTTAGTGAGAGGGATCCATGCTGACGACGTCGCAGAACGGATTAGTCAACGCCCTGATGGCCTCGACCCTTGGTGGGTTCACATCCCGATGAGGGTTACCCAGACCTAGTGACATGCTATTTTTCCGTCGTCCCGGTGAGGGCTACCATTCCCCGTGTTGAGGAGAAGAGCTTCACGTCGGTTTCACCATTTTTGTGGAGCTGACGCCCCAACGGCTACCATTCCCCATGTTGAGGAGAAGAGCTTCATGTCGGGTTCACCATTTTTGTGGAGCCGACGCCCCAACGACTACCATTCCCCATGTTGAGGAGAAGAGCTTGCCGTCAGGTTCACCATTTTTGTTTCTGACGCTTTTGCCGGGGCGCGCGCGCATCCGTCTGTGGGGAGGACGCGCTGCTTGTTGCCCCGCATTCCCGCTTTCCAAAGGTGGACGACATCCGTTCCTTGTTCAGGGACGTCTGATCCTTGATCAAAACCGGGATGATGGGATGTCGGTTCTTCCTTCCGTGGATTCCTCCTCGGAGCTCATCACCTAGTCCGGGTCTCCCTCATAGATTTAAGACGGGTTCGTGAAGCTCATTCCCGGTGCCATATCTACATGGACACTAGTTAATTAAACTACTTCCGTCAAGACTCTCCAAGGGGTCTTGTCGGGGCAGCAACCTTCGGTGAGGAGAATGGTAGCGTTGGGGCGTCGTCGGCATGTCTGTCTTTGGTCCCTCATCACAGGGCTTCTCGAGGGCACGGAAGCCCGAGGTATCCCACATTGAACATGGGGAATGTGTACCATATGAGGTTTTCCTTAGCTTCCCATGTTTAACACGAGGTATGTCGCGAGTTTAACGTCTTTCGTAGACGTATCGGGTTGAAGGACCCCTAGTGGGGAACACCAATGTTGGGGCAAGCAAGTGGGTGGCTTCCTGGATGCTATGGAGTGGGATGGGGTGGCATGATCTCACCAGGATGTGGCGGCCCGGGTAAGGATCAGGATGGATGGTGGAGTGAGACATGGGGCTTACGTTCTGAGGCGGCCCAAGAGGGGGAATACAGTTTAACGTCATGATGGATGAGGGGTTCGGGGCTTACGCTCTGAGGCGGCCCAAGGTGTTCAGGGAACCCACATGGAGAGGTCGGGATGACCGGGTGGTGGGCTTGAACCTTGTGGGGCTTCCTACGTACCATTCCTTGACATGAATCAAAGTCCTCGTAGTTCGGGGGAGAATGGGGGCTTGGAACACCGACAAGGAGACGGTCTGGGCTAATGATTGTTGGGATTGAACCTCAGGGAGGCTTCCTACATACCATGCCTTAACACGGATCAAAGTCCACGTAGTTCGTTGGGATGGATTGGGGCTTACGCTCTGGGGCGGCCCAAGAAGAGGAACACAGTTTAACGTCATGCAGGACGAGGGCATATAGTTTAACGTCATGCGGGATGAGGGCATACAGTTTAACGTCATGCGGGATGAGGTCATGTGGGGCTTACGCTCTGAGGTGGCCCAATGTGGGTATGGGGATTAGGCTCTGAGGCGGCCCATGGTGGATAGTGAACCGACGTGAGGAGGTCAGAACAAATGGGTGGTGGGATTGAACCTCGTGGAGGCTTCCTACGTACCATGCCTTGACATGGATCAAAGTCCCCGTAGTTTGCTGGGATGGGGATTACGCTCTAGGGCGGCCCATAAGAGGATTTCATGGTCGGTGCGCACTCTTAGGCCACGTGAGTCATGCTCGGTGTGGGAAACAAGAGGCAGCCGGGACCAGACGATCACGTCGCGAAGGGTGCGTCCGTGAGAAGCGGAATGGGGCTTATGCGTTGAGCGGCCCAAAGAGGAAACAGGGGATTATGCGTGGTTAGCATCCCTTGGTGCCGGGGCTTACTCCAGGGTGGAGGCCCATGGTGCGACAAAGCGCAGTGGGAAAAGGACTCCACTGGACTTGGTAGGGGGAAGTACGGAGATGCACGGGTGTAGTCATCCTCAAGAGAGGCTAGGGGCTTACGCTCTGAGGCAGCCCTTCCCCCACAGACAAATGCCGCTCCAGCAAGTAGGATCTCATTCCATGTGAGGAAGAGTCCATTCCCGTGGAGACGAGTGGTGTAAAGAATGTCCGGGCTGGGGGGACCCTGCGTGCGAAGCACGAGGTCGGACCACAGTTTAACGTCTTGTGTTAAGGACGAGGTGCTTAGCAGTTTAACGTCCTGTAGCTTGGATGGGGTGGGTTTTCTCCACACCCCTAGGGATTACATGCCCAATGCCCTCTACCCCTTGTAGGAGGGAAGGCATCGGCAAGGCCGTGGTGAAGGGGGGCTGCAGGGAAAACCACCAGGGGGTCCACGTTAGCATGGCTATGGGAAGAAGCAATAGCCGTTAGCGTGCCTATGTGGAGAAGCATAAGGCAAAGCAACACAAAGGGAAACACGGCCCAAAGGACCTTGAGGTTACTTCGCACGAGCCAGGAAGGCCGTGCGGGAAAACAACGCATGGCGCGCATGCCCAGCAGGGGAGACATCAAGTGCCGGTGCAGCGGGCAGCCAAGGGGCGTCATGGTGAGGGGTCCTGTGCTTTACGCAAAAAAGGGAAGGTTTGCGTGCAAAACACTGGGACGACGCCCAATTGGAGTAATAGAATTGCGCGCGAAGAGGGAATTACGCACAAGGTTTTGCGCGCAAGGCAGGGTATTGCGCGCACAAGCCACGGATTGTGCGCAATTGGGGAAATCGGGGGAAGGGGAAAATTCACTGAAGCCAGTGGAGTTGCGTGCAAAGGTGAACTCTGGGGCAAGGTTGCGCGAAATGAGGGTTTTACCTGGAAGTCATCTTTCGCGTGGGGGGAGCTGAATTGCATGCACGAGAGTCACTGTGGATTCCTCAATCCCTAAACCATTCGGGGTCACCTTATATTTATAGGTGACCTCTGGCGTGATATCCAGGCGGTACGTGAAATTTTTCACGCCGTGCGCAGCCGGCGCGCAAAAACTCGCCGCGCAGAACCGGGGCGCACAATTATTGTGCGCCGCATTGGCTCAATTCCACGAAACCCGGTAATTCTACGCGCGCAGAACAATTTTTCACGCGGAGCCTCCTTTATTTCGCGCACCACTTCTCGGGCCTCCGGATCGGGCCTCTGATTCTGAATATGACTTCGCTTCGTCATTTCGAAACTTCCTCTGAGAGTTTCGGGAATTTTTCGGCATAAAAAATAAGCTAATAACAAAACCAATGATTCTTTGTGTGCTTTACTACTGTTGGTTAACTACCGCTAACCATAGCATCTGATCTGAACATTCAATCCGGCATCCCCGTGATGCTCTCCACCGACACCATCTCTATGATATCAGCATTCATCGTTCACTTTTCCTTCTCTTCCTGCACCCATTTACCTAGTAAATTGGTGCAATAATAGAAGGAAAAGTGAACGATGAATGCTGATATCATAGAGATGGTGTCCGGTGAGAGCATCACGGGGAAGCCGGATCGAATGTTCAGATCAGAAGGTATGCTAAGCGGTAGTTAACCAAGAGTAGTGAAGAATCCTTAGTTTTGTTATGAAATTTTTGAGTGCTGCACAAGAAATATTCTTCCAACACACTACATTAGCAGAAACAACTGCATAAATGACTAAAATAAAGAGTATAAATGATCCATGCCATAATAGTTTATGTCTAGTGATTTTGGAAATATAGAAACATAAAAAACTAGTTCATAAGAGTCTCTCATTATGTTATGCTTTACTAGAAAGAAAAATCATTTATAAAACCATTCTTTATAAACTAAGGATATAAAACATAACAAAGGGTGATCATATATGCTCAATAAGTGTAAAAAAGGTAGAAATCAATGATCATATAAGGATAACATAAGTGGTTAGAATTCACCTTCATCCTATTTGTGTACAATCTTCCATTCGATATGCTACCCATTCATTTCTAAAAACATCTATATCATCTTGTGAATATGAGTTTTTGTGACAGTCATGGTAGTAATGAAAAAATATAAATACACAAAGGATTAATAAATATTTTAAATGATCTCGTAATTATTTTTGAAAATACCTCTTTAGGGATGCTAGTTTGTTGATGAAATACGATCACTTTCATAAATTTACAAACATAATAACCATAGTTTTTCCCATTTGTTTGTTTTGGACACTACAGAAACATAGAAAAATACAAGTAATTTGTTCTGATATGTGTTTGGATAGTGCAATGTTATTATATATACTAGGATACTTTTCTAGTTGTAGATCTTGTAAGCATTAATGTCCTTAGGCCCTGGATTCATTCCATGAAGTAGAAGATATTGATACACCACCCTATCATAACAGAATCCTCATTAAAAGATAATATAAATTATATAACTAGATGTTTAGTTCTAAAATGTTGGATCTAGTGTATTACACATTAACAAATGCCATCATGCATGGTCAGTTTGTTGCATATCCATGCATTGAATCTAGAAAATAACTCTTTGGAGTATCCAAATTGACTGTAATCAGCATCCAATGCAACCTAAAAACACAAAAATAATAATTAATGAATGAAATAAAAATATAGTTGATATGATTAACTTGAATAGTTTTACCCCTGGATCGTTGGTATTAAAAAGAGTCTTTCATCTGTAAGTTTTTTTTCAAACGATTTGAGTGGGGATGAAATTATTATAGCGTCTTTATCAGAATCTATTTCTTCTTTTGAAGAGGTCATGTGAGGACTAACGAGTCCAAATTTTTGTTCATGGGGAAACCCCTTCAATTGTTTTTCATATATACACCTGTGAAAAATATGAAATGTATTTAGTCATAATTATAATAGTATATCAGATTTTGTAAAATCAAATCATTAAAACATAACTCATGTATACATTTACAACTGAGGCCCCTAACCATTTATACTTGAGGATTTAATTTACATTTTCAACACTAATGAAATCCGATTTTTTCTCTTCATAAATATTTTTTTCAAAATCAATTGTGTGAGTATTTCTGTCTATAAAATTTGTATCCACATGAGCCTACAATGATATTAACTATGGATATAGAATGTGTAGGGTGAATGTGCTCTCAGTAGACCGTTTCAATTTGTTGGCTGATCGTTGAGATAGTTTTGAGCTAATATTTCATTTCAACCCATTCTCTTTGTTGTTCTGTAATAACATTCATCGATTCAAACACTTTTTCATTAAATGTTAAAGGTCCAACTTGAAAAATAAATTGGAAATGGATATCTCGTTGTCGATATGTTTTTTACAAGAATTGACAGCCATGAGATAAATATTCCAACAGCTTATTCAACCATATGAATTTCATCATCATCATTTGAAACAGGTATCTCGGCACTCGGCTCATTAGCTATGTTAATTAACACTCTGACATGATCTGTTGGAATTTGTCTGTTGTGTAGCATGTCGTTCTACATATTGAACACCATTGCCCTCGCTACAAGATGATAGGTGGGAGTTGATAGATATAAATAACAGTCATTTTCACCTTTTATAATATCATTACAAGAAAGGTATCAGGGTCTATGTGATTCACATTTCATAGAAACATTTATTAAAACATTTATTACCTCAGCTAAGTTAGGTTTTTTGGGGGAATGGATTGCCTCAAAGCTGGTGGGGGTGGGGTGGGATCTTCACACAAGGGTTGTTGTTGAGTCGTTTCTTCTCTTTGCCTATCCCCCATCAATATTTCTATAATCTCTCTCTGGTATTATAATTCATCTTGAAAAATAGATAATTTTTCTTGCATCTTTTTCATTTCCTCAGTTTGATCTTCCGCTTGTTTTTGTTTCTGAAAATATGTTTGGGGTTTCACCCCAAAACCCGCACCTCTGAAGCGGCCATACTATTCTAGCTGCTTCAAGGCTATTGAAAGTATGTCTGTATCTGGTGTGGGTGTTGTTGATTCTGGTGACTATTTCAAATAGAAAATATAGTAAATTAAGTAGTTGTTGTTATGTAATAGCGATTTAAAGCAAATCAAATTTATATTATGTCATACTTACACTTGTTTCCCAAAATTTTTGCGTGTTTTTATCTATCAGTATCCCCTCTTTATTTACACGAGACTCATTCCATATCACATGGCATGGGATGGATATGGATTTTGATTTCAATTCACCAATTTGTATATAAATAGAGAAACATGGTTATGGTGTTGTTTTATGTCACATAAAAGTATTACGATAGATTTAAAACACGTACCAATTTTTTCTCAACTGAAGCGTACCCCAACTTTGCTTTACGGTAGGGGAACAATGGTTTGGTTGAACGTTCTTTATTTTCAGCACTCAGTTGTTGTTTCATAAATAAATAACTATCAATCAAGGTAATGAATACAAGAAACATCAAATAACGCATTACCACACACAATGTACCTGAAAATTCTGCTCTGCACGACGATTGCGAAACACTTCCCACGCTCCATAGGATATCAAGTGTGCATAAAGAGGAGGGGGGTGTGGATTTATTTTCCCTTAAAAATATTTAAGATGATATTTCGTTAAAATTTTGTGGAAGCCTCTATGAATCCTTCCTGTAACTTTTAATACATATTCTTTATGTGAGGAATATACTATAAATGCACTCTACAATGGATGATTAAGAGTAAGTCAATGTTTTAGTATTTTATTTTATTTTAATAAATTAAAAAAATTACATCATAATGCTACCGTAATCTCATCCCACATTAGTGTCTTAAGCCCGATGACAACATGGTGCCATGACTGTACATCAATCAGCACGCGTTGCCGAGTGATAATTCCAATGTAGCTACTAATGATGGCTTTGTTGGGGTTAACATGTTGGCCTCTCTTATTCCATACCACCTCTAATTTGATTCATTTTTCCTTTGCCTTAAGGATTTTTTCTAACACTGTCAAACTACGACGCTCTTGTTTTTTTGTGCCATCAGGGTTTCATTTCCTACCATTTCTTCAGAAGCATCATCATTATGTTCCTTGGAAGCACTATCATTGACACTGGGACCAGCAATAACAGGTTAAAAAACCTATTGTACCTTAGCACTGGGGCCAACAACAACCGGTTGAGAAACCTGTTGTTTCTATGCACTAGGACGAACAACATTAGGTTAAGAGACCTCTTGTGCCTCATGATTGAGTGCATCAGAAGTTGCAGAAGTTATTATCTGTAGAAGTGGTTTAACATTTAATTTATATTAAATAAAATCAACAATTAACAGATAATAACATAAAATAACATAATGTATATTACAATAAACAAATTACCTGATTATTGAACTCTTTTTTTAAAGGCTGAACAGATTTGAACCCTCTATCGACTATGTAAATCCCTTCATTGCGGTCTCCATTGACATAAAAAATGCCGTCTATATTGGGGCCACTGTGAAATGATTGTGAAGTCCCTATGAAAGGGCCATCCTCCATTAAACTTTCATATGACCCTTCAGCTATTTTGGTCGATAACAGAACAATTGATTAGTTTCAGTTTGTGAGGTCTGGAACATAAAATTCTTGTACTGCCTATGATTCCATTATAAATAGTTCTTATTTCTCCCCTTCCTTACTAAAATCAACGTTCACGAATCCCAATTCATCTATTTTAATAGCAATCCTATTATCAACCCACCTGTATTGAAAAATAATCACTTGGAATTTTGTATAATCCAACTCCCATATTTTTTTGATGATTCCAATGTATAACATATTCTCATAGATTTCATTTCTATCCTTAGCACTGGAAACATGCATCACTTTAGCCACAAGTGTATCCCCACTATTCTGTATGGTACTGTCTTCATCATATTCATTAGTATAGATTGTATAACCTTTAACTGCATAAGCATTGTAATATAATACAAACACACTTGCTCCTCCAGCTAGCCATCAAAGTCATTATGAAATTGAGTTCATATTTTCATCTAACTTATTAAAAATATGGTCCTGAAACCATCCTATAAACTATCTATTATGTGTATCTAATATCCAATTTTCATCCCTAGATGGATTCAAATGCCTAAGAATTTCTTTGTGAGTTTGAACATATGGGTCAACATCAAAACCGTTATGAAAAACATAAAGGTGGGCCTGCACCCGATCTGTAATATTGATTGAGATAATCTCTCTTCCAGAAACTCTTTCACCTTCACATTGTCCAGTGTGACAAGATTTCAGTAGGCCAACGTTTTCCACACCAAACCAGTATTCGGTATAGAATTCAATGACTTCATCAAAAATATACTTCTCCACAATACAACCCTCTGGTCGACTTCATTTTTTGACATATCCTTTCAAAATATTGATATAATGTTCAATGGGGTACTTCCATATATAATGTATAGGACCACATAGTCAAATCTCTCTCACCAAATGAACCACCATATCAAAGAATATCGATAGGAAGAACATTTCCAATTCACATAATATGACGACAATTTCTCTTTCCATAGATTGCAATTTCACTGGGTCTATAACTTTGTTGCATATAGATTTGAAGAAGAAATAGAGCTTCATTAATGTATGGAGGAAATTCTTGGGAAAAATTCAATGTAAAGCAATAGGAATTATATCTTGCATCAAAATATGACAATCATGTGATTTCAGACCCTTTAATTTTAAATCGCTCATTGACACGATGTTCTTGATATTTGATGAATATCCCTCTAAAAACTTTATGTCATTCAAGAAGTTGCAAAACTGATATCTCTCCTTCTTGGAAAGAGTGTAAGCAGTAGGAGGAAGAAATGTTCATTTCTTACCCTTCACTGGTGCTAACTCTTCTCGTATTCCCATCTCAACCATGTCCAATCTATCCTTAATTAAATTCTTTGTTTTGCGGGGTGCATTTAGCAACATGCCGATGACACTATCACCTACATTTTTTTCAACATGCATAACATCAAGAAAATGTTTGACATACAGACAATTCTTGTATGGTAATTAAAAAAAACTGATCGCTTTTTCCAACCGGTTTTCATAAGGTTTTTTGAAAATGGTTTATCAAAAGTAGTGTACACATCTATTACTTTCTCAAACAATTGATCACCTGTTAGTGAAGATGGTGCTATACGTTCTTCTGAACTTCTGTCGAATGATTTCGTCTAAGATCGATACTTATTCCGTCGAGGTAGAAATCTGTGATATCCTAGAAACATAGTTTTTGATGAATGTTTCAACCTAATTGACTGTGTAACTTGTATGAAAATGGGACACCCTTGAGTTCCTTTAATTAAATATCCTGACAAATTTACATACGTAGGAAAGTCATTTATCATCCCATACAACAAGGAATTCAAAGTGAAATCTTCATTTTTGTAAGCATCATACAACGTAACACATGAATCCCATAATAATTTCAAATCCTCGATCAATGGATCCAAATAAACAAAAATATCATTACCCAGTTGTTTTGGTACTGATATAAGCATAGATAATATGATGTATTTTTGTTTCATGCATAACCACGGTGGTAAGTTATAATTTACCAACATAACCAGCCATGTACTATGACTGCTTCTTTGAAAACCAAAAGGATTCACCCCATCTGTAGATAATGCAAGACTAAGGTTTCTCAGCTCATTTCCAAATTCATGATATTCATGATTAATTCTCTTACACTGAGGAGAGTCTATTGGGTGACATAATTTCCCATCTTTAATTCTTGTATTTTCATGCCATGTCAATTGTCCTGCAGTCTCCTCACTTCCATATAGGCACCTAAACCTTGAAATGATTGGAAAGTACCATAAAACTTTCGTAGGATTGGAATCATCTTTCTTGTATTGAGAAGCATCACACATTGGGCATTCTTTAAGTGATTTGTGGTCCTTTAGAAACAATATACAGTCATTTGGGAAGGCATATATTCTTTTATAGATTATACCCATTGAGCGTAGCATTCATTTGGCATCGTATATTCGGCTTAGGAGCTCATTATTTTCTAGGATCATGTCATTCAGGAGAGCAAGTAGTTCTGTAAAACTGACGTCACTCCACCCGTTGACTACTTTCAAATTATAAAACTTCATTATAGCTGACAATGTTGTATATTTAGTGCAACCAACATACAATGGTGTTTTACACAACTCTTTAACTTCTAAAACAATTTTGGGAAATCACAAAGTTCATCTTCAACTATCCTTGTAATTTCTTCAATATGATCTTCATCATCATTCACATTGGTAATCACATCCTCCATACGACCATCTTCATTATTCACGCTTTTAATCATATTAGATGATCCATAAAATGCTGTGTTAACCGAGCCACTACCTACATTAGTTTTTTACCCATGTTTATTGCAACATGTATAACTTTGATCTTTTCCATGACATATTAGGTGTTCTTCCAACTCCTCTGGAATAATTTGTCTTGAATAAAAACAACATAAACACAAAAAAAGGATTTGATAAGGGTCACATTCATGATCTTTTGCAAACTTGATAAACTCTTTGACACCGTCTTCATACTCTTTTGTCAACTGATTGGAATACATCCATTCGTTATTCATATTCATCCTATTTGATACAGTAATATTAATATTTAACAAAAATAATTACCCCAAATATGATAAAAAATCTATGAGAATCCCTTTCACTAGAATGTTTTAGTATCCCACATGTGATCTATATGCATTATTGTAAACTGGGTTTTTAGTGTTTCTATAGAAACATAATGTCTATAGTCAAGAACTATGGTACTAAACTAATAGATGGTATGATTTTCAATAGAGTTCTTGTGGTTGGAAGGATTCATTACATGTGTTTTTATGTTTATTTGACTAGGGTTCCCATAAAGTGTCTCATAGAGTCCTCTAGTGAAGTGGTTTTCTAGGATTTAGTGAAATTGAACTAGTAACAAAGTGGTGGGGCCATTGAAATGGGTAAATTTTGGATTGATATTCAATAGTTAAATAACTACCACATGGAAAAAAATGGCATACCAATCATTCCAATAACCACAACACCATACAAACACACAATTATGCTCACAATCGCAACACCATACAAACCAAACAATCACAATTTCAGATTTTACAAATCATCCCTTATTCAATTCCATTTGTTAATTCACAGGTTATCATAGAAGTTTTATCATCATGGGGCGTTCATTCATTAGTCAATTATATGTAAATTACCAATTTTTATATTCAAATGTTCAATAAGAACCAACCAACATGCAATTCATTTAGTGTTCAAACAAGGACTACCAATGGCCACGATTTTCAGTGGGGTGTTTAGCCTATACATTTCACATTATAACCATCAATATCAAATAGTCATAGCATGCGAACAAGAATAAAACAATGAGTAAGAGGAGAAAACTCACCATGAAGGTGTCGTTCAGCGCGCGGTAGAGGTGCGTTCGCAACAGAGGAGAGGCGCATGACAGAGGAGATTTCCAACTGAAAAGAGAACATAAAATGAGAACTCATATGTTATACCTATCCAAAATAAGTCCAATGAGATTTAGGAATGGGACATTTCTAGTTAAACAATTTTATTGTTCAATAGTGGGATTTTATTTTCTATCTATGATATATGCTTCCTGTTTATTTATTTTTTACGTATCTACTATTTTTCTAGATGTTCAACTTATGTATGGGACATGTATGATTTTTAGGAGAAATATCATTTTAAATTTACTCTAATTTAGGGGTAAAATATTCCACATTAATTGTATCTTTTTTCCAAGGGATCGTTGTTATCTCGTAGGGATCATGAACGCCTCTTACGTTAGTGGAAAGTCAGATCAATTGTTGGTTATGATACCAGCCTAGGTTATATCATTACATTTGTAATTGTAATTGACCCATGTCCATTTAAATATAAGATTTTTTTGGGGGGGGGGTAGACACTAATATATATATGGATTAAGAGAGGTAAAAATTATCCTAGCCTCTCTAATACAAGTGATGAAATATGAAACATACACCGAGTGGGGGAGAACCACCCAAGAGGAGAGGAAGGGGAGGGTGCCGTAGCACAGAGGGGTTCTCGACGAGAAAAGGGAAAAACTAGAAAAACATAAAAGGTTCAAAGGAGAAAGGGGGTGGCCTATCCGGGGGGTAGGGGGGATGCAGGGGTGTGGGGGGGGGTGTGGGTTGTCCAGGGAGGGGGGGGGGGGGTGGGCTTCCTAGGTGGGGTGGGTGGGGGTATATGGGTGTGGGATGTCCACTATGAAACGACCATTAGGGATCCTAAAGAGTGAATTATGAGAGGTGTAAATTATGGGGATGAGGGGTTTGGGTGATGGGGTCGAGTGGAAAATAAAGAATAGGGGAACCTAATAAAAAAGACTAAAAAATCTATTTTTATTTCAAGAATAGGGTACATTATGGTGTAGCCTAAGGGTCTATTGCATAGTGCACCCTATTATGTCACATTGTTGAATTTACACAAGGTATACACTGCAACACTCATCCCCTAGGTAGAATAATTAAATCTTGATCATGAATTGTGATGTGACTATATGCCTCTTGGAATAACATCCACCCCCCAAAAAAATATGGAGGGAATAACATAGCCAACCTCCCACTTGATCCCAACCATTAACATAAGGTGGGTCCCATGGATAAACCCACACACATAAAGGAGGACCTAAAGAGGAATAACCCATCTAACCTTAAACACAATCTGAACCACTAAAATAATTTATGCCTTGTGGAAAACCACATATACCCCATGATGTATAGCCAAACATAAAATTTAAAAAATTTGAAAGAATGTTCACCATGGTGGAGTATCTCTACATTTCAATACCAAGGCCTCTAGGCCTCATCCCCATCATAGATATATAATAACGATTAATATATAATGAGAAATTATGAAAGATAAGCCTTACCCTAGATCTTAGCTAGCTAATGATTGATACCTAGCATCAAGAAAGAGGGTATTACATAAGAATCTTATACATGACACATCCTAAGCATCCTCACTAATCGTATCCATCATTATCATATCCTATAGTTAAAAAATATATCATGACGACCCCAAGACCTATAAGTAACAATATATCAACAAGAAATATCTTTATTCATGTTTAGTTACCAACCTACACCACCCCATGTGTGTATTTACCTGCCCTTAAGGTTATAAGGAATCCACATTATCATTTCCACTAACATCATAATCAACTGCACTCTATGTACTATATCTATAAGGGTTCTAAGGGAGATGTCACAATTTCATATAGCCAGGATAAATATTTTCTGTGGGATAATCAATGCAAAACATGTACTCAACATGATATAAGATTTAAAATAATCCTTGATATATCTCACACAACAACCTACCCACTAGTTATTCCATCACTAGTACCCACCAAGGCATCCCCCCCATCGAATGGTTGAGGGATAAATATCTTAGGAGAATACAAATACCATGGGACATAAGATTATATCTTCTTACCTTCCATGATCTAATGATCACTCTCTAATCTGTTATCTCACATGGTCCAATGGGCCACCCTCCAAATATTATAGACATCCTATACAATGGTTTACACATATTCAGCTCAATACCTAGTCTCCTTAGAGTCCTAAGATATCAAACAAGGTGGTTAGAAATCGATAAATTCAATGCATCAAGAATCATCCAAATTGAATACATTTATAAATAAATGACCACCCAATCTCAAATTCCCTAGAAAGAAACATCACCTTTCTCTATCACAAGAACACCTCATGTATAGAGAACCACCCATTAGTTAGAAGAAAACAAAAATGGGAATAATTTGATCATAAGGATTTTATAAAAAACATTTCTAATAATGTCCCAAATAAACAAAATAAAATATTTTAAGTGTTTGAATCCAAATAAAATGATTTAAAATATCTTCTAAATCAACTCTTAAGAACAATATTATGAATATAATTTTATAAAACCACATGGGATCCAAAAATCCAAAAATAATAACATTTTTAATAGTGAAAGTATATCACAATATTTAAAATATAACTCATATGGGTTAACACACCCTTGTAAAATCTAACAACCCCTTTAGGACACTTCAAGAACATTACACAACCCAAACACATTATTTAGAAATAAATAGGTGTAAAACTACCATTTAAAAACCTTTATATAGTACTGAATTTTATTTTTTAAAATATTTTTATGCTTTGAAGGCCACTTGGGAATTTTTCTATACAATTGGTACTTAACCTATTCCATAATAAGGCTTAAAAACCTCCTAGAAATCAACATTATTCTATCATATGGCACATACATATAAACAAGATGGATGATTCTTCCTTCCATGAAAACTAGTAAACCAAGCCACAATATGTCCTTATAAACCATTAAGGGTTACCAAGTAGGAGGGATTGTAGCGCAGGAGGGATTGCAGAGGAGGAGGGATCACGACAGAGGCAACAACAGCAGAGGTAGTAGTAGCAGAGGAAAAAGCGGCAGAGGAGGAGGAGGGTGGTCACGACGGAGGAGAAGGAAAAGGCAGCGACAATGGAGGATGAGAAGGAGGATGAGGAGGGGTCGCGATGTAGGAGGGGTTGGGTTCAGCTTCCGCGAAGGCTTGAATGGGTGTGAGAGAGGAGGGGCCTGTTAGGGTTCTTTTATAAAAACCACTGGAACCTTTATCAGTTCTAGTTAAAAGTGTTGATAAAGGTATGTTTTATGAGCGCTAAAATAAAAGCGCTGATAAAACATACCTTTATCAGTGCTTTTTTAGCACTGATAAAGCTAGACCTTTATCAGTATTGATAAAGTAACAATTTATCAGCGCTAAAATTATAGCGCTGATGAAACAACTATTTATCAACGCTAAAATTATAGCACTGATAAATACTTATTTTATAAAAGTATAATTTTAATAATTTATTTATAATCCTATTTATTTATTTATAATTATATATTGGATAAATATATAATTATTTATTAATAATTATAACTATAAATAGTATATATTTATAAATATTGGTATATAATTATTAATATATATTAATAAAATTATAATTACAAATGTATTTGAAAAATATTTATATATATCATTAAAAATATAATAAAATATATTTATTATTTAAATATATTTATTTTAATTTTATAAACATATATAGTTCATATGGGTAACATTATGAATTAATCAATATATACCACATCATATAATATACAAATGAACATTCATGCATACATAACATATATGTATATATTCGTTGACCAAATTCATTAGAAAACACACATATATTCAATAATTTTAATTATAAATATATACATTAAAAGGTATTATATATTTATAAATAAATTAAATAAAATAAATAAATTAAATATAACAAATATACTAAATAAAATGAATTAATCTAATAAATATCTAATAAATATAATAAATATAATAAATATAATAAATATAATAAATATAATAAATATAATAATTATTTAATGTAATTTATTATAATATTATAATTATTTAATTACACACACATATATATATATATATTTAATTATAATCTTAGAAATAATTTTTCAATTAAAACATTATATATACATTTTTGAATTATTAAAAAAAAATATTAAATATAAAAAATTATTTTTTATTTAATGTATAGAAATAAACATTATTTTTGAATATAAATATAATAATTTTATATAAATTAATAATAATTTTTTTTTTCATCGCTAATAAATAGCACTGATAAATGTACGCGTTATTTGCGCTAAAAAAGGATCGATAAAGGGTACACCTTTATTAGCGCTTGTTTTAGTGCTGATAAATGTTACCTCTATCAGCACTTTTAGCTAGCTCTAATAAAGGCACACCCCTTAATCAGTGATTTTTGTTTATCACTGATAATGGGCAGCACTTCCCTTGCCCTATTTTGTGGCAGTGCAGCTCCTGAAACAAAAAAAAACTCAGCCTCCTGGAGGGCCTGCTGACCTTTCCAGGGTCTCCTGAAACCTGTGCCTTGCCTTTTTCAGCAGAGTCCAAAATCTATTCTTCTATAATTTTCACCCAAGACTTGGAAGCCTTCTTGCACATTTCAGTACCCCCAAAATTATATTGGCTAGATCCAATACATGCATCACCACCTTCCCTCTAACATAAATCCACCCCATTGGAATCATATTGTGACCACTTTGCAGATACCCATCACCAGAAGCATTATTCAGTGAAATCCTATCCTGCCCAACCCTACCAATAGATTGTGGCTAGAAATGCCCAGCTAATTCTTAAGCCCTACTGGGATCAAGCCTTTAGATTTTTTATATCATGAATTAGCATCATGCCCTGTTGCTAATACTGAATATAAATAAGGTATTTAATAATAAATTTAATTTGATATTTAAAAATAGATAGTAATAATTAATAATCTAATAAATATTAATTACATTATTGTTATCTTAGTTAAAAATTATAATAATAATAATAATAATTAATAATAATTATTAAATATCATTAAATAATTATCGTTATGTAAATTATTTTTTGCGTGTTTTTGAAGAGGTCAGAGACATCGCCCTTTTATTAAGAAACAAAAGTAGAAGTAAAGGGATGAGTTCAAACAAAACACAATTTCCCTCATAAGTTACAATCAATTACAAACCCAAATCTTTGATAATCTCTTTCTAAGCATCACAACTCTCATCGTGTATAGTTTCTTGATTAATTCGACCACATCCATAGCCTTGATGATGATGATATAAATAATAGTTTTTATGATTTATAATTAATTATTATTAAATAATATATTAATTATTATGAATTCATAAAAATACTATATTAATTATTATTACTTTAAATAAAACTTTATAAAATAAGAATATTATTATCATTAATTATGGGATTATTAATTATAAATAAAAATTAATAATAATTTTGTAATAAGTAACATAGTAAAAAATATAAATAAAAAAGTAGTTATTAAATTAATAATATAATTATTAACGTAGTTAATAATTTATATATTTAATTTTTATATAATAATAAATAAATAAAATTATTTAATTCTTAATAATTACAATAATACTGTAATTAATAATGTCATACTTCATAATAATTATGTCCATACACTTTTTAAAGTGTAAATGTTATGTTTTTAATCAATAATATTTGTGTAATGTAAATTAATTTTTATTTATTATATTTATGAATAATGATAATATAATAATTATTAATTAAAGAGGGTTATATATGTACATAGATACAAAGAAATTACATGCATTCAAGAACATGATTACAGATAGTAAAGTCAGGATATTAAATTCATGATAATAAGAAATTAATGATAATTAAGTCATTAAAATGAAGTTATTATAATAAAGCCAAGATAATAAAGTCATTATAATAAATTCATGACAATTATCTTTTATTAAAGTCATGGAAATAATAATAATGTTATAATTTATGAATAATAATAATAATTATCAATAATGATGTAAATAGTCATATTATTATTAAATATTATTAATTATTAATAATCGTGTTATTCATAATAATAATATTAATAATTATGACTAAGTTCTAATCAACATTGATTATTAAATATTAATATAATATTAATAATTATGACTAATAATAATAATAATATAATTAATAATAATTATAGTTACTATTATTAATAAGTAGAAAATATTTACAATTTTTAATTAATTAATTATTTTTTTGAAAGAAACATCTCCAACTAAAATAAATAAATAGAAACCAAAGAACACAGATTTGAGGGGAAAGATGAAAACCGACAAAAAGAGCCCTGATCACCCTTACATGACACCGTGAAGTGCACCACATGAGTTCTCACTCTCCTAACATAGGAGAAAACACAAGAAGCAAAAAAAGGGTACCAAAGATCTAATCATATGGATAATGGACCCGAAAGGCTGACGATTACCTGCATCCTCCTTCAAAGCGTTAATAATAACAAGGTAGTCAAATTCAACTACAATGTTCTTACATCCATGAGAATGGGTAAACAATACCCCACACCATATGGCCATGGCCTCAGCCACTGAAGGAATCCAACAACAATCAACTAAAGAGTGACTAGTCACTATAAGAGAACCTGCATGATTCCAAGAAACAACCCCAATGCCAATGAAAAATCCAAGAAGTGCCACAACGATATTGACCAAGAAGGATCTCAGAGGTGGAGGCAACCATCTAGCTGGGGGAGGATGGGCTGGTGGGTGAGGAAGAACCCCCCATGTGAAGGGGTGGTCCATTGGCCAAGGATTAAAGGCCATAAAGGAAGCCAATTTGGATAACTAAGTAGGAAAATATGAAGAAAGCTTGATGCCGGGTGTGACCCATAGGTCATCTATGATGGTCATGCCACCATCAAGCATATGTGGTGCCCTTCCATTTTCCTACACGAGCTTGCATGAGAATCGTCCTCCCATGTTGCACCCTTTCTCTTGACCAAGTATGCTAGATGCACCATCCAAAGTCACCTCATCCTACCCCGAGGTGAATGCCAGCTACGAACCTTGAAAGGACCTATGTATCCCCTTGCATTGACACATGTGCTGCCCATAAGTATGTGTGCTAAACTTTTCAATCCCTTTCACATTCAAGAATTCATCCATGAAACCCAGAAGGGTTGTTATTGGGGGATTTGAACCCTATTCATATCAGAAGAAAATAGAGTTTTTTAATGTGTTATTAATTTTTTTAAATATTTCCAGGTTAAAAATATTTTTAAAAATATACAGGTAAAGCAGCATCCCCAATGCCACATTTCAGCCAAAATAAAAAAACAACTTACTATTTTTTTATTTAATTTTTTTATTTTGTTTTTTCTTGTTTATATAAATATATACATATAACAAAATTTTCAGAAAAATTTATCTAATATTTAATATCTAGAAGTACTATTATTACAACAGTCAGGATTCTGATAGAAACCCTCACCCAGGGCCCCCTTTTATAAGAGGTCTTGCCCTAGATATCATTCTGCATTTCTGGTGTGGCATTCAGAAATGTTTTAAGTTTGTGGCTTTAAAAGACTATAAAATATAAAATATAAGAACAATATAAATGAAACATAAAAAATTGATTAAACATATAATAAATAGTTGCAAATAAAAAGAATTTCATAATAAATGTTGATGAAAAATAATTTATAAGCTTTCAAAGCAGCCTACTTGAAACTTAAAAATGTTTCAAGTATGTGATTTTGAAATCCTATAAAATAAAAAAAATATAAGACCAATATAAAAGAAAATTAAAACATGGATTAAACATACAATAAATAGTCAAAAATAAAAATAATTTTGTAAAAAATGTTGATGAAAAATAATTTATAATCTTTCAAAACCACCAACATGAAACTTAAAAATGTTTCAAATATGTGACTTTGAAAGGCTATAAAATATAAACTATATGACCAATATAAATGAAAATTAAAACATGGAATAAAAATATAAGAAATATTTTAAAATAAAAAGAATTTTGTAAAAAATGTTGATGAAAAATAATTTATAAACTTTCAAAACCACCTATTTGAAACTTAAAAATGTTCCAAGTATGTGGTTTTGAAAGTCTATAAAATATAAACTATAAGATGAATATAAATAAAACATTAAACATGGATTAAACATATAAAAAATAGTTAATAATTAATTATTTAATTTGTAATATAATTATTAATTATATAATAATTAATTTATTAATTAGTAATATAATTACTAATTAGTAATTATTAATTATATAATTAATTAGTTAATTAGAAATATCATTATTAATTATATAATATTTATTTAGTAATATTATTATTAATTATATAATTATTAATTATTTAATAATTAATTAGTTAATTAGTAATATAATTATTAATTATATAATAATTAATTACATAATTAATAATTATATTACTAATTGTAGTTGAGGGCTTACCCAAGTGGTAAAGGCTCCCCGTAATCCTACATCAGATTTGGGTTCAAATACAGATGAGAGTGAATTTCCACAAGTAGGTGGTGATGCAGTCTTGATGCAAGATGCAGGCAGGTGGTGACGTATGCATGACACAAGATTGGTGAGACATGCAATATGATGTAGGCATGACACTGCATCGGGCATTCAGGCCAGTTTTTGGACCTTTGGTCTATATTATGGGCTTCATGACCACTGGGTCTTTGGGCCATGTAATGAATAAATAAGACATTATGGGTGGGTTATCTCTTGGGGGGGGGGGGGTTGACCTACCTTTCTGTCCGGTGTGCGTGGTGTGTGTGTGTTTAATGTAGTTGTACCCCTATGCATAAGACGACTAGATTGAAGGATAAAAAACCTATGATTGAGAGTTCTCTGGATGAAAAATCATTTGAGGTTACCGACCACAGTAGATATTTCTCTCTCTTCAAAGGTTTGAATGTAGGTATTCATAGGAAAGGAAATGTTTCCCATGTTAAAGGTGACCTGATAGCGATCTTGGAGGGAATAAAAATTGGGGATCACTCCATAACAGCTCACCTCATCCTACTGAGAGGATCTAAACCATGGAAGGTTGAACATCTTATCCAGAGGCTTTTAGAAATTTGGGGATTATCCACCTGGAAGTGTGTTTCATTGGGATGTGGATTTTTCACCTATTTTCCCCTTTAAGGAACTCAAAATGAGAGCATGGGGTTATGGTTCAATCTTCTTTAAGCTGGGAGTGCTTCAAATACAGGAATGGGACCGCAGGTTCTACCCTTATGAAATTGGTAACTCTTCTATTCAGACATGGGTTAAAGTTTATGGATTAAACTAGATTATTTCACATCCTACAATACTATATGACATTTCTTTGTCTATAGACATTCCCATTAAAATAGATAAAGAAACCGAAGTGGAAAAATATGTTCATTATGCTTGATTCATAGTGGAAGTGGACTTATGTTCCACTTTAGTTGATATAGTTTATATTTCTACTGATGAAGAAGAACTTGAGTTTAGAATATAATTTTAAAATCTCCCGAGATTCTGTCTATAATGTAAGGTAATTGGTCATGACTCCTCAAATTTTAGGAGATCTTTTATTTGTGACTTTTTCTCTAACCATGGTCATGATACTAATTCGTTCTTCAAAGAAACTAAATCTATGAAAACCCCTAGTAAGTCTGTGAATGATCAGAAGATGTCTCAGATTGGGGCTCTAGATGCCTAGAGAGAACTGATGAATAACCAGGTGAAAGGAAAAAAAATGGATCAGATTTATAGACACTATGAAGAGGAAAACACTAGAGGTTCTTTGGAGTGTCCCCCAGAAAATTGTATGCATACAGAGGATTTTATTAGTCACCATACCAACTGATTATGGGATGACATTGTTGAGAAAGGAAATGCAGGGATGACTCATCCTCTGGAGGATAGGAAGTCACCAAAGTCAAGTCCAAATTTGGTGGTGGAGAGTTTTAATTCACAAGTAGCAATAGAGGGGTCCAATGTCCTGGGTGATCCCTCTTCTAGAAAGATATATACTTCTAGGAACTCTTTGACATCTATTGAAGATAGCCTATTGAAAGAATCAATCCCTTCCTCTTCTGTTGTTAACAAATGTGTTGGGACCATGTATCCAACACAAGACCAAAGCCCATATGACTCCTCTATCACAAGGTAGGATGGTCAATTGGATATGAAATTTGGAAATCAAGTTGCAGCTACACCTAACATGGATATATCAAAGGAGGATGCTCAGAACAGCTTAGAAGAGGTTGGATGTTTGTCTTCCAACCCTCATCCCTTGGTGAATTCTAATTCTCCAGCTCTGGGCATGGCTACTTTGTCATGAAAATCCCCAACAACTCTAAAAAACACTAATATGAAGGTGACACATTCCAACCCTATTGATGCTCTTGATTATCATCTTAATAATGCAGGGATAACTAATAGAGATGGCACGTTGATATCACCAAATCTGTAAGCCTCACAACATGAGACAGAAGAGAAGACCCCATTGGAGAAACAAAATTCTGCTGTAGAAGAGGACGAACAAGAAGGTTCCTGGAAACAAGCCAATTGGAATAGGGGATGAAAATCTAGAAGTCATAGACGGGGGCATAGAAGGGAAGATTGGAACACTAAAAAAGACAAGTCACAAATTGTAGTATCTCACTCGGATGACTCGAACATTGAATGTCTTATTCAACAAGAAAAAAAATTGGAAGCTCTTCACACCAGGGGTTGTGGACGTGGATGAGGAAGAGGAATATATTGGGGAGCTCTAAGAGATGAAGAGCGCAAGATTGCTGGAAAAATTAGGAAAAAACTTGGCACCTCTCGATGAGGACATTCCTGACTCACATGAACCTAGCTGCTCACTTCCCTATTCCCAACTGCTTTCTATTTCTTATAAAGGTCCTAGCCCTTATCTTTTTATAAAAGTAATATAATTATTAATTATATAATAGTTAATTAGTTAATTAGTAATATAATTATGAATTATAATTATTAATTGTAATTATTAATAATTAATAATTAATAATTAATTATATAATTATTAATAATATAAATATATTAATTTATTAGTTAATTATAATTAATAATAGTATTACTAATTAACTAATTAACTATTATATAATTAATAGTTATATTACTAATTAGCTAATTAATTATTTTATAATTTATAATTATATTACTAATTATTATTAATATAATTATTAATTTGAAATATAATTATTAATTGTATAATTAATTATTAATTAGTAATATAATTATTAATTAGTAATATAATTATTAATTATATAATCATTAATTATATAATAATTTTTTAGTTAACTAGTAATATAATTATTAATTATATAATAATTAATTATATATTTAATAATTATATTACTAATTAATAGTTATATAATTAGTTAATTTTTAATCTAATTATTAATTATATAATAATTAATTAGTTAATAATTAATTATATTTCTAATTAACTAATTATTTATTATATAATTAGTAATTATATAATTAATAATTATATTACTAATTAATTATTGTATAATTAATAATGATATTACTAATTAAACAATTAATTATATAATTAATCATTAATAATTAGTAATTATATTACTACTTAACTAATTAAATATTTTATAATTAATAATTATATAATTAATTATTATATCACCAATGAACTAATTAATTCTTAACTATTTCTTATAAGTCTAATCCATGTTTTAAGTTTCATTTATATTCATCTTATAGTTTATATTATATAGTCTTTCAAATCCACATACTTGAAACATTTTTATGTTTCATGTTGGTGGTTTTGTAAAGCTTATAAATTATTTTTCTTCAACATTTTTTTATGATATTTTCATTTTCGACTATTTCTTATATGTTTAAACCATGTTTTAATATTCATTTATATTGGTCTTATAGTTTTTATTTTATAGGCTTTCAAAGTCACATACTTGAAATAATTCTAAGTTTCAAGTTGGTGGTTTTGAAAGCTTATAATTTTTTTTCATCAACATTTAAAAAAAAAATTCATTTTATTTTAGAATATTTCTTATATGTTTAATCTATTTTTTATGTTTCATTTATATTGGTCTTATAATTTATATTTTATTGTCCTTCAAAATAATTTACTTGAAAAATTTCTTAATCCCACATTGGAAATGCATAATGTTCTGCGCAGGAAATGGAGAACCTGAATCCCACCTCGGAAATGAAAAATGATTTCCAGGGAAAACCCTCTTATAAAAGGGAGCCCTATGTGAGAGTTTTTGTCAGAATGCAGACTACTGTAATAGCAGTACTGCTGGTAGGTGGTGACGCAGGCAGATAATGATGTAGGTTGACGGTGACGCAAGCATAACGCTACATTTGTCCTTCGGTCTAGATTGTGGGCCTTTGGGCCATGTAATGGGCTTTATTCCCACAGGGTCTTCGAGCCATGTACTGAATAAATAAGGCTTGATGGGTAGGCTATCCCATGGGGGGGCTATGGACTGCCTTTCCGGCCTATGTGTGTGGTGTGTGTGTGTGTTTAATGTAATTGTACCCCCAATAACCTAATATATATATATATATATATAAACAAAACAAAACAAAATAAAAATAAAAAAATTAAATAAAAAAATAGTATTTTTTTATTCTGGTTGAAAGGAGGAAGCGGGGATGCCGCTGCTGACTTTCACACATTTTTTTTAAAAATATTTTTATCCTGCACACATTAAAAAAAATCAAAAACACATTAAAAAAACCCAAAGAAAATAGCCTACCAAGTAATGATATATTATAATAATTGTTTTCAAAGAAATCATAATTTTTTGTTTTCATTACTTTCATTATTATTATATTTGTTAAATTAATATATAATTGTATTTTAATCCCTGATATAAAAACAAGATGAGTAGGGGGGACAAAAAAATTTAAGTGGGTATGGCATCAAGATTTTGTTTCAACACCAAATTAATAAACAGGTCTCATCGCACCATAAAGCTCTCAATTTTTGTAAGATAACAAAGATTTTACTTTTTCTAAGTAAAAAACATAGTATGAACCCAATAGCTCTGACCATGTATACCTAGATGTTCTTAGCACTACCATAAAAATGGATTTTCACAGTGCTACCCTTTAATAGTGTTAAAAAAATCACCGATAAAGGCACCCCTTTATCAGTGCATTTTTTAACACAGTTAAAAGGACACCCTTTATCAGTGTTTTTTAGTAGCAGTGATAAATAGGGGTCTTTATCAGTGATTTTTTTACTAGCGCTGATAAAGGGTATGTTTCAAAAAAAAAACTAAAAAATAATATATCAATATATTAATATATAAATATATTTATGTTGATACAAATAAAATATATATATTTTAAATATGTTTTAGATAAGTATAAATAGACATTTACACTTAATATATAAATTATTTAGTGAAAATGGATTCTAAAATATTTTAAAAAATATTATAAATTAATAATTTGTTAATTATTATCAATTAATAATCATTTAATAACAATTCAAAGACACAATAAAATAAAAAAATTAATAAAAGATCTAAAATAAGTTGAAAACATAACTCAAATTTTAAACGGTCATAACTTCTGATCTGGGTATCCGTTTGAGGTCGACCACATATTAAATCAAACCTCGCGATGATCTCTACGTACCAGTGATAGAGGGGAACCCTCTATCACATTTTTTATGAGTACCTAGTTATTCTGTCATGTCTTACGAATGTGCCTACAATTTTCATGGCTGTAATGAATAGGGTTTTCATACATATCTAGATTGTTTTTTCATAGTCTATGTGGATGAAATATTGGTGTATTCTCACACTCATAGAGACCATGCCAATCATCTTGATATCATTCATAGTACACTGATAGAGCATCATCATTATTCCAAGCTTGCTAAGGGCCACTTCTGGATTGACAAAGTTCACTTCTTGGGTCATATTATCTCAGAATAAGGTGTATCCATTAGCCCTGATAAGGTTAGTGTTGTAGTTTCTCGGGAGCATACCAATAATGTGTTTGATATAAAAAGTTTCTTGTGGTTGTATGGATATTACGTGCATTTCATACAAGACTTCTCATGTTTTTCTTCACCACTTACTGGCCTTACAAATAAGGGTGTTAAGTTCATGTGATTAGAAGCGTGTGAGAAATATTTTTAGGATATGAATTGGAGGGTAGTATCGACACCTATTCTTATTATCATAGAGCCTAGAATAAGTTACATAGTCTTTTGTGATGCATCAGGCATTGACCTAGGATAACTATTAATGCAGGAGGATAGAGTTATTCCATATAGATCTTGGTAGTTGAGGCCTCATAATATCAACCCTGCTCTTTATTACACACTTAAACATAATTCATTACTTAAAATTTCACTTAAGAAAACTCTTAGGATTGATATATCTAGTGTCTTGGGAAATTAGAAACATTACATGATAGCTTAAGACATAAAAAAAATCTTTATTGAAAAATTCTTTTACCTGACCACAATATTCCTTCGTACTTAGCATTGCATGGGATAACCTGCAGACATGTATAAAAAAGGGTGAGATATAAATCCTAGTAAGAAATTAAATAGGGAATAAATTGAATATTACCATATATGTTAGACAATATACATATCAATGTATCATAAGAGAAACATGAACATAAAGTCATGATATAGTATGATTATCATAACATGGAAATGTAGCAACAACATTTAACATGATATTAGCATGAGCCAAGCCTCATTGCACAAAGAGCATGAGTAAACCCTCATTGAAATTGAATTAGAATTATTAAAACATAATTTCAATTGAATTATCATGAGTAAACCCTCATTTAACTTGACGTATCATGATACTATTCTTTACCCAATGCATTGGATAACTATTAGGGTGAACCCTTCTTAATCATTTCATTTCATGCATAAGTGTTCGACATGGATTCATTAAAAATCATAATTTATTCCAAGAATAGAATATTTTGAATACATAAATTTAATTACTCAATTAAAAAGTACATGTTCAAAAAGGAGAATACCCTTTGTAGAGAAATGGGTATGGTATTCACTTACATGATGATTTTGGCATGGGAAATTTTGTTGTAACTTCAGTGACATAATGACATCAAATAAAAATCTTAAAATGGGTTGATGAGATAGAAAGGGGTCTACCATAATTTATACATTAAATTGATAGTAATGGGGTCATGTAACATAATATCCCAACATATTTAAATGAATTTAGATGCATAATATAAAATAATTGCTTGAATGTAAATGAGGTGAGAGAAATTCTTTACAGAATTTCAACATGGTAACAGGTGTACATGGGAGGAATTAATGAGAGAGAAATAGGTATATAATCATTCAAACATAATGAGGGATGTATGGGATAGGTGATAAATCATACCACACCATTTATAATTTAAAAAAAAGTCATAACAAAATAATGAAATTTGGACAAAAATGAGAAAGGAAGAAATCCCTTACTTGGAAGTGTGACACCAAAGGCTTGGGAGAGGCTTGATAGAGGCTTAAAGGGAGATTGGGGTGCCTTGGTAGGATTATAGAGAGAGGAGTTCATAGTTTGGTCAATCTCCAAAGGTTTTGAGTGATGAGGAATGGGATATTGAGTGAGTTTATATAGGAAAGGACAGGGAATTCTTTTATTATTTAGGATTTGGACACTGAACATTAAACTAATCAAAACAACAAACCATCCAATGGGTTTTTACCATATTTTTTTCCAAATTGGAGTGGGAAAAAATATTTTATAATTCCAATGTCCCAATATAATAAAAAATTAGGCTTTATTATGTGTATGTGAGTCACACTCTTAAGAAAATCATTTTAAAATGTTAAGATAGCTTATAAGTCTTTGAGGGTCCACTCAAGAATTGTAAAGTTAATAAAACAAATCTAAAATCACATTATTTTTAATTTAAACCATATATTGGACGAATATACTTTTTATATTATTTTATTACATCACTATTGGGTCATTATGATGTCACAAAACACATTATATATTTAAACGGTATTTAATTTTTACCCAAAAATTCAACTGTCTCAGAAAATTATGAAAAATTAACCATTAGATAATTTAGACATGTTGAATCCAAAAATTATATTAATTTTATATAAATAATTTTCTAAATATTTAATTTTTTATTTTAAAATAAAAACTAACAGTTATTGAAAATCCATGGGTTTTGACAAAAACAATTTTCAAACCTTAATAAAAATTACAATTGTATTCCTAAAAATTATATGATCATTTATTTTTAAAGAAAAGTAATTTATAAATACTATTTTATTAAAATATTATTTATTTTAAAAATCCATTAATTCATAAAAATAGATTTCTTAATAGAATATTAAATAAAAATACTATTTTTGCTTTAAAAACCATTTACAAAGTAACAATAATAAAATGAATGTATATTATTTATAAAAAATAATAATACAAAAAATAATATTGATAGGTTCTTGGTACATAACACCTTATAAAACTCACATAAGACCTAAGGTAAGGTGTGCGATGGTGACAAACTCTTGGGGTAGCTCGGATAACATCGCATGGGTGGTAATCTCTATCAACTTCAACTTCTCCTATAGGAGATTCCATTCAAGCTTAAGAAGTTGATTCTCATCTAGGGTTTGGTAATGAGCAAAGCCCAGAGATGCTACCTTCTTTCCAAACTCTGAAAAATGGGATTTTTATGGGGAAATTCTACTTGATGAGGCCATCACTTCCTTTTTCTGAGTAAATTGGATTTGTTGATGCCCTATATTTATACTAATAATGTGATCACTATTAAAAAAAATATTAGAAATGGTGAAAATTATTAACGGTATTTTAAATATATATAAAAACAAAACCAAGGAAGTGCATATGTTTTATATAACCATTTTACATAATAAGACATTTAATTAGATCAAGAGGAATTTTCATTAATAAAATTTTGGGTCATTACAATATTCACCCATTAAGAAATTTTGCCCTCTAAATTTCCTTTTCCCACACTAAAATAGATAAGGGTAACTTTTCTTCATCAAATACTCTGATTCCCACATTTCTTCTTCAAACTTGTGGTTTTTCCACAACACCTTGATGCGGGGAATTTTCTTATTTCGTGGAACTTTTTCCCAATGATATAATATCTTCACCATATTCTCTGCATAGAAGTTGTCATTCTCCAATGGTACCACCTATGGATTGAGTACATGCGATGGGTCAGGTATGTACTTCCTTAAGAGTGATACATGGAATACATCATGTACTTGAGATGGGTATAGTGGGAGTGCTAGTCGATAAACCACTTCTCCAATGCGATCAAGGATCTCAAAAGGAACGATGTACCTTGGACTAAGCTTTCACTTCTTCCCAAATCCCACAACTCACTTCCATGGTGATATGTGAAGGAATAACATGTCTCTAACATCAAACTCTAGGTCTCACCGATTATTATCTTCATAGCTATTTTGTCGACTCTGAGCAGCTTTAATGTGCTATTGGATGGTCTTAACCTTCTCTAACATTTCTTCAACAATTCCTAGACCTAAGATTTTTCACTCCCCATCTTCATCCCAACATGTCGGTGCTCTGCACCTCTTCCCATAAAGGGATTCATAAAGATCCATTTGGATGCTTGAGTGGAAACTTTTATTGTAAGAGAACTCAAAAAGTGGAAGTTATTGATCCCATCCTCCTTTGATGTCCATTGAGAATGCTCTCAACATGTCCTCATGTTTTTCGATAGTTCTCTCAGATTGGCCATTAGTTTGAGGATGATAAACCGTATGAAAGTTCAACTCGGTATTCGAAGAATGTTGGAGACTCTTCCAGATATTAGAGGTGAATCTTGGATATCGATTAAATAAAATCGATAGTGGTACTACATGAAGCCTTACCACTTCTATAATGTATATCCATTCCAGTTGATCCAATGATAAATCATCTCGAATAGCAATGAAGTGTATAGTATTTGTAAGATGATCCACAACAACCCTGATAACATTATTTCCTTTGGATGTATTTGGAAGTCCGATGACCAAGTCCACGGTGATGTTCTCCCATTTCCATGTTGGTATGGGTAATTATTGCATCATCCACATAGACTTATGCCTCTCAGCCTTCACTTGCTGACATACCATTCATTTTGATTTATACTCAATAATATCCTTCTTCATGTTATCCCACCATTAATGCTCTCTGAGATCTCAATACATCTTTGTCTTTCCTAGGTGAATGGAGAAATTTGAACTATGTGCATCATCCAAAAGTTCATTATTTAACTCCAGATTTTATGGAACACATAGTCTTGTCCCAAATCTCACAATTACTTCTTCATTAACATTTAACATTGAGGATTTCTCATTTTTTATAGTTTCTACTTTCTTCTGAATTCCCACATCATCCTTTGATCATCCTTTAACATTTCCAAAATAGATGGTTTATCAATCATTTGTGAAAGGATTGATGATGTTCTCTTATTTATGATTCCCATGTCCATATTTATCAAATCTAAGAAGATTGGATACTTTTCAATTCTCATCAATGAAAGAGTTTCTATATCCTTTCTACTTAGAGCATCTTCCACCTTGTTTTCTTTCCCCGAATGGTAGTGGATTGAGAAGTCATAGTCTTTGATCAGCTCTAACCATCTTTGTTGGTGCATGTTAAACTCTTTCTATGTGAATATATACATGATGATTTTTTAATCTGTATATATTTCACACTTCTCCCTAAAGAGGTAATGTCACCAAGTTTTCAAAGAAAAGATTACTGCAACCAACTCCAGATCATGTGTTGGATAGTTTTTCTCATGAAATTTCAATTTTTTTGAATCATAGGTAATAAATTTTTCATTTTTCATCAACACACAACCCATTCCCTTCTTTGAAGCATCACTAAATACCACAAAAAGTTCTGCACTTGTGGGTAGTGTGAGCACATGCGCAGTGATAAGCCCCCTTTTCAACTCCTTGAAGATATCTTTGCATTCATCACTCCAAGGAAACTTGACTCCCTTCCAAGTTAGCTTGGTAAGAGGGTTGGATAATCATTAGAAATTTCTTACAAATCCAAAATATTATCCAGATAACCCAAGGAAGCTACGAATATTCTTCACCGATGTTGGACTCATCCATCCCTCAATTGCAACTGTCTTAGAGGGATCCATAGATATCCCATTTCTTGTGATGATATGACCCAAGAATGAGACTTCCTTCAACCAGAACACACAATTTATGTACTTTTCATAGAGATTCTCCTTTCACAAGGTATCTAGTATAGTGATTATATGCTCCTCATGAACCTCCTTGGTTTTGGAGTATATTAAAATTCAATCTATAAAGACTACCACAAATTTGTTGAGGTAATCTCTCAAGACTCTATTCATAATTTCCATGAATATTTCTGGAGTATTAGTGAGTCTTAGAGGCATTACTATGAATTCATAGTGCTCATACCTTGTACAAAAAGATGTCTTAGGGATATCCTCCTTCTTCACCCATACTTGTTAATATCCTGACTGCAGATCCACCTTGGATAAGTATTGTTCTCCATGTAGCTAATCAAACATGTCATCAATTCATAGAAGAGGATACTTGTTCTTTATCATGATTTGGTTGATCTAACGATAATCAATGTAAAGGCACATTGACCCATCCTTCTTCTTGACAAAGAGGACTGATGCACCCAATGGTGATTCACTTGGGTGTATAAACCATTTCTCTAGATTCTCATGTAGTTGTTTCTTTATCTCCTCAAGCTCCACAATAACCAGTCTATATGTATTCTTAGATATTGGAAAAACTATAGGTATAAGATCAATCAAGAATTCAACATCTCTTCTCGGAGGAAGAGCATAAAATTAATTAGGAAACACTTCATAAAATTCCCTCACAATATGCATGTATTCAAGGATGGTTTCTTCCTTAAACTCAATCATCTGAGAAAGATACAAATTCTCATATGGTAGTAATATCCATGATTGAGATAATGGTGCTAAAGAAAATTCATCCTCCTCCTTGCACATGTACATAATCAGGGGTCGATTCGCTATATGGAGAGTGATTTCCCTCTCATGGAAATTTATGTTGTCTCTATATAAATAAATCCAATCCATGCCAAGAATTGCATCAAATTCCACCATAGGGAATATGAAGAGGTTTTTTGGGAAGTTTAATCCACAAATTATGACAGGGGGGAGTTATATTCATAGGATGCAATGATTTCCCCATTTTCCATTCTCACTGACATCTCTTCTTACATGATTTGTGGCAGTGTTGGGATTGTTATACTAAACATTAGAGATATAAAAGAATGCATCGAACCATAATCAAAATGTACATTTTCTATTCGTGAATGAATAACTAGAGTACATGTCAGAACTTCATTTTTGGGGTTTTCTTCGACAATAGTGATGGAAAAATCCCACCCTTGCTACCTTGGAGGCTATTGGTTGCCTCTAAAACCCCTTGGTTTAGGAAAGTGGTTTGTAAAGTGCCCTAGTTCTTTGATGTTTAAGAAATGAACAATGAATTAAGAGTCGAACAGAGTGTTCCTCTCCTCTGTCATAGTAGTAGGTTTTTCTTTTTTTTAATTAATGGCCAGGTTCCCTTGTCTTCCACACCTAAAGCATTTCCTCGTCCCATTTAAGAAATTTCTAGGGTGCTTCTTTCCACACCTTTGGTGAGTTGGGTGCTATAATTTCTTAGCACTGTTGGATTTATCCACTGGTCGGCCAGAATTAATGTCCAATTTCTTCTTCTTATCCCAATAATACCCTTGAGATTTTATGATCTCCTTTTCAACTTTGAGGGCACATCAAACAATTTCCTCACAGATATCAAAGTTAAGGATCACCAGGGATTTCTGTGGGCTAGGTTTTATCCCACCAAAGAAGCATTCAACCTTGAATTTGGGGGTAACAACATAGATGAAGGCATATCATGAAAACCTTGTGAATTTTTCCTCATACGCTATGATATATTCGCTATCTTTTTTGCTTGAGAGAAATGAAGTCCCTTTATATCTTAAGTCATAGGGTGCACAGAAAATATTTATTGAAAAACTTTTTGTGGAAATCCTTTCATTCTAATACCTCGATATCTTTCTCAGGATTAATATTTTTGATCAATGTCCATAATTGACCAGCTTCACCCTCCATATGATAAGTTTCCAGAATAACCTTCTCTTGTTTGGAACATTGAATTTTAGAGAAGATCTTTTCAATGGAGTTGATACTTTGTTTGGTGATTGAGGGATTATATGATCCATTAAAAGTAGGAGGCCTTTATCTCATAAAGCTCTCGATTGCAGCTTTTTATTTCTTGGGGGGGGGGGGTTGAACAGTCATCTTGACCCATGTTTCTATTCCAAACTAGAGTTAACTGAGAGAGTATCATGAAAAAGTTTGCGATTCCCTCTCCCATCGGATTGAGAATCTCATTAGAACAGCCATCACATTGATCTTCACATTAGTTATTAGCCTGATTCCTCCTATTATCGGCCATTAGTTATAATAAAAGGAAAGTTAGGGGTAACACATAAAGGGTAATACAATGAAAAAAAGTGATAACTTATAAATTACATTTATTTCCTTAACTTATGAATTTACAGGCTTCAATCTATGCTATCCATGATCTACTTCCCAACATATATTCTTTGGGGGGTTTTTATTCCCTTAATAATGGTTCATACTAATCTATTTAATTTACCAAAGAATATCCCCTAGGAGTGTCGCAACCAATAGTTTAGAAAGTCCCGATGTCATGCACCGGTTCTCGTTCGAGTCTAGCTCAAAAAGGTGTTTTCAGGTTTTACCCCTCGATACATCTATGCCAGAGCCACCTCTACTTGTTCATATCCAGACATGATCTTTTTTTTAATAATCCACTTACTATATACTCAACAAAATTTAGGGATGTTTTTATTATGATTAGTCATATCCCTAAGTATTTCACTAGTGTTTTCTAATCCTAATACCAAAAATAATGAAACCTATCCTTTGATACCAACTATAACAACCCTGCTCTTTATTTCACACTAAAACATAATTCATTACATAAAATTGAACTTAAAAAAATCCTAGGATTTATAGATATTGTGACTTGGGAAATTAGGAACATTACATGAAAAATTAAGTCATAAAAAAAACATCTTTATTGAAAACTTCTTTTACTTGACCATAACATTCCTTCATACTTAGCATTGTATGGGATAACTTGAGGACATGTTTAAAAAAAGGTTGGATATAAAGCCCAGTAAGGGAGTATACAAGGCATAACATGAAGAATAAAATACATGTTAGACAATAGGCATATCAATGGATCATAATATAAATATGAACATAAAGGAATGATATTGTATGATTATCATAACATGGAAATGTGTCAACGTCATTTAACATGATATTTGAATGAGACAAGGCTCATTGCACATGGAGAATGTGTAAACACTAATTTCACTTGAATAAGCATGATTAAACTGTCATTTCATTTTAATTAGCCTGATTAAACCCTCATTTCACTTGACTTTTCATGATACTATTATTTACCCAATGCAGTGGAGCGCTATTAAGGCACACCCTTCTTAATCACTTTATTTCATGCATAAGTGTGACAATTTGATTCATTAAACATCATAATATATTCCAAGAATAAGATATGTGGAATACATAAATGTAATTCCTTAATCAACAAGTACATGTGAATAAAGGTGAATACCCTTAGATAACTTCAGCATCATAATGACGTCAAATAGAAATCATAAAATGGTTTGATGAGAGATAAATGGGTCTATCATCATTTGTACATGAAATGGACAATGGGTTAATGTATCATAATATCCCAACATATTTAAAGGAATTTAGATGCATAATATAAAATAATTCCTTGAATGTAAATGAGGAGAGAGAAATTCCTTACGGAATTTCAGCATGGTAACAGGTGTACATGAGAGGCATTAATGAGAGAGAAATAGTTCTATAATCATTAAAAAATAATTATGTATGTATGGGAGTGTTTAAAAATTATACCCAAACTTTTGTAATTGAAAAAAAGTGTATAACAACATAAATAAATTTGGATAGAAATGAGAAAGGAAGAAATCCCTTACTTGGAAGTGTGATCCCAAAGGCTTTGGAGAGGCTTGAGAGAGGATTATAGGGAGCTTGGGAAACCTTGGTAGGATTATATATAGAATAGGGAAGAGTTTGGTTGAGCTCCAAAAGTTTTCAGGGAAGAGAAATGAGAGATTGAGTGGGTTTATATAGGAAAGGAGAGAGAATTCTTTATTATTTAGGTTTTAGACACTGCACATTAAACTAATCAAAACCACAAAAATTCCATGTTTTTGACCCATGGTTTTTTCCAAAGTGGATTGGAAAACAATATTATATAAGGTAAATGGCCGAAAATAATAAAAAATTAGGCTTTCTTATGTGGTGGTGAGTCACACAATCAAGGAAATCATTTAAAAATGTTAAAATAGTTTATAAGTCTTGGAGGGTCCACTAAGGCATTGTAAAATAAATAAAACAAATATAAAATTACATTATATTAATGTTAAAATATATATTGGCAGAATATACCTTTTATAGTATTTTATCACATCACTATTGGGTCATTATGATGTCATAAAACACATTATATATTTAAAAGGTACTTAATTTTTACCCCAAAATTTGACTATCTTAGAAAATTTTAAAAAATTCACCATTAGATAAGTTTGACGTCCTGAATCCAAAAATGATATTAATTTTATTTAGATAATTTAATAAATATGTGAATTTTAAATTTTAAAATAAAACTCGACATTTATTGAAAATTCATGGGTTTTGACAATACATTTTTCAAACCTTAATAAAAATTATAATTGTATTCCTAAAAATTATATGATCATTTATATTTAATAAAAATTAATTTAGTAATAATATTTTATTAAAATATTATTTAATTGAAAAATCCATTAATTCATCAAAAGACATTTCTTAATTGAATATTAACTAAAAATACTATTTATGCTTTAAAAACCATTTACAAAGTAACAATAATAAAATGAATGTATATTCTTTATAAAAAAATAATGTACATAATCATAGTGATAGGGTATTGTTAAATAACCACTTATAACACCTGTGTATGACCTAAGGGTAAAGTTTGCGTTTGTGATAGACTCTTAGGGTGGTTCAGATAACATCGCTCGAGTGGTAATCTCTATCAACTTCCACTTTCCCCATAGAATATTTCATTTAGGATTAATGTGTTGAAGATCGGCATGGAAACGGTCATGAGTGAATCCCAGAGACACTTCCTCCTTTCTGAGCTCTAACAAATGGGATTTGTATGGAGCAATTCTACTGGATGATGCCATCACTTCTTTTTTCTGAGTAAATTGGATTTGTTAAAGCCCTATATTTAAACTAATCATGTGATCACTGTTCAAAAAATATATTATCAATGATAAAAATTCATAATAGTATTATAAAAACCCTAAAGAACAAAACCAAGGAATGAATATGTTTTATATAACCATTTTATGAAATAATACATTTAATTAGATCTAGATGAATTTTCATTAATAAAATTTTGGGTCGTTACACTCATGAAATAAATTACTAGACGAATAACCTCGAGATAACAGTAGTTGTCCATAATTTACATTGTCAGAGACATTATCTGTTAGGCGAGAACTTTGTGGTGTACAAGGACCACAAGAGCCTCAAATAAATCTTCTCATAACATGAATTGAACCTTATACAGTGAAGATGGGTCGAGTATCTACAATCCATTGATTTTTATCTTTCCTATACACATTGGAAGGGAAATGTGGTTGCAGATGCACTGAGTAGGAAAAATCAGGCACGAGAAGTATGGGAATCCAGTGATGAATGGAAATTGATGGACCTCTTCTCTGAGCTACATCTTGAGTTTTATGAAAGTCATGAGAATTATTATCTCTCATCCTTGACAGTTACCTCTTCCCTCCTTGAGAAGGTGAATGGTAGAAAATTTTCTGATCCTAATGGCTTGGTACTCTATTAGAGTATATCAAGAGATAAACCACATCTGGATTGGTTTAAAGATAGAGAAGACATCCTGCATATTCATGGACATGACTGGGTCCCTATATATATGAGAGAGGAGTTGATGAAAGAGTCCCATGCTTCTCAATGACCAGTTCATCCATGTATCTTGAAGATATATTGTGACATGCGGCACCAATATTGGTGGCCTAGGATGAAATTTCAGATAAAAATCTTTATCAATAGGTGTTAAACCTATCAGTAGATGAAGGAGGAGTACCATAGACCTGTAGGCTTTCTACAGCCACATCCATTCCCAAAATGGAAATTAGAAGATGTTTCTATGGACTTTTTAGTCACTTTACCTTGTTCACCTAGAGGAAGTGACCTCGTATGAGTTATCCTTGAAAGAATAAAGAAAGTATCCCACTTCATTCCTATTCGATAGACATTCTCATTTGATGAGATGGGAATACTATATATCTATAAGACCCTATGACTACATGGGGTTCCATGTACTATCATTTTAGATAGGGATGGTCATTTCACGTCACAGTTCTGGCATGGATTGCAGAAGGCTATGAGAACATAGGTTCTTATAAGCACAACTTTTCTCCCTCAGACCAATGTATAATCAAAACAGAGAATATAGGTTCTAGAGGGAATGATCTGAGCAAGTGTACTTGATTTTTGTGATTCTTGGGAGATGTATATCTTTCTCATTGATTTCACCAATAATAATAGCTTCCAAGAAATGATTTAGATGGATCCTTTTAAAGTCTTTTATGGTAGGAAGTGCTGTTCACCATGAACTGGATAGAGGTAGGTGATGAATCCGTACTATTTCCTCATCTCATTCAGGAGTCTTCAGAGAAGGCTTAGCTGATCAGAAAGTGTATGATTACTGCTCAGTCTAGACAAAAATAGTATATTGATCGCCATCGACAATCTATAGAGTTTGAGGTTGGGTATCATGTTTGCCTTTGGGAATTACCCAGGACAGGGTGTAAATGGTTATAGAAGCAAATGGAAGATATCACCTCATTATATAGGTCTATTTTATATTCTATAGAGAGTCAGGTTGGTAGCCTATTGATTGATACTACCTCATAGGTACCATTCCATGAACTCCTTCTTCCATGTTTCACAGCTTCACCAATCATTTGATCCTGAGGAAGTTGAGTTATATGTCGATGCTACCATTGAGGAGTATTCATTATGAATCATTTACTAGAGAATGAAGATTCGCTGAGGATGTTCTATGCCTCTAGTACGTGTGCTATGGTAGCATGACCGCATGCATGATGAGACTTGTGAGTGATAGGCCGATGTTCATGCCCAATGGCCATAGTTTTTCTTAGACATTATTTCACCACCCTTGGAAGGTGAATTGGGGGATGAGTTATTTTAATGGGGAAGATCATAAGAATCCTTTTTTTTACTCAGGTATGGATCCTTAATTTCAGTATAATTATTTATTTTGGACCTAAAATGGATTCTTAATGACTTAGAAAAGGTCAGAATGGTGTCCAAGGAATTTTTAGATCCCAAAAAGCATATTTTTGGGAGAAATAGGCCTAGTTCACGGTTTATAGTAAACTATGTGGGAAGGCTACATGTTTATAGAAAACCATGCGGGTGGCATGCCTTTTTGGATAGAGCCTTACTGTATAGTTGGCACATGGATTCTCAAACCGTTTGACCTAATCGTGTGAGTTCCACCTTTCCTAGGCTCCCATGCATGGTTGGTGCAGAATTTGACAAAATGTGCAGCCAAACTGTGGACATGCTAATTTCTGGGTAAAATGATCATTTTCCCTTAATTATCTAATTAAATATCCTCCTTCCTCCTAATCTAATTTCCAATTGGATTATCCTCCTTTTATATTCATTTGGAGAATTTTGATGTCCTAATATAGGGATTGAGAGATCTCTATTGTCTGTGATCTGTTTGAGCTTCCGTTCATCACATTGGATGCGCAATGGTAAGTACTTGAGTTTGTTAAGCCTTTCTTATTCTCTCTTTCTCTTGAGCTACTTATCGAGGTGTGAGAATTTAAAACTTTTTCTTAGATATACTCGATTATAAGCTAAATAAAATTCCGATATCATAGGAGGATAGGAGTACGACCCAAAGGTGAGTGGTCTATAATTCATCCCTCAAGTTAGTTGATTTTGGAATTGTCAAGTGGGCCCCACCGATTTCATCAGGTACTGTTTATTGAATTTATATGCCATGAGTATAATCATTATAACTGTATTGTTATTCCATTTCCAAATATGTGATTAGTTGTTAGTGGTTATGACCATAACTCCATCCATCCAATGTAGGATGTTATTCCATAATTGGGTTTTTAGTATCTAACACGTTTGAGCAACCGTTCGGGTGTGCCTTGGATTGACCTTTATGGGTAATATTTTCTATATCAAATAGTTTATTTTAATTTATAAATCACATGATGGAAAGTACCAAGTATTCTCACCACTTGACCCACCTAAGGTAAGTTCTTCAATTTGATAATTAAATGTGAAATGGGAATTGGCAAGTATACTAAGTATATGACTTGGCCTTAAAAGTAAATGAATATTAGGCTTCTTGTCCGTATCACCCCTTAACATGTTAATAGAAGGTGGAGCAATGAACCTTTATTATTTAATATTCTTAAATGGATTAAATTAATGGTTTCATGCTACTTGGACTTGTCACACTAATGAAAGTCAAGGCTTGAACCAAATGGACTTATTGATTAATTATGACTTGATTAAATGGTTTCATGCTCAACTATCCTTGAAATACTAATAAAAGGTAATTAATTTAACCCTATGAATTATATATTACATCATTATCAAAATAGGCGTGGACTAACTCAACCTCAAATTCGGTTTTTGAGGGAAATACTTGAGCACTCGAGGACCCCATTCTGAATTAAAGGATGTGGCTTTCTTAGGTTGAGACCCACCAAGAACTTGATCCTTGTCTAACTTTGGATGACTGATATGACACCATAGGATCCCTCATGTAGTACTAAAAGATTCCTTGGATACACTCATTGGATCCATCATTGATAAGTAGGTTCCATGGTTAAATCCCATCGAGGATAGTCATTTATTTGCCCCATTTTACCTTGGATAAACTCTTTGGACTCGGTAGTCGTCTCATTGTAGAATGACTTGGACTATGCTCCTTGGAGTACACTCTTACCCCCATTACAAGATAAAATTATTACTTAGTTGGTTACCCTTGAGGTCTATGTTTCCTTGGTTATTATCTTGGAACTTCATTATTAAATATCATTACATTTTTCCATGTTACATATTGGAACCTTTACTATTATAAACATGTGACCTATTTATAAACTTGTAATAATCAAATAATGAATTTTTTATAGGTTTATAAACCAGCTAAGAGATGAATTAGGTACTTGGGTATTTAGTTACATTGTACTGCTTTACTTTATATATGCATACTTTCAAGCTGATATATTTTATTACACGGGCCGGATGTTATAGACACCATTGGTGGTGTCCCACCAAGATTTATCTCACACCCTCTACAGGTGTTGATTGGTACTCAGAGTATATTACATGAATGAAGGTGTTTATAAATGTAAGTGTATGACTTTAAACACTTGATTTCTTATTGTTTAGGATAGTTCTTGATAGAATATGATCGAGTCGGAGCTCAGATGCTTGAGATAGTCTTTCGATTTCCATTATAGTTTGGTTGAACATGTTATGCCTACTATCTTGTACCCATGTTTTCATGTTTTCTAGTGATATGACATATAATCATTAGTTTTTGTATTTTTTTATGTTATTATAGTTATTTCAGTTATTTTTGTTGCTGTCTCTTTTCTTTATTGTGACTTATATTTACTTATAATGATTCAGCTATTTACCTATGTTTATATCTATCAACTACACTACACTTTGGTAATGAGGGAATAATATCCCCATGGTCACACCCTAAGACCTTGAGGATAGTCGCCATCCTCTAGCATTTGGGGAGATATGCCTAAGGCCATGTGGTGACCAGGCTTGGGGAACCCATTAAGTGGCATCTAGGTCCAGGATGTCACAATTTTATTAAAAGATATAAAATTACTAAAAATATTAAATCCAATAAAGTTATTAGGACACGGTTAAAAATATCACCCAAGATCTAATTATGGGTATTTTTTAATTTTATGGTAACAATATTGACCCTCAAAGAGTAAAAATTAATGTTGTCATAGTAAGAGTTAAAGGGGTTAAATAAGGGTTAAAACTAAATGATAAGGGTTTTAAAGTGACATAAAATTATCTAAAAATTATTGTATGAGAGGATTTTTAACCATACACATCTTATATTCAAAATAACCCACTTTTTACCAATTTATAATTAAAAATTAATTTATATTAATTTAATATTTTGAGAAATTCTAAGATTTCCCCTCCCCCATCCTATAAAAGGGAACCTATTCTTCTCATTTAAACACACTTGAAAAAATTTGGTTCATCCAAGATATACCTTAATACCTTTCACGAATCACTAATATCATTATAGAGTCATTATTTTAGTCACAACACCAATCTTAGTGGTCATAAGGTGTTAAAAAGAGGAGGTTGTCTAAAGAAGAGGTATCATTTTTAATCAAGTGTTTCTGTTTTATTTCTTTTTCCACATCCTCCAAATCTTCTTAAACCATTATAGAATAATAAATATAGAATAATAAATATAATGAGATGTTATTATGTTAGTGTAAGGACCCATATAAATCTATGCTTCCATAAAATGGGAAAATAATTCATCATTAGTGTGTATGGGGGACTACCGCCTCGAGAAACGATGTAATTCATTTTCCACCACTGTCTCTCAAGAATAGTTTTAATGATGGAACTAATATTTTTATATGATATTTGATAAAAAAAATTTATTTAAAATTTTATTGATAATAAATGTAAAAATTTATTCACATTGTGTTAAATATGATTATTTATAAAATATTTGGGATTAGATCATTCATTTGAAAATTTGATGGAAATTCCAGTTTTACCCTTTATAGTGCGCTGTAGTATTTCAAAAATAAATATTTTTATATTCATTATTTGAACATGAAATTTTGTAACTGTGTTCCTGAATTAATTTAATAAAACTTTATGTTCAGGACATTGGAGCTAAATCGTGCATTTGGTCAGACTAAATTGACCATGCAGTCAAAGGTAGGCTGGACCCGTCAGATTGGACATTGGTTCTGTATTTGGGCCATAACTTCTTCATATGAGCTTCGATTGGGCCCAAATTTTTAGAGGAGATCTAAAAAACAATTTTTCAGCAATAATGATTCTGGAAGAATATATGTTTCACACGTTTTGGAGGTCAAATGGGCGGTTCAATTTGGCATAAAATATTTGGCCGAGATTCCCCATTCACACTTGAAACCTCTTTAAACCTAGCCTCTCCTCCACTCTATAAATTAGAGTTTTTCTCATTTATAGGGGTTGATACATTAATTAAGATATTTAAGGAAGAGGATATTTTGTTTCACTCAAATTTTCAAACCATTGTAAGAGGGGTGGCTCTTGAAGCGAGGATCCCCTTATTGAAGCCTTCTTCTTCTTCTTTATGTTGTAATGTTTGCATTTGGGTAATAAAATTATTTGTTCTTCTTTTATTTATTATATTTTATTCAATTTTGTTCATTTATCTTCCTCATTATTCTTACTCTTTGGTATGTAATTCAATAGTATAAACAATATTGCGTTATACCCTTTCTAAACCTTTTCACATGCAAAATGTTTCTACGATGACTACACCACCCATGGAAGCGTAGTTATTTTTAGTAATTGATCTACCTATATCCTTATTCATTCATTTATTTTGAATCAATGAGATACTATAATTAAATTAATATGTTATTTTAATTGAGTTTTTAAATTGGAATAAACTAATCAAGCAATTGAACAATTAACACAAAAACACGCGATGTTGAGATTTTGTGTAAATTGTGAGTGTGTGATCTTAATCGACAATACAAGACCACACATGATAAATTTGTTGGGTTGAAATATAATTCGTAAAATAAATTTATAATCATTTCTTGAGTGGATATGTTATCTAATTAACCAATGACCATAAGTTAACCAAAGAACATCAATCAAAGCAAGGTACTGTGATTCCATGTTCCGAAGTTAACCTAGGGTTTAAGTAATTTCATCTTTGTGGTTAAGTTAACTCCCATAGGGTTAAAGGGTCAAAAAATTAAGGAATAATAATTAAGTAAATGTTAATTTAAATTATAATGATAAATAATTGAGCTAAGAGGTAGAGTTAGATCAATTATGCCTTTTAAAATATTTTTTAAAAAACATCTTCTTGTTTTGTCATTTTAATCGAACTTCATTTCAAAAATAAAAACAAAAAAATATAATCTTCTTCCAGAAAAATTCTTCTATATTTATAAATGATAAAAAAACCCATAATTTTAATTAATTTTATTATTTACTTTTATTTTATTTTAAAAAAATTCTTTAATATATTGTTAAATTTACTTCCTCCTTTGAGAGATAACCTTGGTCAGCCACTCTACTACACCTAAGTACCCAAAAACCACTAATCATTTGATGGTTCCCATGAAAATTTATTTAAAATTAACACAATTTCCAGGGTGGAAAGTAATTATTTCAACCAATTATAGGTATTTATTTTACTTTACATTTTATTCTATTCTTTTCTTCTTTCTTCCTTCTTTACCCAATTTGAATTTTTTCTTCTTCTTTTATTTTTTTCTTCTTCTTTTAGGACCATCAACTAAAACATATCATTTTTATTTTACTATGGTAAACTTTTTTTCTTTTAATTTTTATTTGATTTATGACATGAACTAATATCGAGGATATTTTAGATCTTGACCCTAAGATTGAACATAGCCTTCGTGCTCGAATCATATATTCTCAAACTACGAGAAGTTTCAACATTCTACTAGTTAGAGAATTCCTCCACTCCAAGAACATTGAAATTGGATGAAATTTAAATTAAAACATAAAACAAGAATAAATGGATGAAAATAATGGAAATGAACTTAATAGAACCATTCGAGAATTGGCTGCCCCTGATATTAATTATCAACCAAACTGCATTGCATGCCCAAATCTTGAATCAGACTTTGAACTGAAATCTGGGTTAATTCATCTGATTCAAAAATTTCATGGCCTCTTTGGTGAGGATCTTTATAAACACCTTAAATAATTTTATGTGGTTTTATCAAACCTAAAACCAATAAATATATCTGAAGATCAAATCAAACTAAGAGGATTCCCATTCTCACTTGATGGAGTTGCAAAAGACTGGATGCATTATTTACAACCTGAAGATGTAACTTGTTGGAATGATTTGAAATTTTTTTCCTATAGATATTTTTTACAACATCAAGGACCACATCCTTTCTAAATGTGATATCTGGGATCAAGAAATCCCAAGGGGTGTCAATGCATGATTACTAGGAGTGATTCAAGAAGTTTTGCGCAAGCTGTCTGTATCACCAAATCAGTGAGAAACTCCTCATATAGTACTTCTTTAAAGGACTTAAACCTATGGATATGATCATGGTGGATGATGTGGATAGAGGATCATTGGTGGAAAATACACCAGTAGCTGCACATGCATTGATTTCCAAAATGACCCAAAAATCCCAACAATTTGGCGATTGAGGTACAACGCATGTCAAGGGAGTACATCAGGTAAGTCCTTCTTCTCTAGAGGGTCATTTAGTTGATACAAAGTTGGAATAATTGACCACTATAGTGAGGCATATTGATTTGGATCAAAATACATCCCAACCCCCTTCTTCAAGGCCTTGTGGAATTTACACTGAGACAAGCCACCCAACTGATTTTTCCCATAACTACAGGAAATAGAAGATTGTGCAGCAGTGTTTCCCAGGGGACCATATCAGCAGCAACAACAACCATATCCCCAACATAATATTGATTAATTTTCTCAAAAATACAACCAATGGTGGAAGGATCAATCAGAAATGAGGTATGGCTCTCGACAACAACAAAGGACCCATTTTCAACAAAACTTCCAGTAGCCTCCACCTCAACAACAGGGTTTCCAACAACCCCAAAGGCGATTTGATGCTCAATAATCAATAAATAAACAAAATGGGAATCCACCACCCAAGTTATATTCTAACAATAATGACCTTTTGAAGAAAAATTTTCTTAACCAACAGAATGAGATGAATAGTCAAGGTTTGGAGGTGATGGAGTTGAAGACTCAAATGAGCCAGATTACCACCGCCCTCAATGAACTGGTAAGTAAGAATTATGGAAATATATCTTCCTAACCTACTCCAAATCCCAAGGGGAATGTCAGTTCAATCACATTGAGAAGTGGGAAGAAAAAAACTGATACATATGCACCTATTGTTCCACCAGGATTCACCTCAACTCCGGAGAAGACCCATTCAAAACCAGCTGATGAGCAACCTAAGGAGAAAGATAAAGGTAATACAAAGATTATCTATGTTCTTCATAATCCCCTACCCTTTCCAAATAGGGTTGTACAAACCAAAAATATGGATTAGGAGGTGATTAAAAAACAAGTTTTGGATACATTCAAGCGTGTTGAGATCAACATCCCTCTACATGAAGCTATCAAGAAAATCCCAAGGTATGTGAACATTTTAAAATAACTTTGTACCAATAAAATAAGGCTTAAGGGAAATTAGAGGATCAATATTTGAAGGAATGTTTAAACACTCATTACACCAACTCTAGCAATGCAAAAAAAGTGAAAGGATTTAGGGACATTCACCATCCCATGAACCATAGGGGAGTTGCACTTTTTTTATGCTCTTTGTGATTTAAAAGCTTCCATAAATGTAAGGCCTCACATTGTATTTTCTTCTTTATAGGTTAGTGAGTTGAAACCGACGAGAGTAGTGGTGTAGTTAGTGAATAGAGCTATAACATATCCAGTGGGAGTCCATGAGGATGTACTTTTCTAGGTATGAGAAAAGATCTTCCCAGCATATTTCTATGTGCTTAACATCGAGGATAATCAGGTAAGTTCTCATGCTCCAATTATCTTAGGTAGTAACTTCCTCAAAACTATAAAAAATATCCTAAATGTAAATGAGGGTACACTTTCCAAGGAATTCAAAGATGAAGTTTTGATATTTAATGTTATGGAATCCATGAAGTACCCCTAAGAGGACTATTCTGCATTTGTTATCACCCATTTTGAACCACCAAATAAAAAACCCATGGAATTTTATTGTCCTATTATTAGGGAAATTTTGATTATTGGTTCAAGTTTTATGTCTAAGAGTACTTCCACACCCATTTCTAATGAAAAAACTCTCTTAGATTTGATTTTGAAATGGATTAATATTCTAATTTTGATCATGTGAACTCTTATTATGACTTAGCTATTGAGTATGCTAATGGATTTGATGTTTTATTATCTGATTGTAATGATTTATATTCTAATACTGATGCTCTTTGTGCACATATTTCAGTTCTTTCACTATCTACATCCATACATCACCCCCTTCATTGGAACTCAATTCATTGCCACCAAATCTCAAATAATCATACTTGTTAAGTGGAAAAAGATTTCCTATTATAAAATATAATAATATTCCATTTGAACATGATGAAAATATTTTGAATATTTTGAGGGAGATCATCAGTGAAATCTGGTGGACCTTGGGTGGCATATCGGTTATTAGACCCTCCATTTTCATGCATAGGATTATTTTAGAGGATGTGGCTAAACCAGTTAGGTAGCCATAAAGGAGACTCAATCCAAACTTTCTGGAAATTGTTAAAAAAGAAGTTGAGAAATTGCTTCAGGCAGGTATAATCTTTTCCATTTTAGATTCTTAGTGGGTAAGTCCTATTCAGGTTGTGCATAAGAAAAGTGGTGTTATATTTATTAAAAATGAGAATGATGAGTTGGTTCCAATGAGGGTACAAAATATTTGGAATGTGTGTATTTATTATAGGAAACTAAATCAATCCACTCACAAGGACCATTTCCTCCACCCATTTATTGATCAAATACTTGAGAGACTATATGGGAAGACAAATTATTGTTTCTTTTCTGGATATTTTCAGATTCCTATAGCTCTGGAGGATCAGGAGAAGACTAAATTCACTTGTCCCTTTGAAACATTTTCCTACCTGAGGATGCCATTTGGAATTTTCAATGCCCTAGGTACCTTCCAGAGATGCATGGTGAGTATTTTTTTTCTGATTTTATTAATACCTACATGGATGTATTTATGGATGATTTTATAGTGTATGGATCTTCATTTGATGATTGTATCTCAAGTTTGGGAAAGGTTTTGAATCGTTGTATTGTAAAGAATCTAGTCTTGAACTATGGAAAGTGTCATTTTATGGTAGAGCATGGAATTATCTTAGGGAATGTAGTGTTAAAAAATGGGATAGAGGTTGATAGATCTAAGGTAGATATTATTTCATCCTTTCCATATCTTTCATGTGTGCGTGATGTTAGATCATTCCTAGGTCATGCAGGATTTTATCTGTGCTTCATCAATGATTTTAGTAAGATTGCTCTTCCTATGTCACGATTACTTCAAAAGGATTATAATTTTTTGTTTGATGATCCTTGAAATAATTCCTTTGATGAGCTAAAGATGTGTCTGACCACTCCACTGATTATACAACCCCCACAATGGGAGCTTCCTTTTGAGATTGTGTGTGACGCCTACAACTTCTCGGTTGGAGTTGTCTTATCTCATAGGGTGGAGGGACGTTCACATGTGTTTTTATATGCATTGAGGACACTAGATTCAGCCACGTAAAACTAAACAACCACATAAAAGGAGTTACTTTCTGTCATATTTTCTTTAGATATATTTCATTCATATTTATTGGGCTCTAAAGTAGTTGTTTTTTCTGACCATGCATCTCTTATGTACCTCTTTAAGAATCCATACATAAAGATGAGACTTATCTAATGGATGCACCTTATTTAAGAATTTGATATTGAGATTAAGGAAAAGAAGGGGTTAGAAATCCTGGTGGAAGACCACATGAGTTGGCTTACTCACACATTAGAGGAAGAATCCTTGGACTAGGTACCACTTCAAGACACTTTCCCTGATGAGAATCTTTATTACATATCAGGTACGCATTCATGGTATGCTGATTTAGTGAAATACCTTTTTGCCTATTAAATTCCAACAAATTTAAAGAAACATCAAGTCCAAAAATTAAAGATTGAGTCTAGGTTTTATGTGTGGGATGACCCCTAACTCTAGCACATGTGTAGTGATCAAGTTATTAGGAGGTGTGTTCCTGATCATGAGTTTAAGTCTATTATGCAATTCTATTATACACTTGCTTGCGGTGGAAAGTTTGTATCCCAATGTCCAGCTAGGAAAGTCTTAGACTCTGGATTATATTGGCCTAGGTTATTCCATGATGCCCATGTGTTTTGTAAGTTAGGCTCTCATTGACGACACACTGGGAACATTTCTAGGAGACATGAGATTCCCCAAAAACCCATACTATTTGGTGAAATTTTTGATGTGTGGGGAATTGATTTTAGGTGTCCTTTTCCTAGTTTATTTGGGTTTTTTTGTATATTTTGGTTTTTGTTTATTATGTGAGTAAATGGGTGGAGGCTAAGGCCACCACGACTGATGATTCTCATGTTTTAGTGGACTTTGTCAAGACACAGATTTTTTTGTAGGATTGGAGTACCAATGGACATAAATAGTGACCAAGGGACACACTTCTGCAATCATAATTTTTCTTCCCTTATTTGGAAGTATGGGGTGACACAAAAAGCATCAACACCATACCACCCCCAAAAAAATGTCAAGGATGAGGTTTCAAATCATGAGTTGAAAAAGTTTTTGTAGAAGAATGTGCAGCTGAATAGGAAGGATTGGAGAAAGCACTTGGATGATTCTTTATGGAATTATAGGATAATATACAAGACACCCATAGGTATATCCCCATTTCGGATTGTTTTTGGGAAAGAATCTCATCTCCCCATGGAGGTTGAGAATTATGATTATTGGGATATAAAGAAATGCAACATGGATTTGGCCCAAGATGGAATTCAACGGTAGCTTCAAATTCAAGAGATTAAGAAGATTCTATTATCTTCATATGAGAACTCAAGCCTCTATAAGGAAATATCCAAAGCAGCTCATGAAAAAATGATCCAGAAAATGGGATTTCATGTTGGAGATAAAGTCCTTCTCTGTAGTTCATGATTGAAGCTGATGCCTGGTAAGTTGTGTTCCAGATGGTTAGTTACTTATATTGTATCTAATTTTTTCCTTATGGTGTAGTTGAGATTGCACAATAGGACACTAGAAGGATTTTTACAGTCAATGGGAAACATTTGAAGAAATACATTGAGGAACTTCCAACTAATGCAGTGGATTTCATCACATTGCATGACCCCATCATCACTTGAGCATATAAAGCTGTTCCTAACCCTTTCACTTTTATATTATTTATCCTATTTAAAATTATACATTTCATGTGCATATATCATCTCATAGGTTCACATTGAGGACAATGAAATATTTTAAGTGTGGGGGAGATGACAACAGTTTGGGGTAGATATTTAGGATTTTCAATTGTGTGTTTTGTGCATATTTTCAATTAAGTTTTTGGTTAAAATTAAAAAAAAAACAAAACAAAAAAATATAAAAAAATAGATATATATCCGGTAACATTATCATGTGGAACATATGGAAAATGCATGTTTTCAAAATTCTTTGGTAGAATTATAAGCATGAGTATGATTTCATCATCAAGGGTTCATTTTTATAAAAATTTAAGTCATCAATGATATGAATGGTTGTGTCATTATAAAACCTTTTATATTTTGACATCATTATTTGTGACATTTATTCATGATAAATTATTTCATTGATTTCTCCACACAAAATTTCCCTCAACCATGACTTGTGAAATTTTACTACTCAATTGAAGGTATAGTCATGTTATGTAAAAAAAAATCATTAGTTGATCTATACATTCGTTTCTCTTATGAAAAATTTCATTACTGTACTGAATTGACCTATGCATGTGTACCTGTTATCTGACTATTGTATTCCCTCCAAAAAATATGGTTTGTGTCATGGATAATTCAAAAACAACTCTTCATTGACCTTTGATATTGTTATAACTATTTCTATTAGTTTCTTTAAGAGATCAAACGTGGGTTGAGAGTTGAGTGTGAGATTTTTTCTATGTGAAATGTAAAAAAACAAAAAATAATAATAAATGAGGGGAGTGATGAAATGTACAACATATGGGGATATCTAGGTTGAGAGATTAAGGTTTAACTTTTGAGAATGCTTAAGTGAGTGGGTATTGAAATTAAATTGAAAATGAATATAGAACAGGTTCGGTGAATTAAACCAGGTAAGAAGAATTGTTTTACTTGACCTAAATATACTGAATAAAGGGTGGATTTATGAGATTGGAATCATTGACACACACACACATGTGGATAATTAGTGGAATTGTAGACACATTACTTTTTTTTTCTATGATTAGTGTTATTAATATCACTGGATTTTGTTTTGACATAATTTATGAGACAATGAATTTAAAATTTATTGATATTGAATCTTTATAAGATTTTTACTTTTCTTATATTTACACTGTAGATTGAGAAATTTGAATATGTAATCTTTTTACAATTTTTTTGAATACATGATATGAAGTTTTTCCTAAGAGTACAAAAGGGTAAGTGTGGGGGAGTTGATAAAACACATATTTATTAAATATTTTATTGATAATCAAAGGTAAAATTTCCTGACATTGTGTTAAATATGTTTATTTATAAAATATTTGGGATTAGATCATTCATTTGAAAATTTGATGGAAATTCCAGTTTTACCATTTATAGTGCACTGTAGTATTTCAAAAATAAATATTTTTATATTCATTATATAAAATTAAAGTTTTTTAACTATGTTCCTAACTTAATGGACTACATCTTTTGTTCAGGACATTCAAGCTAAATCATGCGTTAGGTTGGACTAAATAGACCATGAAGTCAAAGGTAGGCTGGACCTACCGGATTGGACATTGGTTCTGTATTTGAGCCATAACTTCTTCATATGAGCTTGGATTGGTTGTTTTTCACCAATAATGATTCTGTAAGAATAGACAGTTCAAATACAGAAGCAAATGGGCGGTCAAATGGGTGGTCAAATGGGCATAATTTATGAGCTTGGATTGGTTGGATTGGATCACACATTTTGGAGGTCAAATGGGCGGTTCAATTTGGCATAAAATATTTGGACGAGATTGACATTCACACTTGAAACCTCTTCAAACCTAGCCTCTCCTCCACTATATAAATTAGTGTTTTTATCATTTGGAGGGTTTGGGACGTGCATTATAATATTTAAGATAGAGGATATTTGGTTTCACTCAAATTATCTTACCATTGTAATAGGGGTGGCTCTTGAAGTGAGGATCCCCTTATCGTAGCCTTCTTCTTCTTATTTATGTTATATTGTTTGCATTTGGGTAATAAACTTATTTGTTCCTATATTTTTTATTCTATTTTATTCTGTTTTATTAATTTCTCTTCCTCATTATTCTTCCTATTTGGGCTGGAATTCAAGTGTAGAAATGAGATTGGGTTATACCCTTTCTAAACCTTTGCACATGCAAAATGTTTCTACGATGACTACACCGCCCATGGAAACGTAGTTATTTTTAGTAATCGATCTACCTTTAACCTTATTCATTTATTTATTTTGAATAAATGAGATACTTTAATTTAATTAGTATGATATTTTAATTGAATTTTTAAATTGGAAGAAACTAAGTAAGCAATTGAACAGTTAACGCAAAAACACGCGAGGTCGAGATTTTGTGTAAATTGTGAGAGCACAACCATAATCAGTAATACAAGAACACATGGGATAAATTTGTAGGGTTAAAATATAATACCTAGACTCAATTAATCCCCATTTACTGAGTGGATATGTTCTCTAATTAACCACTAGCTATAAGCTAACCTAAGAACATCAATCAAAGTTGGGTGGTGTGATTGCATGTTCCCAAGCTAGCCTAGGGTTTAAGTAATTTCTTCTTTATGGTTAAGTTAACTCCTTTAGGGTTTGAGGGTTAAACAATTAGATGATTATAATTAAATGAATTTTAATTTTAATTATAATTATAAATAATTGAGTTAAGAGGTAGAGTTAGATCAATTACGCATTTATAATATTTTAAAAAATATCATCTTCTAGTTGTGTCATTTTAATCGAACTTCATTTCAAAAAAAAATATAATATTATTCCAGAAACCTGATTCTATATTTATAAACTATAAAACCCCCCCATAATTTTAATTAGTGTTCTTATTTAATTTTATTTTATTTTAAAAAATGCCTTTATTATGTTGTCAAATTTATTTCCTCCTTTGAGAGACGACCATGGTCAACCACTCTGCTGCACCTAAGTACCTAAAAACCACTAATCATTTGAGGGTGCCCCTGAAAGCTTCATTAAATATTAAGGACACATGTATAATTATAAAAAATTAATATATCATTTATGTTCTTACCTTTTCATGCACTGATAAAATTATTACATCGTTCGTGTGTACGTGTAGACTACCACCTTCATGAAGCGATGTGATTAATTTTTCATCACCATATCACATGAATGATATATATATATATGTATGTATATTTAAAGAATAAATATGATATTTACGATATTATTATCATTATTTAAGGATAAAATAATACTTACCTACTTGAAAAAAGGAAACAATACTCAAGAGTACGCACGATCTACCGTTTCCAGGATTACAACGTAGTACATTTTTCATAACCTTATTTAATAAATGTATTTAAAAGTATAATTTATGTATAAAAATGATATTTATGTCATTATTATTATTCTAGAGATGATTTAACAATTTCCACTTTGACCATATTCCACATACCTAAGTCAATTTGGACCTATGAACCGAATATCGTCAAAACATCCGACATGAACATAAATAATTACATAATTGTTATAACATGGAAATAAATGATATAAAAGGAACAATAAAATTGAAAAATGTTCTTAATAATGTATAAATTAACCCAGGTTTATTATTCCAAAAGATAAAGATTATATGTGATGAGTCATACTCAAGGTAAGAGATTCTTTAACTAAAAAAACCAAATTTTAAATATTTTAAGGATTTTTTTTGATAATTATATTTCAGGTTCATGTTTTTAAAATATATTTTTTAAATTTATTTATATGGATATTAATTTTTTAAAAATGGAATTTTTTAATTTCACTCAATTTTTTTAAAAAGTATTTTTTGAGGTTTTATGTTATGGACTTTTAAAAAACATTTTTTAAAGTTCCCCTTTCAACAATTTTTAAAAAAGTTAAAAGGAATATTTTTCTAAAATTATACGAAATGATCATATTTTCCTTATATCTTTATTACTCAATTTTTTGAAGCTTCTTTTACAAGTTTACAAGATTATTTTCAAATAAAATGTTTTCATTTTTAAGTGTACAACTATTTAAAAAGAAAAGTGATTTCAAAATAGAAAGGTTATTTCCCTCATGAATGTTGTTTTATATAGAATATTTATGTGTTATGATTATGTTATGGTTCTTGGGAATTGATTACGTGTATGGGTTGTTCTGTTATAAACTATGGTAAGGTGATCCTATTATATCTCTCCAATGCATTGGTAAAAGGGATGGAGTTAAATGATGGGGTTTCTCCTAAGAGATTATGAGAATATACTACAATGGTTATTCCATATGTAACTGTGATGGTTACTTCATGTGTAGACACAAGAGCTACTAAATATGTAATAATTATGTGAAGATGATTCCACAAGTTACCTTTATGATTTATGCTTGTTATGGATTTTATACGACACTTATGGTTAAATATAGTAAGCTAAAGGGCATAAGATTTATGGATGAATGTTATAACTTTGTGAAAAGTTTCCATAAAGCCTTTATGAGTTTTTATTTTTCATTTAAGATTTCTTATGAAATTGTTTGTGGAAAACATTGACTAGAGAAGGTTATTTATTGGGTAATAAAATTTTTATTTTGATCCCAAATTTTATTTTTGAAAAAGGAAAAAAATTATAAGTATTTATTGACTAATGATTTATTTATTTATTTTTATGTCAATTACTGATATTTTTGTGATCATACCATGTTTTTAAAATATATTTCATAGAATTTTATGGAATATTAGGAACACTAATTAGTTAGAGATCAAATTTGTGAAAATATGTTTTAAAAATAACACATTTTTTATTTTAAAAGGGATTCCTTTAGTGGAAAAAATGTATACTGAGTATAAGTTTCAACTTGTATTGTATGTGTTTACACTATAAGAGTTTGTACTGATTCTATAAAACTCTAAACCCAAATGATATTTAAGAAAAAAAAGTGATTTATAGTTTTAAAATAACTATAATATGTATTATTTAAGGCCGAGTCCTTATATAAAATATCATAATCTTGATCAAAAAGTATTTTTTTCATAAACAGTCATATTTTATTGTGTCTACTGATATGGGGAGGTTATTAAAACTAAAAAAAAGGTTCTTCTTATAGCACACACCTAGAAAAAATGGTTAGGAAATATTATTGTGTAGCCCTAATATAACTTTAGAAAATCATTCTTGGTTGTTTAAATCTAGGACCCGATCAAGAGATCCAGTCTATAAGCTATAGAGATTTTCAATTACTAGCTATGGTATGGAATTTAGCTTATCTATTGGATACTGATGAGGACTGGGCCTAAGAAACAACTTTATTTTCTGAATGGTCATATGGTTTAATGATGGATTTATATGTTCAATTTTCTAGTGTATAACAACAATCCCCAATTATACAATGAAATAAGCATACAAGAGTCATTAAAGAAGGTACATCCTAAAAAATGAGGTTATTCCCCATGACAAGGAGGAAGAAAACCAAAATGATGATCCATATCTATAAAAAGAACATTTTTATGATAAGAAAATGTCTAATGATAAAACATATGGAGAAAACAATGATGTTGAAGAGGAAGATGCAAAAGTTGGGGGGGGGTGGGAGTTAGTAGAAATGTAGTACTTTTACAATAACCTTAACACACAATAAATAATACACCCCTATTCACATATTAGTCAGATGTAATGAAACGTTTTCCTGAATTTGAATGGAATATTATCACACCATCAAATGGATTTCCAATAAATTTGGTGAATTGGATGAAATATTATATGTTGGAAGATATTTTCCACGTAAAGATTTCATGAAAAACATACTAAAAGGATTTCATTATGAGAGACACTATAGATATTTAGTTCAGGAATCAAGCCATAAAATATAAATCATATGGTTTGAAAAATATAGGGATGATTATAGATTCCTATTGAGGGTGATTCCTGACATCTCATTTGAAGGTTAGATAATTTCTAAGATTGAGACATCTCATACTTAAATTTAGTCAAACCTAACACAAGATCATTCATCATTGGATGCGGAATTTGGGTCATATATTATTATTTAGATGATCAAGACCTTCCAAGATGTTTGTATCACACTTGTGTAGGATATTATACAACAATATTTTGGTTAGAAGGTTTCCTATGCAAAGGCATGCATGAAAAAACAGAAGGTAGTTTTTAAATCTATAGTGATTGGGATGAATCATATAGTATTTTTATATAATTTATATCTATATTGAGACACAACAATCAAGTTTTCTTCCATCTCAATACAAATGAACACGTGTCTCAAGATAACTAGCTTTATCTATCTCATGTAAAATTTCATTGGTTGTTCTCAGCATTCCTTCCATGTATTTCGGTGTTTTTTCTGCAAAAATTTCAAAAAGTTGATGGGAAATTTCTATATAGAAAATACATGCTCATATTTTTTATTGTGTTAACACATTATGGAAACCATTCACCTCTTCCACTTGAATTTACCATTGTAGTGAAGGAAAATCACAAATTATGGAGTTGGTTTTTAGCATGTACCAGTAACTATTTCAACCATATTTAGGGTGTCTCTTTGATATCTGATCATCATTGGGAAATCAATGAGGCAATCAATACAGATCTTATTACAGGGATATCCCCAAATTCACATCATCGACACTACATCAAACACATTTCTAGTATCATGTAACAAACATTACATGATAAACCTACAAAGAAGGTTATTATGAGGCTTGGTAGACAATATATTTCTTATTTTTTAGTATTTAAATGTAACGATAATATTAATTAATGTGAAATATGATCAAATTCATGTTTCATATGATCCAAATCAATGAAGTTTTGAAAAAATATTAGAATAAATCTATAGGGATAATCATAGAGTGCATGAATATATGATGTGGATTTCAAAAGAAAAATAGACACTAAAATATGAAAGGGGAGGAGGTATGGACACATGACTACAAACATTTTGGAGTGAATCAATGAAATATTCAAGGGTATTATCAAGTTACCTATAATTGGCCATGTTTAGGATTAATTTTATCATTGTGTCAAGTAATTAATTGAAAGAGGAAAATAGTCTATGGGCACGATTCAGAAGGGGCTAAGGCACATATGACACTTTCAATGAGATATTTAAAAGAAAATTAAAGAAGATTATGCATATTGAGTGAACCTTTTCAACTAAAAAGACTGTCGATTTGAAGTGAAATAGTGTCAAGAACACATCATAGGTAGCAGTAGTCATGTCCTGGTGGTATTACTTGAAGTGAGGGATTGTTAATGTGATAACTTCTAGGAATTTAAGTTTCCATGTGCACATTCCATTGAAACATGTGCCACTATGAACATATCATGGGAAGCATATGTTGATCTAGTATACTATATAGACACCATTTCTAACTATTATGTTGCACCATGGATGATTATTGGGGTGTTTGAATATTTCTCAATGCTTGAAGACTAGCCAATATTGATACCTCACATCAACAAGTTGTGAAAGCGAGGGAGACCAAAGTCTAGTACGACGTGGAATGATATGGATCAGAATTAAGAAAAAGGGAAATTTTTAAGATACCACATATTTCCTCAGGATGTTAATAATAGGAAACTATTCCCTAATATTGCTGGATCGAGTTCACACTCTCAGCCATGATGATGTATTGCCTCAAATGTGAACTTTTTATATTATCAATTACATGGTGTTAATATAAAATCATTCATTTTTCAATGACATTTTTAGTACTTTTACTATCAAATAATAAATATTTGATAAATTATACAACCATTTGTATAAATCAAACATAAGATAAACTTTCCTAAATGTTACATCACTTCAATAAATAAAACTCTCTTTTATATAATTCCTTTCAATTTACAAATATTTTTCACATGATAAAAGAAAATTTTAAATCATCCTTTGGTTTTCATAATAATATTTTCATATTCACATTACAAGGAATATGAAAAGAACATTTGAGATAACATGAAAGTATAATCTAACTATCCATGGATGAATCATAAAGCAAGCATGTGAGAAAATAACCATGATGTATGAAATCATGTGAGAAATCATACATAAATGACAAAGCATTCCATTTGGGATCTAACCTGTTGGTATACATTCTAAACATGAAATAAACCCTCAATCTATAATGTGGATCCAACCTATATAACCTATGTGTGAAAAAATATTTTTTTAAAATAAAAACTCTTTAAAAACATGACTATATTCCAATAATAATAAAGGAAAAACCATTATCCTTTGAAAATGGAGATCATGAAAGATGGAAATCATAATATGATATTGAAAAATATGAAAAATACTGTTATAAAAGAATTAGAAATATGCTTTTAGAAACATGAATACATACCCTTTTCTTTTGGTAAGAAAGTATCCATAAAATAATGGGAATATTCATGTTATATCTTACATTCTACTAGTCATAGAATTAAGATAACCATAATTTTATATTTATATTTTAAGCTTACTTAAGATATATTTCATTTTTATATATAGAGACAGAGGATCCCACTCTACTAACTTAGAAATATAGGCATGTTTCACATGAGGTGCTTGTGGGTCATGAGGTTCGATGAACTGGAGTGCGTAAAGCACACCATTATCATCACATTCTTACTCCACCTACTATTATACCATACGTACATCATGATGGATTATATGGAGTCACTATATCTGATTATACATTCATTAATCACCACATCTTTGCTTCCCTCCCTGAGAGATGGAGACCTGAGACTCACACATCCCCCTTTCCTAAGAGATAGATGACCATCACCATTGAGGATGCGACATTTATGATTGATCTCCCAATAAAGGGTTTTGAAATTGTAGGGTCTACCCATGGAGACTATATTGATCATGTAAAATGATTTCTTGGCCTTAAAATTAGGGGTGTTTATGATTCAATAGATTAAAATCCACTATCTACGATCTGGCTGGACATGTACTTCACACAATTACCCAATGACACTGGTGAACAGACCATCATGTGTCACACCCATTCATATATCTTATAACCCATTGGATGGACACTATGCACTGCTCACTCTAGTATTCATGTCCACATGATGTATTTGGTGATATTGGAGGACTTTGATTGGGTTAAGACATACAACTAGGGATCTGCATGTTTAGCATACATGTATAAATCATTATTCATGGCATGCCTATACAATCTTAGTGTTCTCAGGGGATGAAATCCCTAATTAATATGTGGTCATGGGAACACATACCTCCCCTCACCCATATTTTTGTTGGTTAGAAGCTTAATATAAATGTTTTGTGTGACGATATGTGTGGATGTTGGAATGATCACTTATCTTTATTGTTATTTATGATAATTTGAGTTATTATAATATATTAATTGTTATTTATAACATATAGTGTTGTATGTTATAGGTGGAGTCAGGTATACCACTTCATCTGGACCTTGAGACATAATTTGGGAGTATACTGTCTCATGTTGGATAGTCTAATACCCACTGATGTAAGTATATAAATTCTTTTGTTGACTAATCAATTTAAAAATATTACCATTTTTGAAAATTAATAACAAAATATTTTAACTAATACCACATTTATCTACATATATCATGGATTCTATATTGGGCTCTATTAGACCATCTTCTCGCATACTGCATCGATGGGCTTCATGATTCTATAACTATAGTGTCTATCATTCACTTTCATATTATTGAGTGGCACCATCCAGACAGAGTTACGTGCCTATTTGGATTTATCCAGTGTATTCTAGTTCCACCAATAAAGTTAGTACAAAATAATTTCATGAAGCTAATGGGGAGGAAGGATATCAAATTGCAACGACGACTTGCTGAGTATATTGACCCTTGGGATAGATGCACATCATTTCATATTGAGGGAATACATATGATGTGATTATCATTAATCACAATAGGTCGAGTATGATCCATGATATAGACTAAATTATATACTGAATCATACTCTACATGATAGAGGGATTTAGGATCTGATTATTCAATAACTTTAAATTTGCATGTTTTTTGCACTTTTTTAAATTCATTTTGTATCTCTTTACATCATACCTAACTACAACATATTATCCACATATATGATTTGAAGGAGGGTGAGGTTTTTATCCAGATAATGTAACATGTTGTAGTAGAGGGAATGATGCTAGCATATCATTCTCTCATGATATTATATTTGATTTTCCACCTTATGGATATGATTTTATTACATATGGAGTGGAGGTTCCTTCTTAGGAACCTCCTCCAGTAGAAACTAATGCTAAGGATCCATGACGACAATGATTTAGACTCCGCTGTACTGTATGTGGGGCCTCACCAATTCCATTGGTAGAGGTCACACCTCTAGTAGTCCAAGTTCAACCTATTGTGGGTGTGTACCTAGTGGCATGGGATCTATTTTTATTGTTTGTAATTCCTAATTTTCCCTAGGTATATCAAATCTGATATTGTATCAGGGGTGTTTTTCCATGCCTCTACCTTTCGTGACTGAGTATTCATAGACCATATGGTTCCCCCAGTAGATGATGGTATGTCTTTACACTTATCTAATGGGAGAAGGATCAAGTGCACATGATAATATCTAGACACCACCTCCTCCCAATGAGTCATAGGCAAATCATCATACATTCGAGGTTTCGGTGCCTGAGGAAGATCTCTCTCCAAATCATTACACTCCATTCTAGTATAGAGGTTGGTGATCTCGATACGAGTGTCCAACTCACATGATAGATTGTGGGACATAGCCTCACGATAGGAAATGATTGTAATCATTCATTTATAAAATTTCTATTGACTTAAATGATTTGAAACAAAAACTTATTCTATCTTCTATATAATTTTCTATCTATTAAATTTATGAAATCCATTTTCACTTTCAACCACTATTTACATGTGTAGCTAGTGTTTTAATTTTCATTTATATTTTACATACAATTTAAATTTTATATGTCTTCCAATTTGACTACTTTAAACGTAGGAAAACATATTAAATTTCCAATAGGTAACTTTAAAATCATGCAACATATAAACTATATAATAAATCTAATTAAAACATAATACATATCCTAAACGTCTAAAAATTTGTTGAAAATAAAAAAATTCTTCAATATAATAAACAAAAATTAATTTACTTGACAAAAATAATATTTATTAAAAATATAATATTTACACATTTAAGATATATGCACATTAATTATAGTATAACTAAAATCTATGTAAAATTTATAACATTGACTAAATATATAAAAAATGATTGAAAAGAAAAATAATGTCAAAAAATTTATTAATACAAATGAAATGTTTTAAAATGACAATATGTTATTCCTTTAAAATTAATTTTCATTAATTGTTTTTTATGAAATTATTGTTATTTTAAATTATTTTTAATATATTCAGTAAGTGTGTCAAATTTTATTTGAATTCTATTTATAATTTATTATTTATAGACTTTCAAAGTAACATAATTGAAACATTACTATGTTTCATATAGGTGAATTTGGAAGTGTATAAATTATAAAGATAAAATACAATCTAAATGAAAATTTAAAAACTTACTCAAAATAGAAAACATAATTGAAATTAAAAATAATAATAAAAATAATAACCAAATGCTAATTTACATGCCACAAACTTTATTACTTAAAAACATCACATTCAAACTTTAAAATATTAATGGAAATAATTATTATTAATTAATATATTATTATTTACATTACTATGAAGTATTATTAATTATGTTTTTATAAATAAATGTCAGTAATTAAATTATTAATAAATATTAACTATATTAATAAATATTACAATCATTAAAATAATAAATTTTAATAATGATGTAAATAATATAATTATTAATGTACCTATTCAAGTATTTGACAATATAATTTTAAAATAAATACTAACTTAATTTGTTATATAAAAAATTTAATTAATAATAATAATGGAATTATCAACAAATTATTTGTATATATATGTATCTAAATGAAAAAAGAATATATAAAAAACATAGCATATAGATAAAAAACACTAAAAAAGAAGTGCATACTCATATGACATTGAAACAATAAAAATTAAAAAATTTAAATGAAAATAAAAGGTCAACTAAAATTCTTGCATAGACTTACTAACAAGAAAAATTAAACTGCAAAAAAAAAAAACAAAGACAACACAGAGGTACTTGGGGGCTTAACCCCTTCTACTTTTGGTCTTGTTGAAAGGCATTAAGGCCCTTAATGCCTTTTAGTGCCACCCAAAATCCTCAAAGGCGTTAAATACTTTAACATATTTCTATATTAGTTTTAAAAATATTTTTCACCTAGGATTATTTAAATATTTTTTTCCAAAAAATGTAAATAAAAAAATCATTGTTTTGATTTGTTATTAAAAATATGTGTAATGACCTGCCTCCCTCTATAAACAGTAGTTGGATCGATTCACCACGTAACTTCAGATATGCCTCCCCGTATGAAAGATGGTGCCAACTAGAAGCGGGGGTTTATGATGGTACATTAGGGAAACTATACCCCCATATTAGAGTGTGAAATAACCGAAAATCACCAAACATCATTGGCAATAGTAAATAATCAATGTGCGGAATCAATAAATATAACAAGACTAAATAATAAATGAAATGTAGTAAATTTCCAAAAAACCATGTCATACATACACTAACCTCCCACTGGGCCAATTTCTTATACATACCAAAATTAAAGAATAAGATAGAAGAGTTTCACTGAATCTTCATGCAAAAACACATCCAGTATCCTGATACCATCGAAGGTATCAGGACCCAACAAGTGATCCCAAGCCTCAGACCCACCTATTCCTTCCACCAAGTGAACATATGCTCGAGTACTCAAGTGCAGTGGTGGCCCGAGTAGGGTGTGAGTAAAAAAATCATTTGGGTACCACTAATGTAGTCCCATACTAACCAATATATTTCATGATATGTGCAAGTGAAATGCTTAGAATAAAAGTAAACAACTGCTGAAAAATAAATAAATTACTCAATATAAGAAAAAAGGGGATTAGCAGTGAGTCATTTAGCATTTAGAGGCAGTTTAAACCATCGCTAAATGATGCACTGTGCTTTCTAAAGGCACTACATATTTGTATGTCGATAATCTGTTAACAGACAATTTTTAATTAGCAGGAGTTTTTTTTGATATTTTTATTCATAATTTTATTTATGTAATTAAATATTTATTTATTATTTTTATTAACATAATTATTTATTTATTATTTATTTATCCTACCTTGCATGCACATTTCATGCATACCATGCATAAATCCGACATATATATGTGTTTTGAGAGATTCAAACCCCTTAAAACATAGTTATTCTACAATGAATTTACCACTCCAACAAGCTCTTCATGTGGTGAGTAAATAATATTTAATATACTTATATATATAGAGATATAAATAGAAATAATAATATGAAAGAATAATAAATAATAAATAATAAATAATAAATAATAAATAATAAATAAAAAATAAAAAATAAAAAATAAAAAATAAAAAATAAAAAATAATAAATATATAATGAATATATAATGAATATATAATAAATAAGTAATAATAAAATAATAATTAAATAATAGATAATAAATAAATAAATAAAAATTAATAATAAATAATAAATATTTTTTAAAAGTATGTTGTTCAAGGACCCCATTTATTGAATAAAAAAGTGAAAAGAGGTGGGACATACAAAACATAAAAGCCGTAAGAAAAAAACAAACAAAAAAATGTCATCAGAGATCAAGTAGCTCGGGATCTCGTACCAATGCTATGATGAGATACACAACCACCTCCGCCTCATGGATGTATTTCTCTTTTCCACATTTTAGCCATCATCCATGGGCCTCCATCATCATTTGAGCATTCATCATTGATGACCACCATCTTTGATTTCACTTCATGCACACGATCATTGTCAATTGCTTCCTCTTCACGATTACCAGAGGTAAAGAGATCAAATGAATTTTTAATACTAACATTTGAAGAATATTTTGGATGAGAAATGATGCTTGAAGAAGCACTAATACACTTTTCATTATTCTTAACCCATTCTGTATTTCTATCTAAAAGTAATACATCAGATTTCATACCTTGTTTTGATTCAGACCAGATTTTAGTAACCACCTTTCCCTTGCTAGATTTATAATAAATATTTTTAGTGTCATCAGCCAAAAGACCATACATAGCTGGATTTCTTTTAATAGAACCCACACATGTGGATAAGGGTGTATCCTATGTAGGTTGAGACATAAGAATTGGTTCAATGGTCCCCAATCGTTGGAGATAGTTCCGATGGCACTAGAATGTCAAAGGTCCTGCATTGGTTGATATCTTACTGATTTTCACACCTTCTTATATCCATCAACCCTATGTTCATGGGTGAATCAAGAGAGTTAGCATTCACAAGGGCATTGAATTCCTTAGAAGTGGATTTTTGAGTCCCGCCACTGCCAATTTTAGTAAAACCATTATGCATGGATTTTATTGAGATGGAAGCTTCCATCTTGGACTTACCTTTTCTGTTTTGGAGGCACCCAACTTCTCCTCTTGCCACAATTTGTAATCCATCTCATTTTGGACAGAGGTTTCTTTATACCCCTAGATTTCAATAGAACTGACATTTGCATTACCATCAACAAGTCCTTTTTATAGGGAATATTTAAAAGAGAAAACTAAAATAGGTACAAGATCTTTATCTATTTCATCATTCCAAACAAATTTGGTCTTAGAGGAATCAATTGGTTTTGATACAATCTGAGGGGAGGTGGTATATTTGGAGATGTCATGAATTGCACACTCCTATATTTTATGAGTAGACTTAGTAGGGACCAACACTAGTAGGGATGTCCCAAGTTTAACTTGACCATTTTCAATTGCGGGAGAAAATATAGTCTTACCTTGATCTTGGAAAGGATCCTCCTTCTTATTTCTACGGTAATTGAGATTTTCATGACCTCTCTTGTGATAATTTTGACAAACAACCTCCTTTCTACAAGCATGATTCTTATGTCCAATAATGCCAAATGAGTCACAAAATGTTAGAATATTTTCATAATAAGTAGTCAATCAGACTTCATATTCATGTGTGGATAACACTAATTTTTCAATAAGGGTAGGGTTCAGATCCATCTCTACTAGAATCTGAGAAAAATTCCCATAAAAAACTAGTTCTGTAGTAGTATCCATCCAAACTGGAACTCCAAGTGCATATGCAATGTGAAACAATATCTCAGGGTGCCATAGGACCCAACTCAATCCATGTATCTTGACCCAGACTGGGGCACACATTTCTCTAAAATCTTGAAATTTAAAGTTCCATGACCAATTATGTATCTTCAGAAGTCCAGGATGAAGGTTAAAAAAACTAAAACTCCAAAAATTTCCTTTTAATTCAGCAGCGGGAAAGAGAAGTTGAAAAAAATCCTCTACTGATCGAGACACATTTGAAATCATTAAATCCCCAAATCAAAACTAGTCCAAAAATAAAATCTGAAACCTTCTAAGGTTTCATACCTTTTGATAGAGAGATGAACACAATAAAGTAGTGTCCACAAAGCTCCAACCATTCTGAGATTGATCCCTCTGAATCCGAGACACGCACGATGGTTCCCTTCTTAATGATTCTTTATGGGGCTCGATCTTTGATAAGGGCGAAAGATCAACCTAAAAATCCCACAAATAATTGAAGGCTAGATGAAGCAAAATTTTCCGTCTCCTTAGATTTCTTTGTTTCCTGAATTGTGATCTGGGGATTCGAAGCATAAGAGTATAAATTGAGACTTCTTGGATGATCATAGTAAGCGTGGTCGCTCGAAGGTGCCAGTAGGGTTTTCTCCTAATCCCCCGTCTCTAATAAATCATAAATAAATGATAAGAAATGATAATAAATAAATAAATAATAATAATAATAGTAAATAAATAATAATAAATGATAATAAATAATAAATAATAAATAAATAAATAAATAAATAATATGTAATAAATAAATGAATAATAAATAAATAAATAATAAATAATAAATAAATAAATAATAGAGAATAAATAAATAAAAAGTATAAAATAAAAAATAATAAGTTATTATAAATAATAAATAATAAAAACATAATAAATAAAATAAAAATAAAAATAGAAATAAATAATAAATAACAAATAAAAAATGAATATATAAATGAATAATAAAAACCTAAAAACTAATAATCATTAAATAATCAATAAATAATTAATATATTAATAATAAATTAATATTAAATATATAAAAAACTAATAATCATTAAATAAATAAAAATAAAAATAAATGAATATTTAAAAGTAAATCAATATAAAATAAATAACTATTAAATAAATAAAAAATAAATATATAAAAAATGATAAATAATTAGAAAATAAATAATAGATAAATACTAAATAAAAAACAAAAAATAAAAAACAAAAAACAAAAAATAAAAATATATTAAATAAATAAATAAATAATAAATAATAAATAATACATTAATAATAAATTAATAATAAATAAATAATAAAAAATAAAAAATAAAAAAGTAATAATAAATAATAAATATTATGTAATAATATATAATAAATTTTAAATAAATGTTAAATAAAAATTTAACAATAAAATAATAATAAATTATAAATAAATATATCATAAATAAGTGATAAATGAATAAATGAATAAATAATAAATGAATAAATAATGAATGAATAAATAATGAATGAATAAATAATGAATGAATAAATAATGAATGAATAAATAATAAATAATAAATAACAAATGGAAATAAATATCTATAAATAAATATACATATAAAAAATTTATACAAATATATATAAACACATGTTTATGTTAAATAAATATATATAAACACACACACACACACACGTATATATATAATTATTTTTTAATATATATATATATAAACACAAGTAAATATAAATATATATATATATATGTATAGAAAGATAATATATAAATATATATATATATACATAAATATGTATATATATTTATAAATGTATATAAATATAGATAAATATAGATAAATATTCATAAATGCATATAATATCCATGCATAGATACAATTATATATAATTTTAAATAAATATTGATAAATATATATAAATTATAAAAAAATATGTAAATGTTTTGAAGCACATTCAAATATATATATATATATATAAAATAGATAATAAATCACTAAAAGAGGGAAAACCAAAATAATTAAAATATCTTTAAATCAATAAGATTGTAAAATCATGGGAAAACAAATCATAGACCACCTAAAAATAATATGTAGATACTCTCAAATGAAGATGAAATCTCATCAAATGTTCAAAAATATTGTTATCTAAACAAAAAATTAAATTTTGAAGGCCTTATTAGCCTCTGTTGACATAAAAAAATAGTGATCAAGGTTCTACCTAGTCAACATAATATGGATCTCATCGCATGCTTTGATTTAATATATGGTAGAGCCCAAACATACACCCGGATTTAAGTTGAAGTTAGATTTTAAAGTTTTTAAAAACATAATTAATTTTATTCTATTAATTATTACCAAATTTTTATCCAAGGTGGTTGTATCTCATTTCATAAGATTCTATTTGACTGGTTGTGGAATTAAAGAAGACACCCGGATCAAAAGTTATAATCATTTGATGCTGAATTCTGATTTTCAAGTTATACAAGAATTAATTTATGTTTAAAATAACTATTAACTAATAATTATAAATAATTAATAATTAACACATTATAATAAATTAAAATTATAAATAATAAAAAATAAATGAATATAAAAAATAAAAAATAAAAAATAAATATTTAATATTTAATATTTTTCCCATTAATTTAGCGGTAGTTTTATGAAAATTGATGCAAAAAATAAATTATTTCTTTTTAAAAAATATAAAATCTAAATTAGCGGAAGTTCCTCAATAAATGCCGCTAAAAAACACATTTAGTTTCATTTTTAGTAAATTCTAGTAAAAAACTAAAACATCTTTTTTTTAGAAATATTTAGCGGTAGTTTTCAAAACCATCACTAAAAAAGCACCGTGAAATCCACTTTTTCTTATAGTGACTGTCAATCCTTATTTCTATGACCCCGATCGACCATACATGATTTAAATAATGTTAGGGTGTGGCTGGCCCATGCAACGTCATTAATTCCTCACAAGCATTTATCAGATTAGAATTTATATTATCTCAAACTATACTAGATACAAAGGCGTGTCACAGTGGTAGTGTGGGGTCAAACCTAGAGGATAAAGCTGACAGGTTGTCAACCTAGTAGTTAGAACCTTACAGTAGGAATCCTCATAAACTATCGTAGGGTTGATTTTTATATGAATTCTATATCTTGGTTTTAATTAATACTAAAGAGAAGGGATCAAGGTCAATTTCAGGGCTTAGGTAAAAGATAATTCCAAATCTAGCTTAGTATAGTCCTATGGATTAAGCTGTAAAGCAGCAAAAAGTCACCAATTGAGTTTGTTCCAACCAATTTTATCTACCTAAGACAAAAACTAATCAATGTTCCTGAGATATTTAATAACCTAGGTGCAATAATATTATCTTCTATGGGATAAATTATCACAAGTTATTGGTCTTAGATTGCTCAACTCCAATTAGGTCATAAACTTTTAATTACAATTCTATATATTAGGGTCATGTAATATAAAATGATTAACAAGTATTTTAAACCCTATTACTAATAAATATATTAACCATGTTTAGATTTAAAATTTATTAGGTTTAAATCCACCCTTACTCTCAAACCCTAACCCTAAGCGGATTAGCTATGTATGACATAATTAATTGAAAGAAAGAAAATAGGAAGCATGCTCGACATGATAATTAAACAATTAAAATCAATGCACTCCATAATTTAAATAATTTAAAATAAACCAAATACTTACTTGATAAAATGAACAAGAAATAATACAAAAACAATTGAAGTAAAACAACAATCATAATTTAAACTTGAACATTGGAACAAGAAATGAGCAATCCACAATTACAGAATGGTAAACAAAAAAGGACTGATAAAAAATAGAAATAAAGGAAATAAAAATAATTTTGAAATAAAATAGAGAATAAATGTAGGATAAAATAAAATAATTTGGCATTTATCCAAGTCCCCTAGCCATGTTATGGTCACTCTAATATTTATAAGCCTGAGCAGTTCACACTGTGTAAATTACTCACATCATGAGAATGCTTTAAGTGACTTTTATTCTGTAACTTATATGAAATGTAATTGGGTTTCATGTCTTGTACTCAAGATATACAAATTTCTTAAAATATCTTAGATATCCCATATTTCACATCTTTTTATCATAGGGTAGGTCTATGTATGTTTTATAAAATCAATGAATGACCCTAACATGGTTAGGGGCGTGTTTGGGGCTTTGAATCACCGAAAACCTCTTAAAAATGAATAAGTTATTAATTAATCAAAATTTATTTTTAAAACTGGAATTGGGCTTTTGGGTAGGCCCAATCCCTTAAATAAAAACCCATATACACCTTGGTTATGGATTTCCAAAGGCTCCAAATCTTAATTTTGGTGTTAATATATCAGGGGAGGACATTTAGGAGTTGGAATTAGTGAAAAATATTAAAAATGAATAAGTTATAAAAGAAACAAAATTTATTTTTAAATCAGGAATTGGGCTCACGGTTTGGCCCAATTCATGAAAACTCACCTACTCTCCATAAAAACTTTGGAAACCCCACAAAAAAAAAATAAGGGAAATTAAAATAAAAAAAATACATTTAAAATAAGCTATGTATGTGACAATTCTCCCCACCATGAAATATTTCTACCCCGAAAAGTCACAGTAAGGCCAAAGCAACAACCAAACCCAACTGAGAAACCAAGAGGTACTCTCTTGCCAGGTTTCTCCCCCAAAGGCCATAACACCTCCAGTGATCAATGAAAGAAGGAATACTCTCAAAAACCTAACTTACACCACTTTCCTGAAAGAATCAAGCACATTTAGGCTTTATCCCAAATGAAAACTCCTCAAACACAATCTGAACAATACTCAATCAATTTACCCAAATAAACAACAACATCGAACAAGGTTACACTTAACCTACTATAACTAAACCATTTTTCACTCTCCAATATCAATGTTTACCAAAGTAAGATGTAGGTAGTTAGATATCTCCAAATGATAATACCTACTTTCCATACAAAACCAAGGAAAAATATGAGTTACTCGTATTAAGAGACACAAATGGGCTCCCCACCATAAGAGACAACTAATTTTTTTTTCTCGAGATAGAATCAAGACACTAATAGGGGGAGGCCCAAACAGACTCCCTAGTACAAGGGGTATACATAAATTAGAAATTTACAAAATAATATACATGATACCCACAGTGGGTCTTCCCACCACAAGAACCAACCATCTTAACTGACCAGCATGGGCCGACACAGAAAGACCCATTTTTTTAAGATTTGGGAAGGGGGCAGGGTCAGTCCACACAGTTTGGGAAACCCTGCACTAACTATGCTGATCATTCTTTCCACGTGTATTCCTAGCACACTGTCACTACTAATCGTGCACAAAATGTGTGCTCAAACTTTCTAGCCAAATTTCCAACCATTCTCCAATGACTCAATGGAAACCAATGTGGGAGGGAAAGACGTTAGGCGATGACATGGGTACAAGGCCCTCTACCTATTTCCACCGAACGAGAAAAACAGAAGGAAGATGATGAAACCATAGGTTTAAACACTTTATATCTTTCAAACTGAGGATATGAAATTGTACAAGGGTTTAAACAACACTGGTGTTTCCCCACGACTACACGCCAGCTTCTCTCCAGGACCTATGGATGGAGCTCAAAATATTGAAGCATCTTCGGCCACACAGTTAGGCTGTTGAAACCCCTATGTGGAACTTCTTCTTTCGGTGCCACAAACAACTACAGATCATACCCCGATGGGTTCATCAAGACATAACACACTTCATAACCCACTTTACCAAAAACATACATTTCACTGAAACAAGGGATCAGAAGATGCACACACATCTCACCTTGTTTCATTGGGTGAGAAACAACAGAAGGGAAAGATACGTATAAACACCTACCTCTAAGATAGAGGATTTGATGTTTTTACCAAGGGAGACATAATCCCAACATAACATAGAACCTTATAGGATTGTGTGACCTTCACCTTTATGGTCAAAAGAGAACACAACATCACAATGCATCACTGAACATGACCCCTGTGATTGATAGAAACAATACATGGAACAGGACCATATTCAAAGTCCCTAAACAACAGATAAGTCCAAAAATTGGACACAATATCCTATCATGACCGAAATCTCAAAATTGGTGGTATAATAATAACTCTTTCTTCAAGGAAACTATTAAGAACCCAGAGACCCTCTTAGACACCATCAAGACACTCATCTATACTAACAACGAAAGAACACTCCCACCTTTGATGAATCAGGAAACTTAAGAAACTAAGGTCTCTTTCAACCTTCCACAAGCACTATCCTACTACAAGAGGATCCAAAAATCAGAGAAATGAATGGGTGTAGACTCAATAAAAAAATGTTCGATAAAATATTATTTATATTGATCAACTGGAGGATTTTCCAATGGTGAACCAAATTGGGTTGCACTTCAGTTGTGCATTAACCCTTAATGGGGGCGTACCTTATCCAATGAGAGAACCCAAGGACCCAACCAAGCTGGTCCATTGGTCAAAACATGCCACAAACCAGATCCAAACACATTAATGGAACCACAATAAAGGCATCCCAAATCGTTTTTCAAAAGTGACCACTAACCGTCCCTACAACACAGCTTACCGACCAGACACAAACCCAAAACACAGTTCAAACAGAAGGGGTTCTTGAACTCAAAACATCCCACAACATCAACATTTTCAAAAACCCATAATACAAACCATACCAAACTATTCATCAAGACATCATGTTTTTCTTGAAAACCAATTCTTTGAAAAAAAATGGTTTAGCAGTAAGCGTATCCACCAATGGTACCCCATGGGCCTCACACATGCATGTTTTTGTGCCACACCGGGAACCCTCCTCATATCCATACCAACAATCATCCAGTCATGACATCAACCATCCATCATCCCATATAACCCCATGCATGTGGTCACTCATGGAAATACAAAAGGTTAAAACAAAACTTCCTTCCACTTTTCAAAAACAAAATGGTTAACCAACCCAACCTTTTTCTCAAAACTACTAACAATGAGTTTAAAATCCCAATTCACATCTTACAAAACATTTCATGAGGAAACAACCATTTAGAAAAGAATCCATAATTCAATGAAAGAACATATTCATTCCTTTTGCAATCATTTCAAAACATTTCAACCCATTTCAAAACACTTCTAATTTCATGAAAAACACCATTTCATAAATCTCCATTTAATTAAGAACTCAACTCTTCTCATTTCAAGACAAGGTTTTAAAAGTTCATAATTTTTTTGTTCAGTAGTCACCAAAACCAAAATCTATCTTCAAACCCCACAAAAAAATTCTAGAACACTTAATTCAATCCAAAACAACTTTCCATGGTTTAATTTTTTTTTACTAGAAATATATTTTCAAAACCCAAATTAACATAGTTCATACTTTCAAAAGAGGTGTAGACACATAATTTACCGTTTTGAAATAATTCTGAAATTTCATTTATAGGCATAAAAAAAATAAAACCATTTTCACTTTACTAAAAAATAACTTCACAAAAATTCACACTTCTTAAAGTGAAGTCATTTTTTTTGCTTAAAAAAAATTCAAGTTTCCAAGATTCCAAAACAAAGAGACACAAGAAAATGTGAGAGGAAACTAGTTTTGGTGGGTGAATTGAACATATGGTTGGAAGCCATATTGCAATCACTTTGCCGTCATAGAGAGTATTCTAGGGAAGTATCCATGGCTCCACATGGCTTGCTAGGCCCTGCGAGCTCACTGAGTTTATTCACCCAACTCTCTTTTCATTTCCCATAGTCATCATTAAACCAAGAAAACCAAAGGACTCAGATAAATCCATACTTCCCATGGTGACTTGAATACCGTCATGAGGTGTGATGTCCAGGTACACTACCCATGACTGAAATTTCAAGTTCCAAAAATCCTAGCTCCAGACTATGCTGACTCTTCCCCAAATAACATGACCCAAGGAGCGAATCTCCTCTGATACCATTTTGTCACGAACCGAATCTGGTCACCGCCAACACTGGCACCAAACCCAGCCCGTGACATGACCCGAAGGGTGTTCCCTATCCCCACGGGCTAGCACAAGTGCCCGGGTATCATTAATTTAGGTTTGGGAATGATTTACCTGAGTATGAAAGCATAAAACATTAAAAACAATCCATAATATAAATCTGAAATTTTTGAGACAAACAAGACTTAAGTAAAAAACCAGAACCGTGTACATTGGTTTAAAGATAATACAAGTGGTCCAAATAAAAATAATTATAGCATCAAGATAGCCCCAAGGACTCGACACGACTAGGGGTCATCGCCCCTAAGCTATCTCCACAACTCTGCACCAAGGATGAGAAATAACACCATGAACCGCCATCACCCTTAGCCTTTCCTTTACCTGAATCAAACATAATCGAGTCTACTTACACCCAAGGGGAGTAAATAGGGTGTGAGCCTAAGCCCAGTATGATCCCACCAAATGATTCCAAAGAGTAAGAAATACAATGTGAAAAAGAAAGCAGTTTTCAAATGCAAGGAAAAGTAGAGTTAAAATTTCAAGAAATGAAACCTCAAATTGAAAATAGTTTTCAATCCAAAATTTTCAGAATATTAACACATTAAAATAGAAATGTTAGATACTGTAATTTACTTCCAAACACACCCTAATACATGGGTAAATACTACAAATCCAATGAGCAACAACATTGGGAACACCCCTAGGCACTAGGTTGTCTTGGGCCCTATATACCTCGTACCTCGGTGTAAAGTAACCATAGAAAAATACTTTCTCATGCATGAGCCACTACTAGGGAACATAACCATATCCTAGTGGTCCCCAATAATCATCCAAATATTTTAGTTAGAGTTGTCATTATCCAAATGCTATGTGAAACAGGGACAAAACCCATCCGGTCCACTAGTCGTACTAGTACAAATCCGCCCCACCTAAGTACCCGGGATTACCCTTTTGTGCTCAATAAATTTCATAATGCAACATAAATAAATTATCATATAAAACACCATTACTGGTCAAGAACAACCAATAAAGTATCTATCACATTTTATACCACTTAAAACATGCAACAAAACACTTATATTTTTCATAAAAAAAATTCCTCAAAATCTCGTAGTGTTTCGGACACAAAACTCCTTATAAACCTCACTTGCATACTATGTGCACATTTTTAAGTTTCCAAAACATAAAGGGAATCCTACTACATTTCATTGAAAACACAAAATCATTTATAGGGCAGCCCCATATGGTTCAAGAAACGACATCCTTGCAAAGTCTCCATTTTTACACAACACAACTCTTAGAATTTCATGCGGTTCACAAACACCATTAAAACCAGGTTTTTAAGTAATAAACACAAGGGAAAATAATTAAAAAAAATTATTTTTATCCCTATTATAGTTCAATAAAATCAACTAGTTACTTATAGGGTAGCCCCAATTAAATTAATAAAACATTTCTATGAAAAACCCCCAATTTCACATGAAATTGGCATTTATGATTCATTTTAAATACAAACACCACAAAACGAATACTTTTCAGAAATAATAAAAATTTAATAAGCATTAAAATACCATCAAAACAGTATCCATTTTACAAATATTTCATACACAATGGAATCACCTACCAAAACCAAGGAAACCCTTGAATCCTTTGTGCGAAAACTCAAACGCGCCACTGCCGCACCTCAAGGAAGGTAAAATAGACCTAAAACCAGAATTTCAGACCATGAAACACAAGATAAAACCCTAATTTTTATACCCTACTTTATGGAAATTAAGAACCTCAAATATAATAGAAGAAACCCTAAGTACATTGGATGTAACTCTAAAAAATTGAAAGAAGAAAGTAGGAGAATAATTTACTTAAAATATCTTTTAGAAATCGCCCCAAAAAATACCAGTATCTGATTTTAAAAATACTCAAACATTCAAGGGAGGATCGAACAAGGATATTTATATCATTTAGGAATTTGAATGGGGGAAAAAGAGTAATAATCGAAGGAGTTATGAAGGAAACAAATTACCTTTATAAATCTTCTCAAAATTTGAGTTCTTCAGAAGTTTTGACCTAAACCACAATGAAAATGTGCTGAAAAGAGGGTGGGAGGATATTGGACGCGCGCCTAGGTTCAATGGGTGTGTTTTGGGCTTTGAATCACCGAAAACCCTTAAAAATTAATAAGTTATTAATTAATCAAATTTTATTTTTAAAACTGGAATTGGGCTTTCGGGCAGGCCCAATCCCTTAAATAAAAACCCATATACACCTTGGTTATGGATTTCCAAAGGCTCCAAATTTTAATTTTAGTGTTAATATATCAGGGGAGGACATTTAGGAGTTGTAATGAGTGAAAAATATTAAAAATGAATAAGTTATAAAAGAAACAAAATTTATTTTTAAATCAAGAATTGGGCTCACGGTTTGGCCCAATTCATGAAAACTCACCTACTCTCTATAAAAACATTGGAAACCCCCCAAAAGAAAACATTAATGGAAATTAAAATAAAAAATACATTTAAAATAATCTATTTATGTGACATATACCACCTTACCCACACCTCTCAAGCCTTTGGATCGGACAAACCCTACTCATTTCTTCTCTCCACATCCCTCTATTCATCATTAAATCCTCACATTTGGTAGAATGATATTCAAGAAACCCTTTTGGTTCAAACCAAGAGGAGTTACCAGATTTAAAGGTAATGTCTTCACTTGTGTTATTTTGGTATATTTTGCTTCTCCAAACCCATAAAATCTTTTTATTGCTTTCTTTTGTAACAACACCAGTATCTTCTATATACTAGGATGTTTTTTTGTGAAGTATTTGAGCTACACTTACACACACCTCCATCTAATGGTTAAAGAACATACTGTTTCTGTGGATGGCGAATTACTGCCTCACGAAACGATGATTGTTAAATCTTCACTTAACACCTTTCATGGTGTCCATTATGATGTCACTGTATTTTATATATGATATATATGGTATTTATGTTTTCCATATGTTTTTTTATTTTATATTTAAAACATACCTTTATTCTTTTCATGTTTTGCAAATGCGATAATTTAATAAGAGGATGTGTGGAATACCACCCCCTCAAGTGATGTGAATCGTTCATAAAATACATGGAATGTATAAAGAATTAAATTAATGAACTTATGTGACCTATAAAACATATATATTATACTATAATTGTAATATATATATCTATCAATTATTTTTAATTCCATTAATATGTCAAAGAAATGAATGTAGCGTTTATCCGTACGTACGGCCTGCCGTCTCCATGAACGGTGCATTTCATTTATTTTTATCTCCAAATGTTATGGAATAATATAAAATGAATATGTACTGGATATATATGATATTTAAATAATTAATACCATTTTGGAGATGATTTACTTATAACTACATGGACAATCATTTTCCAACAAGTTCATTTTTGACTCTTGTACCAAACATCGACAAAAACGTCTGATATGAACTCACATTATTAACCAATTATTATAACATTATAATATGTGATATGAACTAAATAATAATATTTAAAGGAGTAACTTAAGAAATTATAAATTTACCAAATTTTATTATTCAGGAATATAAAGAAATGTACAAGACAAGTCGGACTTGAGGTAAGGGATATTACCTCTCTCTTTATTTTTAAGTACTCTTTTTATGTAACTTACTTTAAGCTTATAATTATTATGTTTGGGGATGTTATTTCATATTATTATTGCTGTAAATTTTATTTTAATATGATTAGAGACCCTATTTTATCTCATAAATCCATTTTTGGAAGTTTTATGTGGTGCCGTTAGGCTGCCAAATTTTCATAAGGGGATTTTGATCTCAATTTTTATTCCTATGAGATTCATGCTACATTGGCCACTATTTCCTTTTGTGTGGTGTATGTACTTCCAATTATTTTAATATTTGTATAATATAATCTCATTTATGGGTAGTTACATATTCATTGTACGACCCTTATTTCATGGGGTGTACGTTTCAAAAGTTTCCCAAATTGGTAAGGGAACCTTTCACACTCCTCTTTTAAAAAGACTTATTTTGTTATGTCTTTTAATTTACATATTTTTATGTCAGGATATGTTATTATATATCCTTATTGATGAAAATTTTATGTCTAAGTGATGAGATACCATTTTCTCTCTCATCAACTAATTTTATGAATTTTAAAGTGACGTCGTTAGGCTGTTGAATTTTACTAAGGGAACTTTTTAACCCAATTTCGATTTATTTGGGTTAAACATGCAGTTATTGAATATGTCATACTTTGAATATGTGTGAATGACCTTTTATTGTTTTACACTTAATATCCACTTATATTTGGTGTATTTATATTTGTCACACATAATTCTGAGATTGATTTATCCTTAATTTAAGGATACCTTCTTTATAAGGGATTTATCTCATTTTACATTTCTATTGAGACTTCATTGTTATTATGAACCAATTCACTCTTATATGGTGTATATACTATCATTTGGAATATTATATCACGAGTCCATTTATTATCTTTATATTATAAAGTTATGATTAATTGTTATTCCTCAATTATTGAATTCAAGTGTCTCTAATTTTGGTAAAAACCCTTTAACTAAAATATCACTTTAAATGTTTTAATTATTTGTTCTTATTAATAAAAATGTTTTTAAAATGGTTTTAAGGATTTATTTATATGGATATTTATGGTTTAAAATCTTAAAAGCTTCAAGGTGGTATGAGACACTTTGATTCAAAAATATCTTTATTAAATGTTTTAAATGGTTTTGAAAATGGTTTTTTTTGAATGGATTCATTATTTCAATATCTTAAAATGTTATATTGTTATTTCAATGTGGGAATGTTATTTTACTTTATGGTTAAGTTATGTGCTATGATTATGTTTTGTTTCTTGGTAATTGTTTATGAAAATGGGTGGTTCTGTGATAAACTAAGGGTGGGTGAGCCCGATATAGATCTCCAATGCATTGGGTAACAGAAAGGGGTTAAATGCTAAGGTTTCTCTGAAGAGATTTAGGGAATATACTATGATGGGTATTCCAAACATAACCATGAGGGTTAATCCCTATGTAAGAATGCTATGAATGCCTCAAGTTACCTTTATGTCTTATGATTTCTATGAGTTATTCATAAATATTATGATTTCATGAGGTATGTCAATTTGGTTATGCTTTATGAGTAAAGTTTGATTTCATTGATTCTTATGTATACATGGAATAATGTTTTCTTTCCGTATTGTTATATCCCTTACTGAGCTTTTTATGCTCATCCCAAGTTTTTTTTGAAATGTTTTTCACAGGACATAAAGTTTAATAGGGTCAAGGATGGGATCAAGGAAATGTCAGGCTGTCAAATATAAGGAAGTAGACATGAATCTTTTGTTCAAGAGTTTTTATTTTTGTGAAAAAAATGGAAGCTGAGTAGATGTGTCTACTTTGTAACCTTTGATATTTAATAGTTATGTCCTAATTCTCTAAAACTCTAAACTTGAAAACATCCTCAATGTGAATTATTCATTTAATTCAATAATAAGTAATGTTTAAGGCCAGGTCCTTATAGTTGGTATCAAAGGATGGTTTAGATAACTTTAGAGGATAGAGTGTTAAGTGACAAGTTGTGTATAACCACAATGGTTATTATATTAGATAGAGTCATTGTTATTTTTTAAGGTTGGAATGAGTTTGAGATAACTTGGATAAGTATATCTTAGTGTTTATCTTTCTCTTTAGTACATAATGATTTGGTTGATATGCTCACACTGACATTTCTGGTTTTAGTAAATGGATGGATTTAGTAGGCACCAAAGTGACAATGGGTTTGAAGGAAACTATGGTGGTTCTCTGATTAAGAGACTGGATGAAACGGGGGATTTAAAGAGAAATATCGTGGTTATTCTAAACCAACTATCAGGAGTCCTGATCAACCACTTGAACCTTGGTGAGTTATCCAATGCATCATCTATGAGAGAACCAAATCGACATGGAAGTTGAGGTAATAATTATAAAGGTAACCATTAGGGTTTATATGATACTTACTTTTGAGGTAATTATGGGTTGCCATACATTATGATGGAATATGAACGACACGAGATAAACTTGAGGTTAAATTATGTTATGGTTATTTTTGAAGATTTTATCTTATTTTGGGGAATGTTTTAAGAATTATATAGTTTTGGAAAAAGGAAAACACGCAGACCGTGTGACAACCCGTCGCGTCAGACAAAGCTGCGAGAATAAAACCCACAACCAAAGTGAGACTGGTATTTATCGCCTACCACTGGACTACGTGAAGTCCCTGGTTAGTTTGACTAATTATTTTATTTAGATGATTTTATGAATCAAGAGTAAGTTGATTTTGGGTTATCTATGGAAATTATTAACCTATCATGGAGGATATGTGATTAGGTTAATTACTTTTCAGTATGAGACTTTAGGAGCAACTGATGTTATTTGGAGATAAATGTTAATTTGTACCTTTGGAGACTATGTGATTAAATCATTCAAATATTTGGGTTTCAATCTTAGTTGGGTTTAATTTGAATAATTTTATGGGAAAATTGTTTATTGAATGGTCTTTGTTGAACTTTGAGTTTTGTTTGACCAATTTTGTAGATTAGGAGTAGTTTTTCTTTTTGTTAAAAAAATATCCTTTTTGGGTATTATCTGATCTCGTACTAAACTTTTTGGTTTGGTTTTGGTTGATATATAAAAACATGGGAAATATATAGTTCTCTTTTGTGGATTAGGTGATTCTCAAGATGTTGATTATAGTACTCTTAATGCGAATAAGTCTTCCTAAATACTAGTCTTTTAGAGAAAATATGAGTTTGATTAAGGAATGTAGTAAAATTTGAAAGTCTACGTGAGAAGTAAGTATGTTTCATTATGATTTAGTTAATCTCAAAAATAAATTCCTCAATTAAGAGTAACTTAAAACAAAAATGTTGTCTGTTAACTTTTCCTACTGGGGAATCGAATACCGTTTAACCCATCACAAGTTTGTGATTTTCTTGTGGTTAACTTTCTCCGAGACATGTTTACTATAACTCTCCATCAGAACATGACCCTTTTTTTCTCCTCCATATCCATATTTTCCTACTTGGAATCCTAGTATGGGTTAACTCGGGTGACCTTTGTACTTATCTCCCTTTCTTTTAAAGTGATAGTTTTACTGAATCTTGTTCCGATGTGGGACTTTCAATAAAGTTTCCAAGCCCAATTTTGAAATTGCGAGGACGCAATTCCCAAAACGGAAAAGGGTGTAACATCCCAGGTAAATAAATAATATTACATTCTAATGATTATCAATATTTTTGAATAAAATGTTAATTCTACTTTAAAGGTAATGCTATGCTTGATGGTGTACCCAATACGCAACAACGAGTTTCATTGAAATCTTACGTTTCACACTAATAATATAATAATCTTATAATAGTTAACACCTATACGTTATAATGGAGATAATGAACAGAAATAACTATAAAATGATTACATATGTTTGTTAAATATTTTTACATTTAGGCAATAAATGTTAGAGGCTTAAAATGCAACTGAATCCAATTTTAAGCATAAATCTTCTAATATTCTTTAAAAGGTCGATTAACAACCTTTTGATGGAGAACCCTTTTTAAATATAATTTTTACAATTTTATATGTTTTATTTGACAAAATAAAATCCTTCTTTAAAATATGGACATCAAAATTTACTTTGTGTAAATTTTTGTTATTTTTCCGATAAAGATCATTTTTAGTGAAAATGTTGCATTTTAATTCAAAACCTCCTTTTAATCTGATTTATTTATATGGATAGATTATATTTTTAATTGATATTAATGTGTATTTAGAATATATTTTTACCATTTAATCCAATGGTGGTAATTAGAATTAATTTCACTTTGAAATTGGACTTAAACTAGTGTCAATATTTTAATAGATATTGTTTCTTAAAAACACGCTATTTGTTTTGACAGCGGGAATGAATTTTTAAATTAATTAATGAAACTTATATATTTTAAATTTCTTAAAATAGACATCATTTTTGAATTCGTAATATCAAATATATCTTAGGGTGAATTTTTGGTATTTTTCTGAAAAACTTCAATTTTTGATGAATAGTGAAACCACTAAGTGGTAGTTAAAGAAACTGATTTTTTGTTAAAATGAAACTTTACCACTTCTGTGATTTGATTTTAAAAAATCTGATATACATGGTTGTAATTAGGAAGTAAAATGTGGTTCAATGACATTAAATTTTTTTTTTTGGTGAATAGTAACTTTTAAGTTCTATTAATCGTGATTAGATGTAATTAGTGTAATTTAAGGTAAAGATAATGTTATAATAATATAAAATGACCTTGAAACTTGTCCTAACCTTATTGGATGAGTCATGGAAAACCAATAAAATCCATGGTTCAGCTTGGGGACCCCATGTAGCCACTTTGGTTGGAAAATGACATTAATAACTTTTTATTTAAAGTTAAAATTAAAATGTCACAAACATGTATTGTTTTACTAATTTTTTTTACATGGGGTTATAAAAGTCATATTTTTGACTATAAATATTCATTATAAATCTAAAAATATTTCCTAAATCATGATATATGTTTTATAATTTTTAGACATTAAATAAATTATTTTATTTATGACACCCTGATGATGCAGTGATTACCTCATAAATGAACAATTTAAATAAAATGAGAAGATAGGGTGAAATATTAGTCCTAAACTTGTCAAAAACCTATTGTATTGGTGGATTTAGAAACCCTATCACCTTAGCCTAGAAATATATCCTTTTGGGACCTTTAAAATTCGAAAATAATTTTATAATAAAGTAATATTTTATAACTTTCCAAGAGTGCCCATCCTCTTCTCTTATAAAAGACCCCCACCTCTACCACCTAACCCACATATTTCAAGCCTTTGGCTTGTACAAACCCTGTACATTTCATCTCTCCACATTTCTCTCTTCATCATTGAAGCCTTACCTTTCTCAGAATGCTCTTCAAGAATCCCTTTTGGTTCAAACCAAGAGGAGTTACCCGATTTAAAGGTAATGTCTTCACTTGTGTTATTTTGGTTTATTTTTCTTATCCGAACCCCTAAAATCTTTTTATTGATTTATTTTGTAACAAAAATAGTATCTTAAATATAATAGGATGTTTTTATGTGAAGTATTTGAGCTACACTTACACACAACTCCGTCTAATGGTTAAAGAACATACTGTTTCTGTGGATGGAAAATTACTGCCTCACGAAACGATGATTGTTCAATATTATCTTAACATATTTAATGGTGGCCATTATGATTTCACTGTATTTTATATATGATATATATGGTATTTATGTTTTCCATATGCTTCTGTATTTTATATTTAAAACATTCCTTTATTCTTTTCATGTTGTGCAAAAGCGATAACTTCATACGAGGAAGTGTGGACTACCGCCCCCTCAAGTGATGTGACTCATTCATGCAATACATGGAATGTATAAAGAATTAAATTAATGAACTTATATGACCTATAAAACATATATATTATACTTGAATTTTAATATATATATCTCTAAATTATTTTTAATTCCATTAATATGTCAAAGAAATGAAAGTAGTGTTCATGCGTACGTACGGCCTACCGTCTCCATGAACGGTGCATTTCTTTTCTTTTTATTTCCAAATGTCATGAAATAGTATAAAATGAATATTTACTGGATATATATGATATTTAAATCATTAATACTATTATGGAGATGATTTACTTATAACTACATGGACAATCATTTTCAAACAAGTTCATTTTTGACTATTGTACCAAATATCGACAAAAACGTCTGATATGAACTCACATTATTAACCAATTATTATAACATTATAATATGTGATATGAACTGAATAATAATATTTAAGGAGGAAATTAAGTAATTATAAATTTACCACTGTTTTTTATTAAGGAATATAATGAAATGAACAAGACAAGTCGGACTTGTGGTAAGGGATCTTACCTCTCTCTTTATTTTTAAGTACTCTTTTTATGTAAATTACTTTAAGATTATCTTTCTTATGTTTGGGGATGTTATTTTATATTCCTATTGCTGTAAAAGTTATGTTAATATGATGAGAGACCCTATTTTATCTCATAAATCCCTTTTTTGATGTTTTATGTGGCGCCGTTAGGCTGCCAAATTTTCATAGGGGGATTTTGATCTCACTTTTTATTCCTGTAAGATTCATGCTACATTGGCCACTATTTACTTTTGTGTGGTGTATGTAGTGCCCATTATTTTAATATTTGTATAATATACTCTCTTTTATGGGTATTTACATCTTCATTTTATGAACCTTCTTTCATGGGGGGTACGTTTCGAAAGTTTCCCAAATCGGTAAGGGAACCTTTCTCACTCCTCTTTTAAAAAGACTTATTTTGTTATATCTTATAATTTAAATATTTTTATGTTGGGATATGTTATTATATATTCTTCCTGATGAAAATTTTATGTCCAACTGATGAGATACCATTTTCTCTCCCATCAACTAATTTTATGAATTTTAAAGTGACGTCGTTAGGCTGTCGAATTTTACAAAGGGAACTTTTTAACCCAATTTCGATTTCGTTGGGTTCAACATGTAGTTATTGAATATGTCATCCTTTGAATATGTGTGAATGAAATTTTATTGTTTTACACTTAATATCCACTTACATTGGGTGTATTTATATTTTTCACACATAATTTTGAGATTGATTTATCCTTAATTTAAGGATACCTTCTTTATAATGGATTTCATCTCATTTTACATTTCTATTGATACTTCATTGTTGTTGTGCACCAATTCACTCTTATATGGTGTATATACTATCCTTTGTAATATTATATCATGAGTCCATTTATTCTAATGATATTATAAAGTTATGATTAAATGTTATTCCTGAATTATTGAATTCAAGTGTCTTTAATTTTGGTAAAAACCCTTTAACTAAAATATCGCTTTAAATGTTTTAATATTTTGTTCTTATTAATATCCCTGTTTTAAAATGGTTTGAAAGATTTATTTATATGGATATTAATGGTTTAAAATTTCAGAATCTTCAAGGTGTTATGGGACACTTTGATTAAAAAATCTCTTTATTAAATGTTTTAAATGGTTTTGAAAATGGTTTTTTGAAGGGATTCATTATTTCAATATCTTAAAATGTTATATTGTTGTTGTAATGTGGGAATGTTATCTTTACTTTATGCTTAAGTTATGTGCTGTGATTATGTTTTGTTTCTTGGGAATTGTTTATGAAAACGGGTGGTTCTGTGATAAACTAAGGGCAGGTGAGCCCGATATAGTTCTCTAATGAATTGGGTAACACAAAGGGGTTAAACACTAAGGTTTCTCTAAAGAGATTTAGGGAATATATTGTGATGGTTATTCCAAACATAACCATGAGGGTTACTCCCTATGTAATAATGTTATGAATGCCTCATGTTACCTTTATGTCTTATGATTTCTATGAGTTATTTGTAAATCTTATGATTTCATGAGGTATGTAAAATTGCTTATGCTTTTTGAGTAAAGTATGATTTCACTGATTCTTATGTATATATGGACTAATGTTTTATTTCGGTATTGTTATAACCCTTACTGAGCTTTTTATGCTCATCCCATGTTTTTTTTGAAATGTTTTTCACATGACATAAAGTTGAATAGGGTCAAGGATGGGATCAAAGAAATGTCAGGCTGTCTAAAACAAGGAACTAGACATGACTCTTTGTTCAAGAGTTTTTATTTTTGTGAAAAAAATGGAAGCTGAGTAGATGTGTCTACTTTGTAACCTTTGAGATGTGATAGTTATGTCTTAATTCTCTAAAAATCTAAACTTCAAAAGATCCTTAATGTGAATTATTCATTTAATTCAATAATAAGTAATGTTTAAGGCCACGTACTTATATTGAAATGGAGTCGAAATGGAGGACAATATATATATGGTTCTCCATAATACATAATAGAAATTGGTAGATGTCATATATAAATTTTGGGGAAGGTGCGGTGGTGGTATGTGGTGGTGCAGTGGTGGTGTAGTTGGAGAAGTGGAGGAAACTGGGGCAGTGGTGGAAGCAGGGGAAATTGTGGAAGTAATAGCTGAGTTTGGGGCATGATGGGCTAGTTCCTATTTATATTCATCAATGTACTCATGAAACCACTAATATTTTCTCCCTATCTTCCTCAATATCCCTATATTATAGAGTATACTGAGGTTAATCTACCTTCTATTCACAAGAGAGGAATGAGGCTGAGAAGAATTGAAAAAACTAAGATGACAGGCAAGGTGGGTAATGAATATGCCTCCCATAAGGGTACCATGAGCCATCCACACATGGTCCTAGTAGTATAATGAAAACTGGAAGGCCATGTTGATGACAAGGCTACCCATTGAAGAGTCTAGGATGATAACTTTGATCTAGATGATGCTCTTGTGAGCATCTAATCTGGCTAGACAAGCATGATCTAGAGCCCAGTGGAGAATCCATAATGTGACACCCTTTAATGGTGTAGTCTTCACCGTACAATGATCGTGGAATCTTTGGGTGCCATGAGAGACTAGTTCCCAACTCCTTACCGCATTTGACTTTCTCGTCTCCAGCTAAAAGGCTGAATAGGCAGGGGAAACAAAAAAAATCTATGATGTAGATATTGATCCTGACGCCAAAGTCTCCCAAGGTATGCTACCAAGGCCTTAAATTGAGTCAAAAGGTGACACGAACCACGTAAATCTATATAGTGTCCAATAAATCTATGAACATATCCAATTATGTCTCCTCACATACCTTGGCGATGTTGGAAAAGTGCCTACATCCAATAAGATTGAGGATATCCCCATACACCTTGATCCTCTTAAGAATGACCAGGTCTAAGGTCTTGTTGGTCCTCATAGGCTTGGACTAAAGATGGAACAATGATACCTAATTATCATGATTAGATAAATGTAGGAATGGGTGCAGGTGTGGGAATAGGGAAGAACTATGGGATGTGTCAGATGAGGACTATGACTCATCAGAGGCTGAGGAAGTGGCTAAACCAAATGTAGATGGTGAGTGTGTGGGATCTGTGGGCGGCGGTGGAGGATGTAATGTTAGATGCTTGGATGGAGGAGGGTCCTCGCATCGAGCCATGAGTTTTATGGTTTTAGTTCAGGATATGATGAAGGGAGGTAGTTTGCCGGGATGATAGAGGATGGGGAAGATAACCATGAAGAATAAGAGAGGAGGGGAGAAGAGAGGCTGATGGCGATCGTACAGTGAGAGGGAGGTCGATGGCTAGGAAGGGGGATGGTCGCATGGGAGTGAAAGAGGGAGGGGTGGGGGATTCCCTTGAAACCTAGGTTCATGACTTTTAAATCCACCTCAAAAATTTCTTGTAGTGTAATTGATAAAAGACATGTAAAATGTATTATTTTATTTATCCTATCCCAACACATTCACATCGTGTAAATTTTACACACTAGAATTTTTCCATTTTTTTATTTTTTTAATAAAAACCTCTACACCATTTATACCATTAAAAAACCTCCCTAATATTTAGAAAATCTATTCAAATATATAAAATCAATCCCAGGTTACCTCCCAGTCAGTGCTTCATTTAACACCGAGATCTAGATAGAGAATTTGAATCAGATGAATTTTAAATAATGGTCACACCCTTCATGAAATGGTTATTGATAAATTTTTAATCTTTGACCATTAACCTTAAAGGGTGGTACTTTACCTTGTTGAATATTTATTGTCCCATAGGGAAAATATTTGAAAACTTTAAAGGGACATAACCATTGAAATTTTAGCTTCCAATGGAATAGTTTTAATCAGGAATTAAAGAGTATAATTTTGTCATTGGGTATGAAAATATATCATGCAATGCATTGTTCAAGCCATCTCTTTATAAATTCAATAATTTTCATAAGTACCCCTTCTAATCACTTCCTCATCATCCATTAGTACAAATTTGATTTCCCCATCTTTTTGAGCATCCAAGTTTTGTTTCTTAATTACCCAATAAGTGAGATGATCAAGTTTGACTAAAAAGTGATATGGTTTCCCATAAAAAAATCAGAACAGTGTAGTGCCAATGAGTATTTTATACACTGTGTGATACACACAAAGTGCATCATTTAATTTGATACTACAGTCCTTTATATATTAAGTCACCATCTTTTCTAGAATTTGTTTAATATACCTATTAGGAAATTCAACTTTCCCTCTTGTCTGTAGGTGGTAGGGAGTTCTAGTGTTATAAAAAATTCCATATTTTTCAATAAATCCTTTAATGGTAGTATTTTAAAAGCATGTTCCTAGACCAATAATGAGAAATCGAGGATATCCAAATATTCAGAAAATGTTTTTTCTGTAAGAAATTCATGACCACCTTAGCTATGTCATAGGTGGTGGCTTCACCTTTAACCCACTTCAAAACACAATCCATGCTGACCAGGACGTAAAATTTCACATAAGAATTATGGAATAGGCCCATGAAATCAATTTCCCATACATTTATGATTTCGGCTTCAAGGATAGGGTTTTGGGATTTTTTTTTCACTTTCCAAGATTGCCTGTTCACTGGCACCAATCATAACTTTGAATGAAAATCCCCACATCCTCATATAGTGTGGTCTATAATAGCCTAATTTTTAGGATCATATACAATGGTAAATTTATGACAATGATGTCCTCTTGATGGTTATGTTACCCAAATTGTAATAACGGTTTGAATTTCATCTTCTAGGATGAAATTTCACATCAAACCATTAGTACAATGATTAAATAAAAGTGGCTCATCCCAGTAATAGTGTAAGGCATCGAACAAGAATTTCTTTTTTTGTTGTTAGGAGAAGTGGGGGAAAAGTGATCCTATGTAAATATAGTTTTAAATATCCAAAAACTATGACTGTACTTTTGTATTTATTTTAAAAAGTTTCATCAAGAATTTCCTCCTCAATGCTCAAATTTTCATCACCTTTAATGATCAAAAGTGTAATTCTAGATAAGTTATCAGTGAAGAAATTTTTAGTCCCTTTTATTTATTTAATGAACTTATAAAATTATTGAAATATTAGAATCCACCATATTAAATAAGGTATGGTTTTCTTTTTTACTCAGTAGGTATTTCAGTGATGCATGATATGTATAGACCACTATTTTGGAATTAACGAGGTATGAATGAAATTTTTCAAAATCATAGATGAATTCCAAAAAATATTTATAGGTGGTCATATAATTTCCTAATATTTATTTAGTGTATGAATAGATTAATATATGGGGAAGAAGATATGTCCAACTCACTATCCTAAAACAACACCCATAGAAATATTGATGGTGTTGCACATTAACTCGAAATATCTATCCCAGTCAGGTTATATTATGATTGGTGGGCCTAGTAGGATACTTTTGAGAGTGGTGAATTCTCACAGACACTCTTTAGTGAAGTTGAGAGAAATTTACTTCGATAAAAGTTACATTAGTGGGTGGGATATTATGGAAATTCTTGGAAGAAGTAGCAATAAAATCCCACATGTACCAGAAAACTCATGATATGTTTCACTATCATAGGGTCAGGTAAGTATTTAATCACCTTGATTTTTTGAGGATCAAATTCCTTTCCCTGATTTTATATTTTGTGTCTAAGGAATATTCCTCTTTGATAGTAAAATAACACTTTTCCAAATTTAGTACTAGTTACTTCTCTTAATAGCACTGTATAACTAGGTCTAGATTACTTAGGAAATCTGAGAAGGATCTTCCATACACCAAGAAATCATCCATGGATAACTCTAGGAATTTATCTACCATTTCATTGAAAATATGTGTTGTGAACCATTGAAATATAACTGGTGAATTTCACATTCCGAATGACATCCATCTATAGGCTAAGCTTCTGAAAGGACACGTGAATGTTGTTTTAGAGTAATCTTTTGGGTCATATTCATTTTGATTGTATCTAGAATATCCATCTAGAAATTAATATAATTCATGACCATCTCGTCTATATAGTATTTGATCCATGAAGGGGAGAAGAAAATGGTCCTTCTGAGTCACCATGCTGAAGTTTTTATAATAAACACATACTCTCCACCCAAAAATAGTTTAACGTAATATTAGATCATATTCATCATTTTTAATAATGTATAAGCTACATTTCTTTGGGATGACTTGTGACGGTCTCACCCATTCACTATAAGAGATAGAAAATATTATACCAGCATCAAGAAGATTTAGTACATCTTTTTTGACTACCTCTTTCCTTGGTGGAGTGAGTTTCCTTTAGAGATGATGTTTTGGTTTATCACCTTCTTCCAAAAAAATATTGTGGGTTCAAATCATGGGGAAAATCCATCTGATACCAGACATACCCTAGGAAATTGATTTTTTGTGCCCTTTCAGTGTTTCAATGAGTTTTTCCTCTTATACTTAATTCTTCTCTAAACTTATGATAAATAGTATCACATATTCATTTTCTATGAATGAGTAATTAAATTTTTTTGGTAGAGGATTTAATTCTAATGTTTGTGGATTGATTATTGAGGGTATTAATGGTGGAATAATATACCTATTTATAGGTTTAATGTAATCCAAATCCTTGTAATATATGCATTCATCTTCATCTGGAGACATGTTCCTCCTTCATCCTCAATATTCATGTAATAATCTTCTTCATTGATGGGAAATATGGAATGACAATCAAATGAATCACCACCTTTTCTGGTGGCTTTTACTAAGTTGAATACAACTTGTCTTCACTGAATCTAAAAATCAACCTTCCATGGTTCACATCAATTAATTGCTTCCTAGTGGTAATAAATGGTATACCATGAATGATGGGGATATATCCTTCCTACTTAATATCTACGATAAGAAAATTAACAAGAAATATGAACTTACCAAACTTCACTAAAATATCCTAGAGAAGTTCTAGAGTGTACTTGACTGAGCAGTTGACGAGTTGAAGTGAAAATGTCATGACCCGACCAAGTGGGGCTCGAGCTATAACTAAACCAATCCCACCTCCATAATATAGTGGTTGAAGAAAAATACTAAAGGCATAACCTAATAAAATATGCCTTTTCTGAAGTAACCATACACACACACACAAACATCTCAATGAATAAGTTTAGTGGAAGAATTATAAAATAAAGCAATAACTAAGGAACAATCCATGCATGTAAAACATCTAGACAGTACCAAATTACAAAAGTGTAAACTAAAAGGAAAAAAGGTAAGAATACACTCCCAACTAGAAAGATTTCCCAACTTGAAAAAATGTGAAAAGTAAACTACTGAGAGAGCCTAGCTTCAAATATTGAAGATTCAACCATCTTACATGGTCTAGTGCACTATGGTATCCCTAAGCTCATCTGTAATCACTTACGACCTATCCTTCATATTCATAATACACAAAATGTGTGGGAAAATCCCATTAAGTAGTGAGTATATACACACCTAGTAGGATTCCCCAAAAGATGAAAGGGGAGAAGTAAGAGACATAATAGGAATAGATAATAGATAGGAAACAGTGAATAGGAATGAGATCAACCCAAACCAAGAGAGTAAGATCATAAAAACATAGGGGGACCAGTATAGTGTGTGGATGGAATGCACATCAATACTTTTCTACCCATAATAGGAGAGTAACCTCATTCATCCACAGGAATCTAAACACAGAAAGCATGTGGAAAACCCTATGAATCTTTTCAACCCTTGATAGGAGAGTAAAAAAAATCCAAAAATATGGATAAATATATATATATATATATATATATATATTCTCAAACCAAATAATCAAAAATGATAACAAAAGGAGATCTCCATATTATAACCCAACCCTAAAAAAGTGTTCCATAAATTCCATAGGTCCATCAATGATGCCCATAATCTCATGTGTCTTATCGTAGAAACATCCATGTCATGCCACACATCACCACTATAACAAAAAATCGAGAGGAAATAATCACTAGTTAGAGGATCCATCCCCTAGTACAATAGGAGGGTTCCACTTAGATAGTTGAGGACTCATGCCCAGCTTGATTGGAGGGTGCCACTCTAATATTCAATAGAGGACTCATGCCCTACCTAGTAGGAGGGTTCTACTCCAGTAGTCAATAGAGGAATTATACACTTCCTAATAGGAGGGTTCCACTCTAATAGTTGGTAGAGGACCCATACCCGGTATCTGTAGGATGGTTTCACTATCTCATAGTAGAGTACCCGTACCCTGACTCCATAGGAGGGTTCCACTCTAGTAGTAAATAAAGGACCCATTCCTTGCCCTGTAGTAAGGTTATACTCTATATGTAATAGAGGAAACATACCCTTACTCCATAGGAGGGTTCCACTCTCTGATGGTAGATGACCCATACCCTAACTCTGTAGGAGGGTTCCACTATAAATATGGATAGGTATATAGAGGACCCATACCCTGATACTGTAGGAGGGTTACACTCTATAGGTGGTAGAGTTCCCATTCCCTGACTCCATAGGAGGGTTCCACTCTCTAGTTGTAGAGGACCCATACCTTGACTCCACAAAAGGGTTCTACTCTAAATATGGATAGGTAGATAGAGGATCCATACCTTAACACTGAAGTATGGTTCCACTCTATAGTTAGAGGACACATACCTTAATAAGCAGGAGGTTTCCACTATAATGTTCTTGTCCAATCACTTCTATCATCGAGAATCAACTATAGAAGTGCCACACTTGAAATATCTCACATCATATCAAAAAATACACTATAGAGGCCACCATCGTGTTCTTTGTGAAAAAAAATTAGGATAGGCTACTCACGGGACAAAATCCAAGTCTAAATGAAGGAGATACAAGAGGTTGAGGTTCCCTAAAAAGGAGGTACACAACATGTAGGGGACCCACATGGATTATGGTCTCTCTCCACTTCCTGGTGATGTCTTCAACAACAAATGGATTTCTGGTCATGTTTTACTACAGGACGTGTAAGGGTACTACATGACATATCTCGACCAAAATCCTAATGAATGTATGATCCACGTTATTATTCCTTTCACATAAACTGGTCCCAATCAGCCTAAGGTCTTACCACCCAGGTTTGTACAATATTTGACAAGCCACATCATCTCAAACCTCACCTCATAAGTGGTCTAAAGGACACACGATGTCTCATGGCCCCATATGGCCCCCTTGGGATGTCTATCTCAAGTCAAAGAACCCCCTTCCTCAAAAGGTAGTTTTGGGGTTTTATACTAAGAGCCCTATGTCTCAGTCAGTTTGAACTCACCACCCTAGAGGCTGAGGTCACCTGGTGTGATAAAGGTCCAAACCTCGACCATCAACAGTTGATGTATAAACCTGGCACATGGGAGATGTTCATGACCCATGACACTTGATTGTTTTAGATATTAAATTTAATTCAGCTTAAATCCTTTTTTAAAATTAAATTAAACCATGACGTCACCCTTCATGGTGAAACTGAGTGTCTGTATACAACATAAAAAATCATAAATTTCATAAGTAAAATACATGATACCATTGAACTTTTACCAAAGTTTTCTAACATTTTCTAAGGTATGAAAGTATCCACCAAGGCCCATCTAAGTTCGTTCAGCTTCGCTCTTGATCAAACATAATCAACTCCACATCCCGAGCCCCTAACTCTATGAATACATCTATAAATAATTAATTATAACAATTATAATTAATTAAATAATTTAAATCCATACTAGAATAATGTTGGACAACTCATTGGGTAGTTTCACTGAATCAGAAACACCTCCAATGACACCCTAAGGGTCCATCTCACACCCTTTTCCCTATTAAAAGTGAAAACCCAACAATAAATACTAATTCAATATTAATTTCAATATAATTTTTATCCAAAACTGAGAAAAATTAATGACAACACACACCTCAACCAAAATGATGATACATCATGTGCAGATGGAATCTTAGGTAACTCTATTCATTGGAAGATTAAAAGCTCTATCAACAATATTCAATTCTACAATGCTCTGGTAGAATTAGAATAAGAAACCGTAATTGAGGAAACCAAAAATTAAAGGGAGGATATGGGAAGAGGAAAGGATGATAGAATAATAAAGGTCATAATCGGGTCCATTTAACACTATAATTAAAGCACCAAAATGACCATCCAATGATTGGCCACATTTCCACAACTATTCTCATGGAAGGTTCACCTGTTCACGACCGACATCCTGCTCCCCTCATTAAGGGAATTCTTATCATTACACAAATAATATTATTCAAAATCATCATATCCCACACCCTATACATCAAGAAACATAATTGAAGTCATAACCTACCCACAACACTAAGTTGTGTGCTGCTTATCCGAAGCGACACTCACGTTACCCCGTCGATACATGATTGAGAATCACTCGGATCGGTCATGCCACCACACCCGATGTAAGGCCCCGAAAATTTCATTATGTTTTTCACAAAAATATTATTTGATAATAATTTTTTTATTATGAGAAAATATAAATAATCTTACATTTCATAATAACTTTACACATTATAGACAACTATAACTAGGAATAATAAAAGGATTATTTAATGATCTAATCAAAATTGAATTATTTTTGGAGACTATAATCATATTATATTAAAAAAGTGCTTCATGTTAAATGTTTAAGTTTTAAATAAATTTTATTTTCATGAAATAATTTTATAAATCACTTTTTAATTGATAAGATATTTTAATGAAGTCCTAAGTAATTTTTATAATGGTCAGAATGTTTATTTTTCTATAAAATTTCTAAATTTCAATAAATAAAGATATTTATATTAGAAATAAATTTATCATTTTAAAGAATTATTTTGATAAATTAAACTTCATTTTTGGGATAATCACATAAAAATTATCTTAAGGTTATTTTTTGGGAATTTTCTAAAAAAGTTTTTTTGGGTGAAAAACTGAAAATTACCACTTTACAAAACACAATGATTTTTTGAAATCATTATTATGTCAAAAATACTAAAAATTTATGAAAAAATTTATTTAATAAAAATATAATTTAATAATTACAAAAACTAATTTAAAAAAATTAATTATTATTTATATATTTATACCTTACATTTTGGAACAAAAAATTGGAATTTTAAGATAACTTTTTTGGATTATGTGCAGTTATTTGGTTGGATGGAAAGTAACTGTCAAATTAGGGAACCTTTAACATAAAAAACTATCTCTCAATAATTAATAATCCATAAAATTTACTGTAATATATTTCATCCACAAGTGATTTGCTTATATAATAAAACAATCTATATTGTAACCATTAAATCCACCCCTCCTAAAGTATAAATACCCCTTTCACTCCTCACTTTACAGACCAAATCCACTGATAATATTTTTTTTAATATCCATATCAATATACCCTCAAAGGTGTTTATAAGGTTTTAATTATCCCCCCTAAAACTTTAAGAATCATCCTCCCATGGTAAGGGATATTTCTCTCCACTTTTTTGACTCAAGTTCTTCCTTTGTATAAGCCGTGATTCTAAATTAATAATATTTTAAAGTTATTTTAATACCCCTATTAATATGAATATTATTTATTTTTTAATTATATACATTATTTATCTCTAATTATATCTTTTTTCCAAAGTCGTTACTCCATTGAAGTAAGGGTTTCCTCAATATATCTCTTTCCATTTTCAAGTAAATTATTTTTTTATATTGTCTTTCTAACTAGATTTTTCATATTATTACATGATAATAATTCAATGGAATTATGTTTCATTTTATATTTTTTAAATGACAGTTTTTATTCCCCCTCATTATAAGTTTTTTCCTATGCCATTTTATTCCCATATCCATAAAACCATCCAAAAAGTTGGTAAAGAATAGTTTGTGTGGTTTTATGAGAAAAAACTTACCTATACTGATACTATAAGTGGATGTGGCTATAGAACATTTGTATCTAGTGGTGATAAACCTAAAATGGGTTCATTATAATTTGACTTGATCGTCAACTACTGCTTGAAAATGAGACTTTATTTACACATAGTTTGACACTCCTGTAGGTTTGGATTTAGATAATTCTCATGAACCTTCTTAACCATAATAAAGAATAGGAATATATGGTTTGAGATTTACATAAAACTAATATCCCTATGAAATTAATGTACTCCCATAACTTGTTTTAATCATTCCTTCAACTGTGGTACTAACCTCTACATTGTGAATGTCATATAGTTTCTAAAACTAATTGTTGGGTATGCACTGAGATAACTACATTAATCATTTAAAGAGGATTATTTACCACCTAATTTGTAACCAATGATCCTTTCATATATTATTCTCCACCATTCTCTGAACTAAAACTTTATCCTCCCTATTAATATCTCTATGAACACTAATTTTTTGGTGCAAATGGCATCTCTATTGATAAGGACCTATCAAGATCTTTGTCTTTGCTTATCACCATCCATGCATAAATTTACTTCTAAATTATTCTCCTTATGGATACAGTTGTATTTTTATTTTTATTAAATGGTGTTCCCCTTGAAACTCCTCCATTGATTGAATGGGGAAATTAGTGAATAAACCATATAAATTTTATCTATATAGTGGAAATACCTTAGAATTCATTATGTTGATTCATGGGAATTTACCTATAATGTTTCCAAATTTCATTGGATACCCATTTAATTTTTAATAAGTTTATTATTGATAGATTTATCTATGTTTTCCTTATATGAATAACATGAATTAATACATATAAAGTTTACATCCTGACAACACTCTAATGCATTGGGTAATGTGATAGAGTTTACTGGTGATAGGTTACACCTAAGAGATATGATAATTATGCAGTTATGTGATTCTCTCCAATGCATTGGGAAAAGAATTAATCTGTAGAGAAAAAATGTTCTGGATACCATATCATTATTCCTTGTAAATGTTATATAAAACCTTGGTGATGAAACTTTAGGATATTGTTATGAATGTATCATTTTATATTGTAGCCACATTTTTCATGTTATACCTAATGTACATATGATCTTATTATTCCTCATGTTCTTATGATCATGTTATGCCTCATGTGATTATGATCATTTTATGCCTCTTGTACTCATGATCATATTATGACTCTTTTTCTAATGTTCATATTGTTATATCATTCCTAATTTCTTACCTATGGTGTTCTTTTATGTTATGATTTTATTGGTTATCTCTTATTGGTCTTTATATCTCACCCTTTTCTTATGTTTTCCCATTTCTTTATGAATTTAAATGATTGTGGTACATGTAATGAAATTACATGTATGAAGAATAATTTTGGAAGAAATGTGTTTGTACTATTTTTTTAGTTGTAATTGTTCCTAGAAACCATAGACACTAAACATTAGATATTGGTAGTTTATTGTAATTCATGTGATTTATTAAAAAGTGTGAATGTTTTGTACCCAAACTAGAAGTGTGGGTCTAGGGAATCTCACCCGATCCAATTATGGTTTCTCCTATACCACATAGGTATATCTCTAATTCATAAAAACCTCAGGCCATCATGACTACTAGAATCTCACAGATTACCATTAGTCCTCGCCCACTCATGATCATTTAAAACTCCAACACATTTCTCATGTTCCCATGAGTTGCAAGACACCAAGGCCAAGATATACATACTCCATGGCATGCCATTCCTAATCCCACCAGTAGCTCCCTAGGAAATCCTCTTCAAAATTAGGAACCTCACTTGTGTATTGGTTCATTCCATGACTATTTCCATATAATGATGTCCCAAAACCATAAGTACCTATCCATGCTATGAAGCATGTCAACATACTACACATTTTTATCCACCAGTCAATGCCATTACAGTCATGATCATCCATGCATTCTCTAACCATGATGCTAAAAGTCCACCCACTGATCAATAGAGTGAGGTACCTAAATAATACCACCCCTCAAAGCCAGTCTTGATACCCAAGTGCACTCAACTATTACTCATGAAGAAACTAATAATTACCATTACTCCATAAAAAACATGGTAGTACACCATGTGCACCGATCCCATACCTGGTAGAACAACTCATGACTCCCAACACAAAGAGAACACAAAAACCTAGGATAACCCCTATCATGAATCCCTCGATCAAACCAAATAACAAACCACTAGGGTTGAAGTCGAAAATAAGGTATATAGGTCTCCCACCTTGCCTTAATAGTGTATTATGATGTCAAGGTCACTAGGTCTAACCACCTAGCCCATAGGTCAATCCTCTCATAAGGTCATAAGCTACATGATTTAATCCATGATCCCATCTTAACACACAACATCAACATTCCAAAACACACAATCATGGGGTCTCATATATGATGACATCACCCACTAACCACCTCCCATAACTTGGGAACCATACTCTCTGAGAACCTACACATATGACGAATCCCTAGAGGATAGAATCTCATAGGTCGAATATTCTCATAATAAATGGAATCATCCTAGTTGATCTATATGAATGGAAACACACACCCATAGTTTAGTTAAGTAGATTTAAATTCCAAGATATTTAGGAAAAAACTATATAAGTTATTATTTGTTACTTTAAATAAATGGATATAAATACCAAAAACCCAAAAGACATATAATATATAGGTACCGTATGACATACTGAACCACTGTGATCACTAAACCTCTTATGCATGTTGATTGAGTCATCATCCTCACCATCGAGTGTCTCACCATAGATCCAAATGACCTACCATCAAAAGAAAATATCAATAAATGTTAGACCATTTGAGTAGAATTAGACCATGTAATTATATAGGAAATTCCATATTAGTAGTTATTGACACTTTAAACAACTGATCCTTAGTCATCAGTAAAAATTCACACTAGAAGTCCTATATGTCATATAATGAAACATGATTGATATGATGCTTGAGATTCCCCTTCCCACTATAGGTCAAGAGTAAAATCAAATTAATGGTACTTGATGACAATAAAAGAGCCATAAATTCAAAATAAATCAAAATCCTTAAACATCCATGTGTTTCCATCATGGTGAAAATCATATACAACTGTAACATCACAAAATATCAACAACAATCCCAACCCTGGTAACCTAGAATTCCTACCAGATCAGGTGTTCTCGATGCACCGGCCTAATATCTATCATAGGTTATGAAACATTCCTAAATTAAAAGTCTACCAAATCTTGAAAAATTAATATAGAAATTAAAAAAATCTTGGACATCACTTTTTAATGTCCTTTCCAAACTCACTCTTTGAACAATAGCCTAACCGGTTCACCAAATGACCTCAAATGTGCCTCCTCATACACCTGAGGCTACCATCTAGTAGTGGTTGTCTAAGATAGTATGTTTGGGAGACTACAACCCCATATCAGAGTTTATAATAATAAATGATCACTAAATATCATCAACAATAGTAAATAATTAGAGTGTAGATGAAAAAATTATTACAAGACTAAATAAAAAATAAAATATAGCAAAGACATGAATATCCTTTCCATACATATAGCGACTGCCCACTGGGACTGTTGCATATACATACCAAAATTAAAGAATAAAAAAATGGCTCTATTGAATCTCTAATATGTACTTATCCTACTCGACCATTCAATCCTGAGCCACATCTCAACCCATTCCCACAACCAAGTGAACATTTTCTTGGGTACCCAAGTTTAGTGGTGGTTTGAGTAGGTTTGACTAAAAAAATTAGTAGGTAACCAAAAAAATAGTCATATACTAACTATAATATTCAATTATATGTTCATGTGACATGATCGGAATAAAAAAACTACGAATAAATAAATAAATTTTTGTTGGTCTTTTGGCCCATGACCCCAACCGACCATACCTTATTTTTACAATTATGTGGTGTCTCAGATCACATCTTGAATGCTATGATAAAAAATTAACATGTGAGATCTAAATCCATGGAATCCTTGAATAATCCTCACAACTCTGGGGACATTTTCCATGATAGTCATATCATCTAGGCTCATAATCCAATGAAGCCCACATCACGTCTTTATGACTTTGGGGATGAGGCCTATGATAGCCCTACCATGAATTTAAAATACATGGTATCACCTATCATAATACTGTAAACTCAGAGTACATGGACTACAATAGTCTTATCACCTAGACTTTAAATCAATGGTATCCCTATTAGTATCCCCCAAATCTATAGTAGCTCATATCAGTAACAAGATCCTAATCCAGGGTAGCTCTAGCCGTATACCATTCTCCATAACCATGGAAGATCCAAACCATATACCAAAACTTATAATGTGGAAACACATCCATACCATCACTATACTTGGTATCCCAACAATGTAGTCAACTCTATAACCATGGAAACCCATCCACACCACATCTTCCCATAGAACACATTCCAAAAGTAAAGAAAAAACAAGGACTAGATGAATGACTATTCCCATCATCATTGTCTCAATCCCTTGGTATCACTAGTATGGTACGAGTTCCATGGTGACACCTACTACTATTTCACATGAACCCGCTCAGGGTCAGTCTGTTAATGGGGAACCCTCTAGGTCCCCTTGTTCCCATCCTTGTAGGGTCACCCTAACATGGATCCTCAATCTCACTCACAATCTTTGGGTCAACACCCAATGCACTAGGATGATGTGTCCCATGATATCATCAGCAGGGTATCACAACCTTTCTGACAAAATGGGGTTTCTCCTCATAGGAAACCAGTCAAGAGATGGGCCATGACCCTTCTTGGTCCTTAGGGTCACTCAGGGTCAATCCGCTCACTCAACCTAGTCCCATTCATGCAAAGGTCTGTCCACATAGTCCTGTACAAGGGATGAATAGACACATTAGATCTAGACACACCTCCTAAGAGGTCTGGAGGCCACACAATGCATTATGGCCTCACCTGGACCTATTGGACTGATCATCTCAAGTCACATCACCCACTTCACCAAGATTCGGTCTTGACATCCTACACTAGGACCACTATATATTTGTTGGGTTGGACTCACTTCACTTGGGGTTTGGGGGGAACATCATGTCATGAAGGTCCAAACCTTATCCATCAGCATCCAAGGAATAATTCCATCACAAAGGGGTTTTTCATTAACCCTGGCACCTGGTCATTCATAAATTATATTTAATTTACTTAAAAAACTATTTTTAATTAAATTATTCTTTGAAATCTACCTCCATGGAGATCATGAGAATAAACATTCAACATAAACAAGCATACATTTTTTATGGGAAGTATACACAGCCACAAACCTTTTGATGAATCTTTTAAATATTTTACAAGGGACAAAAGTAACTATCAATGACTATTTTAGATCATTTAGACACATCCTCAATCAACGAGGCTCGAATAAACATCCTAATCCACTAAATCCAAGAATATGTAAATAATTAATTATCTATAACAATAATAATTAATTAATTAATTTAATACTGATCTAATAAAATGTGGGATAACTCACTTGGTAGCTGCGCTACATCGAAACCACATCCAATGACACCCTAAGGGTCTATCTCACACCATCATCCCTATGTTGAGTGAAACCTAAAAAACTAAAACCAAATAAATATGAATTTTAATTTAATTTTTTACCAAAAACCTAAGGAAAATTGATGGTGCTACGTACCTCAACCAAAACAACTCTCCATTTCATGTAGATTGCGTCCCTGGTTACCCTATTCCTAGGTAGAGCAAACGTCTCATCATTTGTATTTGATTCCACCATGATATGATGGTATTAGAATCAAAAAACATAATTGAGGGAACTAAAAATTAATGAGATGTTATGTAAAGACAATTTAAGGTTAACAGAAGGAAGGTCATACATAAAAATGGAGGAAAATGCTTCTAGACAACCCCCATGAATGGGGATTGAAGTGGAGATGAAGGGGTAGAACTGCCTAGATTGTGTAGCTCAAACTAGAAGATAATGTGGAACCACCTTCTAAAAAACATAGGGGAATAATTATAATTTTTACACATAAAACCCTTCCAATTAGTCAATGTACAATTAGCTGGTGGATCCTTTCACTGCCAGACCCCACGGGCTATCCGGTGGAACTACTACATTATTGGCTGTAGTAGCTACCCAGCCTCTCCCAAGGCTCCTTATATCTACCAGGGTGACTCATGAGCCTCCATAAAAATGTAAAACACCAAACTTGAGGCGTTTAAAACATCAAAACTTAATTCAAAAACTTTAAATAAAAATTAACCCATCCACTTGTTTGAAAATTTAAATTCTTCTTATATTTCAAAAGTTACTTCAGACACGAGATCTTACAATATGTTTATAATGTTAGATAATAATATCCATCATAAATTGGATTAGTTTTGATTAATGAAATAATTATCATAAATGTATCACCAATGGTAGTTAATTTATCTACATGTGGTCCTAAATCTACGATGTAAATGTATTATAACAAGTAATTGAATCTATTAAGATTTATTTGTTCATTTAATTTATTTCCAATTGTGATACATTAAAAATAAATTATTATTAGGGTTTTTAAATTATATTTCATAATCATTATGATACCTTGTTAAATTAATTTGTATAATATATTTGTATTTTTGAATCCCAAAAATAAAACACTCACCTGAATCCTATCCAAATCATCTAAAAAAGAAAAATTAATGAAAACCATCTGATGCAACCGCCACTATGAGAAACCTTGAAAATTCAGAAGTCCGACGCTCTATAATGCTAAATAAAATGTATAGATGTGTAAGAATATCTTTTGGAACATTTGAATCTATAGATACATGGTGAAGACAAGAAACCTCCATTTTCAATGACAACCACTTGATCTCTAAAATAAAGGATAGAAACATGAATACTACCTTTCTAGATTATCCAAATCTTGAAGAACCTCAGTAGAATATGATTCAAACACATCCTTTTTTTTGAAATTATTCCATATATCCCAATTATAGGATAATGGTTTGGGATAATTTTTGTATCATGTATTACATTATTAATAAATAAATGCATTCTTCCATTATCATTATTTTATATTATGTTAATTTAACACACTGATCATGATAATAATCCTCTCCATACTTATGGTTAAGGTTTTATCCTAATTCAAGTGCTATAATGGGAGTAATTATTATAATGTGAAGTTATCATGAATATTTCTTATTTAAATTATGACATATAAAGTGATCACATAGGTTACAGGTGATAATTTTTGAATCATATGTGACTCGATTTGAGAAATACCACATGGGTTGTCTTATTTATGAAATTGGTGTATCTATAGTGGGATGTTATTAATATCACCTTGTACTGATGGGTTTGAGGTATTATTTTGATGATAACATTCATACATATACATTGATCTTATGACATTTTAGAAATTGATGAAAATAGATGATTTTTGGGTATATTACTAACCATGGGTGAGACATCACTTAAGAACATATTGAAAATTTTCCACCTATTTACTATAAAAAAATATTTTATTGTAGAAATTTAGATAATCACTGTATATATCACTATTGACAATATATTCATGGTAGTTTATTTCTATTTATTCAAAGTTTAACAAAGTGTCATTTTTTCCATTTATCAATGTATTTTTATATCTTTAGCTATGGTTTATATTATAATTTTTTAAGAAAATTAAAAAACATAAAACTACCAATAAAAGATGTTGAATTTTTGTTTTTTGAAACAAATCACCTATAAAATATTTATATGTAGTATCATTTAGCAGTAATTTTCTTAAACCACTAATAAAATGAGAAAATTAAAAAATTAAAAAATTATTTTATAAAATAAAATGTAACTAATCTTTAATCAGTTTAAGAATAAAAAATACATATTATAAAATAATATAGAGAACATATATATAAAACATAAATATATAAATAAAAAATTTTCAAGAACCTTAGATAAAAAATTTAGTTATCATACTAACACCATCACACATTACCATTCATCATCAACCCACCATGTCCATCGCTCCACCACGTCTACTACAATGTCATTACCTACGTCACTATCTCCAAACATATCATACATGAAACTAAATACAACACCAAAATATAAAATGAAATATAAAAAATTATATAAATTAAAAACATGATCATAATAAAATAAAACCACAATAGAATCCTTGATTATGTTTGAAAGATATACCGAAAATTGATAAAACATCACTACTTCTCTCTAAAGAGTGTTGTGGCTCATAAGGATCAGAACATTTTCTACGTCTAATATTTATAATGTACAATTTATCAAAAAATATTAAAAATATCACACAAGTCAATGGTCTCAATTAAAATTAGAAATAAATGAGAAATTATTATTTACTAGTTGGAAACAGAGACAATTAATATCTTAAAAATAATTAAAAAATAATGACACATTATTTAATATAAAATAAAAAAAATAACAAGAAAAATATCATTCATTTTAAATATAAATAATTACCTAGGACATTAAAAACTAAATGAAAACCAAAAAAATAATATGTCAGTTGATTTTTACATTTGGAAAAATTAGAAAAACTAAAAAACAAATAGTAAACAATATCTCACTGTTTGTTAAAGTCAAGAAAATGGGTCAACTAAACCAAAGTTAATCACTCAAAGGGAATAAAAGTCAAAAAAACTATCCTTAGTAAGGTTTCACTATTTCATTAAAAACATGATAAATAGATAAGCATGATGTAAATATATTCATATATGATAATAGACACATTATTTTAGTCATCATTTTCAGGGATTGAGTTCTAAATTTACCTCTATAAGATGATCTAGAAGAAAATATATTTACTCAATAATTATTCACATCAACATTTAGAATATAAAAATGAATAGATTTTCCATTTATGACCATTATTGGTATTTTTTTTACCTTTAAGAGTCCTATGCATTCATAGTTTCTTCCAACCTCAAAAATTTCATATCATGCTATCAGATTCCTAAAACTACTTATACCCCTACTAGATACTGTAGAAATAAAGGATGAGTATTACTTACTAGAATAATTTTATGGGGTTGGTCTATTTATCATACCCCCTAAATTCCTAGGATGCTCCTTCCTAGAAAAGAGTGTAATTTATTTGTTTTCAGAAAACGATGTTGATTTTGTAGGTTTCATATAAAAATATTCTTCATTTTTGTGATAGAAATATAGGAAGAATGAAAACTATTTTATTAATTATCTAAACTTATATAATACCATCTATTAAATTTATTTTTCATTATTGAAAATTATAATGATAAATTGTTTCCCCATTGTATCTTGTTCATTTATTTCTCAAATTCAGGTTTCCAATGAACTTGAATCCCTATATCTTATCATTGAACAAGGTGAACTAAATACTTCCCATTAAAAAAGTATATAAATATGAATTTATAAAAAAAATCATGCATAATATTAGTACATAAGTAATAGTGAATAAAATATAATTTCAAATGATCCTTTCAAGGGAAAACTATGAAAACCAACTATATATGGATCTGGTTTTTTGCACAACTCAGTGTATTTTTAGATATTTCTTGAATAAAATAAATTTAATAAAAAAATGTATTTTTGTGTGTGTCTCTTTTATTATGTTACTATAAAATATGTGAATACCTCATTATACACTTTCTTTTAAATATCAACAATTAGATTCCACTTCCAAAGAGATATGTATTAAGGAACCAATTTATACATTTATTGAATGAACATAGATATAACATTAAAATAATGGGAAAATATTCACTTAAAGTCTCTTAAGTTCTTTTAATAATTCTTCATAATCCATGGGTTTGAAATGAAGTAATGAAATTAAAAATGAAAAAGCTTCTACAAATAAAAAAAATAATTTTAATAAAAATTTTGATCAAATATTTTAAATTCATAATCAATGAATATTAAATTAAAAATACCATTTTCAGATTTCAAATTACTTATTATTCCAAGATATTATAATATGAGTAACAAACTACTTTCTCATCATATGTTCATTAAATAATAGACAAAAAAATCAACTAGGGAAGTTGAAGGCTACCTAAAATTCTTTAGTATAATGGAATCACTCAGGTTCACTGAAGGTGATGTCAGTGGAGATGTTCATTAAGATGATGAATTTCTTCGGTATCTATTTTTTTTATTGACATTTAAATATTTTAAAAAGTTTAATATTATTAAATTTATAAATTAAATCATATGTAATAGAATTATAAACTATAAAAATAAAAAAATAAGATAATAAATATATAAAAATAATAATAACCTACTAAATGATGAATTGGGCTATAAAATGTTTTATCCTTAATAAATATATATGAAAGAACATTTATAAAATATACATAACAATCGATTAAGTCATTTATATATACAAAAATAAAAACCACTTATCAATGTGAATTTATAATATAAAAACACTTAAGATTTATAGGTTGAATTATCTTCATCCTCATGGTCTACACTTCCACCAAAAACTATTTTAACATTATTTAATTACTTTAACCCTCACTTATGATTTCTACCATTTAAATATCAATAGGAAAAACTATTGAATGTTTTTTATTAATGTGGTTCACTATCATAAAATACCCCTAAATCTTTAGCGCCCATATCATACATGTATCAATGTTTTATATGCATAACAACACTACAACATTCATTCAATTCATCATCCACATAATACAACTTCTTCACTTTTGAATAAAAAACAGACCATGCCATTACCAGTCATTAGCATGGATCAAGTGAGTGAACTTGATAAAAGTAAAATATATATAATTTTTTATACCACTATAAATTTTAACACAATTTAATATAAGTAACATAACTTAAAATTTACAATTATTGTTTAATTTGATGATATTAAGAATATTTTCATAGTATCCCACCTCATTAATAAATTTTATTATTTTTATATCATTTCATGCTCAAAAACATAGTTTTCCATTTTCTTGAAATATCACTCATTCACTGAATAGATATTTAATATGACTATTGGGTAGCAAATATCTATGTGCCTATAATAACTGAAACTCCATTAGTGTAAAATTTGACTGATTTCCTACTAGTAGATCTACAGTTTAAAGAATAATTATTTTTAAAGTGATAATTATTCAATATATCTTCAACATGTCCAACATGAGTGAATAATGTCTGAATTCTATCCAAATACCAAGAATAGGAGGTCAAAAGATCTTCAGCTTTGTGACCAATTTCAATAGAGAATTCTGAGTGAGATTATTTTTTCATATAAGACTTAAAATAACCCAATATAATATGAATATAATTTAGGAAAACATATTGAATCATTTTATGTTATTATTTTTAAATTTTAAAATCAATAATGAGAACAAAAATAATATTAATATACCTCTTAATTTGACACATCCATTGACAGAGTACATGTCCTCTCAATTCAGCTTCCACAAATAGATAATTTTTTTTATTAATAATCACAATAAAAAATAAATTAGTAAGTAAAATATAAAAATGACATGGTTTTATTAAAATTATTTATTTATTTTTTTCAAGCTTCTATATATTTATATTTTATTAAAAATATGTCTAAATATGGTAAAAAATTCCATTATAATTTCAATAATTTTTTTATTTAAATATTTATGAAATGCTATGGGTAAAAACATATCTATAAGTATATGTTAGTTATGAATATTTATTCTATATACATTCTTATTTTTTATATCAACACACTATGAAATTTCACTTTAATATCAACAAGGAAATTTTATATTCTTTAAATATTGAATAAATACATCATTTTTTATATTTCCCATTAAAAAATTATTACAGGGAACTTTTAACACTCATTTATTCATAGAATATAATATTCATTTCTTCAAAGTTTGTTCAAGTATTAAGTAGATCCTTCGATTTAACCTACTCATTAAGTAATGTAAATACCATATTTTCACATATGTTCTTATTAATATACATCATTTCAAAATTAGGATATAGAAAATTAAACTCCCAATAAGGATGTTTAAAAAATATATTCATTTTCCCAATATCATATAACAAAAACTTCAGAAGCGGTACCTCCTACCTTTTTGACTCATTTTATAAAAAACAATTTCATAAATACAACTAAAAAATTCATTAATTTTCTTTATATATTTGATAAAAATAAAAACTTCAATGAAATTATCAATTCAATTTCTATATTGAATTGTGTCTTTCAAAATGATGATTTATAATCATGGGAATAATTGAGGACATGAAATTGAGGAATTATCTGTTAAGACAGAGAATAAAGGATGATAATAAAAGGACTATTCTATGCTTCCCTGACCCATGAAAACCAAATCAGTGGGAAATAACATTGAATCCAAGGGGTTTTCCCAGAAATATAGGATATATTCGTAGTTGGAAGGAGGTGTGACTGAGAAATGGATACAATTGGGATTGAAAATCACCTTTCAGACAAGAATGAAGTCCCCAAGTAGGAGGAAAATCGAAATAATATGGTTATGGCCTTATATACTATAAGATCTAATGGATTTAAGAGTTATAAGCAGTAAAGTATGGACACCTACTCAAATAAATACACATAATATGGAGGTACTATCATAGAGATTCCCTTGGATAATTTCTATGGATAAGAAAGATAATGCTATATTAGTAATGGTGGACATAGGGATAGAAATTTTCCCTGAGAAGGCTAGAAGAAATACTTCTCAGATCGAAAGTATATGGATAGTTAGAGTAATGGAAGAAAAAGTTTTTTTAAAATCAATCGATAGGATCCTCCGTATGCATTACATAGAGAATATATTAGATGAAGAATTTCCAGTTAATGCATTAAAGGAATAAAAAATTAGTATAATGTTTAGAATCCTTAATGTTATCACTAAATAGAAGGAAATAAGGATTAATAATCATGACCTTATATTTCTTCCGTATTTTAATGAATGAAAAATCAATAAATTGTAGTTAACCAAGGACTGGGGAAGAAAGGAATCTTTTTTTGAGGATCTGATTCATTAGGAGAAAAATAAGAGTAAATTTTCTATCTTTTTGGAGCCTTTATAGGATAAAAGGTACTAATAATTTAATATTGTATTTGAATCTAACAATGGTCCCCATTATGATTTAATCTCATTCTTTTTTGGTTTACTACTCTACCCTTAAAATTTGTTTTCTTAGAAATGAATAAAAATATAATTTATTAGATAGTGATAGCACACTATACATCATTGCATTTTATGAGGTAATTATTCAATTTTTAAATCAATTTTTTATATTGTAAAATACAAGATAGTTTGAGTGTTCCAACCAAATTGGTTTCTTAATTCTTGAAAGGCACTAATGGTCCACAATAAATCATCATTCATTTTAAATATCATGTTTATTTGTGTATAAAATTATTTTACTACATCATTTCATAATCATTTCCTTTCACTAATTAGAAACTATATATATAAATATAAATCTCATTTCCAGTAAATTACCTTATTGGAATAATCATTGAAAATATTAAAAAATTCCACTTTATATACATCCATGGTGGTAGATTTTAAGGGTTCAAAACAACTAGAGGTAATCTATAATTGGTCTATTAATAATATAAAGGGTTAAGACCATCAAAGGCCAAACCCAAAGTCATATTCCAAGGATCTTAAGGGTAATATGTAAATAATATATCAAATATCTTCAATTATATTGAAACATTTGGGTGTCTTTCTAATCCATCGTTGTTTCTTTTAAAATGTGGACACTTCATGGAATCTACCATTTTGATGACTTGAACAATATTTTTAAGTGTGGTTTTAGAGGAAAGAAATTCAATACCTTTATGGGAGTTTATTATTTCATATTCATCCTAATGTTACATCCTTTAGTAATCCCAATAATTATGATTGATTTCCACATACATGTATGACATCTTAGGTATATTATGAACTATAATCTTCTCCTCAAAAAATAATGCAATCAAGAACACATACATGAAAATTTCTATAATCAGGTCAAAGTGTGTTGATAATGGTTTAATATTATTATATTATGAAGGGATATTACCTTACAAAATATATCATGAAGAAACTATAATATAATATAAATTTAATTATCAATGATTACACAGAGATAGTTGATATGAAACCAAACTACTTGAAAATAAATATTCAAATACATAGATAATACTTTTTGTAATTTTTTATTTTTGACTTCAACTAATTTATAAAATTTCATTATTTTCTAACTAATTCTTATAGTTACATTCACCCACTTAGGATCAATATTGGTTATGATGATTTATTAAATTCTATTTGATTGTCTATTGTAAATCCAAATGCATCATTTATCATGTATAGAAAAAAATTTTAATCCAGTGAGACACTTTGTGTTTTATTTAAAAGATAATCAGAAATTTAACATTCCATAACATTCAATTCTCTAAAAAATATTTAACAAACTTATTAGGAATGAACAATTTTCAATATAAAGTTCTCATATTCTAAATTTCTATTCCATAATAACCTAAATTTACAATCCTATGATGGGTATTTTATTCCACGATCCACTAATTGAGTTTAACTGAATAATCTAAAAATTAATACATACAATTATAATACCATGGATTATTCATGGATAAATTGATAAAACTTTTATTAATACATATTATATTACCACTATTAACCCTATACATTCAATTTAATAAAAAATGATTCATTAAAATAGAAATATCCACCTATAAAATCATTTTGGGAAAAAATATGACTTAAATAACGTAATACATATTGATAAAATTACACTCATAGGAAAGGTCAATCAATAAAATCATTTATTTGAATTCTAATTTAGTCTTGAAAACTCATTTGAAAATTATTTATTTAAGGGAATATATATTTAAAAAATCACACCATTGATGAAATTAAAAACACAGATACCTTTTTATTTAGTTTATCAAAAAAATTAATCGAAACCACTATAAAAAATAATTTATTAATATCTGTTTTCTATTCTAAATTATAATAATATTCAAATTCCTTATTTATAAGATACTTTGAACTTTAAAATGATTTTCAAAAATTCATCATGAGTTTTAAAGGAACTATAACATTTGTGCAAATATATATATATATATATAATGATGATGATATATGTGTGTTTATAAATACAATGAAAAAATAAACACTAAAATTTATAAAAAATATAACATTTTAAAATTATATATGCAATGAAAAAAATTATAGTATGATTATAAATAACAAATATACAACAAAATAGTTTTATATAACGTATAAGAAAACTATACAATGCATAAGAAAACTATATAATTCATTCATACAATATTTTTCTAAAAGAAAATATAATATTGTAGCTCAAAAAAACAATTTTAATTATCAATTTATAAACCATATACATAATTCAATTAACTCAATAATCCATGATTTTACTATAGAGTTTTCATAATTTAAACTATCTAACAATCAAAAAATAAAAATATAAAATAATATACATCTATCAATCTAACTACATTCAACTAAAAATATAGAAAATAATTCATTGAACTATATATAATTACTTTAATACTGAAAAAAATTTAAAACTAAAATGTAAATTGTATCAAAAAAGAAATAATGTTTAAAAAATCCATACTTACATCTATTAAAAAATTTAAGAGTTCTTAGAATTGATATAGGTGACGGTGTCTTATAGGATATAAGGAGGATTGGGTGTCACATGGAGAGAAACAATACATTAGGGATGATATAGTGGAGTGGGTAGAGTGGGGTTGGTTTTATGCAGAGGGAGATAAATGGTATTATATCACACATAGGGGAGAGGGGGGATATCGATTCGTGTGTGGATGGAGAGTGAGGATGGTGATTGGTAATTCATAAAGGGGATGGAGTAACTAGGGTAGAAATGGGACAATAATGTTTTAGTTTCTTATAAATATTAAAATATCGTTTCTTAATAAACATTAGCATATATACTATTTACCCATGGGGTTTCACCAACAACCATTAAATCAATAATTATTTTTAAAATTATAAATATAATATTAGTTAGATGATACCAACACAATATTCAAATTAAAAAAAATTAATTTGGTTGTGGTTTTACAAACCAACACAAAAATGCTCATATTTAATCATTTTTTGTAGTAGTGAGACTAGTTTGACATCATGATCCACATTTGAGAAATTATGAGAAAGTGCATGTACATTCATAATACAATTAATGTATTAACATGTTTATTTTGCTGAATGTTATTACATATTAATGTTGAATGATACAAGGTTGATATAATGCATTCCGCATGCTAAAACTTGATTTCATGGACAATATGAACTTGATATATTATATGCACAAGTGATTAGATTTTTTGAATCATTTAATTAATAATATTATAATTATTATTTCAATTCATAATTAATATTAATAATGTAATTGGTTAAAATGAGTCACAAAAATTAGTTTTTCGATATTATAATTATTAGTTCAATTGTTTTGGATATTTTAAGGGAATTAATTTGAGTAAAATAATTAATAAAAATACAGTAATATCTTCTAAATAATCATATTATTATTATTTAAAGCATAATTTTTTTAAATTCATATGGGATATATATTAAATGTTTTTAGTTTTTAATATATATATATATATATATAATTATAAAATAGTGACATATAATCCATTTTATATTTACTTATATATATGTGATATATATAAATATTTATAAACGATAGTGATTATTTTTCTATGGTTGATATTTATTCATCTGATTCAATGAAAAATGGGAAAAATGAGATTCATTAAACATAAAAGACTATTTCAAACAACCTTTACCACTGACTTGGAATTCTCTAATTGATATGGCCAAACCCCTAGGCATGAGAATCTTAAAAAAGGATTTCCATGGGGACCGTCACACAATAACCATTAAGAAAAAATATTCCTTATGATCCTCTCCATCATTGAGAAAATTTTATCCTCTTCTATTTTTAATATATTCTTCATCTTAGAGATCATATATTTAATAATAAAAAAAAGATCATTTATTTAACCAGATAATATCATCATTTTCTCATTTCAAAATTTTTATTTATAATTTTAGTTTTAAATTATTTATGATCTCTATTTTGGAATTTGTTTGAATGTTTTCTAATAATTAACTATATTTATGGAAAATATCTAATTCACACACCTATGGATAAGAAAATTTAATATTAGAATAACCACTATAAAAAGTTATTTAGCCTCAACCTATAACATATCAGATATATAACAAAAATTATTAACGGTAACCCCCATAAAAATCATTCATATCATAGGAAAATGATACTAATCCATTCAACACGCCTCCTAGAAGAACCAACTCATTCATAGAAACTATAATATAATTTTACATCAAATTATCCATCAATTAGCAAAATCTATTATCACTGTATGTTCAAATAGAATATATCAATGTTAATGTATGTTTAGAAAACATAGACTAGGTTGTATATAATATATTATATACTAGGTAAAATTAATATTTTTATTTTTTCATATTAACATTAATAAATTATTAAGATTTAATTTTTAATTTAATAAATTAATTAAAAATATTTAAATGATTAATTAAAGAATATAATTGCCTAAAAAATTTCTACGGGACACTGTTATGAATGAATTGTTTCTTTGATTCTCATTGAGAAACTCACCTTTATGATATAATAAATATATAAAACATTTTATACATCTACTTTTAGATATGAAATAAAACACATTTATCCAAATGAAAAGAATCCCCCCACAAATTTTTTATATACTATAAAATATTATATATAGAACTCATATAAAATATATGAAATTGTTATTTTATTTCATTAGTTTATAAAGAATCATTCCATAATCTCACATGTCTTCACTAATTTATCATTATATATTCCATATATTTTTATAAATTATTATTATAGTTTTTAGATGATTTTCATTTTTATATATTTTTTTTATATATAAAAATTTTGGAATAATTAATTTCACATTATTTTAATCTAGATTTATTAAAATATTTTACATAAATATTTCTTTTTATGATATTTTCTAAATTATGAAAAAATTGGTTTAAATAATAAAATCTTTTAAATATTGAAAAAAATGTTATAGATTTGTCAAGATTTTTTTAAAATATAAAATTTAATTATTTATGTAAAGATCACTAAAAAATAGTTAGGGTATCTTATTTTCATATTACATATGTTTGACATACTAAAATTTGATGTAATTATAGTGAGTATATCAGGTGAATCAAAAGATTATCTCTTGTTTATAACCCATTTGAACCTAATTAATTCGGATTATGAAAAATATATATTAATAAATTTATTTTAAAAATAAATATATTCCATAAATAGTATACATTTGAGATACCCAATCATGTGTAATATGAGAAACTATTTAAATTTCCTATTTTGGGTATTATAATTATTTTTTGACTTAGGAGTGTATGTGTGGTGATTATAAGATATAATTTTTTCACAATTAATTATTTTAAATAAATAGAGTGAGGGGAATTTTATAAACCACCCCATGAGGTTGGATTTAATTTCTTAACTTCAAACAGGGGATCAAATTTTAATTCCTTTAGAATCGTTATGTTTAAGCATGAAGTTATGTTATGTGTATTTATTTCATTATTTTAGTTGCAAGTTGATATGACAACCTTGCAAAGGTACAATAATTAATTGACAAGTTAGATAATTATCAAAATCATGAATTATAATAGTGGAGTTATGGACAAAATTTCTAGATCACCATATGTTAATTTTGATAGCATATATGGTTTATTTAATTTTTATAATAAAGTTTTTTATAAATAATTTTTTACAGAAAAAATTGGTAATCATTTTTAGACCTAAAATATTTTTGATAAAACCCAGTGGATTATAATAAAAAATATGTCCATTAAAATTTAGATCATTTTATTAACTTTTTGGTAAATATATCAAAAGGAATCCTTTAGAGAGAATATACCAATATTACATTATTTACAAGAATTAGACCCATAATGAACCCTAGACCTAGTTTTTATGTTTTATTGTATTAATCTATTTTTTTGATTTATCTCTAATAATTGTTTTGAATTAAGGGAAATATATAGGTCATTTTTAAGCAAGTATTAAACATAAATAGAGAATTTTTATTTCATATATATTATAAATAATGAAAATTTCATGTCAATCAATGTTCATTACAAGCACTAGGTATTCACAAAAATTGAACTTTATCGTAATTCACTAATAACATGGTTTCCAATGGGTACCTAATATTTATCCATTTCGTACCTGATAAGATGGTCAGAATACCATTATCTCCCTCCAATTTAAATTTTATTTAACTGTTTTTTAAACAACTATATAAATAACATTAAGGGTGTTGGACAACAAATTAACATTTGATAAATAAGGTTTGATTATGGTTGTATGTTAAGAGGTACAAGGATTCTAGAAATAATTTATGAGACACTAACATGGGAAGGGGACCATGTGTGAATGTGGTCATCCCACATGTGATACTAGTAGTGTGGTATAAATATATGTGATACAAAATATAATGTATAGGTTATTTTAAATAATTACAATATTAAATGGGAAATACTTGGAAATCATCCTGAATTAATAGATAAATGTTCTGTAAATATGAGTTCAAAAACACTTACATCAGTTTATAAATGAAATATAAATGATACAAATGAGTCAAGAATTTTTTTTTGTTTGGACAATTTAAAAAATTCATGAAGTTTATAAAAGGCCCAAGAAACTTCACAAAGAAGATATAGAACTATATAAAGAGGAAAAACCATTCCATTAAAAAACAAATGGTTAGGAACATAGTTGACTGAACCATGAACATAATTCATTCACCTCTTCTAGAACTATCACATGGATGGTGCCATGGTCCACCTATTATAGTATTAAAATTTCCACATATTAAAAAAATCCTCAAAAATCCTCAAAAACCTCCAACCCCCAATGTTTACCTAAGAAAAAAGGGATTTCATGTCTAATTATGTTAGGGGATAAAATAAGTAAAAAGGGGGAAAGCTTTAAAGAATAATAGGTCTTCTAAAGGATCTTTCCAATAGAGCATGGTATATATCCTGAATAAATAAGTGGAGATTCTTGATTTATTATGAATTTTATTCTTTAACTCTTTATTATTATATTGATTTTGTATTTTATGGTCTTCAGTCTACCTCCCTATCATGTATAATTATCTTGATGAAAATTTCCTGATAATTTTTGAAACTCACAGAGTAATATCAAAACAACTGAATCAATTTAAACATTTTATGGGAATAGATTATGTGAATAATAACTTTAAAAAACTTTGATTAATTGATGATGTTTCTAAAAAATAAATTATCTTTTCAATACATTCTCTTGAATAGATATTAGTGAGATATATATGTGTAACATATACCATCACTATAATTTGAGGCATGTCTGCGAGACAGAGGAATTCAAAATTTATTTCCTATTGGAATCATGTTTTTAAATGGATATAAGTTTTCTAGATATAGAGAATATTTACAGTTAATATAATCCAATATTAATCCATTTTGATATAATTTTTATCTCTCTTGAACATATACTCTTAGATGGATTTAGAAGGTTTGGATATGTGGCTCATTTATAATAATTATAAGACATGGTTTGTCCATTCAGATATGAATCATATAATTACTCAACATAATTAAAATCATTAAGGTGGAATCTTAATGAGTAATTCAATAATGAAAAGTGATCATGTACCCAAAAATCACATCCACAATCATTTTTTTTAAATCACATGAACCAATATATACGAGGAATAGAAATGGTCCTACTATTTTTCCACGTTTGATAGTCCTATAAAGGATAACTTGACAAAATGTTATTGATGTTTAGGTCTACATAACTTTTACGAAAGGATGAGGTAATCTAAATAGTAGAAAGGGTTATAAAAACCTAACATTAATGATTAAGATACCACATTGGTACAATAAACCTTAAGGATGGGTGCACATATTTTATGATCATAGTTCACATACAAAATGGTGGGCTAGGATTAAAGTTATATATGTATCCAACCAATATTGAGGATTCATGTCTTACGATATGGGTTGTATTTACCCAAAATGAATGATAAACCTAATACCAATAGTGGAAACCTTGGGTGAAAGACGGTGTATGTAGTTTAAGTTCATGTTGGTTAGACCAGTGGAAAGTGGAGTGTAATAATCCAAAAGGGGTTCATGAGTTAAGAGAATTTCAAAACTATTGAAAAATGAAAGAGAATGATGTACATCATATCATGATTTCTTATAATGAATAAATGATGAAATGATATAACTATCTCAAGAATAACCTATAGATACATTTGAGTGGTGGGTTCCAAAAAAGTATTATTGATGTTCCATGGGGATAGAGGATCACCTCCTCGAAAAAAAACATGCCTCTGGTTAGAAAAATGGATATGAAACACATATGTCATTACCAATTATAGGAGTTCATTCATAATAAGAACTTGTTTACACAAGAAATTAAAGTTTTATACTGATTCAAACACTTTAATGAATGATGTGTTACATATGGGAATAAGACATTGAAAAGGATATTGGGAAATTTCATTCCTAAACTGACCAAGGTTAGGTTTTTATGGGATGTTAAGGGTAGATTATATGTGGACGATGATTTATAACTGACCCTAAAATAGATGGATTATGTTTCAATACATATCCTATAATAATATGAATCAATACACACACATATATATGATAATCTCTATAGAGATCTAACTCATGTTCAAGTGACATTGTGGTTAAGAAGATGATTACTGTAGGGATATAGGGAAAAAATATGACATTAATGGGATCTCAACACCAAGATAAAGTGTAATTTTATAATGATATAGAATCATACCTCTTTAAATATTTATAGTTGAACTTGGAATATGATTTCTGGGTTCTCATATATATCATACTACTATATTGTTGTTTTAGAGAAACCAATTCAAACAGGTAAATCCATATTCTAGGAACTCTCCCATAGACCTAGAATATACATAAGAGAATTAAGTCATATATAATATATATGAACAGTATATATATTTTTAGTATGGATGAAATTTTTTTAGTTTAACATTATGTGATAAGGAATTTCATGTATTTCTGTATAATTTCATATGATAAGGACCTTTTATCTAGTGAGAGTATTTAAAGAATTAAATATCAACTAAATGAATTTTTGACATCATTGAAATTTAATATATAGATAAGAAAAGGTATAAAAATAGGATTTCATATTATTACTCGGAAATTAGATATAATGTAATAATGTGAAACACTAAGGGTATTTGAATTCACTTGAATTTTTGGGTAGTATAATAGTTAAATAAGAATAAAAGGTTGTCTAAATAAATGGGAAATTAATATAGGTTGGAATATGTTAGACATTGTTAATGAGAGGACCACCACCACACCATCAGGATATAACACATAAGGTTAGAGGATATTCTCCTTAGGATAAAATCATTCCTATAGTTGGTTGGATGAATATGTGGCATGTATATCATTACCAAGTAGAGGGGTACTTTTTGGAATAAGATACAATCTTTACCAATTTCCATGAATGTGGTAATATATTGGATATATTTATGGTTTTGGGATTCTAAGAGGAGGATCTTAACTCAATGAATTTTTCTTGATGGTGTTTCAAACATCAGAGGTATGAAATAGATTCATGGAGAAATAGATATTCAATAAGGGGTTAATCATCATAAAGGTGACACTACAATGCATTTGACACACTCTCAAGATGAAGGGATTTAACATGAAATTTCATAACTGCATGATAATATTAAAGGGATTTTTCCAATATCCCAGTGATAAGATAATGGAGGGACACCTGACACAGAATACTAAAGTATCAAAGACCATGACAAGGTGGATGTTTGTGTCTAGCTCTGAGATAAACGATAGGGGAATTACTATATACCTAGGGATATTAGAAATTAATTCACACATATTTCTAGATAAATGTGTGATGTCCCAGTGTAGATTCTATGGAAGAATAACCTAGTGTGAATGAGATCAAGCATTAGATAGGATATTAGATTAATGAGATTCATGGTTTGAATTATAATAGGATGACCAAGCATAAGTTTTAATATAAAATGGTCTTATCCTAGTATAGGGACTACCAAAAAAACTTGACATGAATGAGGATTACCCAAATACTAGGAATTCAATATGGACCTAATATAACAGATCTCAATATCATTATATTTACTTGGATAACATGACTCAATCCATAATTAGATCTCATAATCTCTACACAGATCTTGATCATGAGTAATATGGGAAAGGAATGAATAAATATACGGGAACCTTATTGAGAGTACTCTAAATAAAACCCCATAAGAATTGGTAAGGGTTCCCATGAAAAGGGGAAAGACAGACATTTACATGAAGTGTGTGGCTGGTACAGGGGTGTGAAATCAAAGCATAAATACGTATCCTATAGAAATGATAGTCAATCCTTGCATAGTTATTATAATTATATGTATAGATTTGGATCTTTTATAGAGTACATGGTAAAATAATTTCATCCTTGGGTAGGGATTTTGGAGAAAGCCCAATGTGGAGGAGAGATCCAATAGTCCAGGATGGAGAAAATGATTACAATTTGTAAGATTTATGACTGGAATCAGGTTATGTACTTTGAGTGACACAACATACAAAAAAATAATAGGAATCAAGACAAACATTCTTCATGGTGATATTATTTCATCCAAGTATATAGTCTTTTGTAGGTATATTTAATGTGAATGAGGTGACCATAAGATTGGAGGGGATTTGAATTTGATGGAATTTGCAGTTAGACCAGAGTTGATACCTCTAGGAATCAACATGTATCCTCAATAGATATAATTCAATCAAAATAGAATTCTTAATATAGGAATCATAATATAGATCTTGATCATACACATGGGAAGTATATTGTGGCTTTATCCCAACACCATATTGTTATGGTTGACCTGATATGCTGAGAAGGCCATAAACATTAGGATACAATTAATAAAATTGGGGGAATTTTATATTAGCATTGGTTTATAGATAATGAAACATATACTAAGGAATATTACATGGATCCATCTATCAGATAAAGAAATTAGGTCATATAAAATAGACCACTTGTGTAGTTTAAAGATTGTGTGGGGTGAACCATCCATTATGAATTTTAATTTCATGAAATTAGGACCATTGTTTCATGTAATTTGGGTTATATGACAAGGAAATGTATGTGGTTGTCTTTTTATGGATCTATATCATTCAAAAAATTGAGTGATCTCCATCTTAGTGATGATTTGATTACAGAAGATAGAACATGAATGATGGGGTCTCAATCATCATGAAAAAATGAGAATTTTCTATTGATGATATTTTTAGCTAAGTCTAATACTGATGATATAGATGTAACTATGTATTCTGAAATAATATGAATGAGGCCACATGTATTTATTAATAGTGTTTTTCCATTGGAGGATACTTATGTTATTGAGAAAACTCATACACTAGAGTAGCATAAACTATATGAATTTTATGGTATTGTATGAAGAATTATATATCATGTAGTTTAACATCTTGCGATAAGGACTATAGTGTCATGCCGTTTAGAGTTATACAATAAGTGATATTTCTAATTAATTTAGAGTTATATGGAATGTACTTTGTGATATTAATTTTAATGTGATATAGTTAGGACATTATTGTCATGGTATTTAATGTCTTATGACACGGACTTGATCCGGGTAGTTTAAATTAATGAAAATTGTAGTGTATAAACCCAATGTGAAATTATAAAAATAATTCATATGGAAGCATTCATTATAAGTAGACATGATACACTCTCTAACCATTATAATCTATGAATATGTTCCATTAGAGTAAGTTATATGTATGATATAAGGTCATTCCCATTGATGTGTGTAAGAAATATAAGAGTGTATAGACAAGACTAGGAACCCATGGGGACTCCCCTTATTTTTCTATATTTCACCATCAATTACTACTTCAAATTTTAGAAGACCGTGATGATAAATATATTGTATAAAGTATAACAAAGGGAATAAGGGTCATGAATGGTTGATTCAATTATTCCCTATGTATTAAATATTCCCATATATCTAATTTCATGGTCATAAAATCATCAAGAATATTCTAATATCAATAGGGGTTTCATTCAACCATCCTTCTACCTCTGGTGTAGTGGAATTGACATAAGTCATCTTTATTCGGGGTTAGCAAAATTTTACATGTCCAAATTTAATGAAATTCCGATGTATATTCTTGATGTAATGAATTCATGGACATAGTGATCCAACATCATGTGGTAGGGGTGGTAGTATGGGTGTTTATTCAAACCAACATTATTTGGTCTCTTTATCTCTGATCTATTGATCTATTGATTAGGTTACCTTCTGGGGCCATGATGAAAAAACCAAGAACCTCCTAATTACATAAATAGTAATATTTATTTCTATATTCTTTAAATTTCAGGTATCTTTTATCCTTATATCCATATTTATAAGGGAATTTATTTTTCTTCTATTGTATAAGAGGAGGTACTACATGATAGTGAGCGGGATTAGGGGTTGGATCTATCATTGATTCTAGTTTGATCATGATAGTAACATTCACCACTCCACCAGAATTCTTTCTTTGTGTTGATGGTGTTGGAAAATATTTGACTTTGTATCATTGAATGACATGTTATAGGTGGTTTGATATGGTTTAAATTCCCTAAATTCACTAGGGTATTTCAAATGAATAAGTGGTTTTTAAAACTCTTCTATGTTATTTTATTGGAATATATCTAATAGACAATATCATGGGATATGGATATTTAAATAACATTACATGCCTTTCCACCAGATGATGAAGTCTAAATCCACTTATTTTCACGTTGTTTTCAACTCTATAGGTTATATACCAATCTATTTATCAACATGTAGAATAAATAGTAAAAGAAATTTTGTCAAAGATCCTACCAATTAGTGATAGACTAGATGATATGTTTTTGTACTTAAAAAATTATGGCCCATCATGGGTTATCACTAAACATCATTTTTTATTACTCCTACTACTCTAGGACTCCTATAATAGGGCCACATAGATATGAAATGTTCATGAGATTCTACACCAGATCAATTGTACCATTGAATATTGGAAAGGATAGATTTCAAAGGATGGGTAGAAGAGAAGAAAAATACACCAACTTGGGGTACAATTTTCTCTCTAGTTACACTGATGTGTGTCTCTACTTCAAAGAAAATATTTAAGTAGTAAGGTAATTTATGGATTATATTAGTTCATATTGGGTAATTCATTGTGTTGATGTCTGAGTTAAGAATGTATCCAAAACATAGTGTGGTTGGATCACTAATTCCTTTTGTTGAAACCCATATCATGTTTTCCTGAGGAAACTTTTCTAGAATAGTTGTGTTTATTTCCCCATTAGGGGAATTATTAATAGTCCATGAATGCTTGGACAAGATAAATTTGTTATCTCCCGTAATGATCAAGTCATTCTTTCTTATTGAGGGGGATTCACCGTGTTGATATATTGGCCTCATCTTGGGATTTTTACTTAGTAGGTAAATTTCCTTTGAGTAATTCAACATTGAGTCATCTTAAATTCTCCAACACAACTTTATATTAAGAAACCTTATATATAGAAAATAGAGTTTCACCGTCTTTAGGTGGAGTGTTGGATATGAATATAGGCACATGTTTCTATTTATATTTAGTTTAGGAGCACAAAGTAGGTTTCATCTGGATGTTCATAGGAGCTCCCAGATCATGAGTCCGCCTCAATTATTGGGAATGGATTCCATCTTTATGTATTTTAATGCCTACCACATTTTTAATGGATTCCTCCTCATCAAATTCTTAAATATTTGTCTCATAATCTATGTTATCTATGGGTATGGAATCAATAAAATTTACAAATACAAGTCATGTAGTATTAATAAAATCCTCATCCATGTTTGATTTATAAGTGGATTATTTATACTTTGAATATCCATTGATGGATGGTTCATAATCCTCATTGATATCTAATTTCTTGATAGATGAATTTGATTTTTAGATGTTGTGTGGTTTAAAATTTTCACCCCAATGTTCCCCAGGAATTGGTGTATAAGGGGTAATCCCGAGGGAGACCCTAATGGATTTTACTTAATGAACTCCCAATGGAAGAGATGGATTTTAAAGTGGAAGAAACTGATCTAATGCTTATTGTAAATTTTATCCCCATTTGGAAAATAAAAACATTATTTGTGGAGGGGATTTAATAATTCCCACGACCCTTAGAAATGGGTTTGATTCTTTTTAGAAAACATCAAATCATTATCACAATAAGGATTTGATTATTTCTAAGGAAATGGTTGTGGTAAAAATTCATCTATCCCTACGGGCTAGGGTAGTTCATATTTCCCTAATGAGGATACTTATTTCATTACACTCTTGGTATTTTAGGATTTTATCCACATATAAACTGGATAAAAAGTCATTTTAGGATGAGAAATTCTCACTAGTGAGTGTTGTTCTATAGGTACATGCTTTCTATTCCTCAAATGAAATTCTTACTTGACCTTCTAGTTCCATAATTTAGGATCCTATTATTAAACAATGCCATGTAATATTAAATTTTTAGGATTTAGGGATGATCATACATTATTGAATAAGTCAACTTGTATATTCAGACCTAAGACATGTGAATTGGACCGAAGTGAAGACATCCCAACATTCGTACCCCAATAAACCATATTGGACAATAATTGAAGTGAAATAAAATGATACATACTCATCCCAACCAAGAAAACACACATAAAATGTGGCATCAATGAATTTATTAATAGGGAACCTATAAAATAATGAGTTTGGAGAGTTAGATACACTCACACTATATCCCAGACACATGGTTCATGTCTACTAAAAAGGAAACTAGGTCAATGTGGTAGAAAATATAATTTATCACCCTGAGGTGGTTAGTGTAATCTCTATAAGAGATATATCTATTATTGGGATTATAGAGGTTAAACCACAAGTTTTGATGAATCTAGGGTATAAATTCTTTTTCTAATTCCCCTATAATTTCATGATTGTGAGTGGATCTAGGCCATAACATAACTATTTTTATATCTTCAAACAACTCTTTCAATATGAAGGTAGATTTTTCTTCATCTTTTATGAGGGTTTATTCAACCTGATAAAACCATAAATGTCATTTATATACTAATTTTTCATGAGGAATAATATTATTTATAACATCATCCATTCTATCAAAGGGTACACAATATGGGGGAGAGAAATATGATGATTATTGTTCCAAATCACCCATATATTGGGGTGATACACCACTAATTGGGGATGAGTAACTTGGTGTACCTGGCCTCAGTTTCTTGAGTGCCTCTTGATAAAGAGAAAACATTGATGTGGATTTGACATGAGGTGGATATTCATGATAATAAAATAATTCATTTTGAGGAGGGCCTTCACAATGAGCACTATGAAGAGGACCTCCATGATCAATTGCCTTATTACTATCATGGAGAGGAAATCCACTTCGTCATAATTTACTATCATTGGGAAGATCTCAATAAAAAAACCATGGTTAGGAACTCTAGAGTCTTAATTTTGGTTTCCATTGGGAGGGACTCCATGGTATCCAACCAATTATTTTCCTTCATGGGGAGGACCCTCACATTGATTGTTTTGGAAAGAATACCTATAACACATGCTCTGGGGAGGACCTATAGAGTCATTGTCTCAGTTTACATGGGAAGGAACCTCATGATTACCGATTTTTGATGTTTTGGAAAGGGTAGTACCTACCGATTGATCAATATTTATATAATGGGGAGTACTATTGTAGATAACATCACAAGGAAGACATTCACAATCAAACATCGTATTGCTGTAGGGAGGAACACCGTGGTGTGTTCTCTATAGAGGACCAAAAAAGACATTTTATTTCATTTAACTATAGTTAGTACTACTATGGATGATGATATTTTATCAATTACCATGAGGAGAACCTTCACAACTGATATAGTTTATTTTTTGGGGAGCACCTCTATGATAGCGTCTCTAGGGAGAACCTCCATAACTATTAGATACGGAACTGTAATGTGGACCATCAAAACATGTAATATAGGGGGTACCTATAGAGATATTAGATATATTTCCATGGGTAGGATCATTATGGAAATAGTTACACTTGTTTATTAATTTAATGTTTCAAAGATCTTGGCCCCACAATAAAAAATATATTATACCAAAAGAAATTTATTCACAGATAATATATCTATTTGAAAAAATGAGAATTTCCAATAGATATTATGATTTATTGCTATAAAATTTTTATACCAAGATTTATTTTTACCAATAGCTATATCTATTGATTTTTTTTAATACCAACATAACATTTACCAACAGTTGAATACATTTCTTTATCATACTAATACCAATTTTTATTACTAACACATGAATCTATTATTAATAATGACAATTACCAAGAAATATTTTCCCGTCAACAATTGTTTTACAATAAACCATACAATAACCAGAAAAAATATTTTACCAATTATAAATTAAGAGAAATATAGTATATATATATATTTATTTTACAACCAAAGTAAATTTTTTTCCCAAGGTTTAATTAAAAACATATCATAATTGATTTTAATTTTCTAATTTCTTGAAAGATAATATGTTTTTATATTTTTTAATATTTTTTATTAATTTCTTTCTAAATATTATTTTTTTTATTTTTCAATATTATTTTTTTAATAAGGATTTAAATACTTTTTATTAAAAAACACTCCCTAATTGGAGAATCTCCCTCATTTTTATCACTGCTGAAACAACTTCCTGCCACCCCACCTTGCCTCCCACTGCCCCACCTCACATCCTACTCTGAACTCACCACTAACCCCCTACATCACCCAATCCTCGTGTATTACCTGCACCTCAATTCTCCCCACTTCTTTGTCTCCCACCAGATCCGCACTGACGATCTCTTACTACACTCACAAACATGGTTCATCGTTGTTATCCCTAGTAAAGGATATCCCTCCCATGGATTTCCACATCTTTCTTGACTCTCTCTTCTCTCATGTTTGGTGGTGTGTTCTTCTTCTTGAATGTGATTTTGTGCAGGGTCACTCTGGTATGGTGATTTTGGTGTTTTTTAGGTTTCTGTTGGTATTTTTTAAGGTTTTATTCCACATCATTTAGGATTGAACCTCAAATAGATTTGATTTTACCTTTATTAGTTTACCTTTGGGTAATGTTGATTTATTTTTCAACCAGCTTTGATCTCCCTATCATTAAGGGTGGATTCTAATGTCATCTACAATCGTCCATCTAGATCTTGAAGATGGCCCTCTAATCCTAGGGTAGAATTTGTATCTCCATATTGATCCAACAGAAATAGGATGCTCTTTCATGATCATACTCCTTGGAAGTGAAGGTTGGTCGGGTCAGTTCCCCCTTTTGGGTTTCTATTCTTCTATTCTGTGCAATGTATTTTATGGGTGGATGTGATGGAGCTAGTTTTTGTTGGAGGTTCTTTTTTTGTCTCAAATTGTGGATAAACCAGTTGATTTGGGAAGACAATATGATGGTGTACATGTTCATGATTTTCCTAGTTTAGTTTACATTTATGTTTTGATTCAAGGTTTTCAGTTGTTATTTTGGATAAATTCTTAAAGCTGTATGGTTAGCCTTTTTTTTCTAGTTTAAAAGATTTTTGAATAAAAAAGAATACACTGAAAAATGAATATGGAATTGATTCTAGGATGGATTTATCTTCTCTAACATGTCAGTGCATGGTGAGGAACATGTGTTCAACATGATATTGATGTAAAAGTAGGTGGATATTCTCTAGTTTTCATAGAAAATGGGAATCTTAATAGAGATTCAGATTTTTATGTTTCTTAATTTTTTATTAATTCCAATTTTTTTTTGGTTGTCAAGGTTTTATTCTTTATCATTCCTTTATTTTTTGTTCTATTATGATTTATTAGGCTTGTTAATTATGGTACTTTGGGGGGGGGGGCATTGGGGATAATGAAATATTGTTCTCTATAGATGTTTGATGAGATGATCAATATGGGAACACCTTTGTTCTGTTGTTATATTTATTTTTTTAGTTATTTTTTTGTTGGATATTTTTTTCTCATTTGTGAGAGTTCTTTTAGGAATTTGGGGTTGTATGAACAATTCATTATAGGTGGTTATTAAAGTGATGTAGATTATATAGGAGAGTTAGTTTTATGTCCTTTTGATGACAAGAATGAAAGTATGACACATGATGTCTTATATTATGTTCTTCATGGTGTTTTTTTATGATTCTATCTTATTGTTAGGCTTTTCAAGAATTGGAAACGTTAAGGCTTCTATTCACTAAACTAACATGGTAATCAATGAATTATTCATTTCTAGCATGTAATTGTTATTTTATATTTGTTTTTAATAGATTTTTCCTTGCAATAATCCTATATATTTTTTAACTTCAGGTTATAAGCATCCTATATCTTGTATTCTTTCATGTCAGCAATAACACCCTTATGCCCATCTTTTCACATCCATGCATTTTCACATTTGGAATACTTTACTTGAATGGATTTTATAGTTCTAATCATATTAACACTACTCTTTCGTTCTTGGGATTGGGTAATGCCTCAAAAGAAATAGAAGTAGCTTTGTAAGGCCACTTCTCAATGCCTTCAATAGACAAGCTCTTCTACTTCAAAGTGGAATACATGGTAATCCCAGTAGAAATACCACCTGGTGTCAACTTTGTATTCTTGATAAGTTTTATTACTAGGGTATAAAAACATGAATATTACTTTAAAATTTATTTGGAAGATCCTTTATAGCACCCATTGGAAGAATTGTGCAAGCTTTTGGCTCCAAACGCTCCATGATAAAAGAAAAAACCAACCACTAATCCACTTGAACTAAAAAATAACACCTTTTTTTCCCACATAGGATTCATAATGTTCATTGGGTATATTTAAAAAAACATTTACACAAGCCTTCACTACCTTGTAATCTTCTTTTCTCAATCATATGACAAAATTGACTCTAGATTTTCTTAAGTAATGGCATGCCAAATCACTCATCCCTCTCTCATTTATAGCGAAATCAGGTATTCAATTTTCAATACACATGTCAAGATTCTCATTTTAATTTCATTTTTCATAATCCCCAAGAATCATATCCCACAAAATATAGATTTTTTTGGTTTTAAAAATTCTTGTAATTTAGATGAAGAATGTGAAAATAGAGACATTCAAAAGCCTCAGAAAAGGTTTTTCAAAAATTAAGACATCAAATATGGAAATATATTTCATTGAATTATTTTTGATTATGAAGATGAAGATGATGATAATGAACTCTTTCAGGAAGAGGAATCAAAATTCAAATATGGGAACCATGCTTCCATGATAGCAACCATTTAAAAGTCAGAACTATTGAAAAATAAAGCTAGAGATAATAAATTGACTACTAATGTTGATTCCATGTTTTAACATAAGGATTATTTTGGTAAGCTTGAGAATAAATTTAAGAGATTAAATAAGTGGAAAGCAATGGTATAGGAATATTCAGAATATATTGGTCACCTTGAAGCAGAAATTGAATGACTGGAAGAACTGGTGAAAGTACAATCATTAATACTTGCAAGAACTGATGATGTTGTGGAACTAAAACCCATAATTTAATAATAAGAAAATGTCATAAATGACCAAACCATGAGACTAAAGAAGTACAAGACTGTGAGTTAATCAATGAAGATGTTTCTACTCTGAGAAGTAAACTCTAAAGTGAATCAATTTTCAAAAGAAGAAAAGATGAAAATACAATTTGGAAGGTTCTCTGATGCTGAACTGCTAGAGAGAAAAAGACGTGGTTATAATGGATTTGAAAAGATATTGAGTGATCAAAGAACCACATGCATGGGAAATAGTGTAATTTTTTGTGATGCTAAAACTTCAAATTCTATAAATAAAGTGAACTAGAATAAAGGCAAGTTGAAAGTTGATCATGTTGAAAAGACATCAGAAGTGCTGAAAAAGAAACCCTTTAATCAAACTTAAAGGTGAACTAAATATTATCATCTATTTTAAAAAAATTATAGGGTGTCAAACTATTTTCCTGAGGAAGAAGGCATGAGGAGAAATAAAAGTGAGAAGACATTAACTTTCACGAAGTGTCAGTTTTGTGGCTATCTAGGCCATACCATGTCATACTTTGAAGTGGAAAGGAACTATTTTAATGGGGAAGAGTTGGGAGTTCAACAAAGGATAACATATTCATATCCTACTTCTTATATAAGAAATAATTTATGTGGTTATTGTTTTCACTGTTCTAACTTTATCCATAAAGCTTTGTAATGTAGGTAGAGGTATGACAAGAGAAATTCTTTCAATACTTAGAGATGAGTTCATACTCCCCAACTAGACAATGATTCTATTTCAAACATGTTTTCTCCTCTAGAAGAATAATTTGAATATGAAGAACCCATGTACACAGAAGTGATAATTGAAATACCATCAGTGTCCAACACTCAATCCAATATCTCATGGGACTAAAAGAGGAAAATTGAAAAATCCAATTTTGCAGAAGTAGACATCAAAGCTACAAAGAACAATAGTACATAGATTGTTGATAGAAAATGTTCATCCCACATGATAGGTAATGAAAACCTATTAAATAGTGTTAATAAAAATCTTGATGGAACAGTGAGGTTTGGTAACGATGATGATATGAAAATAAAATGCAATGGAAGTGATGAGATAACTAATGGAGTGCTGATAAAAACTGAAGTCCTTTATGTGGATGGTCTGCATCACAATCTTCTTAGTGTGAGTCAAATTTGTGACTTAGGTCTTATTATGACATTAAATTAGAATGGATGTACTATAAGAGGAAAGTCTGGGAATTATCTCATGGAAGGATTAAGAACAGATGGAAAGTTATATCAGTTTGACAGAAAAGAGAACATTTTCTACCTAACAGTTGAAGAGGAAAACAACTTATGGCATTGTATATTAGGAAAAATCAACCAAAGAGGCATGGAAAAGATATCTAAGATGAAGATAGTCATGGATATTCATAATCTGAATTGTGAAAGAAAAAATACCTATGATGCTTGCATGCAAGGTAAACTGGTCAGTAGTTACAACCAGCCAAAGAAGAAAAGAGCATCAAATCTCCTTTACTATATCCATACATATGTATGTGCACTAATAAATGTGGCTAGAAAACATATAGAAATGTAATTTTTTCTTTTTTTAGATGATTACAGTAGAATTTTATGTGTTATCGTCATACATAGGAAGCGACAAGTGCTTGATTGCATGAAAAACTAATGTTGAATTGCTAAGAATGATACTGGACAAAAGACTAGAGTCCTATGGTTTGACAATGGAGGGGAATATACATCCATTGAATTTTAATATTACCTAGAGAATCATGGGATACACCATGAGGTGGAAGCTACGAGAACTCCAAAAAAAATGGAGTAATTGAGCGTAAGAATCAATAGGTAAATAAAATGGATAAAACTATGATGATTGACAGTTTTATTCCACTACATTACTGAAAAGAAGAAGTACAAGCTGCAGTGTACATTCAAAATCGAACAAGGCTATATATGGGTGGTAAAAAGACACCATATGAATTGTGGCATGGAAGGAAGCCCTCTTTGAAATATATTTGTGTTTTTGGAAGCAAATGTTTTATCTAAAACAAAGAAAGAAATCAAGTGAAGTATGGAGACAATGTAGATTAAGGAATATTTCATATATACTCAATGAAAAAAAGACTACAAGTGTTTCAATAAGATCTTTTGAAGAATTGTGAAAAGCAGTGATGTAAATATCATTGAAGATAAAAAACATGAATGCTTCAAGTAATTCTTATGCTGATGTGGTAAAAGATGAATAAGAATGTGAACATGGAAAAAATGCTAATACAGAGGTAGAGGAAGGTGTGAAAAACTCTTAGAAGTGAGATCATGATGCTGAATCTGCATAAGAATCAGAATAGGAAGCCATAACTGGTGAGAATTCGGTTGAACCCCAAAGGAGAAATTGAAGTGTAGATATTGATCATTCCAACATTATCAGAGATCAAAATGCACCTATATAGACATGTAGAATGAGGAATAATTCACAATATACATTTCTATCATTTGTAGAACCATCCTCATTTGAAGAGGCTACACAGGATGCGTCATGGGTAAAATCAATGAATGAAGAGTTAGATTAGATTGAAAAAATTAGACTTGGGATCTTGTCAAAAGACCTGAAGGTCACAATGTGATTTGTACGAAGTGTACTTTCAAGAAAAAATTTGATGAGCATGGAAATGTGATCAGAAATAAAGAATGCTTGGTCTGTAAGGGATATTCACAAATTGAAGGTGTTGATGTTGAAGAGACATTTGCTCCAGTAGTGAGACTAGAGTCAATCAGACTATTTCATTCCATGGTAATCAAAAAAGGTTATAAAGTGTATCAAATAGACATCAAGACAACATTCATAAATGGAGTATTGTAAGAATAGTTCTATGTGGAACAACCCATGGGGTTCTTTCTTGGAAATGATGAACTAAAGGTTTGAAATTAAATAATGATCTCTATGGCCTAAAACGGGCACCACAAGCGTGGTACTATTGATTGGAATATTATCTAAGAAAGCATGAATTCAAAATAGGAGGAGTGAACCACAATCTCTATGTGAAGAATTCTCAAAAGGATTAGTTCATGGTACTGGTATACGTGTATGATATTATTTTTAGTAGAAGTAGGCATGGATAATTAGATTAATTTTTCAATCATTTGAAATCAGAATTTGAAATGTCCATGATTGGTGAACTCACATACATTTAGGGTTGCAGGTGATTCAAAAAAAGGATTAAACATTCATTTCTCAAGAAACATATACAATAGATCTATTGAATATATTTAATATTCATGATTACAAACCAATTTTGACTCTGATTGAAGTTGGAACGAAGCTCAGGAAGCATAAGGATGGAACTTTTATGTATCCCACCATGTATATAAGAATCATTGGAATCCTACTATAGCTAATAGCAACCCAACAATATATTGAATTTACAACTTGCCATTTGGCCCACTTTTAGATTAATACGAAGGAAGAACATACAACGAAAATGAAAATAATCATGAGATACATTCAAGGTACATATAATTATAGGCTATACTATATTGTAGGAAGAGAAAATGATCTATCAGCATTTTATGATTCTGATTAGACTAGAGATGTAGTGGAAATAAATTCTACCAGTGTTGGAGAATTCTATATTGTAGAGAAATGTGTGGGATGGTTAAACAAGAAATAGGAAAGTACTTCACTTTATACTGCTGAAGCGGTATATATATCTGCTACAAAGGCATGCACTCATTTACTTTGGATGAAGCAGTAACTAATTCCCAAAAGTGATGAGGTGAAACAACCAATGGTGATTTTATATGATAACAAGAGCACAATTGATCTTATAAATAATCCCATTCAACATTATCATACGAAACATATTGATATCAGATATCACTTCATCAAAGAAAATGTTGAACAAGGCGTGATCAAAATGGATTATGTGGGAACTAATGAGAAAGTGGCAGACATTATGACCAAGCCATTGTCAGTGGCTGTGTTTGAGAAACATCGGTTGAACCATGGTGTTTATACACCTACCAGTGCATAAGGAGGTTTATGGGGGAGATACGATCTAGGGGGAGCATGTTTATTATCTCTACAAGTCAAGATTCAGTTCATTGGGTTTATTTCCAATGTGGGAGAATGGATAAATTCAATGTAGAGTGAACTATTTTTTTTATGGATACAGGAATGATAGAGAATAGAAGAAGACAAAACTAAAAATATGAGGGCGAAAATAAAAGAATGAAAACTCATTTCATGTCCTCTCTCTTGTTTTCTACACTGAGCACCACTCACGTAGACTTAGAGTGATGGTAGAGTTATTTCTTGATTGTTCAATTTTTGATCGTGGCTAGCTCATAATTGAATTTATCTAGAGATTTCCAACAAACCCAAAGAGGGAGATTATTATAAGCATGGCTATTCAGTGATAGTATTGTATTTTGGATTGTTTTTTTCATCAATTTTCACATGGATGATAAGGGGGTTTTCCCAGAATGAGGTCATACGTTTGAAGCTGAAAGTAGTATTAAAGGTGGTGCAGTTCCCCACTTTTTTCCAAATTTTTGGGCCTCAAAATTGAGAGTTTGGTGATGGTTTGAGGCCATATATAGAATGGTATGCGGAGCGGTGTGTATAACCAAAAATTGTTTACATCGGTGGTATGTGGTGAAGGTGTGTGGTATGCGGGATGCTGCCGAAAATAGTTCGCAGCGACAGTATGCAGTGAAGGCATGTGGCATGTGGAAAGCTGTCAAAAATAGTTCATAGTGATGGTACATGGTGATGAAATGTGGTATGAAGAATGATTAAGGTTGGAGGGATTTATACAGTTCACGAAACTGGGGAGGTACACGGTGGAGGCTAACAGTACACTGATGGATTTCGGTTTACAGAGAAGATTGTCACACATAGAAAATTTGGGTAAATAAGATTAGAGAAATTTAAAGAGTTATGTGATTATTTAACGAGTAGTAATCTGATTATTTAAAAGAGATTGTTGGAGATTAAAAATTATGAGACAAATATAGTGAAGTCTGAAGTGGTTCATGGAGGAGAATACTGTACACGGAGAGGATCATTCGGGTAAGGAAAACAGTCTGCGAGAGAGAGTGCAGTTCACACAGGAAGATATCATTGTACGTGGTGGAGAAAAACAGTATATAGAGCATGATGATTTGTAAAGAGTGGAGCAGTATGCAGATTAGGGAAGTACATAGATCAGGGCAATATGCAGGGTATATGCATGGTACGCAGAAACAACAACAGTACATGGAAACAACAGTAGTATGCGGAAATAACAATGGTATGCGGAACACCCAAAGATTACTAAAAATTGACCAAATTAGATTGGGAATTAATTTAAATAACATATCAGTGTATGGGAAAATAAATTACATCTATGGGTGATTACAAGACTTTAATAGAGCATCCATTTATAGTTGAGGATACATGATCTAATGCTAAACCATTGAGGCGACCTTCAAGTCGTTAAACATAGTAAAGATTCTTCCAATATAGTGAGCAAGGGGGAGTTAGTGGAAGTGATCCGAGGGATGTAGTGTGATATCCCTAAAACATTATAAAGGCAGTGCAACTGGAATATAGTGACTTTTCTAAGCTCTCGTAATCCACAACTTGTGAATATTAGTGGTTTTTGGTTTGACCGATACATTGTTGGAATATGCTTCTTGGAAGTATCCCTTAATGGAAAACCAAGTAAAATTTCTCTATCATTGATTTGCATGTGATTTTTTACTTTCTACACTTCCTCTTTAGAAAGTTTTAACAGGTTCATACCAAAATGAGAACAAGATTCATTAGTTTAAAGTAAAATGTTGAAACCCTGGTTCACCCCTCCCCTATCAGGGTGTTACAGGGTCCTTCACCACATGCCTGAGAAGTAAGGAACCTCCATGTTGTAGATGAGTTTCTAGTGGAGGTATATGCGGGTCTAGCAATAGTGAGAGGTACCATATTTATTTCTTATTCAATAGAGATTTATTTATTTGATACTGAAACTTCATAGTAATTTATATCTATTTATTTTATTGATATGCATAAACTTTAAACAAATCTCATGTCCTTTATTATGGAGTTAATGACACCTCTTGGGAAGATGAAAGAGTATGGGTTTCAGTGTCTTTATTTTATGCAATCGATAGATAATGTAGAGTTAGTATGATATTTCCTAATTGATCTATTTAAAATCATCATTAGGATAGATTGGATTGTTTACTCATCTTGATGAGGCTAATTTTTATCATCATCATATATCATTTTTTGCTACTGATGGGTGATCATAGTTTTTATAAGGGGAGTGGGATATGTGGTTTGGTCACACAAGACCTTCCCACCCAGATCTAAGGGTTTTTTTTTCTATGGACATAGTTGATCATGCTGAATTTTCTTCTATTTTTAATCTTCTAACTATTATTTGGAATTTTATTAATGTTTTCCTAGATTATTTATTTAGGCATTCTCCATAGAGGGAGGTGGAGTTTATGATTGATCTGATTTTAGGTACACAACTGATTTCAATACCTTCTTATCGTATGGTACCAATAGAGTTGAAAGTTATCAAGATCCAGCTGGAAGATCTAATGGTGAAGTGTTTTGTTCATCCTAGTGTCTCACATTTGGTAGCCCTAGTGTTCTTTTCAAATAAGGAATATGGTTCACTATGATTATGTGTGTACTATCGAAAGTTGAACTGGGTAACGATTATGCAAAAATATAATTTTCCTCATGTTGATGATTTGTTTTATTCGTTAGAGGGAGAAAATTAGTTTTTTAAGATCGATATTAAGTCAAGATATCATGATCTTTGAGTTTGGGAGTCTGATATACCGAATACGAATTCCAGGATCAGGTATGGTCATTTTTATTATCTTGTGAATCTGATTGGTCTGACTAATACTCTAAAAGTTTTTTATGCCATTGATGTATAGAATATACCATTAGTATGCCAAAATTTTTTTAGTAGTATTCATGGATGATAATTTGGTTAATTCGAGATCTAAGAATGATAAAGAACACCATTTGGGTTTGGTTCTAGAAGTCCTAAGCATTAAAAATTTGTATTGAAGGATTTATAAATGAAATTTATGGATTCAGGAAGTGAAGTTATTGGGGAACTTTATTCCCAATCATGTATTATCAGTTGATCCTGATAAGGTGTATTCTGTGTTGTCTTCAGAAGAACCAAAAAATTTCATTGATATTTAGATCTTCCTTGGTACTGTTGGATATTATTGACAGTTAGTCAATGATTTCCCAAAGTTAGCTTCACCTTTGACCAATATTACTAGGAAAGAGGTGAAATTTATATTGGTTAAAAAATATTAGTATTCTTTCTAAGACCTGAAAACACTTCTGATATCAACTCATATTCTGATCATACCTATGCTCGATAAATTTTATACGGTTTTTTATGATGCTTTTGGAGTTAGTTTGGGTTGTGTGCTCATGTAGGATGATCATGTGGTGGATTATGTCTCTCATCAGCTTTGATCGCATGAGAAGAATTACCCAAATCATGATTTAGATCTTTCTATAGTTATGAATTCACTTAAGTGTTGGTGGAACTATCTTTTTGGGGAGAGGTTCATAATATTTTTTTAACTGTAAGTGGTTATTCTATATATTTTCATAGAAGGAAACAAAACTCAGATATAGGTGAAGGGTAAAAGACCTTCATACATTTGACTTTAACATTTCCAACACCCCAAAAAAGGGGAATGCCATTGCAGATGATCTTAAAATGAAGGTTCTATTATAGTCTATTTTGGAATCGAAGGAAGAGTGGAACCTTTTAGGAATCTTTTTTGAGTGGGTTCTAGATACTCAAGGGGATGTTTAAGGAATGGTTCTACCCAATTGTTAGTTATCTTCATATATCCTTTAGTCTATTCTATAATGTCAAAAATATGATGACGAGTTGAGAGGAATTTGACAAAAACTATTTGGATGGGAGACTATTTCCAGTTGGTTTATCTCATTAGTTGGTATTATAAATTTTGGGGATAAGTGTATAATCCTATAATCATTGAGGATATATGTTTTGTTCAATTTTTATAGTTCATCATGGGTAATTCATCTTGGCACTATGAAGATATATTATTACATGAAATAAATTTCTCATGGATTAGTATGAAGTGTGAAATTGATGATTATGTGTCCCGTTGTTACACCTACCAACAGTTAGAGGCAGAGAAAATTAAATGTTCTAGTTTTATCTAGCCTCTTTAGTGTCAAATTGGAAATGGGATGAGGTATTCATGCATTTTTTTATTACCAAAGACTCTCTAGGGAAGTAATTCCATTTGGATGGTGGTTGATCGGTCGAAAAAGTCAACTCATTTAATTTTGAGCAAGGGAACTATTAAATTTGAAGATAAAGGTAAGATATTTGTGAACAATATTGTGAGGTTACATGGGGTTACTTTTACCATTGATTCAGACAGAGATCCTTGGTTTGCTTCAAGATTTTGTATGAGTATCAAATAAGTTATGGGGAGTCAAGTTAGGTTGAGTATAAATTACTATCCATAGATAGACGGTTATACATAACATGTTATTCAGGTTCTGTAGGATAGGATCTATGACTATGTCTTGGATTTTGGTGAATCATGGGACATCCATGTTGGAATGGGTAAGATTTCATATAAAAACAATTATCAGTGGTCGATCATAATGGATCCTTTGAAGGATTTGTATAGTCTCCCATACATGCCACCTATTTGTTGGGAAGAGGTGGGTGGGACTTATTCAGTGGGACAAAATTTGGTTCAAGAGACATCTGTGAGTATTCAAGATATATATCAATGTCTAGTTACATCTCAGAGCCAAAAAAAATATTATACTTATTAGCAATTTCATCTTTTTGAGTTTTCCACTGGTGAAAAGATTTTTCTAATTATATATCATTGGTTGGTTCACCATCATGTTATAAGTCTTGAATATTTGGCATTGATATATATTGGATTGTTTGAGTTCACTAATCAGAATGTGAAGGTTTCCTATCAGTTGAAACTACTAGTTTAGTTTAGAGGAATTCATGATGGTTTACACATATTACAAATCACTAAATACTATCCTGATCCTTCTCACATTCTGAGATGGGAAGATATAATATTTTAGCAAAATATTTATATTGTGGAGCATACAGTGGTGATTGTTGACTCTAAAGTGAAAGTCTTACATGGTAATTGGATTCCATTGGTCTTAGTGTTATGACGGTATGAATTATATTCTCCCGAGACATGGGTGTGTGGGTAATTGATGATGGAGCAGTGGACACACCTCTTTATTGGACTTAATTCTTTCTCAGGAATTTCCAAGGATGGAATGTCTTATGGGGGGAGTTTGTAACATCCTGTTACCATCATTTAGGTATTTACTTTCTCTTTAATAATTTTCCTTTTTATTTGGTGGAATCTTGGGAATCTCTAAGATAGAGAGAATTTGATGGGTAAAGTGACCTAATGTTTAGGTTTGTATGTTTTTTTTGAATTAATGGAGTTCAGGTATTAATGTGTAATGTATTTTCAGGTCCCTGTTGAGTTCAGAGAATGCCAAAGAGTTTTTTAGAGTTTTTTTTGGGAAATTGGAATTTTAACTATGTGTATGAGAAATACAAATCATGTAATGGGATTACACACCATGCAATGTCTACTGTAAATATTTTTTGAACTTAGTACACAATATTAAAGTATTATTTTCCGTGTGAAGGTTGCATACCATGTAAATGGTAAAATAAGGTTTTCATGAAAAGGAAATTAGTTTTTCAACATACTTGAGTTTTGTGTATTACATGATATGAAAAGGTGTTTAAGACAATGTAAATGTAAAGAGGTATTCTTTTAGGTTATTGTATGGATGATATATCTTTTCTTTCAGTTGTAGCCTCTTTTATCTCAACCTAGGAGCTCTACCAGTTTATTTTCAGGACCGTCTCTCTGTCTGAATCACTTTATATGATGATTTATCTCTATTATAGTTGGGTTTCATCACTCTTGGTGAGTATTCCCCTTCACTTATTTTTTTCCTTCAAACACAGTAGAACCGTTGTATTGAGTCTTTTGGTTTGTTGATATGTGAGGATGATTCTTCTTGATTCCTTCTTGATCCGTTAGGTGACTTTCCTCTAGATGTTAACCCTTGTGGTTTTTATCATGAATCATATGAGTTCCTTGAGGTATGGGTTGTTTTTTCCTCTTTGCATACCCTTTTCATAAATAGAATCAATTAAGAGTTTTGTAGATTGATTCTAGGGACCCTATTGTTGTTGTTGTGTTCTTTCTTGTTGATGCATTCCATTATGGGCATGTGTGACCTGAGTTTGGATGTTGGTGGGTCTATTTGTATCCTATGTTAGATAAACTACATTTCTCTAGTTTTGATAAATTTTTTTATAAAATAAATTGAATTATTGAATTGTTTTATTTGTTTTTATGTGGAAATTAGTTTTTGATAAAATATGGGGTTTCCCTAGTTTTGGTAAATGAAAGGGGTATTTGAAAGCATTGTGAAATGGTTTTATGAAATAGGTTTTCAAAGAATGGTTTTGATGAAATGTTTTGGGAAATAAATCACCATGAAAGACTTGGGTACATAGGTGGAAGGTGTAGTAATAACCCTCATCTATTGACATTATTGGGGGGTTCACTCAAAGGGGTGTTCCTCTACTCTCTAGGCCTATTGTTATAGGGACTTGGTAGACACTATTGGGAGGTTCACTTTATGGGGTACTACTCTACTACCTAAATTCAATTCATATTCCTAGGGGTTTGATGCATGCATGATTTTCTATGTTTGGGGTATGAGTGTCCTATCTATCCAAACCTAGTGTGATCCTTGGAGTGATGTTTCATATGATTTTGTGTTGAATTATGTTTTTATATTTACATGGATTTGATATGACATGTGACACATGATTTTTTTTATTTGATATATCTTCTTTGATATATGTATATGAAATGATTTGAATTTTTTTACCTGGATATATTTGGAAATGTAGAAAAATGAAAAATTAAATATTTTTTTGATGATTTTGAAATAAAAACTGCTAAACTATATATCATTCCTTGTTTTATTAAAAGTTTTTTATTTTTCATATTTTTTATGGAGACATGTTATGGAAAACCTAGGTAGGATCTTACTGAGACTATTAAATCACATCATGCTCATGCCTTAAGTTGTGTGTAGAACTTTGTATATCTTTCGATGTAGGGAATGGTAAAGAACCATAGTGAGGTGGTGACATTTTCTATTAGTAGTGTCTGGGTAGCTATTGGTGAGATTTTGGATGTTTTCCCACTCTATCAGATGGAGTAGTTGATTTATTATTTTAGATTTCCTTTGGTGTTTGGACTTGTACTTTGGTATTTCAAGGAATAATTTTGAGTTGTATATTTTATACTGTCTACTTTTAGTTATAGAATATAAAAATTTATTCCACTATTTCACTCTATTGTATATATGTTTGTATTACATGTTTTCTACTTTATGTTGGGTAAAATAATCCCCTATAGTTGTTTTTTGATTTTTGGGGTGCTAGTATCCCACTCATGGGGATAAAGAACACCCTTCTAGTATGTGTAAATTTAGTTCGGGTATCATCTTGAGATGGTATCCTAGTCGGGTTCATCACAGATTTACCTTCAGGATACCCTCATACTAAGAAAATGTTTACCATGTTAGGGTATGGTGGATTTGACTACTATATGGACCATTCTACCGTAAAGGAGATCATTTTCCTATGGGACAAAGATCAAGAGTCACAATAATTCCTTATTAAGGAAAAAATGTTCATAAACTCTGATAAACTCTGGGCTACACTATCCCTAGAGGAAGTCAATCATTCCAAGAAATTGATGATGTGAAAGCAGTGTTTTGATGAGAAAATTTCTCAAATATTATTGCTCCAACAAGGGATGGATGCTGTGCAAGGGTATCTCATAAAACATCAGAATTTTCTAGAATGGGTTCAAGCAAAAGGGGAGACTCATATTATGACTTCAGTAAAGGAACTAATCTTGATTGAGTAGGATAAGGATATTCAACAGGATGATATTTTATAGTCTATTTAGGGGGATTAAGAGACCCTATATCAACTGAAGACTCATGTTTATGGATTTTTTTAGAACATGATAGAGTGACTCCAATTTTTAGATTCTCCTTCAATTCTTTTCTCCATAAAGGAAAAGGAAATTTTTTCCATTCATCTATGTATTCATCCCTTTTTTCATAATTAATTATAAAATTACACTAAAGCCATTTTATTTAACTAAACATCCTCAAATCAATGATTTTCAATCTCAATAATAGGGATAGGCAGGCATTCCAATTTTTCCCTTGGTCTTTGGACCCAACGAGCATAGTTCGACTATTGCTAGAGTCACATAGAGGATGCTAAGAACTTAGTGTATTTTTGTTTCATTTCCAAATTTTTTTCCAAATTTAAATATGAAGAAGTCTTAGTGATAGAAGCATGATTTTTATTAGGATTACCTTTGTGGGTCTTTATACTATTAAATTTTTTTCCCTTTTTCTATTAGTTTCTCAATTTTTTCCCTAAACTATATAGAGTGAATTCCTTTTAAGTTGAGGCTTGAATTTTACCAAGGGTTAAATTTTGTGGGTTTTCAAATTGGAGTTTACTATTTATCTTTTTTTGTCTAGTTTAGAGTCTTGAAATATGGACAAATAAAACTTGTGTTTTAGGTTGAATATCTTTGACCATGAGTTATAGAATGATGACCCAAGCAGGTATTAATATCCAAGAATGATCCAACATTCTTGAGATACAAAAATGGGAATTTTGAGTCACTATTTTGGGATTTATGGATCAAAAATATACTATGGGACATGTATGAAAGGGATAACCATGGACCATATTCAAAAATTGGTTTTTCTCAAAATGTTTTTAGGTATTATAGAGATAGATGAGGTCTCCCATAAGGAGGAATGTACCTTTGATTAATAGACCCCTTTTTTGGGAAACTAATGCAAATCTAATCTAGGGAGTATCAATGAATAGTCCATGTAGAGGTGTCCTCAGGAATCTAGAATTCTATTATCGATGATTACAGAGTTTTTAAAGATCCATATTTTTCAAGACCATGAATGGTGGTTTGTAAAGTGAATGAATATGATAATGAATGGAGAATATCTTTTGGCATTGGCTATGAATAAAAAACTACTCTTACACAAATTTTGTTTTTGTAATGGTGGGAGAATTCTCTTTTGATCATAAAATTGGTGGGGGGCTGTTGTGGGGGAAGTCTATAATATCCCACACATATTAAGGTTATTTCCATGAATGGAGGAAGAAACATGTTTTGTATTTAGTGGAATATTATCCAATAATATATAATATAGGCATCAATATGTGTATTGATGAAATTAGAATAAAATTGCATGAACTTCCTTTGGATGATGCAGTGGATAACCAATATCAAGAAGAAATACTCCTACCTAAAAATGGTCAAATAATTATATAGGTTAATGTTTTGTAACTTGGACAATGAACATTAAGTTTAAAGTCTAATGGAAAGGTTGTTTATGGATATAATTTAAGTTAATTTGTCTTTGACCGAAAGATTATTGATTTTCTATTTCATGACAATTTATCCTAGAATGTTCAACCATCTTTAGGCATAAAGGGGGAAGGATGTAAGCTATAATATGGTGGTTTATGAATCCAAAAAGTGATATGGGAAAATTATGAAATGAATTATCAAGTACGATATTTGAAAAGTGGTTTCCAACATAACATTTTTGGGGTTTATGGATATAGTAATAGTCTCTCTTGAGGAAGAATGTGTATCTGTATGAAAGACCTTTTTTGTGGGTGAATTATTCAAATCCAAATGTGGTGTATCAATTCATAGTCAAATAATGAAATCCAATAAATGATATCCCCTTTGGTGGGAAAATTATACAAAGACAAATAGGGACATATCAATTCATAGTAAAACAAAGTTTTCCTCAATAATCTCATATTCTATCACTGATGGCTAGAGGAAACTTATGGAGATTCATATTTCCCTAGACACATGGTTTGGTTTGTGGAAGGAATGTTCCAGAATATAGAAGGAGTATTTCATATAAAAATTACCTAATAATGAGGATAAGTGTTTCCCCTTGAAGGTCTAACCCGTATTCAAGAACCAATATTTTTTATAGTGTTAAAGACCAAGACAAGGGATCTGGGCATCACTATATATCTTATCAACATGATAATCAAGCCACACATAGTTCTTGCAAGTATTCCCCACACTGATCGAATTGATATGTGGGGAAGGGGATTTATTTGGAATATGATCTCACAAATAAGGTGAGAACGCTTATATTACCTTCTTTTGTAGATCTAGATCATACATAAGAATGTGGGGGAATTTTTTAGTATTGTGGACAGACATGGATGGAGGATCCAAAAGTCACTACGTATCTCGAAAAAGTGTTAATCAAGTCTCATGTAGTTCTTGGATTTAGGCCATTCAAGAGACGTCAACTATGTTATTTAATGTCACACGATAAAGAAGTCTGGTTTTCCTTTTAAGGTCTTGTATCTTGTACCATGTCAACCCCAATGTGAACTAACATTCCTTGATCATGTGGGGAATCCTTTACTAAAACTCATAATCCCATGTGAGCTATGCTTGGTGTGAAGGAGTGGAAAAGGCTTATTTCACTATACAATGGTGTTTAAAAGGAATGATAGGGGAATTTTGATCTTGTGGTGGAAGGATCAGGAGGTAATATCTAAGTATCACTACATATCTCTTGGGAATGAGAATCAAGCCTTAGGTAGTTTTAGGATTTTAACACTGAATAATAGGGATGTTTACCATGCGGTTTAACATCACATGATAAGGAAAAAGGTGTCTTAAAGTTTTTGGACATACAACTAGAAACATATGTCATGGAAAATATTAGTGATATAAGGATTACCAGGAAAAGGATCTTTCTATATACTTCATATGTAAAGGAGGAAATTTTAATCCATTATCTTGGGGGTTCTCAGATTAGGATAAGTGACATGGGAACAAGTTAATGGAATGAACTTGGATAATTTTTGAAAAGAGGTTTCCATCATGATGTTTTTAGGGATTATAGATATTTAATAGGTCTCTCTCAGGGCAGAATGTGCCTCCAGTTGATAGGACATTTTTTGGTTTAATTATGTAACACCGAATATGGCGTATCAATGCATAGTCAGAAAAAGGTGTCATCAAGAATTTAACAATCTATTACAAATGGACCTGAATGTATTATGGAGATCATAAATTGACCTGGAAAATGAGTTTGATTTGTGAAGGTAATCTATCTATGTACAAAATAAGAATATAGACCGGAATTGTCCATGGAGTGTGAATTCCCCTGTATAGATATTTATTTTGTATATAAGAGAAGGGAATTTTTATTTCTATGTTGGGATACTGAATGAGGGAACCTAAATTAAGGTATCGTATAGAGATATCTATTTTTATACAAGAGACATGTCATTTTCATTACTTTTTATTTGGTCCTAGGAAATATGGTCTGGGTATCACTATGTATCCCATTGGGATGAGAATCAAGGCACACATAGTTCTTGAATGAAGGTGTTTTGGGAGAAAATCACAAAATATTATAATACTGTCAACCATGGATCAAAATGTTATGCAGTTTTACATCACACAACAATGATTAGAGCCGTGATATTTTATGTAATGTAGAGAGTACATGTTTTTTTATAGTTTAACATCTTATTAGAAGGATGTTAGTCTATGTTTTCTAAATTATTACATCTCATACTATGGCATCTTATAGTTTTAGATCATATGAATTAGACCATATGGAATGCCTTTTAAGGTCATGCATATAGGATCATGATGCTATGCAGTTTAACATCATGAATAAAAGATGTTGGAACCAGGCATTTTAATATCATATGACAACGATGAAGGTTACATGATTTGAAAAAGAAGGAACTAAACCATATAAATTATATCCAGGTGTTTAGGAAATCATCTTATGAGATGTGTCTTGTGCTTGTGACACAAGTCATTTTGAGATGGTTTCTAAAGTCATCATATTCTTTTCACATAGGGTAAGACTACATTTTATCATAATGTGCTGAAGATGTTTTTGTATATCTTTACATCGTGTGACTAGGATGATATGTTCCTCTTAAGGTCATACATATAAGACCATGGTGCTTCATAGTATAACATAAATCATAAAAGATATGAAAAGTCATGTAGTTTAGATTCATGCATCCAGGAAAATATGTGCCTTTTAAAGACATGAATACAGGACCATGATGCTTTACAGTTTAACATCATGTAGTGAAGACATGAAAAACCATGCAGTTTAGTGTCATGTGGCTATTATGATATGTACCATTTAAGGTCATCCATACATGACCATGATGATTTTTATTTTAATTTCATGCAAAAAACACAAGGTTTTAGGAAATTTATCATATTGTAATATGGATGAAGGTGTATTTATAATACAAAGTATTTATTGAGAAATATTTAATTTGTAGGGGCCATAACAAGCTCCCCATCCTTTAAGACTAGGGAATAAGATCCATTAGAGTGGACCTTGTGTATGGAATAAGGTACCTCCTACTATGTCTTGAGGTTTTTAGGTTTATTCCATGGTATCATCGAAGTACTGAGGACCTATACCAGTTCTCCATGGTGGGATGAACAGAGGTAGAATCTCTTGTTTAAACACCTGGTTATCCGATTTTAATGGATCTCAATGTGATGCAAGGCATGCAATCTTTTCTCATCGAGTTACTTCAACAAATCCATCCATTTTTGATACTTCTCACGATAGCAAGACAAATGGGTTTGACATGATATTAAACTCTTAGTATAGCTCATACAATAGAGTAGAATAGAAATTAGAGCCATTGTTATTTAGTATTTTATGAGTGAAACCAAATCTAGAAATGATGTTGGATTTCATGAAGCTAGCAATTATTTTGGTCCCAAATTCTTTGAGGGGTATTGCTTCATTAAATTTGGAGAATAATTCAATAGTAGTGAGGATATATTTGAACTTCATGGTCGTAGCTAGAGGATGGGACCCAACAATATCCATTACACATATTGAAAATATCCAAGAGTATTTTTCTATGTGTAGAAACTCTGAGGGTTGATAGATGAAGTTGGAATGAACTTAGTAGGAATGACATTTCTTGGGGAATTTTGTATAGTCTTTCATCATTGAAGTCCAAAAGTATCCAAGACTCCACATTTTATTGAAATAACTAAACCCTGACAAGTGGGTTCCACAGGCTCCCATATGTACTTCTCTCATGACCACATAAGTCTATTCTCTATAAATGAACCTAAGAAGGACCCCAAAAAAACCTCAATTATTGAGGACTTTCTGGTGATTTGGGTCATCATAAATAGTAAAGTTGGTCACTCTTCATCAGATTTTATCTTTTTTGGATCTATCTAATGAGAGCATTCCATTTTGAAGAGATTCCAAAATTGGTATCATCCATCTAGTTGTTGGACTATCTGGTTCAGGGGTGGAGTTAAACTCATTGATTTATTCCATTATGAAATGAACAAAAGGTGATACCATTTAGTGGTTTACAATGATGATGACTATTTCATCCCTATATGGGTATACCAATGTTGCAGATACATTTACCAATTCATGGACATTGTAATTTTGTTATCATGGGAAATGAGTTAATGATGGATCCAAGGGGAATACTACCATTAGTCCTCGGACATTATTAAATAGGGGGATTAACCATTCCATTCTGATGGTATAATCCATACTCATATTCTTGAATACCTACTATGAATTTCATTTCACCATAAAGTTGTCCAATGGAGTTTGAATATAAAATTCTAGCCCTATAATGAGGGCTTGGTATTCCAACTCAGTGTTTGTATTACCTTATGAAAACATAAAGGATTAAGGAACAACTTCCTTTATAGAAAGATGATCTTGAATCCAAACCCAAATTTGTTGATCTTGGGGTCTTCCATTTAATCCTCTGTTGGGATTTTAAATGCAATTTCAAAATACATTTCCCATGTATGGGGGCCATCTTGAATATGAAAGATCTCTTAATTAGGAAATTCATTATTTAATGATTTGGTTTCTGTAGATGGATTTTTGGAATGGAAATATAACAAATCCTGGTCGTTTAATGCTTTTTGAGGTATAAATTGAATGTCAAACTACTTAAGGATAACCTCCCACCATCCCAAACATCCAGTGAAGATAGGATGACTAAATATGTATATGATTGGGTTGTTGCTAGAGCCCAAATGTACCTTGTGGTGCTGTAGTTAGTGCCTAATATTTTGAATCATGAAGAATAATTCCAAATAGCTCTTCTCAATATCTAAATAACGATTCTCAGTATCAATCATGGTTGGAATGATATATTAGAGGTTGTTTTCATTATCAGCATCATTCTTTTGTATGAGGAAGGAATCGAATTATTTCTCTAGGTATTTCATGTATAAAATGAGCAGTTTTTTTCAAAATGTGGCATTAACCCTAGTGTAATAAAGAGATATTTCTTGAGGACATCAAATACTTCATGATATTCACTTATCCACTGATATTTGACACCCTTTTTCATCAATTTAGTGAAGGGAAAACACTTTCCTATGAGGTTTGTTATAAAGATCCGAATTTTGGAAAGGTGTCCCAGTAAACCAATAAATATTTTGAAGTTATGAGGAGGAAAAATGTTGAGGATATCATTTTACTTTTTTGGGTAAACTTTGACACCATGATGGTGTATGAAAAAGAAAAAAACATTCCCTGATGTAACCATAAAAGAAAATTTCAATGGGTACATCATCAGGTTTTACTATCATTATTTGTTGAAGATGGTATCAAGATCATCTTAGTGGTTATAATTCAATCAAGGACCAATCATTATATAATCAATGTATCATTTTACAAACCTTCCCAAGAAGGGTTTTGAGATGGGATTCATGGAATATTGATATGTAGTAGCAACATTATTTAATCCAAAGGGAATTACCATGTTGTAGAATACCCCCCGAGGGCCCCTAAAGATGTTGGATTCTTCATATTATATGGGCATTCAAATTTTATTGTAGCATAAATATCCATTCATGAAGGAATGTACCTAACATCCGACTATACCGTCAATAAGTATATAACAAACCTTCTCTTTATTTCTTACATAAACATGATTTATTATATAAAACCTTCACTTGACACATCATAGAAGATCGAGAGGTCTAGTGTATTTGGGTCTTAGGAACATTACATAAAAACTTAAATCATATAATGAAACATCTTATTGAGAACTTCCTATACATGACCACTGTATTTCCTCGTACTTAGCATTACATGGGATAACTAGAGGACATGCATAAGAAAATAGTGAGCTATAAAGCTGAGTAAGGGAGTAAAAAAGGAATAACATGAAGATTATAATACATGAAATGAAATAAGCATATCAATGGAACACTAGAGAAACATGAACATAAAGGCGTTATAAATCAAGATAATTATAACATGGAAATTTGGAAACAACACTTAACATGGAATAAGCATGAGCCAAGGCTCATTGCACATGGAGCATGATTAAACCATCATTGCACATGGAGCATGATTAAACCATCATTGCACCTGAAGAATGAGTAAACCCTAATTTCACTTTAATTGGAATGATTTAACACTAATATCACATGGATTATCATGATAATATACTTTACCTAAGGCATTAGAGTGCTATTAGGGTGCACCCTTCATAAACATTTCATTTCATGTATAAGTGTGCCAAATGGAACATATAACATGGAATAAATCAACATCATAAGTTATTCCATGATTAAGAAATGTGGAATAAATATATGAAAGTACCATTAAATATGTATTTGTGCATATGGGTCAATACCCTTGATAGATACATGGGTATGGTATTCAGTACACAGTGATATTGTCTTGGAAAAAGACAATGCAATTTCGGCAGCATAACATTGTGACATAAGAATTCATAAAAATGGTTGATGAGAGATAAATAGGTGTCTCATAATATTTAAAATAAATTTAAAGTAATTTAGTTCATATAGATACATGTACCAACAAATTTAATTGAATTTAGATACCTAATACAAAACAGTTGCTTGAATGTAAATGAGGAGAGAGAAACTCCTTACGAAATTTCAGCTGGGTAACATGTGTACATGTGAGGAATTTAATGAGAGAGAAAGGGGTATATCATCATTAAAACATAAAGAGGTCAGTATGAGGGAGTTTATTAATCATACCCAAGCATTTATCATAGAAAATAAAAGGTAATAACAATATAAGGAAACATGGATAGAAATAAGGAAAGTGAGAATCTCTTACTTGGAAGTGTGCTTCCAAAGGCTTGGGAGAGGTTTGAGAGAGGATTCTTGGGAGCATGGGGAACCTTGGGAGAATTATAGAGAGAGGAGGTCAGAGGTTGGATGAATTCAAAAGGTTTCGAGTGAAGAGGAAGTGGGAGATTGGGTGAGATTATATAGGAAAGGAGAGGGAATTCTTTATTTTTTTTGGTTTGGGACACCACACATTAAACTAATAAAAACCACAAACTGGTCCATGGTTTTTTCCCACTGTTTTTTACAAAGGGGATTGGAAAACAATATTTTATGAGGCCAACGGCCGAAATTATTATAATAATTGGGTTTCTTCTGTGGAGGTGAGTTACACTCTCAAGGAAAACAATTTAAAAAGAAAAAATGGTTTATAAGTCTTGGAGGGTCCACTAAAGATTTTTAAAATATATCAAAAAAATCTAAAATCAAATTATTTTAATGGTAGAATATATATTGGCTGAACATATTGTTTATTATATTTTATTACATCACTATTGGGTCATTATGATGTCATAAAACACATTATATATTTAAACGATATTTAATTTTTACCCAAATATTCGTCTGTCTTAGAAAATTTTGAAAAATCCACCATTGGATAATTTCAACATCTTGATTCCAAAAATAATATTAATTTTATCTAAATAATATTCCAAATATGTGAATTTTTACTTTTAAAATAAAAATTACATTTATAAAAAAATCATGGGTTTTGACAAAAATAACTTTCAAACCTTAATAAAAATTACAATTGTATTCATAAAAAACTGTAGATCATTTATATTTTATAAAAATTAATTTATTAATTATATTTTATTAAAATATTATTTAATTCAAAAATCAATTAATTCATCAAAAAATATTTCTTAGTTGAATATTAACAAAAAAATATTATTTGTGCTTTAAAAACTATTTACAAAGTAACAATAATAAAATGAATAAACATTCTTTATACAAAAAATAATGTACACAGTCATAGTGCTAGGGTCTTGTTACAAAACCCCTTATACCACCCACATAAGACCGAAGGGTAAGGTGTGTGATTGTGCCGTACTCATGGGGGGGCTTAGATGACATCACTTAGGTGGTAATCTCTATTAACTTCCACATCTCCCATAGTCGGTTCCGCTCAAGCTTAACGTGTTCAAGCTCGGCTTGGGATTGGTCAATAGTGAAGACCAATGAATCCACCTCCTTTCCGAGCTCTGAGAAATGGGCTTAGTATGAGGAAAGTCTACTAGATGAGGCCATTGCTTCCTCTGTCTAGGTAAATTTGATTTTTTAAGGCCCTATATTTATACTAATCATATGATCACTATTCAATGACTATATTAGAAACAATCATAATTATTAATGGTATTTTAAAAATCCAAAATCATAAAACCAAATAAGTGCATGTGTTATATAACCATTTCACCTAATAACACATTTAATTAGATCAAGATGAATTTCCATTAATAAATGTTTGGGTCATTACAATCTTCACCCCTTAATAAATTTTGCCCCCAAAATTTCCTTTTCCCACACAAAAACAGATGTAGGTAACCCTAATTCATCACTTCCTCTCATTCCCACATTACCTCTTCAAACTTGTGGTTTCTCCCCAAAACCTTGATGAGTGGCATTGTCTTATTTCGTATAAATTTTCCATAAGATCTAAGATCTTCATTGGTTGCTTCTCATAAGAATGATCATCCTATAACTGTATTACCACTGAAGAGAGTACATGTGAAAGGTCTGGTATGTACTTGCTTAAGAGGGATACATGTAAGATATCATGTAATTTGTCTATGGTGGTTGGATGTTCTAGTCGATAGGCTACAACCCCGTCAAGATCAAGAATCTCGATGGGGCCGATGTACTTAGGACTTAACTTCCCTTTATTTGCAAACCTCATGACCTTATTCCACAGAGAAATGCATAAAAATATCATGTCTCCAATATTAAACCCAAGGTCTATTCAATGGTTATCTGTATAACTCTTCTGGCGACTATGGGATTCCTTGATATGCTGCTGAATGGTTTTCACCTTCTCCACCATTTATTCAGACATTTTTGTTCCTAACAGCTTATGCTCACCAACTTCATCCCAACATGCCACAGTTCTTCACATATTCCCATACATGGCTTCATAAGGTGCTATTCAGATTCTCGAGTGGAAACTGTTATTATAAGAGAACACAACCAGAGGAATTTGTTGATCCCATCCTCCTTTAAAGTCCATTGAACATGATATTAACATATATTCTAGTGTATAAATAGTTCAATCAGATTGGAAATCAGTTTGAGGATGATAGGTCATAATAAAGTTCATTTCAGTATCCAGAGCATATTGAAGACTCTTCCAAAACATAGAGGCGAATCTTGGATCTTGATCAGGTACAATAGATAGTGGTAGTCCATGCTGCCTTACCACTTCCCTGATGTATATCCCTGCCAATTAATCCAATGAGAAATCATCATGAATTGCAATTAAGTGTTCAGATTTTGTAAGACGGTCCACAACGACCCAGATTTCATTGTTGCCTTTAGATTTCTTTGGAAGTCCAGTGACAAAGTCCATGGCAATGTTCTCCCATTTCCATGCTGGTATGGGAAATGGTTGCATCATCCCCTTAGACTTTTTCCTCTCTTCCTTCACTTACTGACACACCAGGCACTTTGATGTATAATCAACAATCTCCTTCTTCATATTATCCCACCAATAATTCTCTTGGAGATCTCAATACATCTTTGTGTTTCCTGGGTAAATAGAGAAATTTGAACTATGTGCATTATCCAAAAGTTCCTTCTTCAGCTATGGACTTGATGGAACCCATAGTATTTTCCCAAATCTCACAATTACTTCTTCATTAACATTGAACTCCAAGGATTTCCCTTTTCTAATAGCTTACACTTTTTTCTGAATTCCCACATCATCATTTTGAGTATCCTTTATCCTTTCCAAAAGAGATGGTTGAACAATAATTTGTGAAATGATTGATGATGTTCCCTTATTTATGATTCCCATGTCCATCTTCATCAAATATAAGAATATTGGGTCCTTTTCAATAGTCATCAATGATAGAATCAATGGGTCCTTTCTACTTAGATCATCCGCCACTTTGTTCACTTTCCCAGTGTGGTAATGGATTGAGCAGTCATAGTCTTTGATTGGCTCTAACCATATTCATTAGTGCATGTTAAACTCTTTATGTGTGAATATATATTTGAGGATTTTGTGATCCATGTATATTTGACACTTCTCCCCAAAGTGGTAATGCCCCTAAATTGTTAAAGTGAATATCACTACATCCAACTTACGATCATGTGTTGGATAATTCTGCTTATGAAATTTCAATTTCCTTGAATCATAGACAGTGAATATGTCATTTTTCATCAACACACAGCCCATGCCCTTCTTCTAAGCATCACTGAATTCCACAAAAAGTTATCCACTAGTGGGTAATATGAGAACGTGTGTAGTGATAATCCTCCTTTTCAACTCCTTGAATCCTTCTTCGTATTAATCACTCAATGAAAACTTTACTCCCTTCTGATTTAACATAGTAAAAGGGTTGGAAAATCATGATAAATTTCTCACAAATTCTCGATAATATCCAACTAACCCCAAGAAACTATGAATATTCGTTACTGATGTTGGCCTTATCCATCCCTCTATTGCAGCTGTATTGGAGAGATCCATATATATCCCATTGCTTATGATGATATGGCCCAAGAATGAGACCTCCTTCAACCATAACTCACACTTTCTATAATTTTCATAGAGATTATCCTTTTTCAATGTCTCTAGTACAGTTATTAGATGATCCTCATGATGCTCCTTAGTTTTAGAGTATATTATAATATAATCTATAAATACTACCAAAAATTTGTCAAGGTAATCTCTAAAGACTCTATTCATCATGTCGATGAATATTTCTAGAGTATTAGTGAGTATGAAAGGCATTAATATGAATTCATAGTTCCCGTATCTTATATGAAAAGAAGTCTTGGGGATATCTTCCTTCTTCACCCTAACATGATAATATCCCAACCACAACTCTACCATGGAGAAGTATTGTGCTCCACGTAGCTGATCAAACAAGTCATCAATTTAAGGGAGAGGATGTTTGTTCTTTATCATGATTTTGTTAAGCTCATGATAATCAATGAAAAGGTGCATTGACCTATCCTTCTTCTTGATGAAGAGGACTGGTGCACCCCATGGTGAAGCACTTGGGTATATAAACCCTTTATCTAGATACTCATGAAGTTGTTTCTTCAGCTCCTCAAGCTCCAAAATAGCCATTCTATACAGAATCTTGGATATTGGCAATCCCCCAGGTATAAGATCAATTGAGAATTCAACATCCCATCTAGGAGGAAGACCAGAAAATTCTTCGGAAAACACTTCAGTGAATTCCATCACAATAGGTATATCTTCAAGGATTTTTTCCTCCTTAGACTCAATCATATAAGCTAGATACTCATGCTCATAGGGTAGTTATATCCAAGTTTGCGATGATGGAGCTAAAGAAGATTCATCTTCCTCCTTACACTTGTATAGAATCAGGGGTCGATCCTCCACATGGAGAGTGATTTCCCTATCATGGTAATTTTTGTTGGCTCTATATAAAGAAAGAAAATCCATGCCAAAAATTGCATCAAATTCCAGAAGAGGGAGTATGGTGAGGTTTTATGGGAATTTCAATTCACTGATTAAGACATGGGAGGAGTTATATTCATGGGATGAAATTATTGTCCAATTTTCCGTACACACCGACATCTTTACTTTCATGATTTGCGACAGCGTTGGTATTGTTCTACCAAACGTTCAAGATATTAAAGAATGTATTAAAAATAAATCAAAATGTACGCTCACTATTCTTGAATGAATAACTAGCATACCTTTCACCACTTCATTGTCTGGGTTCAATTTGGAAGTAGTGATGGAAAAAGATCACCCTTACTACCATGGAGGTTGTTGGTTGCCTCTGAAAACCCTTGGCTTAGGTCAATGATTTTCAAGATTCCCTGGTTATTTGTAGTTTAAGAAATGAAAAACACATTGAGAGTCAAACAGAGCATTCCTCACCTCTGTTGCAGCCGTGTGTTTTTCTTGTCGGTAGTTAATGGCTAGGTTACCTTCTCTTCCACACATAAAGCATTTCCTCATCCCCTTCAGGAAATTTATGAGGGTATTATTTCTGTACCTTTGGCAAGTGGGGTTTTGGATTTTCTTAGCACCGTTGGATTTATCAATCAAACTACCAAAATTAAATTCCACCTTACACTTCTTATCCCCATGATACCCCTGAGGTTCTTCGATCTCCATTTCAAACATGAGGGCACATGAGACAATTTTTTCAAAGCTTTCACAGTCACAGATTTCCAGGGCTTTCCGCATGCTAGGTTTCATCCTACTAAAGAAGCGGACAACCTTGCATTTAGGGGTAACAACAATTCTAAAAGCATATCATGCAATCCTTGTGATGTTTTCCTCGTACGCTCTGACAAATTCATCATCTTTTTTCTTGAGGGCAAGGAAGTCTCTTTCCATCTTAAGCCGGAGGGTGGGTGGAAAAAATTTATCAAAAAACATCTTCCGGAAAGTTAGGGGTAACACATAAAGGGTAATCTAAGGACAAAACAGATGACTTATAAAGGGTAAGCCAAGGAAAAAATAGATGACTTATAAATAGCTTTTATCTCCTTAACTTATGAATCTATAGGCTTTAATCTATGTTTTCCACGATCTAATTTATAATATATATTCTTAGGGGATTTTTTTTAAATTCCATCAATAATGGTTCATACTAATCTATTAAATTTACCAATGCATATCCCCTGGATGTGTTGTAACCAATAGTGTGGAAAGGCCCATTTTTGTGTACCAGGATACCCCGTGTCAAGCTCGAAACTCCTTGTCTGGGTTTTCACCTCTAGATACATCTGTGCCAGAGACACCTCTACCTTCTCGTATCCAGACAGGGATGTATTTTTTTGATAAAACACTTACTCATTACCCACAAAAAATTAGCAATGTTTTTATTATACATAGTCTTTTCTCTAATCCATCACTATGGTTTTCTAATCCTAATTCCAAAAATAAGTAAACCTATCCTCTGATACCAACTATTACAACCCATCTCTTTATTTCATAATTAAACATGATTTATTATATAATAACTTCACTAGATACAACATATAAGATCTAGAGTTCTAGTGTCTTTGGGAATTAGGAACATTACATAAAAAAATAAATAATAGAACACAACATCTTATTGAAAACTTCTTTTACATGACCACTACATTACCTCATACTTAGCATTGCATGGGATAACCCAGGGACATGCATAAGAAAAGGGTGAGCTATAAATCCCAGTAAGAGAGTAAACAAGGAATAAAATGAAGATTACAATACATGTTAGGCAATAGGCATATCAATGGAGCACAAGAGAAACATGAACATAAAGGCATGATAAATGATGAAAATCATAACATGAAAATGTGGCAATACTTAACATGGAATTAGCATGATCCAAGGCTCATTGAACATGGAGCAAGATTAAACCCCCATAGAACATGAAGCATGAGTAAAACCTCATTTCAATTGAATTATAATGAGTCAAAACTCATTTCCCAGGACGTATCATGATACTATACATTACCCAATGCATTGGAGTGCTATTAGGGCACACCCTTCTTAAACATTTCATTTCATGCATAAGTGTGCCACATGGATCATATAACATGGAATCAATCAACATCATAAGTTAATCCACTATTAAGAAATTGGGAATAAATACATGAAAGTAACATTCAATATGTATATGTTCATAATGGTGAATACGCTTGATATATACATGGGTATGGTATTCACTACATAATGATCTTGTCATGAAAAAATGCGGTGTAATTTAGGCAACATAACGGCGTGACATAATGATTCATAAAAATGGTTTATGAGAGAGAAATGGGTGTATCATCATATATACGTGAAATTTAAAGTAAGTTAGGTCCTATAGAAACATGTCCCAACAAATTTAATGGAATTTAGATACATAATACAAAATAATTCATGAATGTAAATGAGGAGAGAGAAACTACTTACGAAATTTTGGCATGGTAATGGGTGTACATGGGAGGAATTTAATGAGAGATAAAGGGGTCTCTAATCATTAAAAAATAAAGAGGGAAGTATGGGGGAGGTTATAAATCATATCCCAACATTTATTATAGAAAATAAAAGGGCATAACAATATAAGGAAACATGGACATAAATAAGGAAAGTGAAAATCCCTTACTTGGAAGTGTGCATCCAAAGGCTTGGGAGAGGCTTGAGAGAAGCTTCTTGGGAGCTTGGGCTACCTTCATATGATTCTAGAGATAGTATGGAAGATCTTAGATGAACCCCAAAGGCTTCTAGTGAAGAGTAAGTGGGAGATTGGGTGGGTTTATATAGGAAAGGAGAGGGAATTCTTTATTATTTAGGTTTGGGACAACAAACATTAAAGTAATCAAAACAAAAAACCACCCCATGGTTTTTACCAAAGGTGAGTGGGAAAAAATATTTTATGAGGTCAATGGACTAAAATCTTAAAATAATAGGGTTTATTATGGGGAGGTGAGTCACACTCTCAAGGAAAACAATTTAAAAAGACAAAATGTTTTATAAGTCTTGGAGGGTCCACTAAAGCTTTGTAAAATAAATCAAAAAAATCTAAAATAAAATTATTTTAATGGTAAAACATATATTGGCCGAAAATAATGTTTATAGTATTTTATTACAATAATATTTGGTCATTATGATGTCATAAACACATTATATATTTAAATTGTATTTTATTTTTACCTAAAAATTTGACTGTCTCAAAAAATTATGAAAAATTCATCACTGGATAATTTTGACATCCTGATTCCAAAAATAATATTCATTTTATCTAAATAATTTTCTAAATATGTAAATTTTTACTTTTAAATTAAAAATTGACATTTATCGATAATTCATGGGTTTTGACAAAAACAACTTTTAAACCTTAATAAAAATTACAATTTTATTCATAAAAAATTGTAAAATCATTTATATTTAATAAAAATTAATTTATTAGTAATATTTTATTAAAATATTATTTAATTGAAAAATATATTAGTTCATCAAAATAGATTTCTTAGTTGAATATTAACTAAACAATACTATTTGTGCTTTAGAAACTATTTACAAAGTAATAATAATAAAATGAATGAACATTATTTATACAAAAATAATGTACATAGTCATAGTGCTAGGGTATTGTTACATAACCCCTTATAAAACCCCCATAAAACTGAAGGGTATGATGTGTGATGGTGGCAGACTCTTGGGGTGGCTCAGATAACATTGCCCGGGTGGTAATCTCTATTTAATTCCACTTCTCCTTTAGTTAGTTCTGCTCAAGCTTAACATGTTCAAGCTCAGCTTGGGCTTGGTCAAGAGAGAATCCCAATGATTCCACCTCCTTTCTGAGCTCCAAAAAATGGGCTTCATACGGGGAAAGTATACTGGATGATGCCATTGCTTCCTTTGTTTGAGTAAATTGGATTTGTAAAAGCCCTATATTTATACTAATCATGTGATCACTGTTAAACGACTATATTTGAAACGATCACAATTTTTAATGGTATTTTAAAAATCCAAAATCATAAAACCAAATAAGTTCATATGTTATATAACCATTTCACCTAATAATACATTTAATTAGATCAAGAATAAATTCCATTAATAAATGTTTGGTTCATTACAAAGTAGATTTTTGATCTGTACTGGGAAATAATCTTTTGAAAAATGTATATTGAGATCTCAAATGTCGATGAACACCCTGATTTTCCCATTATTCTTAATTATTAGAAATATTTTGGCTTGAAATTTTTAATAGAAGACTTTGAAAATGAAATTGTCCATATGCTTGTAAAATTCACCCTTAATTTTGGTTCCATGACTCGGGTGTCTTCTTATTTCTAACTTCTTGTATCCCTAATGGTTTTTGGAAATCCCAGGTGGTGAGTGGGAAACTCGAGATTGATACATTTAATTTATATGTAATTCCATAAAAAAACCTGATGATGCTTAAGAAAGGAGTTATGTTCCTCTGGTCCTTTAGAATACATGGAAACATTAATATATACGGGTTTTGGGTCCTTCTAGTACCCATATTTATTTATTTTAATTCATCAATGGTAGTAGAGATGCCTTCCTCTAATGCTAGTGGGGAATCCCTAAGATCCTCCTCCTCCTCCTCTTCATCTTCCTCTTCCTTTACCTCATCATTTTCCTCTTCCTATTTCTATTTTGGCATAACCTTATGAGGAGAAGGCGATGAAGGGAATTTCTCATAGTTATAATAGAAGTAAACACTTTGACATCGAGAAGATGAAGCTAATTCCACTGACCTAGATGATGATGTGGGGTCTCATTGAAGTTCTGGTGGGAATGTAGTGAGAGATAGAGAAGGAGTGTCTTAATCCTGTCATGGTGACATGAAAATATATTCTAACTCTTTTTAAGAGGAAGATATATTTTTAATATTATGGGATGGAATGAGGGCATTTTCATTAGAGCTTTTACCACTGTATAGAGAGTCAGTGACCTTTTCAGTAGTACTGATCTCAGTTTTCATGACTGATAACATGAAGGTTTTTGAATATATATTGGAATTTTGGCCCGTGACTTTAATATGATGGATGGGAATCATATATTCCTCCCTAATCTATTTTAATGGCTTGTCCATGGTTATTTCCAGACCATTCGGGGTGGTGAATCGAGTGAAACCTTCTATCATGGGTTATTTCCCATCCCTATGATATAATCCTACATTAATATATTGAGTTTATTAGGTTAATATTAGGGATTTATCACCATAAAACATCCTAATTTGAAGATTATTACAATAGTGGAGGCATTGGTTTTATGATGAGGGGACTTCAATATACTAATGCAACCAAGGCCATCTTAGTAGAATATCGAATGATGTGTCTTTCCAGACAACCAAATTTTTTTAGTCAGACACGAGGTCCCCAAAATGTTCCCTAAGATTAATTCTTATAAGATGATTTTGTTTACCTTCTTCATAACCTTTTAGTGTTAGATGTAAGGGGAGAAGTGGGCCTCGATGTAACCCAACCAACAAAGTGATTGAATTAGAATGAGGTTTAATCCTTAGTAAATTTCAATGAAAGAATTTCAGATATCAATGTCAATTATCCAAAAAGACACATATAAGGGTTTGATGTGTACCTATATAACAAAATGTTTCTCTCACTTTGTGAAAGAGATGATCATATAGAATTAAGTAGGATATATATTTTTATGATATATTTATGTATTGAAAACTTCATCTTCAAACTCTGGAGGTCTTATAAAAACCTCTATGAGTGCTTCTTGGAGGTATTTTGATTGAATGAGAACTTCCAGGATCGAAAAACCATCTACCAACAGGGTCAATTTCTTTAGAATACCATACTTTTGGACTAAAGTTCAATGATTCTTGTCATATGGATTCTCTCTCATGGGTTATTTAGGAATTGAAGCACTTGACATGAGTGGATCAACCCATGGAACATGAGTTAAATGTGCTCCTGCCCTTGGTAGTTTAGGTAACTAGGTTTACCTATGCAGCAAGGATTATTTAATGAGGTTACTCCCACTAGACTATATTTGAGGATGATCAGGCCAAGGTGTCTATGTAAGATATGGATGAACATTCTTGGTCCTACTGGGACCATTGGAGGGACCTCCCACAAGTTTTTATAGCATAGATGGTCCGATGGGGGAGATGACCAAAGTATTGATTTGTACAGTAACCATGTCCTCCCCTGTATCCTTGGACCCTATGGTCTCTTCCCCCAATTTACCAACCAAATGTATGGAAGTCTATTTTATATCTAAAATCATCATAAAATAAGGCATCCATTAAGTTAATGGAATTAAGGGAATTGAAGATCAATTCTTTTTTAGATGAGTATTCTGACTCATGGGTCAACTCTTGTTATACCATTTGTTGATGAAGTGCTCATACTTTCACAATTTAAGGTATGAACTCTTATATATTCAAATAAAACATTACACATAGTACTCGTTCATCTTCCTATGTTTGTTTCATTCCATTTTTTCCATGTAATTTTTTAGAAGACCAGATTTTGGAGAACTGCGGTGCTGACGGAGTCACATGTGCCATAACGAAAGCGGTGTTGGATCGATTTTAAGATAGATGTGATACTGATTGTAGTATCAAACTATGGTGTATATACTCAATGTAAAAGAGGGGGGGGGGTGTAAATTTTATACTTTAAAAATTCCTTAAGGAAATTTTGTATAAAAAAAATTTACAACACCTCTAAGTTCTACTAATTTGATTGATTTCGGAAAAATGATTCCAGAAATGAAACTTAGAAAAAGTTTACAACAACTAAGATTCTACCTTAAAGAATATAGAATCCTATTTAATGAGAGTACAAGCCTAAGGAATTATCAGATAGTTATACTTTCCTCAATAACCAAAATTATAGTGGAAAACACAATTGAAACACTACAAGTAACTAGTAGTAAATATTTTAACCCGAAGAGAAGGGTATCCAACAACCTTGGATAAAGGTCCCTTGATTTATACTTTCAAGAAAGTCTGTCTTACCCAAACCTAGGTAAGACCTCAATCCAAAAATCGGTATCTGTCTTTCTATCCTCGCAAGCCCTCGATTTGTAAGAAAATCAGCACCTCTAACTTCACAACCTGATGTTTCTGATTTTAAGGAAATCACACCTCTACACAAAGCTATTATGCATGAAGAAAAGTTTTAAAAAGTCGTTCAAACTTTCTGCACAAATCTTGAGAGTTGATAAGAGCCTCTCTCTCTAGAAATCACTTCAACATCATGTAAGAGAGTTCTTCCAAAAGTAATGTTCTTTTCGTACTAAGCTTGTTCAAATGAGCTCCTATTTATAGGAATGAATTCGATTGTCATATTCCTCCTCCAACGGTCATATTTTTCCATGAAATTTGGAGGGACCTATACATGTGTCACTCAAACATCGGTTAGTTGGTAACTGAATGAATGAAATCGTTTTATAACCAAAGCATGAGTGAATAAAAATTATGGTTACTTAAGAAAATTCATTTCCCGGAGTGTATGAAAAAATGAAAGTTTGGAGTCTAAACCAAAAATATTCAGAGTCTATAATACATGAATATTCAGATTCTGTTTATCAGAAGAATTTGGAGTCAGAATTCTAAAGAATTCCAGAGTCTGAATTTCAAGGAAATTCAGAGTCTTGAATTTAGTAGAATTCCAAGTCTAAATTCATAAGAGTTCGGAGTTTGAACTTACAAAAGTTTAGAGTCTGAATTCATAAGAGTTCGGAGTCTAAATATACAAAAGTTTAGAGTCTAAATTCATAAGAGTTTGGATTCTAAACATAAAAAGTTCAGAGCATGAATTTATTGAACTCGAAGTCAAAACTCAAAAGATTTTTGAGTCTAAATTCAGAGAACTCAGAGTCAGAACTCATAAGAGTTCAGATTCAGAATTTGGAGAACTCAGAGTCAGAACTCATAAGAGTTCAAAACTTGAATTCAGATCCTAAAAATAGAATGATATATATATAAGAATATATATGATTCTGAGGTTTTGGATATGAAACCAAATATTATACTTAGACAATATGATCAATGAAAAACATTGTATGGATAAATTTCCTTGGGGAAGGAAATTTTAATTATGAAAGAAAAACATATGGTAGAAAGAAATTTTCCTTAAGATATGGTGTTTGTGAATTTCAAAACAAGAAGAAATGGTAAAGTTATACGGAAAACTTATTCACTCAACAATCTCCCAAAACATGAAGGAATGGAAAATTCATAAGGAAACCTTATTAACTCAGCAATCTCCCCCTTTTTGGAAAGTGAAAAAATCATTACGAAAAAGAATATAAGGACTTAGAAAATATTTTTCTAGACTTTAAAATAAAACTTATCTCCCTTTTCACATGGGCATTGATGAATATGACTAACTCACTTTTAGGATTTGTAATACTAAGGATTGTATTCTAGATTTTTGGAATGAGATTTTTCAATATCTTGAATACAACAATCTTTGTAATGAAAACTCTCCCTTAGATGAACACTCCCCCTTACTTAGGGAAACTCCTTCTTTACTTAGAATTATTTTTCTTCTCTCCCCCTTTGTGATTTTAAAAAATAATTACAGGGAATGGAAAAAATAATATGGTACCTGAAATGTCAATACTAAACAACCAAAAGACAAGTAACAAAACAATTCATTAGGATAGGAAAAAATTGTACAAAGAAAATACATCAAAAGACCGGATTTTTTACATGATCATCCTTCCTTTTCCTTGGGCATCAGCTTCTTCACTATAGTCTTCAGGTTCTTGAGCTCCTTATATTCTTCCTCTGCTCCTTTGAGAATCAGATCTTGATCCTCAACTTTCTTCTCTAATGCTTTGATTCTATCATCCTGAACCCTGAGAGCCTCTTCCTGAGCCTTCAAGACTTCTTCCAGCTTGACAAGCTTTTCTTTAATTTCAATCCGAAGATATCTTTCTCTCTTCATGATTTGATCAACTGAATACAACTTTACATTAAAATCCTTCACTTCTTGAATTTGAGAATTTTGTTCCAGAGTCAGCTCTTCTTCAAAACTGGTTGTGAGATCCTTGATCTTACCATCTTCAATGTGAAAATCCTCCTTGACACCATCTTGGAACTCATCAAGTTCACTCATTTCTTCGACTGTCTTCTTTGACCAACTAACCATTTTCATACAAGACCATTGCGGGCATCATAGTTAATGAAAAAATTATTGAAATCACCCTCAAGATTTTCACACTTATCCATCACCATGGATACTGAAACTTATTTTTGATTTAGTGTGTGTTGAAGCATCTGACATCTGGAGTATATGCTTGGAAAAACCGGAATGGTCCTAACAGGATTCTTCAATGATTGAAAAATGAAATCATGTCCAAGGGATGATGATTCTGAATCTGAAACTTTTCTTGGTGAGGGATATTTCTCTAGCTCAACAAGTTTCCTTTTTGAAGATACAACAACTTTCTCATTCTTTACAACAGCTTTAACAGGTGTATCAAAAACCACCTGTTTACCCTCATCACTTTTTGGAATGGCTTCCTCATCCGGAGATTTATGTTCATTGTTATAAAAATGAATAATTTTATCTTTGTCTATCTCTTCTTTCGGAGATCTTCCCTCATCATCCTCTAGGTGTATGAAATCATGATTATAAAATTCTTTCTCAGAGATTTTTTTCACTTCTTCTTCACCCTTCTTATCCTCTCCTTTCTCATATTTCCCAGGTGTAGCAAACTTTGAAGATTTGGCTTCAGATGTTTCGATTGAAAATTTTTCAGATGGACTTTCTTTTTCATGGAAATATTCAACTTGCTTAATTAAATATGCAGTGTCACCACTACTCTCTTCTTCTTCAACTCCTTACACTTCATTTAATTCGTTAAATTTTTATGGAGTGACAAAAATCTTCCCCAGAGTTTCAGTTAAAGCATCTACCAAGAAGGATTTTGGTACCAGAATTTGTTTGGAAGCTTTTTCAATATCCCTCAGAAGGGATTGTACAATATCTATTTCAGATAACTTCTTCTTTTGTATCTTTTCTTTTTCTTTCTTCTCAATCTCATCAACCGTCTTCTCTCTTAAGGATTTTTCTTCAGCAAGATCCAAACTAAAACTAGGATCCCCTGCTTTCCTTTTTTCCTTGTCATCCCTCCACTTAGCTACTACCTCATCCAGATAGGATTTTTTCTTCTTAGGTTTTTGTGGCTTGGATTGGGCTTCCTTAGATTTTGGGATTTTTTCTTCTTCTTCTACTTCCTTCAACTTCCTCTTCTTTCCAACATTTTTCGATGGTTCAACCACTTCTTTTTTTTGGAACAACTTCAACCTATTCCTTTGGTAAGTCATATAATTCTCCTGAATCTATAGAAAAACCAATATTTATCCTCTTTAATGTATCATGGTTGAAAATAATGACTTTGCAATTCCTTGTCTTCGAACTACAAGGAATTTTAAAGGATTCTAAGCACCAAACAATTAACATGGAAAGAATGGCTGGATACATGATTATCTGAGCCTTCAAGTTTCCATTCTTAATATTCTCAATCATAATGAGAATATTATTAACCTAATTGATCTTCCTTTGGTTCACCAAGAAATCTAAAATATACATTCGACTCTTCTTCAATGTGTCCTTTTCACATTTTCTTGGAATTATAAATCCTTGAAACAATAATTCGAGAATACGATAGTTTGTACACAGATAAGAAATCTTCAGAGTATTTACCTCAGAAATTCCAAGACATGCCATAGGCTTATCCTTAAAAAAACTTCCTTTGACATCCGGCAACTTATGGGAACAGAATTTAGCTTCCCCTTCGTATGGAATACCAATCAAACTAGATGCCTTAGTATATGAAATAGCATAGGTATTTCTATAGCTTTTGAACGAGATCTTTTCTCTGCCTTCTTCCATAAAAAAACTAACTGATTCATAAAACTCAATTAGCAGATCTGGATACACCAAATCTTGAGCACCTTGATTTGATATGAAAACACTCTCCCATCCATTCATCTTAATGTTTTTTTGAGATAATTGAATCATACTTGTTGAAGAAGTTCGGATGCACCAAACCTTCTCTATAGAACTTCCACTCCGAGATTGTCCAGACAGAAGAAATATCTTTCTGAGAGGATTCTTCTACAGACCTTCAAAATTGAGAAACCTTTGAAAATACGGAATGAGATTATGTGGAGAGACAGAGCTTCAGCATGTGAGAGCTTGAGATTCGATGTGGGAAAACCATTATGGGGTCCTTTATATAGGCGTTTGATGCAACAATTCATCTTTCAAACTCAATCCAATGGCTGAAAATCCTTTTAATCAGATCTGACGGTTGATATGATAGTTGCAAGGGAATCTTGGATCTGATCTTTTGAGGTATTTTTTAATAAAAACATTCGGATTTGAGGAAAAGAGAATCCGAAAATTTTTAAAAAAATGAAACTACCAGCAAATAAAGGATGATTACGAAGACCCAGTAAAGGAAACATACCTTTCAGATTGCTAGGAAGATTATTCATATTGAGGGGAATAAAATCTTATTGAAGAACTTTTGATTCCAAAAATTCAATTATGGATTTTTTTTGAAAAACTCACTATGAAAATTTTAGAAAATCTTCATTACAAAAATTATGAGTAGGAAAATCTTCATTACAAAATTTTGATTATGAAAATATTCATTACGAAAATTTTGAGTACGAAAATATTCATTACGAAAATTTTGAGTACAAAAAATCTCCATTATGAAATTTTTTAAAAAAATTGACTACCAAAATTTTCATTACAAGAGTTTTGAAAAATCTAGCTATGGAAATTTCAATTACGAAGGATCTGAAAAATCTGGCTATGAAAATTTCCATTACGAAAGATTTGAAAAATCTAACTACGAAAACTTTCATTATGAAAAATTTGAAAAACTAACAAGAAAATGTACCCCCCTATGAAAAATATTTTATTACTGTAATGAGATAGGTTTCAACAAGAAGTTAACAAGGAAGATTACCTTATGGTTATCATTCCTAACTTCTGTTTAATGTTTTCAAATCTATCAGAGGGTAATGATTTGGTGAAAATATCAGCAAGTTGATCTTGTGTTCCAATAAATTGAAGAATGATATCTCCTTTTTGTGTGTGATCCCTAAGAAAGTGATCCCTAATATATATGTGTTTTTCATGAGAGTGATGTGAAGGGTTTTTACATAAGGAAATGGCACTAGTATTATCACACAAAATTTGTGTTATGGTAAAACTCATACCATAGTCTATGAGTGTGTGCTGCATCCAAAATATTTGAGCACAACAACTTCCAGCTGATACATATTCAGCTTCAGTAGTGGAAAGTTCTACTAAGTGTTTCCTCTTGCATGACCAAGAAACTAATGAATCTATTCAGAAATGACATGTTCCAGATGTAATTTTTCTATCCATTCTACATCCACCAAAGTCAACATCCAAAAAACTCTTTAAAATAAAATCATTTCCAGAGGTATAAAAGAGTCCTAAATCCATGGTTCCCTTTAAGTAGCGAAAAATTCTTTTCTCTGCATTTAAATGAGATTCCTTATGATTTTATTGATATCTTGTACATAAGCATACTGAAAACATTAAGTCTGGATGACTAGTTGTCAAGTAAAGTAAACTTCCTATCATACCTCTAAAATATTTTTGATCTACTAGTTTCCCAGCTTCATTAAGATCAAGTGTATTTAAGGTACCAATGGGAGTACTAATTCTCTTAGTGTTTTATATCCATTATTTTTAAGAAGATATTTAATATACATATGTTGGGATATATAGATTCCTTCTGGTTTTTGGGAAATTTGAAAACCAAGTAAAAATGTTAACTCACCCATCATACTCATTTCAAACATAGATTTCATTAGATCCTAAAAGAAATCAGTTAAAGATTGCTGAGTGGAACGAAATATAATGTCATCAACATAAATTTTAACAATCAAAACATTTTTCTTATCATTCTTTATAAAAAGGGTAGTATCATCATTTCCCTTAACATAATTATTTTGAATCACAAATCCTGTAATCCAATCATACAAAGCTCGAGGGGATTTCTTAAGTCCATACAAAGCTTTGGTAAGTTTATAAACATGTTCAGGATGTTTTGTATCTTCAAAACCAGGAGGTTGTTCAACAAAAACACCCTCGTGAACAAAACCATTAAGGAAAGAACATTTCACATCCATTTGAAAAAGTTTAAAATTGAAGAATGCTCCATGGAAAGTAGAATACGAATAGATTCAAGTCTCGCTACTGGAGAATAGGTTTCTTCATAGTCTATTACTTCTTGTTGATTATAGCCTTTAGCAACCAATCTAGCTTTATTTCTTACTATGATTTCATTCTCATCACACTTATTTCTGAAGACCCATTTTACTCTAATAATAGAAGTTTCCTTAGGTCTTTCAACCAAGGGCCAAACTTTATTCCTTTTGAATTCATTTAGCTTATCTTTCTTAGCTTTTATCCAATCATCATCACCTAAAGATTCATCAGTGCTTTTTGGTTCTAATTGGGAAAGGAATGCTAGATGTTCTACTTCATTCTTTAAGGAACTTCTAGTCCTTACAGGTTGATTTACATCACCAAAGATACTATCACAGGGATGATTCTTAAGAAATAATAGATTTAGGTTTTTTAAAACCTGTTCACCAATATAGGGTAGGAAATCTTCTGGGGTAGATGTTTCAGAATTATCTTCTTGGACATTTTCCTTATCAGAAGGATCTTCTAACAAAGGTTGATAATCAGTTTCTGAAAACACATCCGAAGATGTATGTTGGGGTTGTTTAAAAACAAAAGGATTAGTTTCATCAAATTTGACATGTACTGTCTATTCAACAATACAAGTGTTTTTATTGAAAAATCTATAATCGTTAGAATTTGTGGAGTAGCCGAAGAAAATTCATTCATCAGATTTTGGTGAGAATTTGTGTAAATTATATTTAGTATTCAAAATTAATACCTTGCAACCGAAAACTATGTAGTAGGAAAGTCTAGGTTTTCTACCATTCCATAAATCTTAAGGAGTTTTATTAAGAAAAGGTCTAATCAAAACACGATTTATAGAATAAAAATCAGTACTTACAGCTTCAGCCCAAAAATGTTTGGCTATAGAATATTCACTCGACATGGTTCTTGTTATATCTTAAGGAATTATATTTCTTCTTTCAACAACACCATTTTGTTGAGGTGTTCTAGGTTCTGAGAAGTTATGAGTAATGCCTTTTCTATAACAAAAAGTTTCAAAATCAGAATTTTGAAATTCACCTCCATGATCACTATGAATAGTTATCAAAGGAAGTTTTTTCTCATTTTTAACTTGGTCTCTAAAACTTTTGAAATAAGTAAAAGCTTTATATTTATTTGATAGAAAATTGACCTATGTAAATCTAGTGTAATCATCAACTAAGACAAATAGATAATATTTTCCTCCATTGCTTCCAGTTTATGTTGGCCAAAAAAATCCATATGCACTAATTGTAATGCATTAGTGGTTGAGACTTCACTAAATGATTTAAAACATGATTTATGTTACTTGCCATATTGAAAAGGATCAAAAAAATTTGAATAATCAAATCTAAGATCCGATAGATCCTTAACTAGTCTTTTATTAGAGAGTTTGCATATTTTCCTAATGTTATAGTGTCCTAACCTTTTATGCCACAACCAAGAATGATCTGCCATTGCACTAAGGCAAGGTAGGTATTGGATCCTAAGGTCTTCTAAGTTTATTGTGTAAACATTATCTCACCTATTGGAAGAAAGAACAAACTTTTCCTTGGAATTGTGTAATAAGCACTTGTCATCCCTAAAATTCACAAGGTAACATTCATCACATAATTGAATTATTCTAATGAGGTTGTGCTTAAGACCCATAACAAATAGAACATTTGAAATTAAAGTTTTTCCAAGAAGAAAAATGTTACCTATAACAATAATTTCTCCCTTATCATTATCTATGAAAGTTACTTTTCCTTTTTTCATCTTGATAATATTTTCAAAGAAGTTTTTGTTACTATACATATGTCAGGAACCTCCACTATCCATATACCAAGTATTTCTGTTGGTACTTTCTTTATTTTCCTTAAAATAAGAATGTTAGACTTTTGAAATCCAAACATTATTGGATCCATAATTGTTAGACAATAAAATTTGGGGTATCCACATTTGTTTATAAAAATAAGCTTTCTGAAACCCAAGATATTGAACTTTATTCAAAGAAAATTTTTTCTTCCAATGCCCACCACTTTGATAATTAGTACAAAAATGGGCTCTAGATGGAATAAAATAGTTGTTTTTAAAAATATGTTTTCTGTGAGTATAACCTACTCTAGTAGTATTTCCTTGAGGTTTGTTTTGAGAATACATCTTGTAAAAAGTTTCTTTACCAGAATTAAAATTTGCAAGAAGTTTCTTAAGAGAATATATTTCGGATTTCAGTATTATAACTAAATTCCTATACTCAGGAATTATTTCCTTAGAGTTAGATTTTTCCTCAAAAACATTTATTTTTAAAGTAACATTCTTAAAATCTTTAGAATGTTTTCCTTTTCAGAATTTACTTCATTAAGTCCTTTAGAATGCATTTCTAGAAGCTCATCCTTATCTTTAAGATCTCTAGAGAGGTCTGAAATTTCTTTTGTAAGAACTTATTCCCTAGTATTATCCTTGTCTATTTTCTTATAAATTTTACAATTTCTTGCTTCTAACAACTTGGAAAATCTAGATACTTCCCCATATGAAGGTATTTCTTCATTATCTGAAGATGAACTATCTTCATTATAAGAAATATCTTCAGAATAGTAATTCTTATCAAGACATAAATTTGTTAAAGCATCGGCAGAGCGTACCTTGGCAATAAGACATGTATTTGAGATATAAGTAGTAGCAATGAATCCAATATTTTTCTGTGCTAATGATTCATATTCAGAAGATTCAATTTCTGAAGAGTCTCCACAGCTAGCACTCCAAGTGTTGTTTGATTTAAGACTTTTCTTGTGCTTTGAACCATATAACTTCCTCTTGTTTCTCTCGGAATTTCTTTCCTTATTTTCCTTCTTTTTCAATAGTGGGGTATTAGGTCTGATATGACCCGTTCTTCTACATTCATAACATGTAACTTCCCCATCTTTATTATCTTTTTAGTCTCACTTCTTGAATTTATTTTGATAGTTATTCTGAGCTACTATCTTGTTCATTCTCTAAGCAAGATTAGCTATTTCATTCTTAGAATTTTCTATATCACTAGATTCTGACTGAATAGTGACTTTCTTTGACTTTAATCTAGTTAATCTTTCTGGAGTCTTGGATTTCATATGTTTTGAATTAGTTGTAAAAGCAACTCCTCCATTCCCATTCCTCTTTTTAATATTATCATCATCTCTCTTCATTCTAGTCTCATGCTGAGGAAGAGTTCCAAACATCCCATCTTAGGAAATCATGGTGACTTTTTTATTCTCATCAATTATTGTCCTCTTGGAATCGCACTCATTTGGAATAATGTCTATGATCTTATCTACAAGGGACTCAAAATCCAAATCTTTTTCTCCCATAGACTGTAATCTATTGACAATAGTCATAAAACTTTTATAAACTTTTCTTATAGGTTCTCCATAAAGAAATTTAAAGCCATGGTATTCAGCTCTCAACATAGCTCTTCTTGTCTCTATAACATTAGAATTACCAAAATTTGTAACTTCAAGTTTCTTCTAGGTACTATTTTCTGCTTCACATGATGGTATTTGACTATAGATTTTCCTACTCATGGAACATAGCAATGTATTTATGACTCTGAGATTTGCTTGATATTTTGATTTCTCCTGATTAGTAAATGTTCTCAATTCCTTATTAGGAATATTATAGTCTTCTATCAGAATTAGGAAGTTATCAACTCCAGTTTTAATAATGAAATTCTTCATCCTATCTCTCCAGTACTCATAATAATTTCCATAAAAAATAGGAGGTCTAGTAGGATTTAGATTTTCGATAGAACCAACATTTAAACCTTCCATCTTAAGGAAAATCTTGGTACACAAACTTGTTAGTAATAAAAGTTTGTAAATATCCTAAGCAAGGAAATTAGAACTAGAGTATCTCTAAGAAAAATAATAATCTGAACTTTATGAGTCCGAAAGTATGATTCTGAAAAAGTGAAGAAGAAGGTTTCTCTTCTGAATCTAATCGTGAGATTAATTCATATTTAACCAACCCTTTGAATCCAATTGTTGAATTGGTTCAGGGTATAAGGTCACCTACTCTAATACCAATTGTTGGATCAATTGTAAGATAGATATGATACTGATTTTAGTATCAAACTATGGTGCAGATACTCAATATACAGGGGGGGTGAATTGTATACTTTAAAAATTCCTTAAGGAAATTTTGTATAAATAAAATTCCCAACACCTCTAAGTTATAATAATTTTCTTGATTCTAGAAAAGTGATTCCGGAAATTAAACTTATCAAAAGTTTACAAAAACTAAGATTCAACCTTAAAGCGTATAGAATCATATTTAATCAGAGTAAAAGTCTAAGGAAGTACAAGATAGTAATACTTTCCTAAATAACCAAAATTATAGCGGAAAACACAATTGAAACACTACAAGTAACAAGTAGTAAATCTTTTAACCCAAAGATAAGGGTATCCAACAACCTTGGATAGAGGTGCCATGATTTATACTTTCAAGAAAGCCTGTCTTACCCAAACCCAGGTAAGCCCTCAATCTGAAGATCGGTATCTGTCTTACTATCCCCACAAGCCCTCGATTTGTAAGGAAATTGGAACCTCTGACTTCAAAAACCAAAGTATATGATTTTAAGGAAATTTCACCTATGCACAATGAAATTCTACATGAAGAAAAGTTTGAACAATCTATTCAAACTTTCTACACAAAGACTAAGATTTTATAAGAGCCTCTCTCTCTAGAAATCACTTCAACAACATATAAGCAAGTTATTCCAAATGTAAAGTTCTTTATGTATTAATCTCATTCAAATGAGCTCATATTTATAGGCACGTCTTCAGTAGTCGACTTCCTCCTCCAATGGTCATATTTTCCTTGAATTTTGGAGGGACCTGTAGACGTGTCACTCAAACAACGATTTGTTGGTAACTGAATTCACGACATCATTTTATAACCAAAACATGAGTGAACAAAAATTATGGTTACTTAAACAAATTCATTTCTCAGAGTGGAAGCAAAAAATGGAAGTTTGGGGTCTAACCAAAAACTATTTAGAGTATATAATTCATGAATATTAAGATTCTGTTTATTAGAAGAATTCAGAGTCTTGAATTCAGTATAATTCAGAGTCTTAATTCATAAGAGTTCAGATTATGAACTTACAAAAGTTAAGATTCTGAATTCATAATATTTCAGAGTCTAAACATAAAAAAGTTCAGAGTCTGAATTCATAAGAGTTCAGATTCTGAACATAAAATGTTTGGAGTCTGAATTTTGAGAACTCGGAGTCAGAACTCATAAGAGTTTGGAACCTGAATTCGGATCCTGAAAACAAAATGATTTATATCTAAGTATATATATGATTCTGAGGTTTTGGATACGAAACCGAATATTATACTTAGACAAGATGATCAAAGAAAAACATGGTAAGGATAAATTTCCTTGGGGAAGGAAATTTTCCATATGAAAGTAAAACATAAGGTAGAATGATATTTTCCTTAAGATAAGGTGTTTGGGATTTTCCAAACAAGAAGAAATGGTAAAGTCATAAGGAAACCTTATTGACTCAAAAATCTCCCCAAACATGAATGAATGGAAAAGTCATAAGGAAACCTTATTGACTCAACAAGTTGATGGGGGAATAGTTAGTTGCTTAAACTATGAAAAAAGGATTTCATGAGTCTAGTTAATTAAATTTTAATTAATATAATAAATAAAATTCTATGAACCTTTACTTGTAACCTCCTATCATTCACCCTCTTCCTCTGGGGTTACAGTGGAAGTACATTCCACTTGTGCTGGTGGTTTTCCCAGCTTCACTTTCCCAGATTCCACCATTTTTTTGTAGGATGTATTTGAATAAAAGAGTTCTTGGATGGTATGACCCAACATCCAATGGAAGGCTAAATAATTTGAGAGATCTACAAGACCATCTTGATCAGACCTCTTGGGATTCAGAAACTTGGGAAAGTTGTTCTCTGATTCCGCAATAGAGGTAGCCAGGGATATTATCATTTTATAATGAATAAAATTTATCCTTTAGCTCCAAAAAATAGTTTTCCCTCTATTCCATTTTCTCATCTATAAGAGTCAGTAATTGTTGATAATTTTTAGGAGGGGTTCTACATGATATGGTGTGCTTTGGAATTGGGGATGGTGTATGGGATGACTTAAGTGTGACTACGAGAACCTCTTATTTCCCTATTATTTTTACTTGAGAGAATAGATTTACTTGGGAAAAGTCCTTAGCTTACAAGATGAAATATTCTAATATTTGAGCAATTTGCGGTGAGATCCCAAAACCCTACTGTGTATTTCAAAGGGATGAGAATTGTGAGAAAATCATCACGAGGATTATCTATAAAGAAAGATAAAAAATCTACATGGGGAAGGTATAAGTTTAGGGAGTAGGTCAACCACTTCCACTAAGCAATGAATTCCAAGACCCTTTCATTATCTCACTGTTATAAATTTGAGAGGTTGTGAACTATTGTCTTCAGTAGTATTGAAATTAATTGAATTATTAACAACTAAAAAATATCTTCCCATCGTGAAATTGAATGATCCAATAAAGTAGTATACAATATAATAGTGTTTTCATGAATCACCTGAGTTTCATTGATTCTTATTATGCATAAGTCCCCATCATGTGATCATAGTGGAATAAGAAATGTGTCAAATAATACTACTAGTCCCCTGAGCCATTAAAAAATGGAAATGTTGGGTTCCTAGAATTTGAAGGGGATGGGTCGGATTAAGCAATCCAGGTTAAGGTTTATCATTTATATTCCCTTGAGAGTTGTTTGGTTGAAAAGGATTTGGAATAGGGGAGGCAATGGGTTAGACCAACTATGGTGGCTCTGGTAGTTCCTCAGGTGGGTAGACTAAAGGGGCTAGTTCGTGAGTATGTGTCTGAACCAACCTTGGTTGTATACCCAAGGGAAATCTTAATATTGTGCTTCAGTAGGTTTAAGTATATTGGTTGTCAATAACCCAAATAAAGAGGATATTATAGCTCCATTTTATCCATTAGGGTGAACCCTCTTTTCTGATGTGAGTTAACTAGGTGTGTTTGGTGAGGATTTTTTGAATAAAATATATAGCATTAATGTTTCAATGAAGTAGTTATATATTGATTCTTCTAAACTCTTTCATATCTTCCTCCCATAGAGAAAATATTTAATTTAGTGCGAGGAGTTCAACATTATTAGGAGGAGTGTGGTGTGAAATCTTACCTTTACCATTTTCTTTGGTGGATACCTAATGAGGAGGTAGTAATCGAGCAGTCTAGGGAATCCCTAAATTCAAATAAATTATTTGGTTTTGGATATGGAAACCTTTTATAGTCATTTTACTGTGGACTATATTATGAAGAGAAAACTCCTCCTCCTATTCCTCTATATTAGTATCATGTTCTGTAGCTTCTAATGAGGTTGTTGTGATAATTTTCACTAATACATAACAAATTACAGGCATTTTGTTAGTCACTATTAGATATTTATTTTTTCTATGACCACCATGAGGCTTCTTTCTAACATTTTATGGTCCCCTTAGGATAGTCTAACAAACATTGACCAGAAGGGAATCTCAAAATTTTTTATCATACAAGTTTTGAGTGAGGAAACTGGGTCACATGACATGATGAGTTGGGAAGATCCAATTTATATAATACACCATAATCAGGAGAAGACTAAATTCCATTGAGGAGGATATTGATGTAAAAAATCCCCCAACCTTGTGGACTAATAATACTCTTGTTCCCTTTCCACAACCTTTTGATCCTATATTTTTAACCTCAAAAGTTATGTTAAAAAATAACCATGCCCTATAGGTTGGGGTTTTTCTTTGATTGCTGTGGATAATGCTACTACAGATGCTTTATTGATTTTATGGAGCCTTATTCTAACATGGGTTTGGTGCGTTGTATGGTTTTCACTTGAGCCACATTCTTCAAAAGATATTATTAATTACTGAATATTGGATTCTCTTAATTGGGAGGTTTTCTCAAGATTGTTAGATTCTTGACATAATAGTTTTTTGACATCTTACTCTCTTTTGGCTTGACATCCCCTAGAGTCAGTCAGGTGCAATTTTTTGCTGAGTATGCCATCTTTTGCAATCAGAGCCTTTTCCATGTGGATGACCTAAGGCTATGACAATACATGATGTCAAAACTAGTTTTATTTGTTAATTGGGGAGTGAAGTTAAATGAAATTCTATGTGTTTCCCCCATCCTCTGATATTAACTCCATATGGGGTGTTTGTGATTAGTATACACAACTATTTCAATGTGTCAAGACATTCACATTGAAGGGGTATTTTCTATTTTCCCAAATTCAGGTGTCATCGAGCTAGTAGAGATAAAAAGTTTTATTTGGTATTGTATCCCTTCTGTTACCTTGATGTGTATTGGATGTTCAGCATAGGGGAATAAAATTCACTTGTACATGAATAAGAGTGGTCCAGATATTTTAGAGGATATTGGGAACACAATATTTCGATAACACCTCTGGAATACTTTATTAGGGAGTGACTAAAGGGAAAATAATGACTGGTATATATTCTTTATCCAACTATCTCCTCATGAGAAACATGTATTATTTTTTCCTTCTACAGAGGCACCTCAACCTGGTCCAACCAAATTTGATGTTTCCCCACTACTTAATTTTAAATAGAAGGGCCGATAGCGATTTCATATATCATATTGGAAGGCAAGTGATCGATGGGTGGTTTAGAGAATTACTATTTCATTAGAATATATACTATTTGAGAAAATATTTCACCTACTAATGATGAGGAATCATGCATAACTAGCCTCATTTTTTATGTTCCTCAGGATATGATGGATTTATCATAATTAAAATAGTAAGGGGGACCTTATTGTCGAAGTGAAATGTCACTACATGGAGGAACTTTGCAATGACTACCAACATGGGGAGGTATACCATAATGGATTAATGTTTTACTATAAGGGAGATTACTATAGTGTATACTACAGCTACTCGGGTTTGGCCTTGTCAGACTATAGAATATTTCTACATATATTTACAGAGTTTGGTGCTAATACGACATGAAATTCTGAGGCTCGGGGTACCTAGAATAAATTTTAAAAAGATATTAAGTATTTTTATACTATTCACATGGTGGAAATGGGTTATTTCTTAACTGGTAGCATAGATTAGAAATTCAAGGGCACAATTGAGTCTGGAGCAGGCCATTTACCCTAGGCGGGGAGTATGTTTTGCAGGCATAGGAATTATGTAGAAATCATTATTTAGGACATATAAATTATTAAAATAATTAAATAAAATTTATTTATTTTTCATTTCAGATCAAATAACTCCTAAACAGATTCTCAGATCAATTTTCAAAACCTGTGGTTGGGTAAAAAAATGTCGTGTTTACCCTATGCATGACATAAGGTTGTCTGCGCCAAATTTTTTGGACAGAGGTGTGTTGATGCAGCATTAAATGGAGAAAAGTATTTAAAAAATAATAATCCTCCCTCATCCCCATAATCCCCTTCACCCCCCTCATCCCTCTCAACCCCTTAGTGGTGCGCACGCAGGAGTAACCTTCTCTCTTCCTCCTTCATCTTCGATGAACCAAGGTGCCGTTGAAGGCCGTTTTCGACACCAATCATCCACAGATTGGGAATCAGCATGTCATGGGAATTTTTCTTCACCTGAAGCTTCAGTGTTTCCCCCACAAGGTAGAAAATTTTCTAGTTTTAAATCTGGATCCCTATTTTTGTATCATTTTTGTGCGAATCAACATCGTAGCGATGAAGGTCGCATCCCAAAGTTTCGAAACAGGTTTCAGATCATTTTTCTGACCACCAATGTGGTCTTGGTGGTCTATGGAAGCTTCGGTGGTGATTTCTAGCATGATTCAGTTGTTTCTAGAATTGAAAAACTCAATTTGAGGTTGCGTGGTGGTTTATGGCGAGGCGGTGGCTCTGGAAGGGCGTCGACGACCAGTCCATCCAAATTGGTCTAGGGATTCTTTAAACCCTAGAAACATGCAAACCAGGTGTGCAATTTGTGTTCCATATATAGAGATGCAACCCTTGAATCGAGATAAAACATTTGAGTATGGTTTAAGAATTTTATGAATTTGGTTTAGGGCCTGGGGCCATGAAAAATTGACATAATAATATTTTGTTATTATTCAACTTGGACCTACCATAACTTCTGCATGAATCATACGATTTCCATACCATCAGTGGAATTGTGACCCTAATGGTAAGGTATAAATTTAAAGATAAATTTAGGGATATTAATCCAAATTAGGGTGTGGGCCCCATGAAGTCCATTTTGGGGCGTTTATAGTGAAACCTGACTTTTTTACTGGATGTTCATTTTGGATGAACGATTTTTGGTTTCTATGTATTTTTCCTACAGGACTAAAATAGTGCAACTAATTTTATGTGTTTTAGGATCAAGGCACATGCCCCACTTTGACCCATTCAAGATTGTTGTGGTGAAAAGTCCCCTTGTCACCGGTTGTTCATTTTGGGATTGTAAATAACCTATCCTATGTGTTTTTTCGTGTAGAACACAATGGTGTACTCTGTTAAATATTTCAGGTAATGAGGTTTCTTGAATATAGAAATATTCTTGTAGAGATGTGTTAGGTCATGGTTGGAGATCAATGGTTTGTGAAGAGAGACGTTGGGTTAGGTATTCCCCTATGGTACTGGGGCACATGTTTCCCTTTCCTCTCTAGTTGGGTGAAGATGGGACTAACCACATCATGGGCACGAGTTTGTTACCTTTGGGTACTTTCCTCTTGGGTTGTTACTCCCTAGATGGACTGGGGTGTTGGTTCTTCCATGATGTTCGTATAGTTGGACTGATCCCCTGTCATGACAGGGCGTGATATCTCCAATATAATTAGATGGTAGAGTCAGTACTCTCCTACCGTACCAGGGTTCAAGTCCTCTAGCCTCAGTGTGGTGCTCCCCTAATGTAGGTGTGGGATCACGTTTCTCTGTGCGGTGCTCCCCTACCATGGGTGTGGGATCACATCTCTCGCAGGGGTGTTCCCTCACCGTTGGTGCGGTCTCATGCTTTACAGAGTGGTGATACCATAACATGTTAGGGTGAAGGATCGTGCTTCACAAGGTGGTACTCCCCTATCATATTAGGGCATATGTTCATGTTTTATGGAGTGGTGCTTGAATACTATGTTAGGGTGAAGGATCATTTTTTACAGAGTGGTACTCCCCGATCGTAACAGGGAGTATGTCCACATTTATAGAGTACTTCTCCCCCGTTCTTGGGCTGGTGTGGGGAAAAATCCCCTATACTTGTTAGACATTCTTCTTGGTTAGGAGTTAGTGCTCTGTTGATGTACTGAGGTGAGCGACCCTCTAGAAAGGAGCGATAGAGGTTCCATGGTTTGGTTTAGGTGCTATTACTCCCTCAAATGCGGGGTAGTTGCAAGGAGCAAGACTCTCCACAGGATTCCATTCAACTTTGGTGTCATCACATTGTTGAGTGCCATCATGGATGGTGTGGTTTTCTCATTGACATCAAGTTGTCAATTCTCTCCCCTTTAGTTTTGTGAGCTATCAGGGTTATCTTGGCTATTGTTACTGTCTGTGAGGTTGGTACCACATGAGACTCTTCTGAGTGTTGCATTGGAACCTTGAGTTGTTCACCATGGATAGTCTATGGTCGGGACCGTGCAACTTTGTGATGGATCTGAGTAAATCTGGGTGTGTTTTGGGAGTCCATTTGTATGTGTTGTTTTTTAGACATGATGAGGATGTAGATCTAACTAGTCGTGTATTTCATAGGATGGTATCGAGATAGAGATTCTCTATCATTTGTGTTCCCTTAGGCTGAGTTGATTTTACTAATTCCTATCTATCTATCAATTTTTGGTTTGGGGGTGCCAACTGATTATTCTTATACTTACCCATTCATGTGATTTTCCCACTCACGTCTTGTGCCTTGTGCAGACCACATGTCCTTTGATGAAGTCCTAGTTGAACCCAGAGTAGGCAGAGCTAAGTATCTAGACTGAATAAGGTGTGTAACAGTGCTAGGCCGAGGATCTTACCAGTGGGTTCATTTGAATGTGATACCCTTATTCTGATTAGGTTGGACACTTTTATAGTATTCTTTTGGTGGGCCCTGTTTTCTAACTTTTTTCACTTATGTTGTACTTTGGGTTGGGATATATTTATTCATACATTTTATTTTTCGGTTGTTTTATATATCTCAGCACTTTTTCATGGAGGTATATGTGGATGAGTGCGTATAGGTACCTTAGACTGTGGCCACCTTTTGAGTGATAACCTACTCAATGCTGGATATTAGCCCATGGGCTATGGAGGCGGACATGGGGATTTGTAGCTCGAGCCCCATTGGGTCGGGTCTAGACAGAGTGGTATCAGAGGAGGTTCTACCTTGGGGACCTCAGAGCATAGTTATTCTAACTATGATCTTGGTTTGGGATTCATAGATTCAATGTTAGGATGTTTCAAGTAAGACTTTCAGGCCATGGACTCTAATGTTGGTATGGGTATCCGACATATCCATAAAACAAGAGTTTGATAACCTGCCTTTCAACTCTGTACATTAGGACACTATTCATAGGGGAATAATGGTATATGCATCATATTGGATTGGGTTGTGGGTTTTTTCTATCTTTCTTGAGTTAGATCCCTAGATATACTCTTTGTCATGGTGCTTCTTGAATTTGTTCAAGATATTTCCACGACGGTAGACTTTGAGGGTTCTAGGGACGGGTTTGGTGTATGACCTAATTATTAATGAGGTCTCCTTGCAGGGGCCTGATCACGAGGCATGTTCTATTCCAATTGTAATGTTAGTGGAGGCGCCACCCGTTGAGCAGAATCTATACCCACCTTTGAGGGTTCAGGTGGATGCATCCTATCAGACCGAGTCATGGATGACTCTGTTGGGGTTGGTGTTGTTTGATGTAGCTTTGAATACATGAGGAAAAGGGATCCTTCCCCCACTAAGATGCATTTTTGTTATGTGATGAAAAACCATATGGGTGTGTCAGTTCCACCCAAAGACGAAGGTATAGAGGTGTGGTGGTTGAGTCCCATTAACTTTTATACACGAGTCTTGGTAGTGTGTTGGTAGATGAAGGACTAAAAAGACCCAATGTGAGTGTCTAGGTAGGCCTTTTTTGTTTGTTGGTTTCCTCACATGCTCACCATCAGCTTGTATGCAGGATGACCAAGGTAGTTGTTGTGTGGTACGTCATGGCTTCAAATTGACATGAAGGATAGACACTTCCACCAGTAAGACAAGTCCTTGAGGCATGATACAAAACTATACTGGCGATTCAGTGCTACCCAAAGAAGATAGCGTTGGGGTGCAGTGGATGAGTACCTTCAACCTGTGAGTTCTAGGTCAATTTCATGCGTTGGAGGTGGTTTCATAAGGGCTTGTAAGACCCATTGTGTACACTTGGTAAACCCAATTTGTTCTCCTTATGATGGAGACTTTTTCCTTGAGGTGTTGAGTTTTTTTGAGGTCTCACATGAATGGATATCCATTGGGTGTGTTTGTGATGGATTTTCCTTAAGGTGGGGAGTGTGTAAACCTTCTGAGGTTTGGTGTTGACATCAGTCATGGGGCGAGATGTGGTGCTGAGTTGGTATTTTGGTGTCATTTTGGTGTTAGAACAGACCATTTAGAGTTAGTTGAGGTCTGTTGGGGCTCATTCATGGTGGTTATAGATAGAAGAGGGTAGCCCTGTGTGTTCAATGATGATGTCTTGTGTTCGGTTGGATCCCATCGAGGGTTTAGAGTGTTTGTCGAGGCTTTAGGCTACCTCTAAAATTCATAAACCATCTCTTTCATTGCTGGTGTTGTGGTTCTTCCTGGTGTGTGTTTCTTATTGCACAAGAACCTTGGAAGAGATCACTGTTGGGAGAGTCCCAATTGAGAGTTAAGTTACTTTCCCTCATTCCTAGCATTTGGCTTTTCGGGGACAAAAAGGCTTGAGGTGGGGAGGATTTAGCGACTCTTGTTTGGTTCTATCAGACTTTTGAATTTTTATACATATATTTACAGATCTAGGCATAGATAAAGTTTGTAATTATGAGGCCCATGGTGACCGAAATCAATTTTATAAAAATATTAATTATTTTAACACTATGAACATGGTGGAAATGGGTTATCTATCAAACAGTAGCTTGCATCATAAATCTGAGGGCACAATGGAGTGTAGAGCATGTTATTTAACCTAGGTGGGGTGTATGTTTTGTGGGCATAGGAATACTATTGAAAAAGTAATTTGATACATAAAATTCATTAAAATAATTAAATAAAATAAATTTATTTTTGATGCCGGATCAAATAACTCTAAAAAGGAGTCTCAGATCAAATTTCTAAGCTCACGGTTGGATTCATAATGCCGCATTTACCCTAAGCATGACATAAAGTTGTCCACGCCTGGTGTTTTGGGAGGAGGCATGTTGACAGTGAATTAAATGGAGAAAAGGATTAAAAAAAAGAAATCCTACCTCATCCACTTAGTCCCCTTGGTGGTGCACATGCAGGAGGAACCTCCTCTATTCCTCCTTCCATTTTGATGAATCGTGGTGCCTCCAGATGCTATTTTCGATGCCAATTTTCACCAGATTGGGAATCAGCATGTCACAGACATCATTCTGCACCTGAAGCTTCTGTGTTTTCCCATAAGGTAATAGATTTTTGAGTTTTAAATACAATTCTGTATTAATGTTTCATTTTTGTGTCAATAATCACTATAGTGATGAAGATCGTGTCCCAAGGTTTCTGAAACAGGATTCAGATCATTTTTCCGACCACCAGAGTGGTCCCGATGATCTTCAGAAGATTCAATGGTGATTTACAGTGTAGTCCGGATCATTACATGAGGTGGTGCAGTGGTTTTTAGTGAGGTGATGATTACAACAGGGTGGTGCGGTGGATCTGGAAGGTCGGTAGTGGCTAGTCCAGCCAATTTGGTCTAGGTGTTCTTTAAACCACCATAACATGAAAACCAGACATCTGATTTGTGTTTGATCTGAGGAGACATGAACCTTGCATCGAGATAGAAACTTTGAGCATGGTTAGGGAATTTTTTGAGTTGGGTTCATGGATTGGGGCCTAGAAACATTGAAATAGTTACAATATTTTATTATTATCCAACTTTGAACTGACATAATTCCTCCACAGAGAGTCCGATTGGCACGCCGTTTGTGGCGTTGTGAACTTGATGGTAAGGAGGAAACCACAAGTTAAATTTTGGGTGATTAGAACAAAAGTAGGTTGTGGGCATCATGAGGGCCATTTTGGGGTGTTTTTGGTGAGACATGAATTTTTCACCAGGTGTTCATTTTGGATGAATGAATAGTGGTTTCTTTGTGTTTTTCTGAGAGGGTTAAAATGATGAAACCATTTCACATGTTTTTGGATTGAGGAATGAGCCCCATTTTGACACGTTCAGGATTATTATGGTGAATAGTCCCATTCCCATTAGTCGTTCATTTGGGGAAAGTAAAGAGCCTATCCTCTATGTTTTCTATATAGAATGTGATGGTGACCTCTCTAAAACCTTTTAGGAAATGAGGTTGCTGAATCTAACAATATTCTTATGGAGTGGTGATAAGATAATGTTGGAGATCAATGGTTCGTGAAGGGAGACATTGGGTCAGATACTCCCCTATGGTACTAGGGCATATGTTTCCCTTACCTCTCTTATTGGGTGGAGATGAGTCTCCCCACATCATGCGAATGGGTTAATTACCTTCAGGTAGTTTCCTCTAGGGTAATTACTCCCCTGATGGACTAGGGTATGAGTCCCCCCATGACATTTTTACAGTTGGACTGCTTCCCTATCATGATAGGGCATGGGATCTCCAATCACATTGGATGGTAGAGTCGATACTCCCATATCGTACGAGGGTGAAAGTCCTCTAGATTTAGTGTGGTGCTCCCCTAATGTGGGTGCGGGCTCACGTTCCTCTGTGCGGTGCTACCCTACTATGGGTGCCAGATCACATCCCTCATAGTGGTTATCCCCCACTATGGGTACATGCTCATGTTTTATTGATTAGTGCTCCCCAACCGTGTTGGGCTGCAGGATCATGTTTCTCAAGGTGGTACTCCTCCATCGTACCAAGGTGAAAGTTCATGTTTTATACAGTGGTGATCACCTATCGTGTTATGGGGTAGGCTCATGTTTTTTAGGGTGGAACTCCCCTGTCGTACCAGGGTATGTGTTCATATTTACAGAGTAGTGCTCTCCCAATCTTGGGTGTAGTTGGGAGGGGTACCCTCTACTTGTTTCATATGATTACTAGTTAGAGGATAGCACTCCATCATCGTACTTAGGTGCGTGCCCCTCTAGAAAAGAGCGATAGAGGTTTCAAATGTTTCTTTTTGATCCAGTACTCCTTCGACTATGGGGTAGTAATGAGGAGAAGGACTCCCCGATGTTTTTACAACCCTACGCAAGGCACAAGTTAGCGTTGGTGGAATCACTTGGTTGAGTTCCATTTGGGATGGTGTGGTTGGCTCATCGAATTCGAGTTTTCGATGCTCGCCCCATTTTGTTTTGTGAGCTATCAGGGATGGCTTGGATCTTATTTATGTCTATGAGGTTGGTACCTCATGAGATTATTGTGATTGTTTCATTGAAACTTTGAGTTTTTCACTGTGGATAAACTATGGTCGGGACCATGAGACTTGGTGATGGAGATGAGTATATATTGGTGTGTTCTGGGAGTCCCATGGTATGTGTCATTTTGTAGACATTCTAGGGGCTTTAAGATGAATATTCGGGTATTATCGAGGATGGTCTCGAGATAGAGCTTCTCTCTTGTCGGGGTTCCCAAAGGATGGGTCAAGTTTACTAATTTCTATCAGTTTGTAACTTTTTTCTTGGGGGGTTTGGGGGAACCTATTGGGTATTCTTATACTCACCCTTGCATGGGATTTTCCCACACATGTATTATGTGTTGTGCAGACCACATATCCTTCAATAGAGACCCTGCTAAACCCATAGAAGGTAGATATTAGTAGCTTGACCAACTGGGGTGTGTACTAGAGTTGGTCCTAGGATCTTACCGATTGGTGAATTTGAAAGTGATCCCCTTATTCCATGTAGGTTGGACACTTTTACAGTTTTCTTTTGGTGGGCCTTGTTTTCTACCTTTTTTAACTTCTGATTTACTGTAGTTTGGGATAGATGTATGCATGTATTTTATTTTTCATTTATTGTATATATCTCTGCACTGGTTCATGGAGGTGTATCTGGGTTCATGTGTATAGATACCATAGGCTATATCCACTATGTGTGTGATAGCCTACTCAGCGTTGGATGCCAGCCCCTAGCCTATAGAGGCAGGATTGGGGAGTCACAACTCGAGCCCCGTTTATCAGGTTATGACATATAACCTAGGGAATAAATTCATGGAAAAAATATAAATGGGAGGACCACCACCAATTTGATCATTGATCCATGTGGAGGGATACTGTGGAGCTCATTAGGAGATGGGATTTTGAGATCGATCAGATTCTTGACATGAAGTAAACCTTCATGGAAAGATTCCTAGGGAGGATCTGCAGAACTGATGTTACTATTTTTTATAATTTGGTAGTAGAGGATTAAGATCCTGAGAAGCCATAGTTAAATAACTAAGGGATTCAAAAACTCCATCATTAATCATAAAAGGTTCCTAGAACATATCCTCATTTTCCAATTTCCATTGGTGGGGCATATTTTTATATTCTCACTAATTAGAGACTAAGAAAGCTTAATTTGGATAACGGTTTCCATATAATTAATCTTATTTAATTATCTCTCATTCCACTTCAAAAATTTGATGACAAATTTCTAGAATTTTGGTATGGATTTATGCCTTCCCTGGAGTGGCCACTGTGGTAGACCGATGATCTCCATTTATAATGAGAGTATGGACCTGATATAGTTTTCTATACATCATGAAGAAATATGTCCCATGACCCTTCTATATGGGAGAAAAGATATATACATACTCTAGAGTGAACCATTTTGTTTTGTGTTGATGAGTCACCCCAATTAGGAGGATGAAGCTGAGTTTCCAACCCTCAGCCACTAAAACATCATTTATTATATCCTATAATTATTGTAGTATATGGGAAAGAATTCTATTATGCCCATTCACCATCATTAGGGTGTGTTGGGTATCTTCAGTGGATGGAATGTGGATATATTCCAATTCCATGGTTGGAGTAGGGTTGTGTGTCTGCTACTATCCTCTATTTCATGTTGGTATATACTAATAGTACTCATGTGTATGGGTAGAGATATGTGTCTACCCCTATTTATTTCTAGTAATTTCTATATGGTTTCTCAAAATTTTACTATATTAGGCTAGAAGGATAGATATATGTAGGTAGGTGTGTGTTCTTGCTTGTAGTTTACCACCATATTTGACTCGTAGACTTTTTTGGATGCTACTGAACTATGTATTTTTGATTGGATAGTGTAGTCAAGAGTTATTTTTCTACTCATAGTTTTACACTGTATTTTTTTGGAAAGTTTCTTTGGAGGGAGCAGAGGTGAGGCCTTATTCTCTTTTTTTGGTCACAACCCTTGATAGGATGTGCTAAGTTCCGGGGTCTTGGTGAATGAGGTTTGAATCTCCATGGAAAAAACCTCATCATGATAAGTGTTACTTACCATGTGGAAGTGACAGTGATGGTGATTGCTGGAGAGTTTCCTTTTGAGGTAGCCCTGTACTGTTTGAAATAGGCCTTAAGTTGAATCTTGAACTTCCACCCTAAGATAAGGTTGATTTTTCTACTGTGTTATTTGGATAGGATCCCGAAATGGTTTGAGATGAAAAATGGTGTCATCTACTTCTTATCCACCAACCATTGTTGAGTGGATGATTGATGGGGATTTATAAGCTGGATTGATTGTTGAGTGGCCTCTGAGGTTGGGATGTTACCATTTAGGTTGTACTCTCAAACCAATTCATTTGATACCCTGTGTTGAAGATGATGAGTTAGTGATGGTGTCCTCTTTTTAGTTATGGTACCATCTTGTACAATAGTGAAATAATATTTCTTCTAGAACTGGTATGATGCCATTTTGGATTGAATGAATATCTGTTTGAATGTTCCAAAAATATAAATGAAAAACACAATCAAGAAAACCCTATAAAATTTGAATCTCAATAAACAAAGATGCATAATCAATTGTTTTAAATCCACGTTTTTACCTCTTCACTTTTTTGTTTGAAAGGAACCTAACATGTGGGTGACATAGTATCTTGGTTAAGGATTCAAATCAGGTAAACCAGTTTTGTATCCAATGAAAATGTGGGTCATTATATGCATCTTATGGTTGATTACAGGGGCTTTAATTTTACATAATCATTCACATCAGGTTCATCAATTTTATGATGCTTAAAATCGGTTTTGTTTGTGGAGATGGAAACACCTAACGGTTCACCTATTCAAGATGTTTTAGGATCTTACTATCAAATGTGAGTTAGTCAATGGGAAATAGATCAAACATAATTTAGGGGATCATATTAGTTAAGAGGATTGGAGTTTGGGATCATCACACCTTTTTGGGGGAAATTATTACATACTTTGAGAATCTCTTATAAAATTTAGACATGTTCATGAATCCTTTATTTAATCCAAAAAAAAAAATTTTAAGCTACAATGTGGGTTCGATATTTGTCCTAGGTTCCCCATGAATGGATCCCTTTTGTAAATAGATTATAGATTCTTATGTCTTTTATTATTACAATTCTCATTTTAATCCACATAGTGGGGTGCACTAGAATTTATCAACGCCTGGGGAGATGAGAATTGTTTTGATGTCTAGATCAGGCCCATGAGATTGTATTCCTATATATACTTTTGAAAGGTATCAGAACTAATGTTTTTTAGTTCCAATTAATGGGATACATTATACCTTTTAATGTCATGTGAAAAGTACCAAATCATTTATTTTAATGTCATTCGGTGAGGAAGACTAGGCGAAAGGCCCCTAGACAGTATTTGGTGTGATACATATACTAAAGTGGCCCCAAGAACTTGGAAGGGATGTGGGATCCCATGTTTTATATGAACCTACCGGAAATGTATCCCAAAGAGAATTAGTTTTGATTTAGGGATATGGGTTTGTACATAAAGGAGTCTTCCTATGTATCCCATTTGGATGGGAATTAAATCCCATGCAGTTCATTTAGGTTGGGGATTACACCTATAGAGGAGGCCCTTTGGACATTTGTGTCATAGGGGATGTGGCTCTATGATATGGATACATGACTTTGAGGACCCACTCCAATCGAGGCCCTTATAATATTTTTGTCATAGGGAATGTTTCACTTTGATATGGATACTTGACTTTGAGGACCCATGCCTATGGAGGCCCTTTAGAGGAATGTTAGAGGAAGATCGAAAAAAATATTCTCCAATGAGACATGCATCTGATCATGTAGATTTCATAATTTTTATTAACATCTAAGCTGACAAAATCAATTCTTGGTGTGAGTAAAAAGTGTAAGTGGAAGATCTTTCAAACCACCTGATCTTGTTCTTCTGATAATGGGCAAGGCTGGGGCTACAAGTGAGATAATGAGACTTGAGGTACCTATATCCTCTCTTATTTTCCTAAACTTGGGGATGAATGAAAAGAAGGATGTGACATCCTATAAAGAATAATAGGGGATTAATCCATGAGGGATTACATATTACTAGTTTTAGGGATGAGAGGAGGATAAGGAACTAAGCCTCATCAAAGGGAATGGAAAGCATCCCCCCTCACCATCTGAAATGGGAGTGTCACCATTTTAAAGATGATGGGGGAAGGACCAAACACTATCCCTTGTTTTTGAAACATGGAAGTTACTGACACTACCCCCAAGGTTGTGGTCCTCATTATTAAAGTGATTTAAAACTATACACACCCTGAGGACCCTACTCATCAGGTAGAAAACGTGTGGTACAAATCTTACCTATAGAACACACAACTAAATGAGAGACATGCTGGCATGTCTATATCAATTACCATGTAAGTATGAAGGATTTAGGGGAGGTTTTTGTTTTGTATTCCATCATATGGGAGTCCTATGAGAAGAGATAAATTTCCATTAGTGGACTAAAAATTGGCCCAAAATAGGTGAGTCTTAGGCAAGCAGAAGTGGGCTTGTGCAGGTGAAGGCTGGGCGAGTTGAAGGGCTCATGAAGGGTAGACCTGGAAAAACTGGAGAGATCCCTAGGAGATAGAAAACATATGAGACAAAAATTAATATTGGCCTTTCTACAGGATCAATCTATGTTTTTAAGGTTTCCTTGGATGACTGGAGATTAATTCCTAGGCTTAAGAAGTGAACTTCTTTATAGATTTCTCAAATTAGGGTATGTGGCTCAAGAAGGTGTTATTGTGTTTAAAACACTATGGGAACATTAATCATATTATCCCAATTAAATTATTATTCTTTAAAGTATTTTAAATCTACCTAAAAGGTTTCAAGGGATTGGTAGAAGGACTAGGGTGATAAGAGCTTCAAGTATTCTCTAGGTTTTCCATTCATTTAAAAATAGGTGTCCAAGGGTCCTGTTTATATGAATTATCATGACCTTGGAAAAACCTCAGGAAGATATATTCACTAGTTATTGTACAGGTGTACCCTACACAAGTCTCTTAGGTGAAACTTTCTAGGGCCTTCAAAATGATGCTATCAAACATGCTATACCTACATACTGACACTACCACATAGGTTGGAGTTTTATGATGATGATTTTTTGGGCCTTGCACGGTATTTCTTGGGTGAATATGCGATATTTTATATTTCTCAATTCCATTTTTCTTGAAGAATTACCCTTTTAAAAGTATAATTATCTCATGAAAAAATGGATTTTTAATACATTATTATCAATGGAATAAATTTAAATCAATCATAATTCATAGACAAAAGAGTTTCCCATGGAAAGAAATGGGTTACATAATTTGGACACAAATCATAATCAAATGAGATTTCATAAATATTAAAAAGAGAAGAAGAAATTAAATATTTTGTATATTAATATCTAATTAATAAGAATATGTCTCAAAATAAGGCATTTATTTTTAAATAAATAATTTAAATGAGTGTTTCATTAAAGGATTAAGGGATAGAAACATTCTCCTTAATCAGGTTTGATTTTAATGATGAAATGTTGATAAATTAACTTAAGGAATGAATTAAGCCATGAAAACAAGGAATAAGAAGTAGAGAATATATTTATTATACATATATACATAATTTTCAAGCATTAAATAACATCAAATAGAGAGATTAATTGAGTTAGAGGGAGAATGGTCACAACAAGAAGAAATAGGGAGGTTCAGAGAGATCCCTAATCTTAAGTATCATCCTTATTCATATACATGAGAAAATAATATATAATAAACATTGACTTATTTTATGTGTACTTGTAAAGACCTGGAAATTGTTGGAAATTGTTTTCATAAATACACTGGATTTTTACGAGTCCGCGAAATTTTACGGTGCTTGATTCCGAGGCCCGGTGTGCTCGAAATCAATTTTTGATGTTTTGTTCAGGTACGTTTAGTAAACGTACGAGCGGGATTTTATATCATTTGAACTAGTGATCTGAACTGAAATCCGAGGGCACCGTTGAACTCACAGCGTCGGTATTCACTTAAGAAGACTTTCACCTCGACAACAGTTGGTCAAGAATAAAAGTTATTTTTTGGCTTTTTATAAAAAAATAATAAAATAATGTGTGAAACAACTTTATTTTATTTGATCCACCTTTTGGTGTGTGGTGGTTTAAACCTAAACTTGGGAGTTGGCGGTGGGATTTCCACACCCTAACCTCCCATGAGAGGTTATGGAGGTGTGGCCCACCCGAACATAACCTCCCGTGAGAGGTTACATCGTGGGGACCAAACGAGACTAAAACCCCACAATTAATGGGAGGTTGGAAAATCTCCCAACTCCCTTCATTAATGAGAGGGGAGTCCCTTGACCTCCTCTACCATTAATTAGTGCCACCTTTCCATTTTAATTAATTGCACCAATGTGTGTAATTTAATTAAGGGGAGCCTCTTGACCTCCCCATCAGTTGATTGAGCAAATGCACATAATTTATTAAGGGGAGCCTCTTAATTTATTCATCCATTTGGAATTGTTGTGCCAATAAAATAATAGATAACTTATATTATTTTTGTCTTGGAAATTATCATTTGGTTGGAGCTTGAGAGGAGAGATTAGGAGTAAAGAAGTTCTCCCAATGAAGAATGAAGAACGCGAAGAACGCCGCCAACAACCTTCTTTGACTTCCTCCCTCGAATCCTACCGACGTGGAGTGTCTTCCAAGGCCGACGCAGCTCGAGGTTGGGAGTGTGTGATGAATGCGGCGAATGATGAAATTCATCATCTTCTTTTCGCAACACTTTCAACGAAAGAAGAACATCGATCGATGAATCAAAGGTAGGGGGTTTACCTTATGTTTTATCCCTTTTGTTTTCTCGTCATTGTTTGAAAAGAAATCATTGCGTGATTGTAAATAATTGATGTTCATCTTTCCTATTTTGATGAACGAATTGATATCACTTTAAACATGGAGGATGCGGGCCAACCTAACATTTACCTACATCCTCCATCGATTCTTCTTTCTTGTGGTGTTCTACGACAAGGTGATGAGGCGACGACGATGAAGGCGGCAACGATGAATGTTGCACTACCCACGACCTCTGCGAATCGCACCGCCCCCAAGGTGCACCGATGCATCCGGCCAAACACCACCGGCCAGAGCGGTGTCCGAACTACCTACCCATGGCCTCTCAATGCCGTAGCCATCACATGGCCCGCCTGCCCGTAACCTCCTGGTGTCCTGCCCAGCGCACGACCTGCCAGCCCACGACCACCCCTCGGCCTGCCCGGCCGCTGCCACACCCTATCCCGCACCCCGGGCCCTGCCCAACGCCCTACCTGCACCCCCATGTCTAGCTGCGCCCTACTCGGTGCCTCTGTGCCTTTCTAGGTGCCCTTCCAGCGCCCTCGCGCCCTGCCCGGCACCTTGGCGGTGCCCCCGTGGCCTGCCCAGTGCCCTGCCGGCGCCCCCGAGGCCAGCCCAGTGCCCTGCCAGTGCCCTCGCGGCCTGCCCGGTGCCCTTCCAGTGCCCCCGAGGCTTGCCTGGTGCCCCCACAGCCTGCCCGGTGTCCAACCGGCCTACCCGCGCCCCGCACAGCACTGGAAGAACCGGCCTCAGCCTTTGGGCTGAGTCACCATTGTGGCGACCTCCGGGCCGAACCACCATCGTAGTCTGATGGGTCGGGCTCAGCGGACTGGGTCAAACCTAGATGGCTGACCCACCCAACGGGCAGGGTCAGACCCAATGAGTCTAACTAGGTCAACCCAGACGAGGTTGGCCCAGACAGGGTTGGGCCGAGTCGGTCCGACTGGGTCGGACTGGACCTGGGCCTACTTCTGACCCTTTACTTTCTTGGGCCTTATCTTTGGAACCAGACGTCCATTTGAAGAACTATCAGTGGCGACAGTATTCTTGGAACTAATCCATTCCACTGAGAATACCCCAATGGAGTTTGGGGTATATTTGAGTTACAGTCAAGTTGGATCGTACACGAATCCAACCGGGCCCCTAGGACTAAATGGCTAATAACAGAAAGACTGGGCGCCCGATTGACGCGCCGTCTGTTGCATTGAGATCCTTATGACGTGAAGGACCTTTGAGATAATTTTTCATGGCACTTTGTGACAGTTGGAGTATTTCCCAATAGCTCATGGATCAGATCCTTCTAGTGATGAGTAGACAGGGTGTGGAGACCTAGTAGCTAGCAGACCTGACGATTGGTTAACCGATTTGACTTGGAGTGATTCGACTAGCCCAGTGGGGAGTGCCTGGTAGTTAGAGGCAGAACCACAGAGGAGAAGCGCCTGGTAGTTGGTGGAAGACCCTTGGTACTTGACAGGAGGAGTACCTCTGCAGGCTATTAGGGGGAGCGCCTGGTAGTTGGCAGCATACCCACAACGGAGGATCACCTGGTACTTGGCAGCAGACCTGTAGTACTCGACAGGAGGAGTACGTCTGCAATCCAAGGTTAGTGAGAAGTGCCTTGGTGTCACGACAGACCCACTATACTCAATAGAGGAGGAGTTCTCCTGTAGTCATGGCTTCGAAAATAAAAATCCTGGTTTGAGCTGAGTCAATGACTTTTGTGTTTTCCTTATGATTGAGATGGGTTACTAGATAACATAGGTATATGTATGGGAATATACCTAAGTAATGGTTATCTATTGATTTCATACTTTGTGGTTTATCCTTGTTGGATTTTTTGAGACCTTGAGGGTCTCAGGGTCCCTACTGAGTATCTTTATACTCACCCCTGCACGAGCTATGCCCCCTCGTCATTTTTTTGGATGCAGACGACAGACAGTGCTAACTGTGGCAGAGAGTAGCAGGATTGGACGATACCCGAAGGTGGACCACTCGGCGAGACGATACACAGAGGAGAAAGACGGACGTGGAGTGGTGAGGAGGCCATATGTACCTACCCTTCAGGTAGGATTCCCATAGGATGACCTAGTAGCTACTTTACCTTTCTTCAGATGTACTTGATTTTCAGTTGTACTTGTACTTTACAGTTGAGCTTTTATTTTAGACCCCTTTTACTTTCTAGAACTTCTTTTGTATACTGTTTTACATAATGTTTTGCTTCCAGTTGTGTACTATGTTGTGTTTTTTTTACAGTTATAAAGGAAATCCCTTCCCAGTTGTAGGGATATTTTCCTTTGGTGCTAGTTTCTAGCCCCTAGCCTATGGAAGGCGGGCATGGGGTAGTTACGACACGAGCTCCGGGGGACGGGTCTTGAAAAATTGGTATTAGAGGAGTCAGTTCTACCACAGAACATAAGAATATAATATTTATTTTCTATAAAGTAATATTGTTAAGGGTACTAAGAGTGGTTTTCAGTTCAAGGAGTCCAGTGTTGGTGCGAACGACCGACATATCCATACACAAGGACCCTGACTTCTGATTTCCGACTCAGTGCAAAAAAACACTGATTGCGTGTGTGTTTCCAAAATTTTTCATTAAATTAGATCAACTAGGTCAACTCACATGGTATAATCTATTGACTATGTCATATCTGTTTCTTTCACGATGCCTCCCCACGGACGACCAGTTAGAGCCCCGAGAGTCGTACGTACTGACAACCCACCGAGCGACGAGGCATTGGTACAAGGCCCTTTACCTACAGAGGCACCAGCAGTGCTACTTCTCGATGGGCCACTGATTCCACCAGCCCCAACAGCAGACGATGCACGCTGCTTGAGTGCATTTCATGAGTTCCAGCACCAGAGGCTAGCTAGGTTCAAGGGAGAGACAGACCCAAAGGTGGCTGAGGAATGGATGGAGGTTGTGGTGAGAGTCTTCAGACTGGTAGGGACACCCGCCAAATTCATGGTGATTCTTGATGCCAGCCTCCTTTAGGAAGCAGAAGGAAGATGGTGGAGCCTGGCACTCTAGGTGCATGACGAGGCGACACTACTCTGGGAAGACTTCGAGAGGATATTCAGGTTGGAGTTTTTCCCAGCCACTCTCCGCGCAGTGCAGATATAGGAGCTACTCCATCTACAGCAGGGCATCATGATAATAGCACAGTACTCAGCGAGGTTCACCGACCTATCGCACTACTCCAAAAATATGGTGCAGGATCCATTCTTCAGGGCCCGAACCTTTTATTAGGGGATCAAGATAGAGATTAGAGCTTCGATGATATCAATTAGCATCCCGACACAGACGAGGGTTCTAAAGAGAGCCCTTTTGGTGGAGAGTTTCCTTATTTAGTAGTCTCCATCAGTGAGACCCACCACTAGCCAACACGCAGCGGAGTCTTCTACAGCTGGTAGTAAACAGATGTTGTAGAGGTCCAAGAAGACTAGACCTACAAGTGGATGACCGCACGACTCAGAAATGGTTGTGCGGGGCACCTAGAGTGGAGAAAGAGCTAGACATTCCAGGAGCAGACAGTGTTACTCATGCGGCGGGCTTGGTCACATGGCTCATGACTCTACGACCCACCATTCTGATGATTAGAAGACAGATGAGGGACCTCCTAGGCAGATGCATAGGTTCGAACGAGGTGATCCATAGGGAGGAGGCAGATGTGGTAGAGGAGCTAGACGTGCAACTAGCGGTGGATGAAGTTATGAGGTGTTACCACCAATACCACTAGGAGGTACACCCCGACTACAGGGAGTAGGTGGACAGGAGAGAGCTCAACTCTAGGTAGCTGAGTCTTATGATCACGATACTCCGAAGATGATACGAGGTACTATTTTTGTCTATTCCAACTTAGCTGCAGTTCTTATAGACATAGGTGCGAATCACTCTTTTATTGCCACATCACTTGTTCAGAGCTCGGAGATTCCTAAGGAGCTGTTAGTTCGATCCTTATGGATAGAGAATCCAATAGGAGCTGATTTGATGATTACGTACTGGTTCCAGTAGTGCGAGCTTACTCTAGGAGGAAATAGCTTCGGCTGGGATCTTCTAGTAGCGGCGTCGAGGCCTTACGATGCCATCTTGGGTATGGAATGGTTATCTACAATCCATTGTCAGATCGACTGTATTAGGAGAAATGTGTGGTGTGTAAGCACGGATGAGACCAGGTTTACCTTCACCGGTGATAAGGGAACCTTTGCAGCACATGAAGAACTTAATAGGAGGAGGGTGTAGCCGATCACTCCTCAGTTGGCTTTCCTTACTCTCAGAGAAGTTGAGGTGGAGAGTCCGAATTATCCTGTAGTGGTGGACTAGTACGAGGATATTTTCCTTGATGATGTTCTAGGACTACCTCCTCACAGAGAGGTGGACTTCTACATTGACATGTACCCTGGGACAACACCGATATCTACTCCAGAATATCAGATGCCTCCCGCTGAGCTTCGTGAGTTTCGAGTACAACTAGAGGACTTTCAGGGGAAGGGATTCATCATGCCCAGTGCTTCTCCCTGGTCAGCCCCAATTTTGTTCGCCAAGAAGGCGGATGGGAGTTTGAGGCTTTTTGTTGACTACCGTCGCCTGAACCAGGTGACCGTGAAGAACAAGTACCCACTCTGAAGGATTGATGACCTCTTTGATCAGCTGAAGGGAGAACAGTGGTTCTCGAAGATAGACCTCAGATCAGACTATCACCCGCTCAGAGTTTGAGATGAGGATGTGTAGAAGACGGCCTTCATGTGTCATTATGTCCACTAAAAGTTCTTGGTTATTCCATTCTTCATAACCAATTCCCCAGTAGTGTTCATGAGTCTCATGAATAGGATCTTCCAGCCTTACCTCGATCGCTTTGTCGTATTATTCATCAAAGACATTTTGATCTACTCGACTACTAAGGAGGATCATGCCTACCATTTGTAGGTAGTACTGGCCACACTCTGAGAGCACCAGCTTTATGGTAAGCTCTCGAAGTGAAATTTTTGGATTCGAGAGGTTCACTTCTTGGGACACATCATCTCAAAGGCTGGAGTTGCAATGGATCCAGCGAAGATCGAGGAGGTACTTTCTTGGCAGCCACCCAAGAGTGTGACAGATGTACAGAGTTTCCTAGGTTTGGCTGGATACTATCGGACATTCGTTCCAGACTTCTCCAGAGTTGCAGCACCACTATCAGCCTTGACAAAGAAGGGGAAACCCTTTGTGTGGTCGGAGAGATGCCAACAGAGCGATCAAAATCTGAGGCATAGGTCGACTAGTACCCCCATCATGAGGATTCTAGAGGAAGGTGTAGGGTACGTAGTTTACTGTGATGCGTTAGGGACCAAACTTGGGTGTGTCCTGATGCAAGAGCAAGCAGTGATCACATATGGTTCTCGATAGCTGAGATAACATTTGCAGAACTATGCTACCCATGACATGGAGTTAGCAGCAGTGGTCTTCGCCTTGAGGATGTGGCGACACTATCTGATGTGTGAACATTTTACCGTGTACTCTGATCACAAGAGTTTCAGGTATATATTCTCTTATAAGGACTTGAACCTGGGACAATGGTGATGGCTTGAGTTCCTCTAGGACTATGACTTTGATATAGTCTATACTCATGGAAAGGGGAACATTGTTGCAGATGCTCTCAACAGGAGGAATGGTATAAAGCTGCTAGGAGAGGTGATAGAGCAGCTGGCTACTTTAAAGATATCCTTTGTGGATTGACATGGAGCAGCATTCCTATAGTATCCTACAATCACTCCCCTACTTCTTCAACGAGTCAGGGAGGCACAACATGGGGACAATGATTGTGAGACACGACGTACTCAGATATCCACAGGGCTGGCACCTGATGGATTTTATGAAGGTGGGGAGCATGTCATCCTCTTCAAAGGATGTACCTTGGTACCAGTGGCATTTCATAAGAAAGTGTTGAGGGAGTTCCACACATCCTCTCTAGTGGTACATCCCAGTGTGGAAAAGATGTATTAGGACCTTCGATGACAGCACTGGTGTCCAGGTATGAAGAAGGAGGTATCAGATTTTGTCTCACGTTTACTCACTTTTCAGCAAGTGAAGGCAGAGCACCAAGTACCAACAGGCTTGGTTCAGCCTTTAGAGGTCCCAGAGTGGAAGTGGGATGAGATATCCATGGACTTCACGATGGGTCTACGACATAAATCCAAGGGTCACGACTCTATTTGGGTGATCATTGACTGACTCACAAAGTCGACCCACTTCCTATCGATCAGATAGTAGTGTTTAGTAGAGAGCATGGTACGCCTCTATGTGCAGGATATTGTGCGTTTACATGGATTACCTTCTTCTATTGTCTCCGACCATGACACAAGGTGTACTTCCCGGCTATGGAAGGGGTTTCGGGAGGCTTTCAGGACACATGTTCTCTTGAGCACTGTCTTCCATCCTCAGACAGAGGGTCAGACTGAGTGGACCATTCATCCCTCAAGGACATGATACGTGCATGTGTCCTCAACATCGGTCGCAGTTGGGTGGATCACCTTACTTTGGTGGAGTTTGCATATAACAATAGATATCACTCCACCATAGGGATGGAACCTTTGAGGTGTTGTATGGGCAACCTTGCAGATCACCCTTGTGCTGGACTGACCCTAAGGATTCAGCACTAGTGGGACCATAGATGGTGCAAGATACTACGGAGAAGGTGCAGATGATCCAAGAGCAGATGAAGACTGCACAGAGTAGATAAAATTCATTTGTTGATAGGAGATGGAGACCTCTGAAGTTTGAGGATGGCGACCACATCTTTCTACGCATCTCACCTCGACGAGGTCTACGGAGATTTTTCTGAGGTGACAAGTTAGCTCTGATATTTATCGGACCTTTCCTGGTCCTCAGTAGAGTCAGAGAGGTGGCTTACCACTTAGCTCTTCCACCTCAGTTGAATCGGGTGCACGATGTCTTCCATGTATCCCAGCTGAGGAGATACGTGCATGACCCTTCCCACATCATCGACCATGGAGAGATGGAAATCGATGATGGGGCGACTTTCACGAAGGTTCCAGTAGAGACTGAGGATTGACAGGAGCAGGTCCTACGTCGATGGTCGATACCTCTGGTGCATGTTCACTGGCAGCACGAGAACCTCCAAGAGAGAAAATGGGAGCGGGAGGCTTAGATGTGTACTCAGTACCCCCATTTGTTTCCTTAGTTCGAGTTTTAGCTTACAGGGACATAAATCCCTAAGGTGGGGAGAATGTAATGTCCCGGAAATTCTGTGGAATTTTTTTTATTAAATACACGGGATTTTTACGAGTCTGCAAAATTTTACAACACTTGATTCAGAGGCCTGGTTTTCCCGCAATCAATTTCTGAAGTTTTGTTTGGGTACGTTCAGTAAACATACAAGCAGGATTTTATAACTTTTGAACCGGTGCTCGAAACTGAAATTCGATGGCACTGTTGAACTCACAACGCCAATATTATCTTAAGATGACTTTCACCTTGACGACAGTTGGTCGAGAATAAAAGTTAGTTTCTGGATTTTTATAAAAAAAATAATAAAATAAAGTGTGCAATAACTTGATTTTATTTTAGCAACCTTTTGGTGTGTGGAGGTTAAAACCTCCACTTTGGAGTTGGAGGTGTGACCGCCACACCCTAACCTCCCATGAGAGGTTATGGATATGGGTCCCACCCAAGCATAGCCTCCTACGAGAGGTTACGTCATGGGTACCACACGAGACTAAAACCCCCCAATTAATGGGAGGGTGGAAAATCTCCCAACTCCCCTCATTAATGAGAGGGGAATCCCTTGACCTCCACTATCATTAATTGGTTCCTCCCTTCCCTTTTAATTAATTGCGCCAACTCTTGTAATTTAATTAATGGGAGCCTCTTAACCTCCCTATTAATCAATTGGTCCAACACATGCAATTTATTAAGGGGAGCCTCTTAATTTATTCCCCCATTTGAAATTGTTGTGCCAATAAAATAATAGATAAATTATATTATTTTTTCTTGGAAATTCTCATTTTGTGGGTGCTTGAGAAGAGAGCTTGGGAGAAAAGAAGTTCACCCAACGAAGAACGAAGAACGCGAAGAACGCCACCAACAACCTTCTTCAACTTCATCCCTCAGATCCTACCGAGGTGGAGTGTCTTCCATGGCCAACACAGCTCGGGGTTGGGAGTGCATGACGAACGCGGTGAATGACGAACTTCATCGTCTTCTTTTAGCAACACCATCAATGAATGAAGAATGTCGATCAATGGATCAAAGGTAGGGGGTTTACCTTGTGTTTTATCCTCATTCTTTTCTCGTCATTGTTTGAAAAGAAATCATTGCGTGATTGTAAATAATTGATGTTCATATTTCCTATTTTGATGAACCAATTAATATCACTTTAAACGCGGAGGATGCCGACCAACCTAACATAGCCCGACATCCTCCATCGATTCTTATTTCTTGTGGAATTCTACGACATGGTGTTGAGGTGACGATGAAAAAGGTGGTAACGATGAATGTCATGCTACCCGCTGTAGCGCCCCGACCCCAGCTAACCAGAGTCGGTGCATTACTTCGTAACATTGGAATGATCACAAAAGATCAAGTCTTGAAAGACCGATTATTTTAGTAGCCTTGGAAACACTAGATACATTCATAAACATTACATTACATCATAAAAATGAAAACTACAATAACATGGTCTCCCTAGTCCACACTCATATCCTCACTGACTATTCTTGCAAGTCAGACATAATACACTTCTTCACATCCTGGGAAAAATAAAACATTGAAAGGGGTGAGCTCAAATGCTTCGTAAGGATAACAATATAGCAGAAACTTTCATATGAAAACATAAGCATTTAAGGCAATGTATAACTAAAACAAAAGCCTTATTGAACTTGAACTTCAGCATAATATGGAAAAAGTAAAATAAAATAATGCCATTAATTACTCATATTGATATTCTACTAGACGAATAATCACGTGAAATATCAATAACCACTTTCATAATGAGGGAATGTATAATGCCAGACATTCTAAAACATTTTGTCAAGGCCTCGGCCAAGACGTCTAAAATGATTAAGGCCTCGGCCAAAACCATAAATCAAATTGGGAAAGGGCCTCGGCCAATTCCACGTCTAGTTGTCTCATGAGACCTACCGATGCATCGAGGAGCTATAGCGGGCTCCACCCGTCACTTATTAAGTCCAATACATTCCTCATATAAATAGGTTTAACCATAACAAAAATATTCGTATTAAAACTAGCATACGAAATGTCAACAGTTTCTTCATAAACTATGGATGGTATAAAAATAACACATCCACAGTCAAATGTTTCACAAAATGCTCAATGGATGTTTTGTATCATAAATCAATTTCAAATAAACTTAAAACCCATCAAAGGATGTTGACATGGATGAAATCAAAGATATTTGAGAGAAATATCTCTCTTTTTTGAAATCATTTAAAAGTCCCATAATTATAAAATAACACATTTACTTTGAAAATATTATTATAAGCGAGTAAGGGAAGCTTAGACGAAGTTATAATGGCAGAAAATAGCCGCACCCGCCGTATAAGTTAAAAAAAACATTCCTACCTTAAATTTTTCAGAAAGGTCAAAAAGTACATTGTTTGGAAAACGACGGTAAGATTCCTTTAAAAAACGTATAAGGGTATAAATGACTATAACCCATTTTCCATTTAATAGTAAAAATCTTTTGAAAGACATTTTTAAGAAACATGGATGTGGATGATAACGAGGTCCCAGTAGATAATTATGTATAAACAACCTTGGATAATGAAGAGGTTGTGAAGTAAACCCTTACCTTGTACTTTTCCTTGGTTGGGGTAGGTTAACCTCCTGTATAATGGTGAAATAATTGTTATTAAATTATACAAGAATCATATACATTCATATGATATCATATATGATCTTTTAACATTGCTTTGTTAACAATATCTTAGATTTATCGTTGTTTCAGGTGTTAACTTACTCATTTTATTTAATATGTTTTGTTACGTAAGTCGTTTTTTTCATGGATTGGTTGTATCTTATTCATATCCAGAATGATATCATGTCCTTAAACATTATTTTTAAATCATCAAATGATAATTATACTTGAATGGATACGACGGAGAATGAATCTCATCGCGTTCGTGGAGACGGTAGTCCGTACGTACGCACGAGCGACAATATCATTATTTTGATATTAAAATAATATATAATTGGATAGTATATAATATATACAGAATCATTATCATGTTATATTTATTATTCACATGAATTACATATCATTATTATACCCATCTAAATAATAATATATTGAATAACAATTACACCACGACGTGGAGACGGTAAGCCGTACGTACAGACGTATGGTGACATGTCATTCAAATGATGGGTAGAATACTGAATATGGTTGTTAGATATTTATAATAACATCACAGTATATAGAAGATACTGGAGTTATAATTTTAGAATTGAAATAATAAACAAAGAGGGAGTGGAAGAAGAAAGAAACATGAAAGAGGGTGATGAAAATGTTACATCTTCTTCGGGTTCTTCCTTTTGATTTGATCAAAAGGACTCCGTAGGATGGATTTCTGACTAAAGTAAAGCTTCTAGGATGAAGGGAGATAAGTTGGGAGAGTATTTGGGCAGAGTTTGGCCGAACCAAAAGGCTTGAAAGTGTGAATAAGGTGGTAGATGTGGGGGCCTTTTATAAGAGGAGAGGAGGGGCTCTTTTGGAAAGATTGAAATGTTACATTGTTATACAATGTTTTTCGGATTATAAAGGTGAAAAACTTACATAATTCGTGGATAAGGTGATAAGGGTTCGAAATCTACCCATCAAATAGTCTTTGGACAAGTGTAAGCCTTGGATTTTACATTATCTTTTCATTTTATTAAAATCGTTAAATAATGAGGTCATCGATGCATCATAATGATGTCATAAATAATTTAATTTATTAAATGTCTAAAAACTATAAAAAAAATACTATGATGTAGGAAATCTTTTTATCTTTCTAATGAATATTTATAGTCAAAATTTGGACTTGTGTAACCCCACATAAAAACTTTTTTAGTAAAACAACTCATGTTTGTGTCAATTTAATTTTAACATTAAATAAATATATATTAATGTCATTTTCCAACTAAAGTGGCTCCATGGGGTCCCCAAGTTGAACCATGGGTTGTATTGGAAGGCCATGACTCATAAAATAGTAGTAGTACAAGTGTCAAGCTCATCTCATATTATTAAAACTTTATTTTTACCTCAAAATACACTAATTACCTCAAATCGCGATTAAGAACTTAAAAGTTACTATTCACCAAAAAATTATTTTAATCTCATTGAACCACATTTTACTTCTTAATTACAACCATGTATGTCGGATTTTTGAAAATCAAATCATAGAAGTGGTAATATTTCATTTTAACGAAAAATCAGTTTTTAACAACCACTTAGTGGTTTCACTATTCATCAAAAATTGAAGTTTTTCAGAATAAGGCCAAAATTTAACCCTAAGATATAATTGATATTCCGAATTCAAAAATGATGTCTATTTTACAAAATTCCAAACATATAAGTTGCATTAATTAATTTTATAATTAATTCCCGCTGTTACAAAAAATAGCGTGTTTTTAAGAAACAATTTATATCAAAAGATTGGCAATTGATTATGTCCAATTTCAATGTTATATTAGTTCTAATGAACACCATTGGATAAAATGGTAAAAATATATTCTAATTATACTTTCAAACCAATAAATATTATAATTTATCACTATAAATTATTTTTATTTATAAATTTGTTTTTAAGTATTTTTCACTATTCATAAAAAATTAGAAGTTCTCAGAAAAATACCAAAAATTCAACATAGGCTAATTTCGATATTCCGAATCCAAAAATGAAGTCCATTTTGATAAATAAAATTTATAAAATTTCAAAAAGTAGGTATTACTATTCAAAAAGTCTAGTTTAATTAGTTGTGGTGTGTGTTAGAGCTCGAGGTTGCGTACAACACACGCTATTGCATTATTCGAAGGGAAACGTACCGTGGAAGCTTGGGGTGTTACATTATCCCCTCCTTCAAATAATTGCATCCTTGAAATTTCTAGGGTATTACTGCATAAAAAGACTCGGGTGGTTCTTAATCATAAGTTCCTCAGGTTCCCACGTTGCCTCTTCCATTTTATGATTTCTCCACAAAACCTTTACCAGACGAGTCGTCCGGTTTATCAGCAGCTGCTACCTCACATCAATAATTCTGATGGGATCCTCGCAATAAGATAGATCGGGTTCCAGTTCTAATTCCTCATAGGTATGTACATGTGTTGGGTCAGGCATGTATTTTCTCAATAGCGATATGTGGAAAACATCGTGAACTTTGGAGAGATTTGGCGGCATCGCCAAACGATAAGCTACAGCCCCAATACGATCTAGAATTTCGAAAGGTCTGATGTACCTGGGACTCAACTTACCCTTCTTACCAAAACGTATAACTCCCTTCCATGGAGACACCTTTAGGAAAACATGATCTCCCACCTGAAATTCCAAAACCTTTCTTCTGTTATCGGCATAGCTCTTCTGCCTACTTTGAGCTGATTTGATGTGGTTTTGGATTACCTTCACCTTTTCCATTATTTCTTCCACCAGTTCTGGTCCCACAAGTTTTCTTTCACCAACGTCATCCCAACAGGTTGGTTTACGACATCTCTTTCCGTATAACGCTTCATAAGTTGCCATCTGAATGCTTGAATGGAAGCTATTGTTATAGGAAAATTCTACCAGTGGTAAATATTGATCCCACATACCCTGAAAGTCAAGAGAGCATGATCTCAACATGTATTCTAAGGTTTGAATAGTCCGTTCTGATTGTCCATCTGTTTGAGGGTGATAGGCAGTACTCAAACGAAGTTCAGTATCCAAGGCCTTTTGAAGACTTTTCCAAAATCTTGAAGTAAAACGAGGACCACGATCAGAAAAAATCGATAGGGGTACTCCATGAAGTCTTACAACTTCATTAATATATAATCTTGCTAGACGTTCAAGTGGTATATCCTCTCGTATAGCCAGAAAATGTGCTGACTTAGTAAGACGATCAACAATGACCCATATTGCATCATTACTTCTAGGATTCTTTGGTAGTCCCATGACAAAGTCCATCGTAATATTATCCCATTTCCACTCAGGTATGGGAAGAGGTTGCAATAATCCACCAGGATGTTGCCTTCCAGCTTTCACTTGTTGACAAACCATACACCTCGACACAAAATCCGCAATATCCCTCTTCATATTGTCCCACCAAAAATGTTCCTTCAAATCTCTATACATTTTGGTGCTCCCAGGGTGTATAGAGAAATTGGAACTATGAGCATCATCCAGCAATTCCCTTTTTAGATCAGGTATATCGGGAACACAAAGTCTCTTCCCGAATTTCAAAATTCCTTCCTTATACACAAATTCCCTCAATCTTCCATCATTCACATCTTTAATATTCTTCCGAAATTCTTCATCATTGTTCTGAGAACTCTTAATCCTTTCTAGTAATGATGGTTTGGCAACCATTTGAAAAAGCATTGATGTTTCACCTTACCTAGTTATTCCCATGTCCATCTTCACTAGATCCATGAAAATTGGATCCCTTTCAATTCTCATCACATTCAAAACACCATGGTCTTTTATACTCAAAGCATCTGCCACCTTGTTTGCCTTCCCCGTGTGGTAATGTATCATTTAATCATAATCCTTGAGTAGTTCAAGCCATCGCCTTTGCCTCATGTTGAGTTCTTTTTGTGAGAAAATATACTTCAAACTCTTGTGATCAGTATAAATCTCACATTTTTCACCATAGAGGTAATGTCTCCATATCTTTAAAGCAAAGATCACAACTGCTAACTCAAGATAATGTGTAGGATAGTTTTTCTCATGAATTTTTAGCTGTTGTGATGCATAGGAAATAACCTTATCATTCTGCATAAGGACACAACCAATTCCTTTCTTCGATGCATCACTATAAATAACAAACCCATCATTCCTAGATGGTAGAGTCAATACAGGGGCATTGACTAATCTTCTTTTCAGTTCTTCAAAACATTATTCACACTCTTTTGTCCAGACAAATTTAATCCCTTTACGTGTGAGCTTTGTCAATGGGTTAGCCAATCTGGCAAAATTCTGGACGAAACGTCGATAATAAACTGCTAAACCAATAAAACTGCGTACCTCAATTATACTTGTCGGTGCTGGACATTCTTGGATTGCCTTGGTTTTAGAAGGATCAACGGAAATTCCATCCTTAGAGACAATATGGCCAAGAAAATAAATCTCCTGAAGCCAGAATTCACACTTGCTAAATTTCCCATATAATTCATGTCTTCTAAGAGTCTTCAGGACAATGCGTAAGTGATTTTCATGATCTTCGTGGATTTTGGAGTATACCAAGATATCATCAATAAATACCACTACAAAGTCATCAAGATATTCCTTGAAAACTCTATTCATTAGATCCATGAAAACAGAGGGTGCATTAGTCAATCCAAAAGGCATTACTGTAAACTTGTAATGCCCGTACCTTGTTCAAAATGCTGTCTTTGGAACGTCTTCCTTCTTCACACACAACTGATGGTATCCAGACCGAAGGTCAATCTTTGAAAAGTATTGAGCTCCATGCAGTTGGTCAAACAAATCATCAATGCGAGGTAGGGGATACTTTTTCTTTATTGTTATAGCATTGATCTCCCTATAGTCGATGCACAACCTCATAGATCCATCTTTCTTCTTAACAAAAAGAACAGGGGATCCCCAAGGAGAAACACTAGGGCGAATAAATCCCTTATTACTCAATTCCTCTAGTTGTTTCTTCAGTTCAACTAATTCCACAGTGGCCATTCTATAAGGGGTATTCGATATGGGCCTTGATCCAGGAATTAAATCAATGGAAAAATCAACTTCTCGTTCTGGAGGATGTCTAGGTAAATCTTCCGGAAACACATCAACATATTCTCTCACAATAGGTACATCCTCTATTTGAATATTCCTTTCCTCACCCTCAGTAATTTCCTTCTCTTCCTCCCCAATAATTGAATTTAGTTGAGCTACTGGGGGTGGATCTAGATAAGAATTATGTGGCGACTATTCTGCTCTAAAGATAAGGCGTTCCTTATCATCATCATCAAGAATCGTAACCTCTTTCCTCTTACAATAAATTTTTGCATCATGGTCCGAAAGCTAATCCATACCGAGGATTATATCAAATTCAATCATGGGTATGACGATGAGATCAGCAGGTAAAGAACATTTAGGTGCTCTAATGGGAACTAATCAACAAAACTTTGTTGCAACAATACTTCCCTTAGGGGTTTTGACGGACAACTCCCTTGTTAACTCAAATTGGAAATATCTAATTTTCTTAGCAAACTGGGAAGATATAAAACAATGTGATGATCCAGAATCAAATAATGCATTTTCTAAACTTGAGTAAACCATTAAATTACCTGCCACCACGTCTTTCGGAGCTTCCACCTCAGCAGTAGTGATAACATAAGCCTGGCCCTGATCCCTTGGCCTCTTCTGAGGTAAGTTCCCCTGACGCTTAGGACATTCATTTGCATAATGTCCCTTATCTCTACAATTATAGCATTCCACGTTGACAGCCGCTTTCTTTCCCTTGCATTCATGAGCTTGGTGGCCTTTTTCCCCACACTTGTATTATACTCCTTTTCCTTTTAGACAGGCACCAGGATTCTTCCTACCACAATTATCACAGGGTGGAAATTCATTTCTACCCTTCTTCCATGTTTCCTTATTTCCTTTCCCAGAGTTTTCAGCAGATCTCTTCTTATCTTGCTTTGATTTAAAGTCATAAGACTTAGAGAATTCCTTTTCTGTCTTGATAGCGCACGAGACAATACCTTCGTATGAAGAGAAGGTTTGTGATACTAAAGCTCGACGGAGAAATGGTTTTAACCTATCAAAGAAACGATCAGTCTTACTTCTTGGTTTACACATGTAATCTGCAACATACCTTGATAACCTTGTAAAGTTAGCCCCATACTTTGCGACATTCTCATCCTCCTTCTGCCTCAGACTCAGAAATTGCCTTTCCATATCCGCTCGATGGTCTCGAGGAAAGTATTTTTCTAAGAACAGCTCTTTGAACTCCTGCCATTCCATGTTTGTTAATTCATCATCTTCCTTTGTGTTTTGAATTAGTGACCACCATTGATCGGCATCTCCAGTGAGGCGGTAAACTTCCATGACAACTTTCTCCCTTTCACTACTCCCCAAGGCATGGAATATTTTCTCTAAGGAATTTATCCATTGCTCAGCTACTATAGGATTTGTACTCCCATTGAAGGTTGGTGGTTGTTGTCTCATGAAACAGTCTAGCATTGATCCTCCACGTTGCGGATCAGGGTGCTCCATACGAGTAAGGTTGTTATTCATAACCTGCGTGAGTTGTCCCAGTACGGTGAGAAGATGATCAGCACCAGTTGTATCACTAGCTCCACCATAATTATCTTGAGCAGGAGGGAAATCCCTACTCGGAGTGCGTGCATTGATACAGTTTCCATTCCTTCTACTAGGCACCATTTCTAAATAATGGCATAAACTAGATTAGTTCATCAATCAAAATACACAATTCCATACTTGTAAAACACTTAACATAAATTGAACTAATTATGGATATAATCCATAATTATAAAAATATTTTCTTTGAGGAAGTATATACTCGTAACCCTTCATAGTGGTTTGTAAAGAAAATGGGAATTATCCTAAGCATATCCCCCGGGAGTGTCGTAACCAAGAGTGCAGCAAGGCCCATTGTCGTGCAACAGTTCCCATTCGAGTCTAGATCAAAGCAGTGTTTTCGGGTTTTACCCCTAGGTACATATGTGCCAGAGCTACCTCTACCTGCTCGTATCCAGACAGGGATGTATTGCTCGGAAAACTCACAACATCTCTACAATACCAAAATTCTAGGAAGTTCTTCTATACTAATCCTCAAAGTATATCTTCGGGCTATGTGCTCTAATCAGAGTTTATCTAAATCTAGCTTCCAAGGTTAGTACTAAACTGCCTCTGATACAAACTGTAGCGCCCCGAACCCAGCTACCCAGAGTCGGTGCATTACTTCGTAACATTGGCATGATCACAAAAGATCAAGTCTCGAAATACCGATTAGTTTAGTAGCCTTGGAAACACTAGATACATTCATAAACATTACATTACATCATAAAAATGAAAACTACAATAACATGGTCTCCCTAGTCCACACTCATATCCTGACTGACTATTCTTGCAAGTCAGACATAAAACACTTCTTCACATCCTGGTAAAAATAAAACATTGAAAGGGGTGATCTCAAATGCTCCATAAGGATAACAATATAGCGGAAACTTTCATAAGAAAACATAAGCATTTAAGGCAATGTATAACTAAAACAAAAGCCTTATTGAACTTGAACTTCAGAATAATATGGAAAAAGTAAAATAAAATAATGCCATTACTTACTCACATGGATATTCTACTAGACGAATAATCACGTGAAATATCAATAACCACTTTCATAATGAGGGAATGTATAATGCCAGACATTTTGAAACATTTTGTCAAGGCCTCGGCCAAGATGTCCAAAATGATTTAGGCCTCGGCCAAAACCATAAATCAAATTGCGAAAGGGCCTCAGTCAATTCCACGTCTAGTTGCCTCATGAGACCTACCGATGCATCGAGGAGCTATAGCGGGCTCCACCAGTCACTTATTAAGTCCAATACATTCCTCATATGAATAGGTTTAAACATAACATAAATATTCGTATTAAAACTAGCATACGAAATGTCAACAGTTTCTTCATAAACTATGGATGGTATAAAAATAACACATCCACAGTCAAATGTTTCACAAAATGCTCAATGGAAGTTTTTTTATATCATAAATCAATTTCAAATAAACTTAAATCCCATCAAAGGATGTTGACATGGATGAAATCAAAGCTATTTGAGAGAAATATCTCTCTTTTTTGAAATCATTTAAAAGTCCCATAATTATAAAATAAAACATTTACTTTGAAAATATTATTATAAGCGAGTAAGGGAAGCTTCGACGAAGTTATAATGGCGGAAAATAGCCGCACCCGCCGTATAAGTTAAAAAAAACATTCTTACCTTAAATTTGTCAAAAAGGTCAAAATGTACATTGTTTGGAAAACGACGGTAATATTACTTTCAAAAATGTATAAGGGTATAAATGACTTTAACCCATTTTCCATTTAATAGTAAAAATGTTTTGAAAGACATTTTTAAGAAACATGGATGTGGATGATAACGAGGTCCCAGTAGATAATTATGTATAAACAACCTTGGATAATGAAGAGGTTGTGAAGTAAACCCTTACCTTGTACTTTTCCTTGGTTGGGGTAGGTTAACCTCCTGTATAATGGTGAAATAATTGTTATTAAATTATACAAGAATCATATACATTCATATGATATCATATATGATCTTTTAACATTTATTTGTTAACAATATCTTAGATTTATCGTTGTTTCGGGTGTTAACTTACTTATTTTATTTTTTATGTTTTGTTACCTAAGTCGTGTTTTTCATGGATAGGTTGTATCTTATTCATATCCAGAATGATATCATGTCCTTAAACATTATTTTTAAATCATAAAATGATAATTATACTTGAATGGATACGACGGAGAATGAATCTCATCACGTTCGTGGAGACAGTAGTCCGTACGTACGCACGAGCGACAATATCATTATTTTGATATTAAAATAATATATAATTGGATAGTATATCATATATACAGAATCATTATCATGTTATATTTATTATTTACATGAATTAAATATCATTATTATACCCATCTAAATAATAATATATTGAATAACAATTACACCACGACGTGGAGACGGTAAGCCGTACGTACGCACGTATGGTGACATGTCATTAAAATGATGGGTAGAATACTGAATATGGTTGTTCCATATTTATAATAACATCACAGTATATAGAAGATACTGGAGTTATAATTTTATAATTTAAATAATAAACAAAGAGGGAGTGGAAGAAGAAAGAAACATGAAAGAGGGTGATGAAAATCACTAGTAAAATACTAACCTATACCAACGGTTTGGAACCATTGGTATAGGCCTCCAAACCGTTGGTATAGCCTATACCAACGGTTTGGAGAACCGTTGCGAAGTAAGCCGTTGGGATAGGTCTATACCAACGGTTTTCCCAAAACGATTGGTATAGACCTATCCCAACGGTTTTCAAAACCGTTGGTATAAGTAATATGAAAATCTATTCCAACGGTTATAAAACCGTTGGTATATGTATTTCAAAAAAAACATGTGGTGGGATTTGATCCCACAACCCCCCGTTTATAATTAAACGCCTTAACCACTAACCTAGCATAACTTTTATAAACATAACTTCATAAATATATATATGTATTATCATAATTATTTAAAATTTATATTTATATAATGTTCTCGGGTAGTAGACCTAGAAGAAATAAAAGAATCTATCCCAACGGTTCTCAAAACCGTTGGGATAGGTGATAATTTGCAGGGGCGAATGCTGGATTTTGGGCTGAGTTTTCCCAACGGTTCTCCCAAACCGTTGGGAAAGGGGTGTTTTGAGGGGGTATTTCCCAACGATTCTCCCAAACCGTTGGGAAAAGGGTGCTTTGAGGGGGTCTTTCCCAACGGTTCCTTTCCCAACGGTTCTCCCAAACCGTTGGGAAAGGGGTGTTTTGAGGGGGTCTTTCCCAACGGTTCTCCCAAACCGTTGGGAAAGGGGTGTTTGGAGGGGGTCTTTCCCAATGGTTCTCCCAAACCATTGGGAAAGGGGGGGTCTTTCCCAACGGTTCTCCCAAACCATTGGGAAAGGGGGGGGGGGGGTCTTTCCCAATGGTTCTCCCAAACCGTTGGGAAAGACCCCCTCAAAACACCCCTTTCCCAACGGTTCTCCCAAACCGTTGGGAAAGGGGGGGTATTCCCCAACAGTTCTCCCAAACCGTTGGGAAAGGGGGGGGGGGGGGTCGTTCCCAACGGTTCTCCCAAACTGTTGGGAAAGGGGTGGAGAACCATTGGGAAAGACCCCCCTTTCCCAACGGTTTGGGATAACCGTTGGGAAAGGGTGTATATAAGTGTTGGGAAAGATCTGATTTCCAGTAGTGAATGTTACCTCTTCTTCGGGTTCTTCCTTTTGATTTGATCAAAAGGACTCCTTAGGATGGATTTATAACTAAAGTAAAGCTTCTAGGATGAATGGAGAGAAGTTGGGAGAGTATTTGGGCAGAGTTTGGCCGAACCAAAAGGCTTTAAAGTGTGAATAAGGTGGTAGAGGTGGGGGCCTTTTATAAGAGGAGAGGAGGGGCTCTTTTGGAAAGATTGAAATGTTACATTATTATACAATGCTTTTCGGATTCTAAAGGTCCTACACTTATATAATTCGTGGCTAAGGTGATAAGGGTTCGAAATCTACCCATCCAATAGTCTTTGTACAAGTGTAAGCCTTGGAGTTTACATTATCTTTTCATTTTATTAAAATCATTAAATAATGAGGTCATCGCTGCATCATAATGATGTCATAAATAATTTAATTTATTTAATGTATAAAAATTATAAAAAAAAAATTCTATGATGTAGGAAATCGTGTTATCTTTCTAATGAATATTTATAGTCAAAATTTGGACTTGTGTAACCCCACATAAAAACTGTTTTAGTAAAACAACTCATGTTTGTGTCAATTTAATTTTAACATTAAATAAATATATATTAATGTCATTTTCCAACTAAAGTGGCTCCATGGGGTCCCCAAGTTGACCCATGGGTTGTATTAGTCGTCCATGACTCATCCAATAGGAGTAGGACAAGTGTCAAGCTCATCTCATATTATTAAAACTTTATTTTTACCTCAAACTACACTAATTACCTCTAATCGCGATTAAGAACTTAAAAGTTACTATTCACCAAAAAATTATTTTAATCTCATTGAACCAAATTTTACTTCTTAATGACAACCATGTATATCGGATTTTTGAAAATCAAATCACAGAAGTGGTAACATTTCATTTTAACGAAATATCAGTTTTTAACAACCACTTAGTGGTTTCACTATTCATCAAAAATTGAAGTTTTTCAGAATAAGGCCAAAATTTCACCCTAAGCTATAATTGATATTCCAAATTCAAAAATTATGTCTATTTTAAAATATTCCAAAAATATAAGTTTCATTAATTAATTTTATAATTAATTCCCACTGTTACAAAAAATAGCGTGTTTTTAAGAAACAATTTATATCAAAAGATTGGCAATTGTTTATGTCCAATTTCAATGTTAAATTAGTTCTAATGACCACCATTGGATAAAATGGTAAAAATATATTCTAATTATACTTTAAAACCACTAAATAGTATAATTTATCACTATAAATTATTTTGATTTAAAAAGTTGTTTTTAAGTATTTTTCACTATTCATAAAAAATTAGAAGTTCTCAGAAAAATACCAAAAATTCAACATAGGCTAATTTCGATATTCCGAATCCAAAAATGAAGTCCTTTTTGATAAATAAAATTTATAAAATTTCAAAAAGTAGGTATTACTATTCAAAACGGCTAGTTTAATTAGATGTGGTGTGTGTTAGAGCTCGAGGTTGCGTACAACACACGCTATTGCATTATTCGAAGGGAAACGTACCGTGGAAGCTTGGGGTGTTACACCCGCAGCCTCCGCGAATCACGCCGCCCCCACGGTGCACCGATGCATTGGGCCAAACACCGCCAGCCTGAGCGGTGCCCGACCCAACTACCCACAGCCTCCCGACACCCTGACTGGCACACAACATGCTTACCCGCGACCTCTCGACGTCTAGCCCGGCGCACGACCTGCTAGCCCACGGCCGCCCCACGTCCTGCTCGACCGCCCCACATCCTTCCTGGCCACTGCGGCGCCCTTCCCGGTGCCCTCACTCCGTACCCAATTCCCTACCAGTGCCCCCGAGCCTTGCTGTGCCCTTACCGGTGCCCCTGCACCCTACCGGTGCCCCCATCGACCTGCCTGGCCACTGCCGCGGCCTGCCCGGCGTCCCCGCGGATTGCCCGACGCCCTGCCGACGCCCTACTGATGCCCCTGCGGCCTGCCTGACTTCCAGCTAGCCTACTTGCACCCTGCACACTCTGCCTGGCACCCCCGCGGCACTGGCCGAACCGGACCCGACCTTTGGGCCGAGTCACCTACATGGCGACCTCCGGGCTGAACCAGCCTTGCATTCCGCTGGGACAGGGGTCAGCGGACCAGGCCAAACATAGTGGGATGACCCGACCAATGGGCCAGTTCCGATGTAGTGATGCTGGCCAGGTTGACCCAGACCAGGCTGGCCTAAAAAGGGTTGGTCTGAGTCAGTCTGACCAGGTCGGACCTAACCCGGGCCCACTTCTGACCCTTTACCTTCTTGGGCAATATCTTTGGCACCAGACATCCGTTTGACGAACCATCAATGAAGCTGGTATTCTTGGAATAAAGATGTACCTTTGAGAATACCCCAGTGGAGTTCAGGGTATATTTGAGTTATGGTCTGGTTAGATCATACACGAATCTAACTGGGTCCCCAGGACTAAAAGGCTAATAACAAATAGACCGGACATCGAATTGACGCGCTGTCTGTTGCGTTGAGACCCTTATGATGTGGCAGACCTTTGAGATACTTCTTCGTGGAACTTTGCGATAGTTGGAGTATTTCCTAGTAGTTTGTGGAGAGTATCCTTCTAGTGACAAGCAGACAGAGTGTAGATACCCAGTAGCTGGCAGACCTGACGACTTTTTGAATGATTCGACTCAGAGTGATTCAACTAGCCCAGTGGGGAGTGCCTGGTAGTTTGAAGAAGACCCATGGTGGAGGAGCTCTTAATTGTTGGCAACAGACCCGTAGTACTGGACAAGAGGAGTACCTCTTCAGGCTATTAGGTGGAGCGTCTGGTAGTTGGCGGCAGACCCAGGGCAGAGGACCGCCTTGTAGTTGGCAGCAGACCCACGGTACTCGACAGGAGGAGTACCTCAGTAGTCTAAGGTTAGTAAGAAGTGCCTTGGTGTCACGACATGCCCACTGTACTTGAAAGAGGACGAGTTCTCCAGCATCCGTGGTTTAGATAATGAAAATCTTGGTTTGAGCTGAGTCAATGACTTGTATTTTTCCTCATGATTGAGATGGGTTACTAGATAACCTAGGTATATGTTTGGGAATGTACCTTAGTAATGTTTATCCATTGATTTCATAATTTTTAGTTTATCCTTGTTGGATTTTGTGAGACCTTGAGGGTCTCGGGGTCCCTACTGAGTATCGTTATACACACCCTTGCATGGGATATGCCCACACCTCATTATGTTGGATGCAGATGATGGACAATGCTGACTAAGGCAGAGAGTACTAGGATTGGACGGTACCCGAAGGTGGACCAATCAGTGAGACAGAACACGGAGGAGACAGACGAACGTGGAGTGGTGAGGCGGCCATCTATACCTTCCCTTCAGTTAGGAACCCCAGAGGACGACCTAGTAGCTATTTTAATTTTCTTCAGTTGTACTTTCTTTTCAGTTGTACTTGTACTTTACAGTTGGGCTTGTATTTCCGGCCCCTTTTACTTTCCAGCACTTCTTTTGTATACAGTTTTACATAGTGTTTTGCTTCCAGTTGTGTACTCTATTTTTTTTGTTTACAGTTATAAAGCCAAGGCCTTCCCATTTTTAGGGTTTTACGCCTTTGGTGCTAGTTGCCAGCTACTGGCCTATGGAAGGCGGGTTTGGGGTAGTTACGACACGGTCCCCAGGGGATCAGTCATGACAGTACTGTCATATCATAATCATATATATCATACCATATATGATTTTATTATCCCATCTTACCAACCATTTATTAACAATTCTATGTTAAAATCACTTTTTCTGGGTGATAATTTCATCATTTTACTTGCATGTTTTGGTTTGGAAGTCTCTTAATTTATATATTAATAATCATTAAATAATATCCATAACATTTAACATGACATTAATATCATATATATTCATTATATATATATTTAGAGACTTCCATAAAAGGTAGATATAAAAAATAAATTTCACTATTCATGGAGAATGTAAGCTGTACATACTAATGAACACTGTTTCCATTTTCGATGGATGAAAAAAAGAAATATGAATAACAATTCACATTTTGAAAATCATAATAATACCATAAATATCAGATTTTTTTAAATATATCATTATAACCAGCTATGAGAGGTGGTGATGGTAAGATAATTACATTAGTTCACGAGGTGGTAGTCCACCAAAGAAATAAATGGTGATTTCATTTCCCATTTGATGGAATAAGATATGGATGTAGGTAAATAAATTAAGATAATAAAATATAATTATATTTAAGATAATGGTTTTTTTTAATTTTGTTTAAATAATATTTAAAATATGTATAAGAATAAATAAAACCAAAACATTCGGTTAATGGTTATAACTCTTCCTAAAAAACTTCCTTTTATTTACACAGTAAACACTATAAGGCTGGTATTATTCCCAAAAAAAGGAAATATTTGGAGGGATTTTATTAAGGTATTTTGGTATGGTTTCTCAGATGTAAAGGGTTTTAATGTGTGAATAAATGATGAAAGGATGTTCCCTTCCATATGTTAAGGGGAGGGGCACTCTTGGAATTACCTAAAATATTAAATTGATGAAAATTAATTTTCAGGAAAAAGGATAAAAAATGATATAATTCAAATATATCATGATTATGTGTTGAAATAATATCATCCTATACAATTTTTACATGTTTAGATTAGGTTTTCATCCTTATCTCTTTAAATGGATAATATTTAATATTTTTGAACAAATAAAAGTAAATTTACAGAGGATAGTATTTTTAGGAATTATTAATAATTTAAAAAATATTTTTTATTACAACATAATAGTAATGTAGTTTTTTGAACTATTCATTTAATTTGATTTTGAAAATGACATAAAAGTAATAGAATTATAATAAAATATATTAAACCCACTATAATATGTTATTATTATCTAAAAAATTTATGGGATATAATAATTCGTTCAAATTATATTACTTTTAACATTTTTAAAATCAATTGTTTAATTTTTCTATTAATAGAATAAATACACTGTCCGCGTCGCATATGAATTTAAGGAAATTTTTTTCAGGTATAAAATTAAAAATAAATTACCATGATAAAAAAACATTTATATTTAAAATAATTATTTATAATAAGACATGAATTTTCTTCATCTCTTTCAAAAAATATATTATAAATAAAAAACAAGAAAGGGAGATTTTTGACTTTTTCATTTCGTTTAATATCATAAAGGTAAAAATCAAATAAATATGGCACTAGGTTTCCATGTTTTATAAAATATTCTGGAAATGGATGAAATAAACTCATTAAATACAATTAGGGAATGTTTTATGGTTATTTGAAGTCCTAATGCTATTATTTTTAACTCTAATTACCCAATTTACCTCAGTGTGGTGACAATTATTTACTATAGATACTACTCATAATGGAAAAAGTAAAAGGGGTTATTTAAAAAAATTGGACCAAATGATTAAGAATATGGAATAAATTATTTAATATTTATTTTATATAATTTTCATAATTTCATTAAATATAAAAACATAGTACGCAATGAAAAATAGTTTTTTAAGAAAACTTCCTTTTAAGTATAAAACAATTTTATACGCAATTCTAGTAAAAATTTCCTTAGAAAGAAAATAACTGAATTATTTATAGTCAAATGGAAATAATTAAAATTTTAAACTAATCCAATAGAGAATTTTAATTTTTAGATACTTTAAAATAAAGTAAATGTATCAATAAAAATGATTATTTTCACTATTCATTGAAAAATATTACTTTTTAGAAAAATATCAAAATTTAAACAAAAGATAATTTTTATTTATTGATTTAAATAATGACATAATTTTTATAAAATAAAATTCATAAAATGTTGAGAAACTAATTATAATATTTTCTCAGAAAAATTAATAAACCCGATTTTTGAAGAAAACATATTTTTGAATAATAAAATGACTTTACTAAAAATAAAGTAGTAATTTTTTAGGAAATTATCAATAGATTTATATTGAGAAAGAAATTTATATGTATTTAATAAAATAGTTAATCCTCTTCATAACACCAATTTAATGTCTAGGTTATAATAGTTATATTTAAATAATAATATTTCACTATTTGTTTAGGCTCGATGTTGTTTGTTGTATATGCTATAGAACATAATTTTAATTTTAAAAAAATGAAGTGTTACTTTATTCACCCATTAATAAATTTTAACCTTCAAATTTCAAATTAAAAAACTATGGTGGGAATAGGTAAGGGTACTTATTCTTCATGGATTCCACTATTTCCCATGTTTCCTCCTTATATTTATGGTTTTGACATAATACTTTGACTAAGTGAATTGTATAATTGAGTAAAAATTATCTTTATGGTACATGATCATTTCTAAGTTCTCCTAATAAGAGAGATCCTTTTCCTTATTTACCACATTTTGATTTAGTAGATGTAAGGGATCTATTTTGTACTTCATCATTATGAATACATGGAATACATCATGTACTAAAGATAGGGTTGGTGGGACTACTATTCGACAGACTATAGTTCCAATGGGATCATGAAAATCAAAGGGGATGATGTACCTAGGACTTAGATTTCAATTACTCTCAAATACCATTACTATTATCTAGGGATATTTTTGTAGAAAAACCTTATTAAGGACCATAAACTCCAGGTCTCATCGAAAACTATCAAAATAGACCTTCCGTCAACTCTGAAGATCCTTGATGTGTTATTGAATAGTATTGAACTTTTATACCATTTCCCCAACCATTTAAGGTCCCAAAATCTTACATTTTACATCTTAATACTAACATGTAGGTGTTCTACATATCTCCCCATAAAGGTATTCATAAAGGTCCATTTGGATGCTTGAGTGAAAGATATTATTATAGAAGAACCCAACAAGAGGAAGATGTTGATACCATCCTCCTTTTAAGTCCATTGAGCATGATCTAAACATGTATTTGAGGAACTACATGAAATTTCAGCTATTACAGTGGATCTATACCTATATTTTGGAAAAACATATTGGTATACGCACCAAAAAGAGAGCCTATACTAATGGTTTGGACAAACTATTGGTATATGTGATATCTATACAAACGGTTTTGGTAAAAACATTAGTATATGTACCATAAAATGACCCAATTCCTATTGTTTTGGATAAACCATTGGTATAAGTGATAGCTGTACCAATATTTTGGCCAAAAAATTGGGTTGGATATAATAAAAACCCTATTCCAATACCTTTTCCAAAACTATAGGTATTGTTCCCAAAAATCTTAATACCTATACCAAGCATTTTTAAAATATTTGGTATAAACCTATACTAATGATTTTGGAAACTATTGTTATAGGTATTTGGATTTTTTATGAATTCTTTTAACAAATAACATTGAATACATCAAAATTTCAATTACTATTAAATATAAATATAAATATAAATTTATCATATAATTTTCACAAATGTCATTGTATATTTACGGTTAGGTTGTTGAAATATAAGTCATAGGTGTTGTGATCAAAATTATTAAAGAATTTATTTTCAATTACCTATAACAATGGTTTTAGAAAACGTTTTTATAAGAATTTAATTTGACTAATACCAACAATTTTGGAACCAATGGTATATCCCACCTATACCAATGTTTCCCCAAAACGATGGTAATACCACTTGTATAACTTTATATTGATAAAAGATAATCCAACAACCCTCTAAACCATTGGTAAAGCCTATAATAATGTTTTGGGGGCCTATAAAAATGGTTCCAAAACATTGGTATATGATTTGTTTTCTAGTAATGAGTGTATGGAGAGTCTTCTTAGATTGGACATCAGTTTGGGGGTGACAACCTGTACTGATGTTCAACTTAGTTTTTTGAACATATTGGTTAATTTTGCAGAATTTGGAGATAAATGTCAGATCCAAATCATATTCAATCAATAATGGTGTTCCATGTAGCATCACCAATTATCTTATTTATAACCTAGAAATATGATCAAGTAATAGGTCCTCTAAAATTATAATGAAGTGAGTAGTCATCATAAGGTTATGCACTACAACCCATATAGAATTATTTCCTCTTTATATATTTGGAAGACTAGTGACAAAGTCTATGTTTAAGTTTTCTCATTTCCATATAGGTACGAGTAATGGTTGCATCACCCCCTTATAATTCAAACATTTATCCTTCACTTACTGACATAATGGGATAGTCTTAAAGAATGATTATCATATTTGTTTCAATATTTTAAGCTAGATATTATTACTCATAAAGAAATAATACCAATTCTTGAGAAGAATATTATAAGAGAAAATGATCCTACTCTTTACTCTCATACAAAATCCTAGGATGATATAGGATGTAAATATTGATCTACCTCTCACAACCGTTGATGTTCGATTTATACAAGGATAGATAATCCATTACCAATAAAGAATAAAACTCCACTAAAACAAGAAAGACATAATTTATTGGGATATTTTGTTCAAAAACATTGATTTGGGAGGGATTAAGTACATGGGATGTAATAATTACTCTATTTTAAGTTTTTATAGATAGATCAACACTCATGTTTTGAGGTAGTGTTTGAATAGTTCTAATAAAAATCAAAGATATTAAAGAATGAAAATAACCAAAATAAAAAGTACGTTCACTATTATTAAATGGATAACTAGTACACTTATCACCAAATAGTAATTGGGATCCACCTCAGTAGTAGTGATAACATATTCCCTTATGTGTTATCTAGGTCTTAAAGGTTTTTTGGTGGATTTTCTTCGAAAAGTATTTTTGTTAGGGTGTTTTGTAGAATAATTTCTATGTTCTTAGGAGTTGAAACACTACACCATTGGATGAGTGTTGATCGAAACATTCTTTCCTTATACCATATTCACAGGTTTCCTCATCTCCCCTCAACATTTATTATCCCAATTCACTATTTTCCACACTTGAATTATCTCCCATTTCCCATCTTACAGTTTCCAGGATGGTTCTTCCAACACATTTGACACATGTTGGGGTTTCATTCTTCCATGATATTTATCTGTTGATCCTCCCAAAGAAAACCCCAATTTACTATTTTTATCTATAGGTACATGATACCACTAAGAGTCTCCAATATCCATATAAACCTTGTGGTCACAAATGAATATATCATTGTATATGTTGAAGTCTCAATGTGAAAAATATTTTCATGGCCTTGGATTTAATTCACTAAAAAAGGATAATACCATAATTTTGGAATTGGTGATGAAGATGGAGGCATAACATGAAACCCTTGTGAATTTTTCTTATCATGACCCAATAGACTAATATTAATTTTTATTTAGTATGATGAACTTTCTATCCATTTTAAGAAATATTATTTGTAGAAAATATTCAGTTATTTATTTTCATAATTTCATCCCATTCTATGGAATAAATATCCTCTTTGGATTTTGTTTTCTTGATAAGTGTCCACCACTGATCAGCTTCCCCCTCCATGCGATAAATGACCATAAAAATATCCCCTTATTTTGATAATTAATGGATATAGATATATTCTCAAGGGAGTTAATACATTGTTCCACAATGAGGGTATTTGAAGATCCATTAAAGGTAAGAGGCCATTATCATATAAAAAACTCAACTATAACTTTGTGATTCTTAATAGAAGGTTGACATTATGCATGATTCAAGTTACTATTCAAAGAACGATTCATCTTAGATATTAATTCTATTAAGTTCCTAGAAATCACACCTATAAGGTTATTTATATCATTATGGAAATATTCACACTGTCTATCACATTTCTTGTTGGCACAATTACTTTTATTTATATTAATTAACTAAAAAATAAAAACAATATACTAATATATTAACTAATAAACATACTAACGAGAAACTTATGAAAATAGTAAGAATAAATTATAAATTATAAGTGTATTATAACCTACATGTTTTTAGGTTTCACTCTAGAAAATCCATGTTAATTTTCCTATAAGGGATTTTAACCTAAAATTTTCTTGGTTCATATAGATTTTATGAATTTAAAAAGAATATCCCCCAGGATTGTCAAATGTAGGGTGAAACAAGGGATATTTTTTAGTTCACTAGGTTAAGATCAATTAAATTACAAATGTTCTATTTTTGGGGTTATTACACCTAGGTATATCTATTCTAGAGCCACATATACATTTAGTATCTAGACATGGATGTAATTTTTTGGAAACCGCTCACTTTATACTTTATCAAAATGCTAAGATATTTTCCTACACATAAACCTATCTCTTGGGTAAACAATAAATTATTCTATTCCTAATACCCTAATATTTAAAACACCTAAATATGATAACAACTATATGACCCAATCCTTTTTATAAAATCAATTATATGATTTTCCACATAATTATCCATTAAATACAAAAAAAAATCAAAAGGTCTAGTTTCATTGGAATGTTAAGTACATAAAACATCGACATGAAAATAAAAAATCATTATTTTAATCTCTATATTGATATCCTAATTACATATGATCTCAAAATCCTCCGTGGGATAACTTGAGAAACACATAGACAAAAGGGGTGAGCTAAAAAACCTAATAAGTGGATAAACATGATAAAGAAACATAACATGTGAGTCAAATGTATAGAATTATATCATAAAAGATAAGAATAATGAGAAATAAAATCATATAATAAAATAATGAAAATGGTTTAATAATATCATGGAAATATAGAAAATTTTGATGTTTCACAAAATATGACATAAACCTAAGTCAAGGCCAACTGCCATGAATAAATAAATGGTGGTTGGAGTCCCATCATAGATTAGGTTAACTCCCTAATCCCATACATAACGTATCATGAGATAGAAACATTTACAAATAAATTTGATCACTATAGAGGAAAAATCATCATAACATATACATGCTTATTTTTTCTGCACAAGGAAATGAATCATAAGGGATAAATATAAGAGTTACCTGTAGAAAGAAATGGGTTGCATAATCTTTCCCCTTATAAAATAGATTTAATTTTCATAAATATTACAAAGATAAAAAGGAATTAAATATTATAGAAATTAATATCTTATTATTAATCATAGGTATCAAAATAAGGTGTTAATTTGGGAATAATGACTATAATGATCATTTCATAAAAGGATTAAGGGATAGAAAGGCTCCCGTTAATCTGTTAAGATTTTAACGAAAGAATTTTGTGAAATTAACTTAAGGAATATATTACACCATAAAATGAATGTAAAATAATATTTTAATATATTTAAGAGACATATATACATAATTTATAATAAACACAAAATAAAAAATGGAGAGAGAAAGTGATTTAGAGAGAGAATGGTCACAACCTGAAGAAAAAGGGTTGTTTAGAGAGATCCCTTACTTTAAGTATCATATTTCATCATAGACATTTGAAAATACTATATAATAAATTTTTATTTATTATAAAAGAATTATAGAACAATTATTATATATATAATACTACATATAGCTTCGTTATAACTTCTTACGAGCCATTTATGAACAAATCTTTATAAAAATCAGTGTCCCGGGTGACAACTACTTGGTTTTTCATGTTTGTTTTGGCATGTAAGTATCAATATTTATAAATTTATATTGATTAAATTATATAAATAATTTTAAATATGATATTAATATCATACATATTATTATATATATTTATATATTCTTCCATAAAATATAGAGATAAAAAAATGAATTTCACTGTACATGGTGACAATTGGCCAGATGTACAAATGAATGATGTTTCCATTTTTGATGGAAAGAAAGAAATAAAGTTAAATGATAATTAAAATTTAATAATAATAATAATATCTTAAAAAAATTATATTTATTAAATACATCATTATAATCATTCGCGATAGGTGGTGATGGAAAATGAATTACATCAGTTCGTGAGGTGGTAGTCCACCATACACTCGAATGTAGATTTTGTTTCCCATATGATGGAAGAGGTGATGGATATAAGTTATTAAATTAAAATAATAACATATTAGTATATGAGAAATAATTTTTATATTATTTAATAATATGTTAATATTATTTTGATGAGGTAGAAGAAGAAATAAAACTATAATATTTTGTTAGAGACTATACCTCTTATCTAGAGAACATCCTTTTATTTACACCTTAAACCCTATAAGGTTTTAATTATGCAAAAAAAATATCTCTAGAACATGGGTATGTATTTTAGGAATTTATTTTAGTAGTTTTTTTCTTGAAATAAAAGGCTTTTTATGTCTATAAAAAATAGTAGAGAATGTTCCCTTTTATAAGCAAAGGGAGAGGCACTCTTGGATGCACTTAAAATATTAAATTAATATATAGTTATTTTCCTAGAAAATTGAACACAAATGATATAATTATAATATAGGCTGAATATGGTTTAAATAATATCATCCAACAAAATATGTACATGTTTATATCATGTTTTTACCATATTATCTATGTTTCGTTGCTTGTTAACCCTTTCGGAGAATTACAACAATATAGTTGATTTTAATATTTAGGGGTCAATATAGTTTCTTTAAAAGACATATTATCCCATAAATGGATCATAGTAGATATTTTTTATCATATAAAAATAAATTGGCCTAATATTGGATTTTTAGTAATTTTAAATCAATTAATAAAATATTATTTATTATAAAATAACATTAATGTAATTTTTGAACTATTAATTTTATTTGATATTTAAAACAACATTAAAACAATGGAATTAAAATATAATACATTAAAACTTATATAAAATGTTATTATTATCTAAAAAATTAATGAAAAAAATATTCATTAAAATTATATTACTTTTAACATTTTTAAAATCAATTATTTTGTTTTCCTAATAATTGAATAAATTTTTGTTTATATTGGGTAAACATTTAATATAACTATTTCAACCTAAAATGTTAAAAATAAATTACCATGATAAAAAAATAATTTATATTTCAAATAAGTATTTACAATTGAACATTTGTTGTCTTTATCCATCTCAAAAAATAATATATAATTTAAAATTAATATAGTGACAATTTTGAATTTATATTTTCCCTAAATATTATATAGGTCAAAATAAAATACACATGGAAACACGTTTACATATTTTATAAATTTAGATGTAAATGGAAGAAATAAATTTATAACATATAATAATGTAAAGTCTTATGGTCATGTATACCAATATTAGAACTAGTCTTGAGGAGTCGATCCATTCTGTTATCTAACAACTCATCCCCAGATGTGAAATTTTAACTTTTATTTATAGATGTTTTTTGTTTTAATTAATGTTAATTTGATTTTTTGATGGTTGGTTTGATGAATTTAAGGTTTCCATTCAGGAAAAATGTGTAATTTTCTTAAATAGAAAAAATATTAGAGGATGATTTTTTGTATTTACATTGTTCTTGATATTTTTTATATAAAATAATAGTTATTTTTTATACTAATTAGATTATTAGTGATTTATTTGGGGTAATTATGATATATTTTAGAAGGTGTTTATGCTTAGTGAATTTGATTTGAATATGTTATATATTGTGAATTCATTGAGGTATGGGCTCAGGAAGGGTGGATTTTCTTTTAAAATGATTTATAACCATTTTATATAATTTTTAAATGAGTTTTTAAGGTTCTTGAGTTTGTATTGATTTTTTTTATAAATTTATCAAAGATTGGTGATTCCATAGGTGAGGCATTCAATGTAATTTGTTAAATGTAGTGATGTAAGTATCACCGTACTGTAGATCAAGATTTGTTAGAGGTTGAGAATTGAGAATTTGGTAATTTTAAAAAGGTGGTTGTGAGTAAAAAGTTATTTTAGAATTTTTATAGATTTTAAAAAGTATAATTCCCTTTTCTATAGGTTTAAAAAATATTTTTCCAGTTTTTAAAGATAGTAGTGAATTTCTAAAGTGTTCATTTTTGTATTTAAAAATTATATGTTAATTGATTTTGATTTCAAATGAAGTGGTTATTTTCAAGATTGATTTTATTTTTTTGGGTTCATTCCCTTATTATGTTTGAAATGTTCCCTTTTTGGATTTTAATGATGTGTTTCTATAATTTCATTTCATGATATTTTTTTCCATCTTCAGATATTGGTTCATCTGTCAATTTTTTTGTGTGTTATGTGTATTATATATTTCTTCCCCCAAAGAATGTCAACATGAATCCTTAAAAGGTATAAATAGATGAATTTATATGACCTAGACCCTAGTTAATTATATTTTTTTTGTGTATAAAATTCATGTTGTTTAGGTTATAAGTAGTTGAAAGAGACCTATTTTACGACGAGTGACATATTATGCTTGAGAATTTCAATACCAAACTCCACTTATAATCATAAGGGAGTAGATTCCTTCAAAATAAGAGGCATGGATGAAGAATAATGAATAAATATTGTATCAAATTGATATTACTTTGTGTTTTATGGTATTATTTGAAACATTAATTATTGAAGGTCACAATTGGAATTTGTTGAATTATTTCATTCATAATAATCCATTGTTGGACAAGTCAAGGGATAACTTCAAGGAATTTTTTATTCAACTGTTCTACCTTGAATCCATCAAAGTGGAGAAGGATATGAAGTTTTAATATATCCCACAGGGTGATAAATCTATGTTGGAATATGATGGGTGTTTCTCCATGTTAGTTTCATATCTACCTGAAATATCCTAAGATGATATCCAAAAGGCTCAAAAATTTATAAAGGGTTTTCACCCAAATTTCCAATTGGAGTTACCATTATATAAAAATCCCACCGATTTGGAAATAAGGAATCTATCCACGTAAATAGAGGCCCATACTTCTTTTTCCATGGGAGAAAATGTCGTTTCCTCCATTCTATAGGGTGGTTTAGAGTGGTAGAGTGGTGTGAATAGGGAGTAGGCCAAACCAGGTTAGGATGGTAGAGATGATATAAAAGGACCATCTATATTTTATTCTTTAATAACCACTAGGTGTTGAACCTAGTGTGCTATCACTAAATAATGCCATCCCCCAAGATGTTAAAATTTCAATAATCTTTTTGTATGGGTTGGACATCTTCAACAATTCTTGAAGGTTTTCAAAAGAAGTATTGTAATGCAATAATTTGAAAATTTCTCTTGAATATGTGTTTTTTTAATTTAATTATCCCTTTTAGGTGGCCTTCCATATGGTGTTTTGACAATGGATAATGGTTATTTTTTTATAGTGGAATGTCTTATGGTTTTGGAAATCATTTTTTCTGAGTGGTGTAGGCGGTTAATGTTCTGTGTGAGTGTTATAATTGTTTGATTATAGAATCTGGAAGGAATATTGAGGCTTACCTTTATCCTTACCCTTAAATTTTAATATAAATTTTTGAATCCCATGAGATATTATTATATTTTTAAATGATGGGGAGACCCCCTAGTGAGTGGTTTCATATCTGGGGAGTGGAATCTTCCATTATGGGATCTTTATCTTCCCCCTACCAACCCCAAAATATGAGATTGATTGAGTTTATTTTGAATTATATAGGACATTTGGGTGTGTATTCAATCATTGGATATTGATGAGTATATTTTATTATTGTATTAAGTATGAGTATAATTTCAAGATTATTTTATTGAGTTATAAATTTGTAAGGACCTTTTGAGGTTATAAAGTGGGATGATGAAGAGAATTTTGACACCCATGGATTCAATTTTTGGTAAAGAATTTACCATTTATCCATTTTAAATATTATTCTATTATTTATTCGTTTTTTGGGATTTTTTTGTATTTTTATTAAACTAAATTACTAGAATACACTAAGTGACACCACAACCGAGGAAGGTAGAAATATAACCTGACCATTTCATATAGGAATGTTTTTTGGGACGTTGTGTTATGCGATAATCAATGGAGGAAACACTGTGACTCATCTTATCTAGTAGAGGTGTGATCCAAGGAGGTGCGTCACATTTTGACTAAGGGAGGTTTCATTTCGACTCACCATAGGTAGTTAGTGGTATTTCTTGTAAGTATGTAATGAAATTATAACAGTATTTCATGTTTTGACCTTATTTTTCCAGAATGTTTTTCAAAATTATTCTTTTTTCCCTTATGTGATTTTAACATATTCCTACATATTTTATTCCCATTCATGTGACATAGGCATCCCAACCATGTATAGATCTACCCCTTTATTCCTTTATAATTTCTCTGGCTTTTAATGGGTTTCCACAAGTTAAACTATTAATTTATTATGGATTTGTTTTCATATATTATTATTATCTTCTATTTTCTCCCTATAATGGTCATGGAGATTGAGGGTTTCTTGTTTTATGATTTTTACAGAGGCTTTATTCATGTTAAGTCAGATTATGATCTTTTAAGGTTACACCCTTTCATATTTTTGTGGACTAATACCCCCTGTTAGTTGAATAATTGAATATTTTTAGTTTCCTATTTACAATTACTTTTTTATAAAACTATAGAAGATTAGTTATTTAAAATGATGTTTTCAAGATTATTAATCTGAATTTTTATGACCATGACTATCATTTGATTATTTTTAATGAATTTCACTGAAACTACTAGTAGAATTAATTTTATTTCTGACTTTTAAAATTTTAATTTCTAATATAGTAAATGTCTCTCAATATATGAGTTTTATGAAAGGACTAGAGTGGGGTTTTAATGAAATGTTTAAAAAATATTTTATGAATAAATCATTATTAGCTTTAAAGAATTTATAACCATGTTTGGTAACTTAGACCTTGGTGGAGAAGGATGTTTTCATATATGATGTATTTCATAAAATTTTTTAGTGAGATTTAATGAAAATGGGAGATTTCTATATTTAATGGCCCATTTTTAAAATTAGGATAATGTTTTCACTATTATATTAAACCCTTTTTTACGATCCCCTTTATTATAATTATTTTTTAAATGTGATATGGTATAAATTTATATTTTTTTCAAAGTCATATTATTATAATCTTTCGAAGGATATGTTTCTTTAAAGAGGTGTTATAGGTGAGTCATGAGTTTATGCCTTTCTTATTATCTATCCATCATGATATGTATGTATATTGACTTTATTGATCACCTGTTTTTGATATCATGGGAAACCATGGGTAACTATGTGGGAGTTTAGGTGATGTTACTACACTTATTATTATTATTCATTGACTAGGTCACCTTGTGAAATGTTTGTGTTGTACCTAGGGTTGGGTTATTTTCCCCATGATCATGGTGTTTTACTATGTGTATGTTTTTATAGTATTTTAGCACACTATGGTTTCCTATTTATATTCCCATGGACTATGTTTATTGTTTTTCATGTTCATATTTACCTCTCAAACATTGTTTTGATTTAATAATTCCAAAGGAACATGGTTTGAATTATGAAATAATTATTATCATTTTGAAGTATTTATTTGTATTGTAAAAGTGATTTGGGATGATTAAAATGTGAATTTTGATTGTTTTCTACCCAAATTAGTTTAAAAAAACTATATTTTTATATTGAAATTTGTTTTCCTAAATATGAATGAAACTTTTCTATCAAAATGGTCCATCATTTTATGTTCAATGTTCTCATTCATGAAGGTTTATAAATCTATAATTTTATTATATAAATAATCTTTGTTCTTTTATGAAGTGGGAAACACCATTTTTTATTGGATTTAAAAAATGGAAAATGGACACTTTGGTATATTTTATATTTCAAACTAGTGTACACATAATTATTCTCAAAATTAAATGATAATGTGTTTATAATAGAATCCAATTGTGAATTTTTATCTCACACACTACATATACACTTTATGTGTGTATGTAGTCTTGTATTCATCATATTAAAGGTTAAGAGGATTTTTGGATCTCAAAAGTGACTAGGATGTTAGTTTAGTTTTGATGAATGTGAAGGTGAATTATTTTCTCATTATATAGGGTAAATAGTATAATTGTTTAATTTTTGGTTTATGTTTCATTTGGATATGTTTTTTATGTCATCAGGTATAATTCCATAATAGATTGATTTTATCCCATGTCATCATTTTTTATTTTATTTGTTTAACGTTGTAATTTCAGTGTATTGTTTGGGGTTGTGTCAATTTGGGATTTTATTTCTATTTATTATTTGATGTTTTAATATTTATAATTTTAAAACTACTTGTTCATTATGCATGGTTTTCCATCATATATATTGGCCATACTCTAATTTTGGGTTGATTTTATTTTCTTTATATTCTACATGGTGAAATAATTCCCATGTCGAGGAAGTTTGATGAAATGATTCTAGATTCTAGCCCATGGTTATCGGGAACTCATTTTGGTCCTTGTGGAGAACCAACTTCAGTAATGAATCATGGTTGCTTAGGTTGGTTAATTACACAATAATGGTAATGTGATTTAATAAAATAAAATAAAATCATTATGAAAATTATATTTTTAGTAACAAATAACTTTATTGAAATTATTAATTCACATACTCATTATTATTATTTTTTCTATTATTTAAATGTGAAAATATATTTTCTAATCAGAGGATTAATTGAAAATGACTATTCAGTTCAACCTATTGGTTTTTATACAAATGTAAAAGAATTATTTATTTTCTAGGTTTTATAAAAAATGTGATAAAATAACATTAAATAAAATTATATCCAATGTTTTATTATATGAATGATTACCATGAAATTAATGATAGTATTATAGAATTATAAATTTACTTGAAAACTCATTGGAGGAATTTTTTTATTATTGTTTTTTATTCTGAAGAAATATTTCTTACTCAAATATGAATTTAAAATTTTAATATGTGACATTTTATGGTGACTATACACATAGATATGGATGATATTGGTGGTAATTATATTTTTCTAGACATCTAATTTATCAAAACTATCCACGTAGTGTTCTTATATTTTCAAGAAATGGATATAATGAATTTAACTAAAAATTTTACATCATGTAATTTTTTTTTCAAATTAAATAGAACTTATTTTAAATGGAGATAAACTCCTTAATCCTCAATTTTCTGGAAAAAATAAAAATAAAAATAAAAATAAAAAATATTATATCCTTTCATTTTTTACTATTTATATATGCTTATTTTAGAAATTTCCTTCAGATATATCTATGTGAAACAAGATTAGATCATATAATATTCATGTAAATAATTTTGAGATATTCTTTTGGGAAATATTGATTAAATAATAACATAGGATATGTTTGATCAAATTCATGCTATAAAATATAATGAAAGTACATGAATGATAATTTTTTATACAAGGTTCATTAGAAAATCTATTATTAATTATTGATAACACTTATATTAGATATCATTGATAACAAGTCAAAATATAATAAAAGTAAAATTTTATGAGCCTTTACTGACCACGAGAAAAAATTTCTAAAAAACTAAAGTTTTAAAGCCCAATTTACATTTCCCTTATTCATAAAACCTTATACCCCAACCCATTATGGGCCCCCTTAACCTTATTTTTTTTATAATCATCATTTTTCATCACCCATTTTCATTCCCACCCAACATCATTCATGTCTAATGATTTTCCCACTAATTGTTCACATATATTTCAACCTTCTTCTTGTAAAAAATGTGCCACCTCCACCACTTCAATCCACTGATCACATGGACTAACCTAAAACAAACAATCAAATTTTTTTGTATCCTCTCCCCCACTTAAACCACTATTTTAAACCTTTATATCACTATTTAAAACTTAAAATATTAGTTTCCAACCCATATCCACCAAAAATAGAATAATAGTAAGTGTCCTCATGGATTATTTTTATTATAGATCGTTTGATGTAAAAATTAGTTCTGTTCATCACATGTAACACAACTTAATTTTAGAAACTAATTAATTTAATATATAGTTATATTTATATTATTTACATAGAAATATCCTATTAAATTATTTCCTTTGATTATTGTTATTAAAATAAATGATTTTAGTTAATTATAATTATATAAATATTCATTATATTTTCATAAAATATGAATGAATTGAGGGAAAATATAGTTCTAAAACATGGAATGCATTTTAATCATTGACATACTACACATCTATTAGGAATTAAATAATGAGTATAATTTATATAATCTTGTTAAAATATTTAAAGTAAAAAAATTTAAAAAATTATTTTCAATTCAAATATTTTTTAAAAACTATATTTTTTATTTTATAAACAATAATTTTCAATGTCGATGGTATAACAATATCTCATTTCAGGATAATTACATAGCTATAGTTCAACGAATTTTAACATACCAATTTTAAAAAAATTTATAAGCATTATGCACTAATATTATTTTTTTAACCATTTCAATAATTTTTTATTCGCTAATTGAATTTATCCATTTACACCCTTTTGGATTATTGTAACAATGTCTTATAAAATAAATTAATTTTTTTGGGCAATTGTTTGAGAAATATAATGCATAATAATTTAAATAATATAGTATACTATATATATGTAATATCCAATAAATAATGTTAAGGGTGTACTATAATTTATTTTTCAGTCATATATTTTCACATATATTAATTTAAAGTATTGAAATACTATTAATAGTATACAAACCAGACCATTATTTTTAAGGAATCAAATGTAATTGAAATTAACATATCTTTTCATATTTTTAATCATTTTCTTGGCCCTGACTAATGATCAAAACCGAATGGAGATAACTTAGCATATGGTTATTAATTATATATTTTTTATTTATAATAATTTTCATAATTTTTATATGGTTTCAAAATATAGATATTAATATTCATATATGGTTTATTAATGAAAATACACATGAAAAAATGTTTTTATTTAAAAAACATAACATAAAATCATGGTATTCTATATCTTTTACATTATATAATACATTAAATTAATATAAATTTCATATTTTCTTTAATTAACTCAATTCATTTCTTTTTATCACATCAAAGATTTTATATTTAAAAACTGTAAGGCATGATACGTATATACATATATATATATATAAATAAATAAATATATTTATTAATTTATAATTAACAAAATAAAAAAAATATTAGAATAAAATATATAACATTTTTTATCTTCAATCATTCATTTTATATGTCTTAATATTAATTATAGGTTTAAGAATCAAATTAATGATATTTATTTGTATTTATCATTATAATTGTTTAAATATTATTCAAAATGAATATTGTATTTGTGGGAATGTTACATGTTTCACTATAATATTTTATTCTTTTTTATGAATAAATATATTTACATTAGATAAAATTATATTTCAAATTTGATATTTAGGGACAATTTTAATGCTATTAGGCATTTTATTGAATTCACTAGTTGATTTAAATGAGAGAATATCATATTTATGGGAGGAAAATGTTCCAAAAACAATATTATACATACGATATTTAAATGGAACACTTATTTAATATCATATTTGAAAAAAATATTAATAATGAAACATTTTATGGGGAAGTGGATACAAGATGTCAATGAATAAAAAATAGTGAAATAGATATTGATGTTTCTAAAAAAGAATATATGATTGCAAATAAAAGTGACATGATATGTGGTATGTAACCTTATAGAATTAAAATTAAAATCAATGAGACTAGTAAGAGAATTCCATGCATAAGTGTTAATGAAAAATATCTAAATTTATTTGAAATATTTGTTGATAAATGAACCAAATTGTATCTTTCATGGAAATGTTTTAGTAAACTATAATTTATCATGGATATATTACACTTTTTTACATTCAATAAATTATTGTACACATAATTTAATATTTTTTTGATGTTATTACAAAATTTTATTTTCATTGGAATTGAGAATGTAGATTTCTGTTACCACAACTTATTATTTATCAAAAACATAATATTCACTTATGATAAAATGTATGCATATCCCAACAACTATATATTATTTATAAAATTTATTTACATATTTTAATCATGTATTAGCAATAAATATTAAAGGTAATAGGATTATAATGTATCTTATAGATAGTAAATTCATTTTTTATCATTTTGAACTTCATGAAGAATATCATTGTAACTAAATTAATTTATCACTAATTAAATCCCATTTTACCTCTTTCTACTCTTTTTTTGGGTTATGCCTTACTTGGGTGAAGGATAGTGGTCTTTAGAATCACGATGATTCTTTACAAGGAATTGGTGACCATCGGGTGGAACAATGCCATTTCCAACAAAACCATGTCGTAGAGGGCCGAGAAACATTGTAGTGAGAAGTGACTACACCATAAAAGTGTGGTGGATTAATGGAAATTCCACAAATACATGAGATGATTCATAGTGAATCCAACCATGGGGGTTTCTCCATAGGACATGACCATATAGTATTGTCCAAGAGGGTTACATCATGGTGTCAGAGAACTTGTTATAGATATCTTATATATGTTGGTTTAAGATAGATGGAGATGATTTGTGCTCATCCTTTTTCTTCTGTTGTCATTTATTTTAATAGGATACTATGAAATTTAAACAAGGATATCAATTTTAGTGTCTACATAAACCACTTTATTACACTCTTTCTCCTCATTATTTTCACTATAGAGCTTGATTCTCACACATTTCACTCTACACTACATATTTTGTGGTGCAGTGGTTCATGTAGACACTAAAAATGTCCTTTCTTTTCTACATAATCCTTTACAATTTTATTCTGCACCGTAATCCTAATCCATATTCCATAGTGACCCTATTTTAGTTCACCTTGGACTATTGAAGCCACACCCCTACATCGTGGTGATCGACCCTATGTCATGGTCATACACCCTGCACTATGGAGCATTAAAATGTGTTATGGTAGTTACCTTCTAAACACCACCATGTTTTATCCCATAACTTGCACTGAGTTTCCCCCCAAAATTTATAGATATCCTCCTTCTCGATACCTCATTCTCTTTCTTCAAGCTTTTCGATGACCAACCTTTACATGGAATAAAAACTTGTACTAGTTAATTTGTGAACATAGTACAAGTGATGACACTGTTGGATATCCATGACATTAACATCAACAACATAAGGTAGGAAACCCTTTAATTTATCATATTTTTTATTATAGGTCGCAGAAATTATTTATGGGTGTGAGTGTAGACCAATGAGAAAAATATGATTGATGCTTAATCACATGATGTGTGTGTGTAGCCTTTGATATGTGATTGGGATATTTTCATATGATCTATGATGATTATGATACTTGATTATGTGATGTAATGTTTGATATGTCATATGTATTTGTATCATATGTTCTATTCTTCCAATCTAATACATTTGAGCATACAGGTTTGGCCTATCTAGTTAGCATGTGAGATGTGACACATATTTATGTATGCATTGGATGAAAAGTGATATTTTTCAGAATTTTAATACCATACAATTAAAAGGTATTTTTTATACCTAGAGTGGGCATGTACTTAGTCTACTATAGTTGGTGGGATGTGTCACATTCATGGGACTATCTATATAGAAGGGGTTTTCTAGGCCATGGTTTTTATGTGATATTTGAAGTTTTCTTGAGGATACCAACTTAAAGGGTATGTGTTATAATTTGGGTTAGTATGTACTTGGACTATCCATGATGGTAGAGTGTATCATATTCTTGGGGATATCCACTCAAGAAGGTTGTTTTTGTATAGTTACCAATGTTCTATCGACATTGCGATGAAGCATGTATGTTACTTTGGATAGTTTCAAAGTAGATAGAGCTAGTTTTCTAGGACCTAAAATATTTTCTATACTTGGGTTATATATTGTTTTTTATATATTTACCTTTTTATGATCATGGAATGAACATTTATATTTTATCCATTGATGTTAAGGGTCATTGGTGGTGTCCTACTGAGTCTTGTACTCACACCCTACTCGAGAATTTTGGTGTGTTTCTTGATTTCAAAAGAGAAGGTCAAAGGACCTTTGGTATATGGTTGAGAAGGTGGATCTAGAGTATATGGACATTGTTTTATGTAGTTCAAGAAGCACATCTACTACTTTTATTCATACATGTATCTTGGATCATTATTGAGTTTTAGTTTTTCTATCATTTATGCCATAACAAGTTTCAAAATGTTCACTCTATTTATTATATTATATTATATTATTTATTATTTGAGATATGAAATGAAATAGAGGGTATATTCTCCCCACATATGGACTTATACTATCCTGGTCAGTTAGCAGTCCCTTGTATATAGGGAGGCACACATGTGGTCATGTGGCACTCTAACATGGACCTCGTGGTTCGGGACAGGATGTTAGAAAATTGAATTATTTCGCCATCTTCAATAACTTGTCTTTATATTTTTCTTTGATTTGGGATATAAATAGATAGGATTTAGGATTATTGGGTCTCAATCAGGGGAACTATGTCAATATCTTATCATCACTATATGGTGGACCTCTAAATCTCTATAATGTGAAGAAATTATGTTTTACAATAACCATTGATTATATTCTTCTATAGTGATGCACATAGTGATAATATGAAATTTATAGATTTTGGTGGGTGTTCATGCATCATGACTAGGCATTTAGTTTTACATATCAGGATTATATACGTGTTACTGTGCTGCATAGTAGTTCATTAATTAAATTCCTTGTATTTTATATCTGTGCATTATAGATTTTTAGTTGTGTGATATATATGCTTTCTAATTTTATATCTTTATGTGGAATTAATCAGTTGAAAAAAACATAAAATAGTGTAATTATATATATATGATGATGTCTATGACTAATGTGCACGTATGGAGACCAGGGGTTGTGCATGAATGGTATACCATGGGTTGTGGGTGGACTCCTAAAAGAACCTTGTGTGATCCTTTAGACTGGTTATGACTTTTTTTGTTTTTAATGATCCTTATTTTGTAAATATGCCTCCTCATATAGTCCAAGTCATGGTATTGTATTCTTATTCTTTATCTTGGATATTAGATGAGTATATTTTTCATTTAATTTTTGAGTGGTCCATTTTAATATTTTTTGTTTTAACTTTACTCTATTAAATTATGATTTTAAATCAGTTTTGAAAAAAAATTCATTCTTAAGAAAAGAGTGTTGAGTTCAACGAGAAATATTTTTAAATACCAAAAGTGTATTTTGGGAAATGTTTTGGGTTTTAAAGTTGATTTTCAAGGACTCTTTTGGAAGGTTTTAAGATGGGATTTTGGTTATGTGATGGATATAAAATGGAAATATTATTTGAATGTTTACAATGGTATTAATTCTTTTGAAACCACGAAAGGATTTACATGAGCTAGTATAGGAACTTTTAAAGTACGTTTTATCAATATTTCACTTTTGGAAAAAAATGGAATTTTTAAGTGGGGAATGTTGTTTTTTATTATAATTAAGTTTCATTGATGAGATGGTGGTTTTTGAGTTTCTTAAAATTTTGGCTTACTCTAAGATTGTTACAGAAAGACTACTTAGATACTTCTCAGTGGTGAGTAGTATTTAGAGAGGTAGAATTGTTACACATTGATTTTTATCCCTAATAGAATCTATTTCCACCTATTTCTCCTCCTAGTTTTTGGTTTGATATTTGTTATTGGGAATTATAGTGGGATTTAGAATCTTGAGGATGATTTAGAAGGAGTTTTAGGACCATGTGTTGTAATTAAGACATAGACAAAAAAACACTGTAACAAAGGGTTTTGATACACAGTAGATTGAAGTTATTTATCCATATTAATGTAGTGTATTAAAGATATTTCCATAAATCCATGGTATTTCATGTATTTAATCAAACCAAGGGGGCCTAGGCCATAGGCCATCACCATATAGGATTATATGGGAAGGTTGTGCAGTGAGGTCATAGTCCAGGATGCAGAGCACTTATCCACACTAATTTCAGATAGATGGTGTAGTTATCTAATCATACTTAGTATTCTTATGTTATTTTATTCAATAAGATATTACATAACATAAATGTGTAATTTTTTTGAGAGTTATGAGGATGCATTTATGAGGGGTCAATAGATCTTTGATGAGTGTTTCAATGTATTCAGCCATATGATATTTCTGGTAAAAACCAACCTCCTTCACATTATTCTATAATAAAATCTAGGAACTATAATGAACAGTATAAAACTCCACAAAATATTATTGTTCCTTACACAATAGTATAATGTGACTTGGCCTGAGTCTACGACATAGTTCTCCGCATTTTTTTCACCCTGGAGGCTGATTTCTCAGACACACAATGTTGTAGTACCAATTATATGAAAAAGTGGGTCATGTTCACATTATTAATGTCCTTGTTTCATTTTATGAATCCTTTTTTGATGTATTACGAACTATTGTTCTCATCCCTACACAATAATGATCCTCTTCCAGGTCACCTTGTAATGTGGAAGCTACACCCTTACAATATAGTGACTGGACTTATGTCATAGTGCTTCTCCTTTCACCAAAGTGTCCTACGCTATTCAATAGTGGTTTCATTATACACACCACCACACCACAACCCATGCCTTGTTCCATGAAGACCAAAAAATTCAATTATATCCTTTTTCTGGATCCTTCCTCATCCTTTGAGTTTTTTAGTGACCAAACTTGGGATTAATTGGTGTGTGAACATATACTAGCTTCTATGTGAGCAAAGTGTGGGTGATGACACTATTGACCAACCTTGAAATAGATGTCAATAACATATTATAGATATCCCTTGACTGTAAAACATATTTTATTGTGGGTTTTTTGAATTTTTTTGATTGTGTGTGTGTTTCTAAATTATAAACCTATGATTGATGAATGATCATGTGATGTGTGTGTATATACTTTAATTTATTCTTGTGATTCTTATATATGGATTGTGATTATTATGATACATGATTATGTGACATGATGATTGATCTATCATATGAATTTGTATCTTATGTGTTGTCTTTCCTATATTCATTATTTGAGCATTCATGTTTGGCCCAACAGGTCGACATGTGATATTCAAAACATGTTTAGGTTGGAATTAGAAGACATTTGAGATTTGATGCATGTTCAAGACCAACCACTCTAGTGGGGTATTCTAGACCTTGGGTCAGCATATACTTAGATGACTATAGTCATCAGGATGTTTTACATGCTTAGGTATATCCATATAAGAGGGATATGCCAGTATTTTCTTAACATGTGAGGTTTGACACATGATTTGGGATATCCAATTGAGAGGGATGTGTTAGACTTTGGGTCTTTATGTACTTGGACTATCCTGTCCAGTAGAGTGTGTCTCATTCTTGGGGCTATCTACTCAAGGAGGACATTTTAGGTAGGTTATTAATGTTCTATTGGCATGGTGTGAAAGAAGGTATGTTACTCTTGATATCCGGCTACATCGAGTTGGTCCAGTCTTCTAGGACCCAATATATATTGTATACTTTTGAGGTATATTTTTGTTTACATATTAACCATTTTTATGATCATGTAATGAACTTGTGTGTTATATGCATTGACATTAAGGGTCATTGGTGGTTTCCCAAAAAGTCTTATACTCACACCAAACTTCAGATTTTTTGTGAAATTGTAGATTTCATTACTATGGATTTGGAAAGGGCCCTATGGTGGATGGTTGAAAATGTAGAGAAGGAGGATGTGGATATTGATGGGTAAAGATTTAGTGTGATTTCTACATTTTCTTTTATTTATACATGTTACCTAGATCTTTAATGTGTTCCATTTTTTCTATCAGTTATTCCATATTTTGTTTCTACATGTTCACTATGTTTATTTATTATATTTTTTATTTATTATTTTCACTATGAAATTATATTGTGGTCATAGTCTCCCCCAATCAGAATTTGACCCTCTTTTCTAGTTGGAATCCTCTTTCTTATAAGGAGTCACACATTAAGTCAAGTGGCACTCTGTCTCAAACCCGATGGTTTGGGTCATGATGTTATATTAATAATTAGTAAAGTTCATCACTTTACTCTAAATATAATATTTAGGATATAAATTATTTGATCCTAAAACTATAAATTGAAGTGTTGGTATGAAAATAAAAAGAGAAATTATATGCTTTCCCACCTAATAGACTCATTGTCATGGAAGATGTTTGATCAGAGGCACTTAATGTTTACCAAATATATTCATTATATCCTTATTGGGTTAGAAAAATATGGTTTTAAAAAATCATTATTCATGTATTTATATGAACTACCTCCACTGATTACCCCTTGTGGGCTAGCAGTGAAGACAAGAGTGACCCACAAGGTCTTCCACCAATAGTACAAGGGTTGGAGACATTGACTGAGGGTGTAATAAATACAAATGGATGGAATTTACATCATGTAACCCATGATTATGTATACAAACCATCAATAAAAATAATGATAAAAATAAACCAAGATCACAAAAATAATAAAATGCATGAATAATTAAAAAAAATTCAGATCCCATGTAAAATAAATATAAAAGTGTTAGGTAGTGACTCTCGAGAAAAACCTAAGTTTCAAGCTAATACTATGCAGCTTGGTTACCAAATAATCACTAGAAACATTAAAACAATTTATATAAATAGGTGTGATCATAATATGTATAATTAAAAGTCTCATACCCAATACATATCATGAAATCATGTAATTAACATGAAAAATCATCAGTGAAAAAAATCATAACCAATAAGAACCTATCTTGTCAACTACCACCCATCCTCATAAATTCACACGCACCAAATATCAAATTAAATAATACTTAGATATTTTTGAAGAATAAAACAATATGGTAACCCATAACCACCTCTCCATTGGATTTTCAAAACTCCCAAACCAACATTGATTCTCATGTACTCCCATCACTTTTCACATCCATGCCATAACTCACTATATCTCATTCACACATATTCTATCGAGTACAATAGGGTGTCATAAACACGAAGGATATTTACATTGTTCCATCCTCTAAACATGCATGAACCCCACCATATAATTTCATATCATCTAATATCAAATATGTACTATCAATGATCATATCCCATTTCCTTATCTTAGCACTGCACAAGGTCTTCCAGTAAACCTAAACCTATTCATCCAAGCACGAATGTGCCTGCCGATACATCATGTACCTATCTTCACACTAATACCCTGCAGGGTCTGCTAGTGCACCACATAAAACCATATTAATATTATAATTACATCTATCCATAAAAACTTGTTCTACTCCTAGATTAGATCATTGAAATGATAGATAAGTCATCCATCTATTCCCTCTTTATCCAGTATGTTAGGGTAAAACAGCTCGTACCCAAATTGATTTTCACTTTGGTATGAGTATCCGACTCAGGTGGGATTAATATAGAAATCACAAGGAAAATAAATCATGTATATATATAAATATACCAAACACAAGCCTAGACAAAAGGATTTCAGGCTGACATGAACTACCACATCTCCTAGACATCATTATACCACCACCACCACACACTACCACAACCACACACTACCATTCTTATCCACTATAACACCACAAAAAACCACATCCATTGAATAAATATGCACAAAAAAACCTTAATTACCAATTAAATATATCATTTTTTCATTTCCAAATTTATATGTTAGCTACCATTTTTGATCATTAAATCGTTTTATTCCATATTTGATGAAAAACTGTCATTAGATCACCCACGTTAATGTCATCCAATAACAATTCATTTCAAGCATCAATGTTTCATTTTTAGTCACCATGTTTTTCCATTTAATCCAACCCCATTTTAGGTTCATTATTACAAAATATATTTCAATCCATTGAAAACTAACAAATAATACCATGTTAACCAACCAATCCATCACACCCAACAACTAACTCTTTCTTTATTACAACCATATAACGGAAAAAACAACATCAATGTAAAATCCAAAACCTTAACAATATCCCACTATGAAACACATTGAATCTACCATATCCCATGCTATAAAAACATCATGAAAACCCCCCAAAAATCACAAAATCACAACCATAATAACATGACTTAATATAATGAAAAAAATGTTTTTTGAGTCAAGTGATGGAATATTCTTCCATATATAAAACATGTTTTCTCATGAATTCATCAATACAACAAAAATAGTTTATGACCATTTTTAAGTGACTAGACCCTTATGAATGGTGAATAAAAAACAAAATCATTGTAATAACATAGAATAATTAACAATATTAATTATTTTAAGAAATAGCGGGAAATGAGAACCATGTGTGAGAGAAATAGCACTAAAGTGGGTAAGCACATATGAATCAACCCTTTCTAACACATTTATATAATCTAGTTCATTATCCTTGCTATGTTTGTCTAGGTTATTTACTAAAATAAGATAATGTCATGATAATAACAAAATTAATACAAAAAAGGATAGTTATCGAATCCCCTACCTCGATTAGAGACTTATAATAATCCATGCAAATAAAATGAAAAGAAGAGAGATTCCCAAGATTGATATCACACTTGCTAAGTCTTCAAAAACCTAAAACTTAATACCCATATAAAATAACTCCAAATCTCACAATATGTCCATATCCCATAGACACAACATTCTTCACATGATGGATGAAGAGAAAACCAAGAAGAATAGAGGGAGGAATTTCATCCGATCAACTATACTTGATCTCTTGGAATTAAGGATAAAATACAATGGAGTGGGGCTGAAATGTCTCTTAAAATCATATTGTAGTCACCAAAGAGTCAGGGGAAAGAGATGTGATAAAATGAAATTTTGGGCAGCCTCCAAATTTATACTCAGGTTTTAAAATATGAAGTTGATGACACAATGCATCGATATGCTACAGAACTATTTTTTTTCTATAAAACCACTATACAACGTTACATGATATAACACAATGGGATCTCACCCAGCTCATCAATATAAAATAAAGGTATATAACCCTCTTAGCTACTATAATATCATAGAAGTAGGATGGTGCATCCCCAATCACACACCACTTCTACCCTTCAGAATGTAGAGAAACAAAACCTAATACCTCAATCTCTATGATGAAATCTTGAGTCCCACACTACACAATCTAAACCAATACTCCATCCAGATTATCTCTCAATGATAGCCCAAACACATCCAAAGGGACACCATGTAGGGGTCCCCAAGATGGGAGGGCCACCAACAGTTAACCCTTAGGTCCTTACATTACAACAACCATCACTATCCACCACCAATCCATCCCACTATCCCCTCACAAAGCATCATTTTCTTCCACAATACAACCCAAACTTTAAGATTAAATTATCACACAAAATCCACTAATCAATTCTCAACCATCCTCCAGACACCCCCAACTACCAAAAAATCACAAAATAATAGGATGAGAATTTACGAACAATTATATTAGATACATATCAAATGATCATAGTCCCATAGAATCAACAAAAAAACCCAGAAGGAAAACCACACACACCACAAACAAAGAACACCCTAGAAGATACCTATCAAACAATAAAACAAAATCTACACGACATGGAAGCATAAAAGAGGAATAATTGCTACAAAATTACATCAATTCAATTATTTCATAAAAGAATTCAAGATTAAAACAACTATTGATATTGAGTGTGTATCTGCAACTCACATTATCATATACATTCCTTTAGGCCACCATGCCTCTATAGAAATTGATCTAAAGGAATAAAACACTTGCACAACACCTTCTCCCAATGATCTTGGATATCTATGGACACTCTATACATTTCACATCATCCTTAAGATCCAACGATCCCTAATAAAGTATGTGACAATCATTATGAAGATGTTACAGTATTTGTGACACAAGGAAAATTTCATGGATTGAACCATCTATAGATGATGCACCGACTAATACTCTACCACACCAATGCACTAAAACCACTACAAAAATAGTTTTTAGCTTCATTTTTAGCTGGGTTTTCTTAAAACATGGCTAAATTTTTATTAATCCATATTTTTAGACGTGATTTCAAAAAATATTTCTCATGTTTAATAAATATAATTTAACCATGTTTTTTTATTTCAAAACATTATTAATTTTTCAATTTCTACATTTTAAAATGTGGTTAATTTAGACATGTTTTAAAACATGGACAATTTTGCCACATTTTAAAATATCGCTAATTTTTCCACATATATAGATGACATTAATTTAGTTTCCTTTATTGAATACCCTAATTTAGCTTCCATTATAATCATCGCTATTTTGTCAATGTTTATAAAGGTTTTTAAATTAGCAATGTTTAAAAATGTCACTAATTTAGCAATTTTTGTAATCCTTTCAAATTTAGCAATATTTTAAAACATCAATAAATTATATATATATACATATATATTAAAATTGTAAATATATATTGATAATAATTTATACAGACACACATATATAAAAATATATTAACTCCTATAACTATGTTCATAAATTAATATTTTAATATGTAAATAAATATATAAACTTATAAGTATTTATATAAACAGAGAAAAATATATTAATTTATAATATATACAAACACACTTATATAAATATATTATTTTTTGAACATGTATATATTTATTTATATTAATATATATATATATCTGAATTATTATATTAATATATAAATAATTATATAAACATATAAGTATTAACCCACACACACAAATATATTAAAATTATATATATATATATATATATATATATATTTATATATAAATTTCTAAATATAATAATATAAATTTATACATAGATATAAATACAATATTATATATATATATATATATATATTAGTATATGTGTGTGTAAATTAATATTTTAATATATAGATAAATATATAAACTTATATTTACTTATAAATAAACACACAATTATCTTAAGATATAATATAAATATAATATATATATTTTTATGTTTATAAATATTAACCTATAAATATAATTATATAATAATATGTAAATAAATAAATAAATATATTAATTTATATAAAAATATAAAACTATATTAATGTGTATATGTTAATTTATATATTTATAAAAACACATATATACATACATATATATATATACATATATATATATACATATATATATATACATATATATATATATATTAATTTACAATTATAATCATATTAATTTATATAGATACATATACATATGTGTGTGTATGTGTCCACACTCATGTACAAACACACACACATATTTATTTATTAAGAGTGGTGGGGATTAAAAATCACAAGAACACAAACACACATATACATAATAATATCATATAATATTAAAATTAACATATATTAATAATATATATGTGCTTATATTTACGCATTATTCATATATTTTATTTTAATATTATATCACACACACACACATTCAAACATAAATATATACATATACATATATACATAGAGAGAGGGATAGACATATAAACACACACACACACATTAAAAATAAATGTTATATATATATATATGTATGTATAAGAATATTTATTTTATTCTCTATATATAAATATAAATATATATTAATTTATATATATTGATGAAGATTAATGTATACATATACACAAACATACAAACACATATATTAATCGTAAATAACTAAATAAATGATGATTATACTATTATATTATATTATACACACATATTAATACATACATACATATATACACACACACACATATATATATGAAAATATTACACATATAATATTGTATATAAATTAAGAAATAATTATAAATAAATAACTATTATTAATTATAATTCAAAAAAATACTTATAATTAATTTGATATAATAATTATTAACTGAAGGATCAATACTAAAAAATAGTTATTAATAATTATAGAAATTCCTATATATTACTAATTAATTAATTAATATTTAAATATTAGTATAATTTTAATTGTATTAGATTATATATTAATATATGTGGATGTGTTAAAACATTGATATATTATATTTATATATAAATTTACATAATTATATATAAATATGTTCTAATATGAGTATATATATATATATTAATATATGATCTTATGAAGTGTTCATCCTAGAGAAATGGTTCTGTGATTTGGCTATGATTCTCCTGATGTGGGATAAAAGCTCACGAGAAGTGGAATATTAAATGGGAAAAGTCATGTTTGTGTGTGTTGGCCAATGTGATGATTAGAAATCATTGAGGAGAAAAACAGTAATATTATTTCTCCCAATTACCATCATTTTAAAAAATTTAGGTAAATGATATGTCATTAATTTAGTAGCACTTACAAATTCACGTAAATTACTAACATTTATAAATGTGGATAATTTATCATTTTTTACAAACATGACTAAAATAGAATACGGTTTTAAATTCATATAATTTGGAAATATTTATATATGTAGTTTATTTAGATATGTTTATAAATGTGTTTAAATTAGTGAAATTAAAAAATTTGAATAAATTATCAATCTTTCAAAATGCAGATAATTTGATGAAAGATTGTTTCCATATGTTTTTATGAAACATTTTTAAATAAATAAGCAATGTTTATAATCATGGATAATTAAAAAATGGATATGTATTCTTTTTTTTGTAGTGAACTCGCAATTATTGATAAACCATAGAGAGAGTCCACACCTATGACTAAACCATCACTTAACATCATGATGAGAATGAATGAAGAATACATTCCCCTAACCTCAGACTCTAGAGGTCTCCTCCACTGATAACCATTGAAATTATGATGGTCCTTCACCACATTAATCCACTCTTAGATCCAAAAAATTTTATATATTGTACTCTTCACCACACTTGGGTCAAGAACTGCAGACTCCCCAACCATAGTACAACACAATAATGAACAAAAAGGTTCCACATGAAGTACCTTGAACAGAGCCATTATAATGAATTATTGAAAGCTATTGTTATTAGAAAAATAAAACAAGAGAAAATACCTCAGACAATATCCAAAAAAATCTAGAGTGTAGTCCCTCAACATTTCCTCCAATGTCCGGATGGTCCTCTTGATTATCCCATTTTTCAGGGGATGGATTGTAGTACTATGGAACAACATAGAGAAAAAAAATCATGTTTCAATACTCTCTAGACTCATGTGGTTATATAATGATCCTAATAAGAAATTAAAGTCCTTGATACCCTATAAATTCAAACCACCTCATCCAAATACTAAATTTCCAAAACCTCTATTGCACAAGAATGCCTAATTTCTAGGAAGTGGCCCATCTTTATCAAAAAATACACAATTATCTCAATAGCATCATAACCTCCCAATTCTATTGGTAGATCGGTGATGAAACCCATTACTAATTCCTATAATTTACACTAAGGGACATCCACTGGCTACAACAAACTACCTAAATTTAGATGCACTTACAAATTTAGGTAAATTAGTGAAATTTATAAATGCATCTGAATTTTATTGTTTATAAATGTGAATAAATTGATTATGTCTATAATCATGGATAATTTATAGATATTTATATATAAGTTTAATTTAGAAATTTTAGAAATGTTGTTAAATTAGATACATTTATAAATGTGACTAAATTAGATATGTTTCTAAATGTGGATAATTTAATGACACAAAGTTTACATATGTTTTTATTATTATTTTAAATCAATTAACAACATATATAAATGTAGATAATGAAAAAAATGGAATTTCCTTTTTTTCTGAGCACCTAAAAATTATTGGAAAACTATGTAGTTATCATACTCCCACGACTAAAACATCTCTTCCCCTGATGAGGGGAATCACTCAAGAATATATGGCCTCCTAACTCAAACTATAAAGGTCTTTTCCACCAATTATAATTAAAAATATGATGGTAATATACCATATTAAGATGATCTTATATCATTTAAATATACTATGTTTTACTATACACCACATCTGGTCCATGAAACATGGACTCCCCAACCTCAGTACAACACAAAAAAGGAAAAAATTCTACACATTAAATTCCTTGAATGGAACCATGCAAATGGAGGATTGGAAAATATTGATATATGAAAACTAAACTAAGAGAATATGGCTCAAAAAAGATACAAAAAAATCATGAATGTAATCCTATAACATATCCTCATGTTTTCTGGATGGTTCACTTTATTTTCCCATTTTTATGAGGATGGAAAGTTTTACTAAGGAACAACTAGGATAGAAAACCATTCTTAAATCCTCTCTAGACTCATTAGGTTAAATAAGGACCCCAATAAGAAATGATATCCCCTAGTACACTATGAATTCACAACACCTCATCAACATTCCGCCTTTCTAAAACCTCAATTTCACTTAAATACCCAAATTATAGGACATGGGTAAACATTATCAACTAATCCATGATTACCCCATTTTCATTATATCCTCTACATTCTAATGGTATATTGGTGGTGAAAATCATCATGATATCGTCTAATTTACACTTATGGACATCCAATGGTTGGAAGAAACGACCTATATTTAGTCACACATACAAATTTAGGTAAATTAGTGATGTTTATAAATGTGGATAAATTATTATTATTTATAAACGTGAATAAATTAAAAAATTTTATAAATATGGATAATTTATAAATATTTATAAATTAGGTTGATTTAGTGATGTTAATAAATGTGATTAAATTAGTTAAATTCACAAATGAAACTAATTTACTTGTGTTTCTAAATGAAGATAATTTGATGACACAATGTTTCCATACATTTTTTATAAAATTCTAGTATATTTATTAATCTATTTTATAAACATTTCTAATGAAAAAAAATATAAGTCAGTTTTTAGTGAACCACTAAAAATAATCGATAAAACATAGAGATAGCTTACTCTTACGGGTAAACCTTCACAACTTATGATGATAGGAATCCCTATAGAATACATTTCCACCAAGATCAAACACTATAAGTATCCTCCAAAAATCTTCATTGAACTTATGATGGTATTGCACCACATTCATCCACTCTTGGATCATCTATATCTTCTTTGTTTTACTCTACACCTCATCTGGGAAAGAACTGAAAACCCCCCAAACTCATTACTACTACAATTTATGAATTTTAACTCAATATGGGAATCAACCAAGAAGAATAAGTTCAAAGTGGTCTAAAATAGTGGATACTGAGTGTATCCACCCGAAAAATACTTCAACAAGCAATTGGGAGAGATCCAAAAATGAAAAAAGCACCAATCCTTATTTTCCACCCAAGAAGCCAAGAAATATTCTACCTTATTCCATTCATGCCATGTATGAATAATTCCCACCCATAGATGCAGACATATTTTGAAATTTCATAATGAGATAAGTGATGGATCATTGAATTTGAATATTTTAATGAAACCCTCAATGGATCATATTCGATTCCATTTACACATATTCCTATATGATTTTGTGTTCATGAAAAAAATAAATACCCTTCAAAATCACACAGACCACATCCATAAGGGTGTCCCCAACACAAAACTATTTCTAAAATCTAGCATCACTACCCCTAATGGTCGTGGAACACCGCACACCAACTATATAACCCCAAATGAACATGATCCATCCACACTGAGTTTAAGGCCACTAATAGGGGGCCTCCACCTCACCCATATTCCCTATATGATAAGATTTCAATGAGTACACAATGTTAATTTTTCATCCATGATATTAATTAGTAATTTTAATCTTTTACGTCGTTTGAAATGAAAGACAAGATATATGGTAGTGATTCTAGACTTAACCCCCATTCCCAGCCCTGAGCTAGAGATGCCAGTATGAAAATTTTGATTCCTCACACTCTATATGGTCCAACATCACACCACAACTAGGACCTCCCTCACCTTATACTCATGATCTTTGTTCCATATACCTATACTCCAAGCATAAATAATTGATGCTTGGGTGCAACCATTGTTTCCCAGCCAGATGACCTCGCCCAGTCCATTCTAGACAGCCTCATCCCAATTACTCTTAAAGAAAAGGTGAATATAAAATCCCTCTTTGGAATTCCTATAGCACAAAAATTTAGACACCAACAAGATTCATTTTTTCATAACCTTATCATCCATATTAATGTCTTGGTTATGGATCCTCCATAATAGGAAGTTTAATTTTGTTGGGATATCATTGCATGAGATGGATTCATTCCACACATATTTCCCACAGTCCGCATGAGTCACAGAGTGATATACATTCACTAAGAATGGGCCAAATGTCGATCCCATAAATAAGAGTTTTTCTAGTTCATCATTTGTGCTGATACTATTGATAAACTTCACTTGGAGGTGGTTGGGAATGGCCTGAATGAAATGTTCAAACATAATATCTTGGGATAAGGTAATGTTTGAGGTCAGGAATCCTAGATTGTCAAGAATCAAACCATCCCATTTTTCATTCTAGAAGCTGATATGATCAAAACTTACAATCCATTTGGAATGGCTCCATAACATATGAAAATATAGAGAAATCACATGCCAAAGTGGAGACGCGCCCCCTCATACATGGCCCCCTAATTTCCATATATATTGAAATGAATCTTTCCCAAAGATATTTTCTATACAAGATGTCCCATGAATGTTTGGCCTACATGCTCCACATCTCCTCCCTGAAACTTATGAGGCTGATAACACCATTAGAAACCTTCTTGGCCCTCTTTTCCCATGAGATACATTGATAGATGCCTTTAGAATGAATATTCTAGATGATTCTGGTCATAAATTTTTCAATGCTATTCAAAAATAACATTAGAACATTGAGTACTGACATCACATGCATAGTATTAGACGACATGACAAAGTTGACAAAAATCATTCTCCCTTAAATGAAATAAATTTATTATTTCAATTTCAATGCGGGTAGAAATTGTTTTAACCAGCCCATCGAAGTGGAAAATCTGAATCCTCCCCAGGGCTGTGGGAGCCCCACGATATTCCATGGGAAGGATCTCTTTTTCATACCCATTCTCTCCTTAATTATTTTCTCCCAACTCTCAGAACACCATTCTAAAATGAACACAGTACTATTGTTCTAATTATTAGCTTGTCAGATCCACTTATAGTAGTTTTCCATGATTTTTTTGAATTCTCAAATGTTTTTAATATTTCCATTCAGAAAAAATATCATTTAATATGTGGAAAATATTTGGGAAATAACACTAGTATTATCTCATCCATGAAAAGAATTAAGGTTTCCATCGATAATTTTCCTATCCAAATATCTTTTAAGAGTGTCAGACACCAATATGACGAGGATGGGAGATAGAGGATATTTCTTTCTTAGTCCCCAGTAAGTTTTAACAAACATTCACTTCTTCCCAATAAAATAAATATCCATCCAAAATGAGCTAACTACTATAAGGAAATGATCCACTACCCCTCTAGAAAACCCATGTAGTACATCACCTTATCAATGAAACTCCACTAAATTTTGTCGCAGTCTTCATGAATATCAACCACAATCACCATGTTGGAACCCATTGATTTTTTGTTAATGTCCCCAACCATTTCATGAACATTGTATATGGAAGAATGAGTTGATATTCCTTTTATAAAACCCTAATGATTCTCCAAGACCCAATGGGGGATATACGTTGGACTCCTTCTATTGATAATATTTGGAAGTAATTTATATGGGAAATTACACATGATGATTAGCATATAATGATTAAGCGAGGATGGGTATTTCACTTTCGAAATTTGGATCAACGTAAAAGAACAAGAAACACATGGAAATATCCCACCTCTAAAAAAGTCCTAAATGGACTCCACCATCTCTCTGTTAACTAGATCCTAGATAGATATATAAAAGGAACCTCAGAACCCATTGGGACATGAAGAAATTTCTGTATTAAGTGACTAAAATACCTCCCAAATCCCTGATTCCTATAGAATTTTTTCAATAATCAGTTAATCCAATTAGACAACACCATTGGAATATCATTTAATAAGTTGGTTTGTTCATTTTGATAATATCCCTTCATATGTGGATTAGGATCATCTAGTAACAATTTTAAATATTTAGTATCCATACCTCCCACAACCTCTACATACTAGGTGAAAGAGCCACCTTCCATGTGGATGTTAGGAACATAATCCCACTAACATTCATTTATGAATTCCTAAAGGAAGTCTATATTCCTATCCCCCACCTTTATCCATGTCTCGCAAGGCCTCTTGCAGGCAGTTCATTCTTGTTCTTGAACTCATTCAACTATCTTATTTCTTTTATCCACTAGTGAACAAAAAATTTCCTCACCCCAATTATTTTCCAGAATCACTTCCATGTGATCAATATACTCTTAATATCCTATAGGTTAATAAAATTATTAGGCCTATTAATATAACAATATTTTAGGTCTCCTTTGAGTCTTATTATCCTCTTGTGTAGAACCACCCATCTATTATCTTGCATGGGATTCATCCATGAATCCCAAACTACAATGTTAAAGATGGTATAATACACCCATCAGTTCGAATAATGAATATTTCCATTGTCCCCAGTTCCATGTTCCAAATGTATGAGGAGGGGATCATGATCATAAAGAGACCATATCTGGTGCTCGACCCTTGCATTCGGAATAGATGAGGCTGATTAAATATTAACAATGCATTGGTCCAACCTACACCTTGTGCTCCGATATCCATTTTTATTATTACACAAAGTGAATTTTTTCTTAGGAAACCCTAGTCTAAGATACCATTAAATTTAAAGAAATTCACAAACACCTTATAATACCCTCTAAGTACAACTCCACCTCATTTCTTCTCTGATGAATCAATGATTATATTAAATTCCCCCTATAAAATGAAGAAAAAAAGGATACATATTCGAAACCTTGAATGGATCTATGCCAATGGATAAGTGGATGCTATTTTTATAATAAAACTCAACCAAGATAAAATAACTCACCCAATATCCATGAAAATATAGAGAGAAATCAAACAATATATCCTCCGGTGTATGGATGGTCCACTTCATTTTACCATTGGTCTAAGGATTGAAATTAGTACTAAAAAATTTGGGAGAAAAAGCATATTTAAATACTCTATAGAGTCATGAGGTAAATTAAGGATCCTAATAATATATTACAGTCCTTGGTACTATATGAATACACACCACCTCATATGTATACCACTTCTCCAAAACCTTCACTTCACGTGAATCCCTAATTTCTAGGATGTGGGAAAACTTTATCAAATAATCCACGATTACCAATATACCATCATATAATCACTATTATATTGGTATATGGGTGATTAAACCCATAGATATGTCGGATTATTTACACTTTGTTACATCTAAATGCTGAAATAATTTCCTAAAAATTAATGCTCTAGATTTAATTTTTGAGAGATCAAGCACCATAATATGAACTCTTCCAATGACCACATCATTCTATGACATTAAAGCTAACTCCTTATAGTATGATACATATTGGAAAAACTAGGATTAATTACCAATAATATGTTATATAACTCCATGAGAACCTCCTTGTGCACTACTGAGAAAACCAAAGTCCTCTAATGAAGCATCATCTGATGTAAGTCATCCTCCAACCAGCCCTCAAGAATATTACCTGAGATGACATGGTCCTATATCACCTCTACATCTAAGACTGCCTATATAGACTCTTCCATCCACTATATCAATGTTTATTTTATTATCATTTAAAATATAAAACTTGAACCACTAAACTACTCTGCATCATGATTCAACATCGCAAGATCCTCTATCACCCTCCATGTATATCTAGAATGTCAAAAACAATATGCACATGACTTCTTTCACAGTGAATATGTTACTAAATTCCACTTCCTTAGGGTATATGAGTGCTTAAAATTGTAATATTTTAGAAATTCCATCCACCAATACTGTAGATGATTTTGTTCCCATTTAGAGAAAACAAAACATAATCACTTTTGGTTTATGAAATCCATAAATCATTCAATGACGACGTAATGAAACCTTAGATTTAGAGAGAAAGAAAATTCCTCCACCTCAATATCAAGGATAAAATAGTTACATTCATGGGGATGAAACTTCCAAGGATCATAAGATATCATTACTCTATACTACATATGAAAACAACCCAAACCAATATGAGATTCATTAAAGAAGACCTAAAAGATCACTCCCTCCTCTTGATGATACAAAATAAGATCTCTAATCAAAATCTCCTCTAGGTAGTCAAAATCTATTTGAAATTTATTATTATTGAAAAGTTATTTTTTAATCTTGGTAAAGGATATCCATAGGTTCATGGGTCAAGGGAATTTTGATAAAAATCATTGTTAATATTCTTTAGGACTGAGAAAACTATGGACCACTGTAATGTTTTTGGGCACTATCCATGAAAATGATGCCTCAATCTTTGATAGAACAACATTAACTCTATTAAAAGACTCTATATTCCCAAGGATTTGAACATACTATATAAAAATCATACACATTCACATCTTCTAAAAAATTCAGTGGTGTCTAAAGACATATAGAAGGACCCTAAAGAGCACAACAAGATCCTCCTATGGAATCAAGTTTATTATTATGTCATTGATGAACCCAAAAATAAAACAACAAAAAAAAAATGGAATATAGAGTTCATGAGTCTCATTAATACAGATGAAAAATTAAATAAATTTAGAAACATGTCCATACACTCAAAGTTCCCATAACTACATCGAAAAGTGGACTCTAGGATGTACTCCTCCATAAATATCATATACTGATATCTGAACTACAAACAGATTTTTAAAAACCAGCTAGCTCCCTTGAACCAGATGAATAGATCATCAATCCTCATATATGGGTAATTATTATTGACCATCACCCAACTAAATCACTAGTAGTCTATAGAAAACATGATACGACCATGCATCTTCTTAGAGAAAAACATAGGTGGATATAATAGTGAAACCTTAGGTTAGATAATATGGTTGTGGACTACCTAGACTCCCTTGTCTCTCTGGTAAATTCATGTACCATTTTTACCACCATCGGGTCCCTTACCCCTGAATTTTTGAGTCTTATAATGGAAGATGCTCTTGGGATTCACTATTACCCCCCTAGGACTTTTTAGGGATCCCCCCCTTATCAATGAAATTTCTTAATATTGGATGGATTATCAAATAATAGTTACGAATCCTCAATTACCATAGATTATAAGGATTCAATTGATAAGGTGCTATCAAAATTGAAGATAAAAATGTTGAAAATGGATCCCAAACACAATTTTACACTGAGGGGGTAACACCACAACCTCATCATGATTTTTTTTGGAAACTCCTCCATTAATCTAGGAAATTAAACCACATGATCCTCTATTGAACCAAATGACAATGATTCTAACTGAGATAAACATGAATCCAAACATCCAAAACCCTTATGATTCTATAATTTTACAGAAAAGAATACCCATAATCCATACTAATCATTGAAAACAACTTTCCTCTGTAACCAATCTATAACCACTTAAAACTAAAACAATAAGTCAATTCCAAGAGTTCCATCATATTATTATAACTAATGAAGAGATTTTTTATAAGTGGTAGATATTTCCCCATCATCTGCTAGCAATTGTTTCACACATTAAGAAGACTCATCAAACCCCCAACTGTTGTATTAAGCACCAGGGGAAAAATTTTAATAATACATCCATATTGTACTAGGACATCCATATCATGAATCTATTCATATCCTACACCATATCCTTTTTTAGAAAAAATGTCTTTTGACCCCACTACTATTAAAAACTATAAGGAAACTGCTTCATTTGGGGATAATAAGGAACCTCACTTCCTACACCACGTAAATCTATAATGTTGGTCATTATCAAAAGTATATGAATAAAATACCTCCCATAATCATTTAAAAACAGTCCAATTACCCTAATAGGTTCATAGGAACTGATAGATCTTGGGAAATTGGAGGAAGAAAATTGTTCACTATGAATCCCAACCGTTTGAAACATCGATTTCTTTGGCCCATGAGATCTAAAACCAACAACCCTACTCCTCATGAAACCATGATGGATCCCATTTTCAGATGAACCAAACTAAGAATTCATCCTCTCAATAACCTCAACCATTGTTTGAACCTATAATTACATTGGCAATGAAAATAAGTGATTTTATAGGGAATCACTAGATGTAGTACCTCCTTAACATGTCAATTTCTAGACTCCTCATTAGGGAACAAATAATATGTGATGTGAAGGAGGCCCTAAAACCTAATTATGATATCCTATAAACTTAGGCTTCCTTGATGAAATGAGATAATATCATGTCTATTATATACCCTCAACATCAATCATAAATAGATAGTATCAAACTACCATAGAAAACCATCCCACAAAACATACTCCTATTTTAACTCCCTTTGATATAGGATCCGTTAATATTGTGTTTATAACAACTTATGACTAGTATATAATGGAACATGACACTTATACTTTGCTTAGATTAAATGGAAGGTGAAATTAAGCTACTCCATCTGCCACTTTGTCTCTAGAATAGTGACACTGCACTTATACTTAATTATAACTTGCTAAAGGAAAACACATAGTATATTCTACCATAAATCATAATACTTAACTGCGTTAACCCACTTATGGTTCACCATGTTAAACTATTTTACCTCACCATCCTAAACCACATAGGGATAAATGACTAGCTTGTATCTCTGCAAACAAGGAACCAAACTCCTAAACTCGGGAGCATTGAATTTAATTAAAAAAATTAATTAGTTAAATTCAACTAACTACCAAAAATAATGCCATTAAAATGAAATAAAAATTAATAATGATTCATGTACCTCATGAAGGTATCAAATATATTAGATGATCCCAATTAATTGGTCATTTAGTAAACATAGTCATTGTTATAGACCACACTGGACTTAAAATCCTATTTCCTAACCTATCTCCCTTGTCTACATCATGAACCATGTTCTACTAGCACTATTTCCCTACCAACTAATGTAATCCTCACTATTGAATAACTCTAATATCTATCATATATCTTAAAAAATATCTTTTATACCACTCTTTATTGACCTACCCCCACAAAGAACCCCTATCAGTCCTACAGTAAAGATGAGAGGGACCCTCGATGCCCACCTCTAGTGGGCATTACGTTGGATATTATCATTGAGCATGTAAAACATACAAATGATAGGAATTACACTAATGTTACCCAAGAATACAAAAAAACCATGTATCAACCCTATAATTTAAATAAAACATGATCCCAAAAAATGAAACAATTCATGTATAATTTAATAAAAATTTAAATCTTAAAAAAAATTAATCACATATCCAAAAAATATAAAAAAACAAAAGATACAATTAAATTATGTTCACAAAAGTCACTAAACTCACCCAAGATTATTAAAAATAGTTTATATAAATAGTGGGTAAGCTTACATGTATACTGAATAGGATCATACCTAATACCTCTCATGAAAACATGGATAGAGAGTACTAAAACATTAGTAAAAAATCAACATAACTTACAAGCACCTATTAAGTTAACTACTACCATCCTCACTAAGGTCCACTCACAAAATATCACATCTAGGCATAGTAAGATATTATCGAATAATAAAATATTATGGTGCCTCACATACAATTAAATAATGGTTTTTAACTCTCATACCCCAATTCCAAACATCTTGTTCTTACAATCCCTTCCACAGCCATGCTGCGACATGCGATGTATAATAAACAAATCTTGTATCCTATAGATTAAGGTATCATGAACATGAAAAATATAATCCTTGTGGCCTACTCCAACCTAAAATTACCGCAAATTATAATATCATCTCAAACAAAATCTATTTAAGGTCTTCTCAAGCACCTATCATATATATTCCAATATAAATACCCCATAGGGTCTGCTAGTTCACCTGAACCACCTGTTCCATACCTTGGAGGTCCTCCAGTACATTATGTTCCTATAATCAAAAAAATAACCCAAAAGATATATGAATTCACAAAAAACTATGTCATTATGATCATACTTACATCAATGCATCATAGATCTTGCTTCAACTAGAAGGGAGAGTGGGGAAGAGGGAGATTTTAGCCATCCATTTCATCACCAACATGGATTTTTGGGAAAACAATTTGTACCATAAGTGTGTTGGGAATCATTAGGGATATTAGAATTGGTGGGGCGGACACAAAAATCAAAATTATAATATATCATATATACATACACCACACAACATCCTAGAAAAATGGAGTTTAGACCAAATGGCCTGACCACATTACACAATCATCACCAATCTACCATTTCCCCATGCTACCATAATTTTCAAATATAAAAAATTACCCACTTCCCATGAAAATATCCACAAAAAACATGTTCAATTAGTAGTTAAAATTTAAAATTTCCAAATTTTAGATTTACCACTTACCGATCAATATAAATTAATTAGTTCATTATATTCCATATTTATCGAGAAACCCCTCAATCCATATGTAACATTAATACCAACCATTAATCATTCATTTCTAGAATTAATGTTTAATTTTTATCCATAAAGATATTCAATTTCCATCCAACACCATTTTAGGTTCAATACCACAAATTATATTCTAAAACATTGGGAAACTATGAAACATTCTCATATCAACCAACCAATCCATCACACAGAATAACCCATTGTTTCGACTTTCCAACCATGGAAAGGTATCTGAATCCCTTATATATGATACACAACCTCAAATGTATTCCACAATGACAACTATTTAATCTTTTACGACACTCTCTATGTAGACCTCATGAAGAAACCCACAAAAATCACATTTTAATATACATAAAAAATATTTACCATAATACAAAATAACTATTTTAGCCTAAAAAACTAATATATTATTCCATATAGATAACTAGATTTTAAATTAATTCCTCTCTCCCATGAAATAGGTTCACTACCTTATGTAAGTGATTATCCTCTTATTATAGGTGAATCCATAACAAAATTACAACATTAACATAAATGTATCAAATTTATAAATTATTTTCAATAATAACAGTGAAAAGTCACTCAGTGTTAGTGAAATATCATGAAATATTTTAAACACATATGAATCAATAATTTACCATAAATTTATTTAGCATGGATCATTATATTTATTAGGTTATTCTATAATAATTACCCAAGAATGAACAAATAATGCTAATCCCATAATTCAACCAAATAAGGGTATAGTTTTTAAATCCCCATCCTCACTAATAGCTTCACATTACTATGTGAACAGACTCGGCAAGAAATTGATCCACCAAATATTAATATCACAACTTAGAAAACATTAAAAACCTAATGAACAATACCTACCCTCATCCACTGACACAAAAGGTCACAATATAACTATATCCCTCATCAAAAAACTTATTCGGAGGATGAATGAAGAAAAAATCAATACTAAATGAAGAAAAATAACCTTGGATCGCTGATAGAAAATCTCCCAAAGAGATGGATCAAAACTAAGGGAGAGGGGATGAAATTTCTCTTAAATTATCCTTGGAGTCACTCAAGAGTTGAGGGAAAGAGATGTGAATGATTGAAATTCCACACAGATTAAAAAATTTAATGTTGTTTTGAAAAAACATTATCTCACAACAAAATTCATGTGTCATACCGTAACACAAAGGCTTTTCCATCAAACCATGGGGCATAATTCCATGTTATTCCAAAATAAAACTCTATCCCAATCGTACATTGACCATATCCATGACACAACCAATGTACCACACCATATGGGTCCGTGAGATAATAGAGCAACAAAAATATTACCCTCAGGTACATGAAATAATGTCTAGAACCACACAATCTCCATGCCTTCTAACTAGCCTCTCGCTATAAAGTACATGCCTTGAGACTTCAACCCATCCTTCTAGATGAAATTGACTAAAAAACTCCACTGATCATTCCTCAATCCTCTATATAACACACCAAAGTCCCTAAACATACAAAATAATGGTTTGGTAAGGTTTATACCATTACAAGATTATTGTAACTCATATAATACAGATTGTAGTGTTAGTTATATATAATATTCAAACATGTCTATGCATATAACAACCATTTATAATACATTTCTATATAATTTATAGATTTTTAGGTAATGAGTATACAATTTTTGTTTATATACAACTTATAATTTGGAAAGATATTAATTTTGGATATAAATTTTGATGATTTTAGATTCATAATCCAATAAAATGTTAATTTTGTAGGCTATTTAATTATCCAAAATCATTGAATTTCCCAGGTTTACTAATTTATCTAGGTAGAACAATGAAGGGGGATTTTTTTACCTTATTCTAAAAAAACTAAAAAAACCAAATTAATTATATATACTATAATAAATTGGTACAAATAAGTTTCATTTATGTTATTCCACTAATACAATGGATCAAAAGGAATAATATGTCGTTTTAGAGTTTCAGTGAATTAAATACTGTATAGAAAATCATTAAATTAGTTTTAATAATCACATGAAATAAAAAATAGAACATTTCTATAAAACCAAAATATTTTATTATATATTTCTCATTAAATTTTTTTCTGTCTGATAATTTTCTTTACATTCAACACATATATAAATAAAACCTTGATATAATAATGAAATATTATTATTAAATTTTATGGTTATATCTTATAAATTGTGTTGATGGTTATGAATATGAATAATTAATCTATGAAAAATTCTTTTTAAAAAATAAATAAAATTAAATCATTGGTTATCAATTGGTTATAAATTAAAATAAAATAATTTGAAAGTAAAAAAATATGTTTATCTAAGAAAATTTTTTTTATGTTTGAATGTGTTTTTATCTTAATAAATTAAATTAATATCTAATGATGAATGATTATAATGAATTTTTTTCATTAGATATTTTATCATTCATATAATGGTTTTTACTAATAATTTAATAAGAATAAATATATTTTTGTTATTAAAAACTCATTTTTCTAAAAATGGGTTTCATTTCATTTTGCAAACTTATTTTGATATGAATTTGAATAAGAATAAATATAATTTTATTTTTAAAAATTCATTTTTATAAAAATAGTGTTTTTTTCATTATACCCACTTATTTTAAAAATAATTTTGATGCTTATATAAATTGAATATGACATAATGGCTTTTATTTGTTTAATTATAAATTCTTAAAAATATAATGTGTTTAATTTCATTTTTTTCATTATGAATAATAGTAAAAGTAAAAATTCATTAATATGGTAAAGGTTAAAATGGTTTATGAGGGGTTTAAATAAGGATATAAGATTTAAAATAACATAAAAACTTCTCTAAATTGTATTGGTTAATAGGATATCTACCCACCCTTATCTTATATCTTAATTTTGGTTCCTTTTTATCAACTTTCACTTAAGTGTGACTTTATTATATTTTAATATTCTTAATAACTACAACTATTTCAATAAACTTATTTATAAAAAAGAAAGTATTATCCTCTCTTATCCATAGCACAAGATCCACTTATCTCAACCAATATCTACCCAAATACTCATCCATGAATTTGAGGTTATAGTCCTCCCAAAACACCCATCCAAGAATCCTTAAGGTTATTTTCAAAGGAGGACACATAAATAAGACGTATATGTTCATACCAATCTTTTTAATGTATATTTATTATTGAAACTCATTAAAATTTTATATAATAATATTAAAATTAATGAATTAGTATATTTTTATAAATATTTTTTAATGGTATATCCATTTTCTATCCATCCATCAATTAGAAAATGTTACCGTCACTCATGAATATTTGTGGGCTACCACCTCCACGAAGCGATTTGATTCATTTTTCATTTAATATTTACATGATTGGTAATAATGATATATTTATTGAATATAAATGATATTTATGATATAATTATTATTCTTTAAAGGTTAATTATAGTTTTATATTCCATTATTCTATCAATATAAGAGTGGAAACATCAATCTCTCATAGGTACAAACTACAATCTCATTGAAGTTATGTAATTAATTTTCATCCCTAATTTATATGAATTTTTATAAAACTATATATAATGAATAAATATGATACTTATTAAATGATTAATATCATATATATGATTAAACCATGACCAAATTTTCAATATTAGAATCATAAAACTGAAACATGCCTGGAAAATAGGCCATTTTTACCTGAATGTTCATTTTAATAAAGAATTGATTATAAAAGGATAATTAAAAATTATGATGGAATGATACATATTATGTTTTTTATTAATATGTTTATATATTATATTTATAATATATATATATATAATTATTAAAATTAAGATTTTAACACATACAAATCAATAGAGGACTTGAAGTAAGGATTAATGTTACAATCTCATTTCCTTTTGATATTTTTATATTAAATTTAAATTAATAGAAATTATATGATATTTATACTTTAAACCCAATATATTTTTTTATCCTCTATTTTTTCTCATAAATTTTAATTATTAGTACTATTTACATCTCTTTGATAGTTAAAAAGACCGAGAAAATATTTTTAATAAATACAAAACAAATTTTATCTTTGTTCGATGAAATTTTTAATCAATAACCATGTACTTTAAAATGTTTTGAAGATTTATATTTTCTATGAATAAATGAATATTTTTAATCATTTTTAAATATATTTTAATTTTCTTTATTATTTTTAATAGTTTTTCTATAATTTTTTCCAAGAAGTTGTTATGTCTTTTTATGAAAAATGTGAAAGGAATATTTGTTTTAATGTTTACAAAAAAAATATATTACCATGATATCATAAATATTATTTTATATAAATATTTCTTCACATTTTCACATGTATATTCTGAAATAAAATCATTTTCTCAATATTCTAGAAGTTTTTAGTTTCTGAAGATATCAATTGAAAAATATATTTTCACTTTTTTCAAAGAAATATTCAAATTCAATTATAATGGTATTTTTATATATGTTAACATCCTTTAAGGATTTTTTAGGTGATATTATCATATTATAAAATATAATTTTCTCTTTTTAATGTATAACTATAATAATAATTTATTTATGATTCAATTAAACTCGTTTCATTCACATAGGTTAATTAAGGTATGATTAAATCATTATGAAAGACATTTTGTTTCCATGGGTTACACTTTCATGAAATGATGAAATTTCTATAAAACCCATTTTCCTTCCATGGGTGATGATATGTTGAAATGATTATTGTTTTTATAATATTTATTCACACATATTTAAGGTTTTCATTATGTGTATGGTGGGCATGAAATTATATAGTCCTCTAATGTATTGTGTAAATATTGTTGTCTTACAAGATAATATAGACTAGAACTGGAAGTAAAAATAGTTCAGTAAGGGATTTTATCCATTATGATAGTATTTAAAGTGGGCTTTGAATAATGAAATATGGAATAAAAATACAACTCAATCCAATATAATAGTATTATCAATGATCCTTGACTAAGGAAAAATATTTTCTATGTTTATGTGTATACAAAAAAAACAATGTCTTATGAGTATAACATGATCACATGGGTATTGATTGATTATTGATTATTCAAGACTCCAATTATGATAAATGTTTATTCTATTATTCAAGATTAAATATCTATTATTTATTGGGTATAAATTTTTATGTTATGATCATGTTATCACAACTTTGTGCTTATTTCATGGTCACATATGATCATTGATTGATATATAAAATTTTCACTCATTGTCATCATATAATCTCAACCTTTATTATATATCCATTCCCTAGGTTATGAATAACGATTTATATTGGGTAGGTCTAGGAAGTGTACTACGTGAGAAGAAATTTGTGGTGTAGGTTGAAGATTATTCATTAAATAAGGTGATTATATTTCTAGTCTCTAGAGAAACTAATATTTTTTGGTTTTGGGGAATGTATTATTAGGATTTGTATTTGATATTAATCTAAAATGATGTAATATTTATTTATGTAACGATTAGGTAACCTAAATCAGTATCATAGAAGGGTTTATATATTTTTAGAGAATATGATTAGTGGAATTTGGTGAAAACCCTTGGGATAAGTCTATATAGAGACCCAATCTTTATGTATATAGAAATTACATTACTTTTGTGGAATAATTAATACAAGTCAAAAAAAGACACCCAAATATCATATTAGTTTAGCATCATTGGAAACATGGAACATAATCTTCTATCTTTGTGAAAGATCTTAAACATCTACCATAAATATTTCCCCATTCTGATTTCTTACCTAAAACCTTTCTTTATATCTTGGATAAAGAAAACATAAAAAGGGTGAGCTCAAATGATCAGTAAGGATAAACATGGAGAACATAAAAAAATCCATAAACATTTGTATGTAAAAAACTGAAAATAAATTTTAAACATCAAAATCTTGAGTCATTAAATAAATATTGTCAGTATGGAAGGAATGGATCATAAAGGAACATTAATCATGATAGAATAACATTGGAATAAAACATGTAATTATGGAAAACTAATAATCACAAGATATGATTTCCATAGTAGTCAAGGCATTGCTGCCAAGACCATCATAGTGGAAAAAGACCATTACTAAACCAGGTTTACTTACCATTACAACCATGTATTACTAAACTGGATTTACATTCCATTCCGGCCATGTCTATCTCATGAGATACAAATCATTACCCAATGAATTTGAGGGAGATATACGTAACACCCATCTCATAATGAAACCATTATTATGCGTTCCATAAAAACATATAAATATTCACCATAGCATAACCCATGAAATGAAATGGTATTCTTAAACATCATTTCATCATAACATGATCCATATAAGATAAATAGACATCATAAAAATAACTCCATCATAAACACAATCAAATAAAAGTAATAATAGGGATAGAAACTGTCATTAACCACCTCCCCGAGCCATGAACCTTGTCATCTGACCCCATGGGTATCCTGTAAAAAAACTCCATCATAAACACAACCAAATAAAAGTAATAATAGGGATAGAAATTGTCACAACCCGCCTCCTCGAGCCATGAACCTTATCATCTGACCCCATGGGTATCCTGTAATACCTGGGTTGCCTTCCCAGCACACCATAGGCTATTACTCACTAGGGTCACTTATCAGACTAATGACTGTCCCCACAGGCCAACACTTGTCCATTGTAGTGTGTTTTGTCCTCCCTCACACACACCCTATGTATCTTCCCAGAAGGTCACCCAATTTAATCCCATAAACACAATCAAATAAAAGTAATAATAGGGATATAAACTGTCATGACCCGCCTCCCCGAGCCATGAACCTTGTCATCTGACCCCATGGGTATCCTGTAAAAAATCTCCATTATAAACATAATCAAATAAATGTAATAATAGGGGTAGAAACTGTCACAACCCGCCTCCTCGAGCCATGAACCTTGTCATATGACCCCATGGGTATCCTATGATACCTAGGTTGCCTTCCCAACACACCATAGGCTATTAATCACTGGGGTCTCTTATCTGACTAATGACTGTCCCCACATGCCAACACTTGTCCATTGTAGTGTGTTTTGTCCTCCCTCACACACACCCTAGGTAACTTCCCAGAAGGTTACCCATCCTTATCCCATAAACACAATCAAATAAAAGTAATAATAGGGCTAGAAACTATCACGACCCGCCTCCCCGAGCCATGGACCATGTCATCTAACCCCATGGGTATCCTGTAAAAAAAAAACTCCATCATAAACACAATCAAATAAAAGTAATAATAGGGATAGAAATTTTCACGACCTGCCTCCCCGAGCCATGAACCTTATCATCTGACCCCATGGGTATCCTGTAATACTTGGGTTTCCTTCCCAGCACACCATAGGCTATTACTCACGAGGGTCATTTATCAAACTAATGAATGTCCCCACATGTCACCCATCCTGATCACTACTCCAGGCCATGCACGCTTAACTATAGAGTTCTAATCAGGTAGGCTCCAGAAATGGAAGGTGTACCTTATTGACATGGGTAGTAACATTTAGCCATTTAAGTCTCACTTTTCCATGGGTGTTACATTATCCACCTATTTAAAGCACAACACCCTCATTGTGGACCCCAAGCCTCAAACCCAGGCAGTGCCTAAGAACTTTCAGCTAGGTATTGGATCTGATAGCATTTGTCACGACCGGCCTACCCGAGCTATGAACCTTGTCATATGACCCCATGGGTCTCGTGTAATACCTTGGTTTCCTTCCCAGCACACCATAGGCTATTACTAAATAGGGTCTCTTATCAGACTAATGAATGTCCCCACATGCCGACACTTGTCCTTTCCAGTGTGTTTTGTCCTCACTCATACACACCCTGGGTAACTTCCCAGAAGGTCACCCATCCTGATCACTACTGGAGGACAAGCACGCTTAACTGTAGAGTTCTAATCAGGTAGGCTCCCAAAAAAGAAAGTGCACCTTGTTGACACGGGTAGTAACATTTACACATTTAATTCTCAATTTTCAACGGTGTTACAGAAACATAACCCTTTGTATTCTTAAATGAAAAATAATCTTTATAAACCACGTGAACTTAGTTATTGTGGAAAATATCATTTCTTCTTCAAGAAAATTTTCTTTTATAAAAATGCCATGCAATTTTAAAAGAAAATAATTTATCTGAAAATAATATTGAAATCATGTAGAATAAGATTCATAAAATTAATATTTCAGGAAATTGTAAAAATCCATTCATGCCGTATAATTTAAAAAAGCATTCTTCTCGTACTTTTGCTGGAAAGGTCAAAAAATTACCTTATATGGTAAACTAAAGAAATATTCCTTCCGAACCATGTAGTAAAAGTCAAAATAGGTAAAAATGAATTTAAAAATACATAGGAGAATATTAAACATTTTATGAGAATAGTTTCAGAAAACATGGACATGGATGATAATTATATCCCCATTAAAAACTTATGAATAAACAATCTCGGATAAAACAAGATTGGAAAAGTGATCCCTTACCTTAGGTCCGATATGATTTGTATGTATTCAAAAATACCGTATAATGATTTAAATAATGTAAATGATTTATTCTAGAATCATAATAATTTTTGGGATAAAATTTATGATCATATTTTCATCTGTTTGTTAGTAACATTTCATTGTTACTTGTTATTCAGGTATTAACTACCTAATGTTCTTATGTTTGTTTTTTTTCATATAAGTTTTTATTCCATTCTTTCAGTTATAGTTATATCATTTACTTAATAATATTAGTATAACATATATCATATTCATTCATTCAATTAATTTATATAATTATGGTCCAATGAAGATTATGTAGAAAATATCACATTGCACCGTGGAGACGGTCGGCCGTACGTACAAACGAGCGACATTATCATTCTCATAATTGTTGAATGGTATTTAAGTGGATGGTGTATAGTATATAATAATTAGTATAATGTTATAATAATCATATATAGTTATTATTTCCACCATTATACCCATCCATATAAGGTGGTGGTGAAAAAAAGATTATACCATGGTGTGGAGACCGTACGCCATACGTACGCACGTATGTGGAGTTCATTTTTCATAGGACAGATAGAAGGTGAAATAGGGTTGGTTTATTTTTATAATAACATATAATTATATTATTGATACTGATGTTATTAATTTATAATGAAAAAACTAAAGAATAGGAAGTAGAAGAATAAATAAATTTGAAAGAATAGGTAGAAGAGATTACCTCTTCCTCGACGTGCCTCCGTTAAATTTCCTCTTAGGGCACTAGACTTGGTCTTTTTTGAAGACCAGAAACTCTAGAATGTTACTATTAAAGTTTAATGGAGAAATGGTTATGTTTTGGATTAGCTTTAAGGATTAATATGGGGGGAATAGGGGAGGGAGGAGGTGCCTTTTTATAAGACCAGAGAGGGGCACTTTAGGAAAGTCCTAAAATATTAATTTATTATAAATTAAATTTTGATTTAAAATTGTCCAAAAATTATTGAATTATAATATAAGAGATGTTGGTTCGAATAATGATCATCCTAAATTATTAACATATCATGTCAAAAGACACAAAATATTTATTTAGGACATATTTGGACTTTTATTAACCATTTGGACAAATCTTATATTTCAAGGAATTTAATATCATTTAATAAACTATTTTATGTTTTAAGTTATGAATTATTTCATTTTTGGATACTATTCATACATGACTTTTTAAAAACATCATAATAACCTTATTACTTAGAAATAAGGAATTAAAAAATCTCTAACATTTTAAGTGATTCTATGAAATTCTAGGATGACATAAAAATATTCAAATTAAATTTATTTTAATATTTATAAATTCATTTATTTGAATCTTTCAGTAATGAGGTAATCACTACATCATAATTATGTCATCAATAAATATATTTATCTAATGTCTAATTATTATAAATAATATGCCATGATGTAGTAAATATTTTTCAATTTATAAGGACTATTTATAGACATATAGATCAGTTATATAACCCCATATTAAAGTTGATTTAGTAAAAGATATATCTTTAGGTTATAATTATATTTACTTTAATTTAATTCTTATAAAATGTCATTTTCACATCCAAGTGAATCCATGGGGTCCCAAAATCGACACAAGTATTCCCATGGTTGAAATTATTTCATCCAATAAGTTTCAGAAATGTGTTAGCGTAGTTTAATATTATTATAATATTCTTTTGTTACCCATATTTACCAGATTTTCCCTTTAACCATGGTAAATAAAATAATTACTGAAGTTACTATTCATAATGTCTAAAACTAAAATGTAACTATTTAAACAATTTGGAAATTATGATTCAAAATATAGAATCTCTTTTTTCAAATTCAAAACCAGGAAGTTGAAGTAATTAATTTAAAATTAGTTCCCATTGTCAAAACCAAAAAGTGGGTTTTTTAATAAGTAATAACTATGTTCCAGGCCGATATATTTTTTTGTATGGGACATCTCACTGAGTAGCCATGCTTTGGTGGAGGATTTCAACTATGACATTGATGCTGGGGAGGGGCACTTTTAGTAGTCTTGTTTTTGGACCCGGTTATGTTTATGTCTATATGTATTTGAAGTCATGTGAGGATTCCCCCTTTCTCCTTAAAAGGGGGTTTTTCCAAAAATAATTATAAATTAAGGCCTTCGGGCCATTTAATCAAAAAAAGAAGAATAATTAATAACTATCAAAATATTGACATTTGTTTATGTCTAATTTAAAATTCAAATTACTTTCAATGACAAACATTGGATTCAATGATAAAAATACAATCCAAAGTTACCTTAGAACTAATTAAAAGTACAATCTAACTATTAAAATAAATTATATTACAAAACAGTTTTGAATTAAAATATTGAATTTTTCCCTAATCATAAAAATATGAATTTCATCCGAAAAATTTCAAAATTTCATCCAAAGTGAATTTGGCATTCCACTTCTATAGAAGAAATTTATTTTGTCAAATTGAATTTATAAAAGTGACAAAAACTATATTTTAAATTGGTATGCCATCAAAAAGCGGTAAAACTACATTTTTTTAAAAAATACCTCTTTTATCTAAAAAATGATTTTGTTCTCATATCATGTTCTTGAAAATCTGTAAGATGAATAATAATATTATATAAAATTCAATATTTGGTTAATACTATTCCAAAAGGTTAGTTTTTATCCCATTAAATAATAATATTTTAATAATATATCATTGTTTAGTGAAACTCGGTATTGCGTACAACACAAACTATCAAAGAAGGCCGCTCTTGCTTGTAATGCAAGAAAAGTCAATGTTGCGTATAATGAAAGATAATCTAGGTGTAGTGTACAACACAATACATCAAAAAAATTTTAAATAATATATCTTATAAAATCTCGGGGTGTTACATTCCACCCCCCATAAAATGAATTTCTCCCACAAAATTAATTGGGGTTATAAATGGTTTACTACATGAAAGTATCTTTTATAGAAACCCACATCATAAGAAGGGATACTAAAATTTAATTTTAAATAAGAAAGTTAGAAACATAATGGTTACACAAATTAACTCATAATTGGGTTTCCACATAGGATAACATAGGTGGTAGGTGAAAACATGGATATGGAAGAGAAATCTAATGATCATGTTCTGACACTACCAAAAAATGACCACTATATAAGGGGTTATTTTTAACATTAAAAGGGGTTATGAACCCCTCTAAAAACATTAGTAGCGGTTATGAGAAACTGTCGCAAATGTTCCCACCTATTGTCAGTAGAGTTGGTTTTGAGAAAGCACTGGTAAATGCGTTATGAATTTAGTGGCTATTACATTTTAGTGGGTTTAAAAACCCCTATAATATTGTCTATAATTTTCCACAATTTATTGTAATTAGAGGTGCTTATAACCCCAACCACCTCTAGTTGAGTGTTTAGGGGTAGTTCAAACCGCTTCTAATTGTTAATTGTATTAGGGGTGGTTTTACATAACCACCAAAATGCTTCTCTTTTTTCTAAAGAAAAAATCTGCCAAGTCTCGGTATGTACCCCAACCCCCCATTCTTCGTTGCCCCCATCATGTGCATCCCCCATGGTCTCTGCTCCTCCTATGCATCCCCAGTCTCGGTCTCTCATTTGTGTGTATCAACTTGTCCTTTGGTGTCTTCTATGTGTCCCCGTTGTGTCCACTGGTGTCTCCTGTGTGTTCCTGTTGTGTGTCTCAGTCAGTCTGTCACCCGGTGTCTCCTGTTTGTCTCAGTCTGTCCCCCTGTCTATCTGCCGGTGTCTCAGTGTGTCCCCCTATCTCCCGGGTCTATCCCCCCAGTCCTCATGTGTCTATAGTCTGTCCCTCGGTCCTCAGTCCTCGTGTGTGTCCTAGTCCGACCCTGCCCCCAGTTTCCTCATGCATGTCCCGGTCCAGCCCCCGGTCTCCTCTGTGATTTCACCAGTAGAACCCCCTGTCTCCTCTATGAGTGTCCCATTCCATCCCCAAATCTCCTCTCAGTCCTTTAATTTGGAGGTATTTTAAAAATTTGAAGCAGTCGGGATTCGAACAACGCTACATTACGGTATCAAGCCAGTGCCTAAACCACCACCCTAACTCTCAATTTTTTATATATTACCTATATTATTCAAATTAAATATATTGATATGTTTGTTAATATATAAATTATTTACATAATATATTTAAATACATATAATAAGTTTATTAAAATATGCATATATATTAATAAACATATATATATTAACAAATTTACACATAATTTATATATCATTGTATTTATTTATATTAATAGGTTTATTAAAATAAAAATTATTAAAAAAATATATTTAAATACATATAATAAGTTTATTAAAATAACCATATATATTAATAAACATATATATATTAACAAATTTATACATATAATTTATATATTATTGTATTTATATATATTAATAAATTTATTAAGATAAACATTATTTGCATAATATATTTAAATAAATTAAATAAATAACATGTATCTATATTTTTATAAATATAAATATATATATGTATATATATATTTTCTGCACACCTCTATAAATTATATATTTACATATATTTAAATAAAATTATGTATGTATGTATTTATAAATACATTTATATCAAAAAAACTCAAACCCAAATGTGTATTTACATATTTATTTGTAATTGTTAATATTTATTTGAATACAAATATATTATATATATATACAAATATTAAATTTATACATACACAATTATATATATATATTACATATATATATAAATATAATATATTATAAATTTTATAAATACATTCATATATATATACAAAATATATACTACATATATATTATGTTTTTTTAAGAAAATAGTAGGGGTTCATAAACCCTCTGATCTCTTAAATTAGAGGGGGATGTGAACCACAACTATTTTCTTTAAAAAAACAAATTCAGTATAACACCCACACACACAACACCTCTAAAATCCAACTGTATATATATCAGGGTGTGTGTGACTGTATGTATATATATAGTACCTCTAAACGAATATATAATGCCTATAACTAAATATAAAGCACCACTAATTATTAAAGTAGGGATATTTTTAACATAACCGTCTCTAAAATCCAACTACATATTAAAAAAATTGTAAAAATTTAAAGGGGGTTGTGAACCCCCTCTAGATTATATGATTAGAGGGGGTTGGGCAGAACCCCCTCCAATGTTACATAAATTGAATTTAGAGGGGGTTGTGCATAACCCCTTCTAAATAACCCCTTATAATGTACTATTTTATTGTAGTGTTATGGATACTTATAGAGAACAAGGTTGGAGAAAGTTAACTACCAGGAAGCCATTAATATGCGATGATTTATGGGACTATCTAATTCATCAGATAAGATAGTACTAGGATAAAATTTTTGGTATTCAAGATCCTTTCTTAAAGTTGAAGGTTTTTTCATGAGAATAAATACTTACTTGATTTTGGTACAATCTCACAATTGTTTGTGACTGGAAAAAATTCCACTTCATCTCTCATTTAAAGAAATGAAGTTGAATTTGTCATTCTTGAAGTGTTAGAAGGTCATGTGATAGAATGATATGTCATTCCATCTGTCCCAAAAAAATATTAACAATGTAATCAAATATGCATAATTCCACCTATAGTGAGACAATACATTAATTAATAAAATTAAAATGGAAAATAACTTATAATATACATAAATGGATAACATTACAATCCTTCCAAAAACTAAAAATATAAAACTTTTGAAAGGGGTGAACTAAATCGTCTTAACATTTGTCTCACATATCTCATTTGAAAGTTCTTAGTTTTCACATTCTAAATAAGTGAATACCTTAATTATGTAATCTCTTGAAACATAATAACATTAATTACCGTAGAACCTCATTGAAAACATACATTCTGTCAAAATTAACTCTTTCCAAACACCAAAAAACTCCAATAATTCTATATACTCAAACCATGATATCACTTTGTCGTTTTATCAGTCATGAGATCATTAATACTATTAAACATCTCATTATCTCTTTATCCGATCATTATGTTCATATCATGTTCATTCCAAAAATATGTCAATCACTTTTCATGGTTACTAGTTCCATATTATTTTTGAAAACCATAATAAACCAATACACAGATATTCCAATATTCTATAATACTATAAATGTGATTCCAAAAAACTAATTTGGAATCCCATTACATCAAAAATTAATCATTCCACCACTTCGTTTTTATACTCAACATCACCAATAGTGATTTCATATGACTTCACTTTGTGTTATTCCTTAAGACGTTGCTGATGTTGATCATCATTAACCCTAGTATTAGGGAATTGGTTAGCATAATTCCCCATTTCCTTGTACTTTTAGCATTGAAGTGTTAGTGGTGGGTTCTCTATAGTATTTTCTCTATTCACATCATTAACAACCATTTCCCCAAAAATTTGGAAGTCAATTTCTCGATGAACTTCTTTTCCACACTTCAATCATTTGCTAGTCCCTTTAAGACAATCTCCACCACGCTTCTTTCCAAAATTTGAGCATAAGGAAACATTCATCTTCTTTTCAACATTATTTTGAGATTTTTCCTTGAACTCTATCTTTTGTGTCTTTTTAAAACCATGAGATTTATATATAACACCAACTTCATGTTCTGCCTTGATAGCAAAACACAAAATCCCTTCATAGCTACTAAAGTCTCTTATAGCTAGTTACTTTCAAAGAATTTCTTTTAAGCCACTAAAGAATCGATCAACTTTACTTTCATTTTAGATGACAAAGCCAGAATCATACCTTTCAAGCCTTTTAAAATTTTCTTTGTATGTACCAACATATTCATCATCCTTTTTCTTAATCTCAAGGAACTCCTTTTCCGTCTTTGTTCTAAGAATACAAGGGAAGTAATTATTGAAAAATATGTTCTTAAACTCATCCCATTCCATGTATTCAATTTCATATTAGTGCCTTGTATTCTGAATTAGAGTCCACCAATGGTATGCTTCACCTTCTTGACAGTAAAAAACCAAAATAACTTTTCATGTTATAAACAACTAAGGATGGAAAAAATATTTTCAATGGTACAAATCCATTGTTCAGTAATAAGTGGATTAAAATACCCCCTAATGGAAGGTGAACATTTCGTCATGAAGGAATCAATATAATGTTGTTCCCTTCTCTTCTCATTCAGATGTCCAGAATGATTCATTTCTAGTGTAAGTATAGCAATAAGATTTTTCACTCCATCTCCCATAACAATTGTTTGTTCTAGAGGAATATCATTTCATTTCCCGGGGAATTGATCATTAACATAGTTTCTTCAGGTTCTAGACATTTTCTAAACCCAAAATGAATAGTGCGAGAGGAAAAAATCAAAGTAGGAAAACAATAAAATGAATGGTGATTAATTTAAATATCTAACATATGAGGTTTAATCCTAGGGTATTCATGATCATTATCATAATTCTAGGATTATAACTTATACTTATACCTAACCTTTGTTACATCCCTAGAAATACCTTAGATATATCTCTAGGGATCTGACTAATGTTTTTTGCATCCTAGTTTACAAAGGTTGAATAAACCTTCACTTTGATAACAAATCTAGAGACCCAAGATTGATGTACATAAAAATTAAATTACTTTTGCGGAATACGTAATAAATTACTCAAAAAGACACCTAAAGATCATATTAGATTAGAATCTTTGGAAACTTGGAACATAATCTTCTATCATTGTGAAAGATCTTCAACATCTCCCATAATGATTTTTCCCTTTTATTTTCCTACCTAAAACCTTTGTTTATATACTTGGGAAAGGAAAACATAAGAAGGGTGATATTAAATTCTCAATAAGGGTAAACATGCATAACATAAAACAAACCATTAACATTTGCATGTCAATATCATGAGATATAAATCTTTACCGAATGAATTGGAGGTAAATATAGTCCCCCCATCTCATAATTAAACCATTATTACATGTTCTATAATAACATAGAAACATTCACCATAGCATAACTCATGAAATAAAATGGGATTCTTAAACATCTTTTCATCATAACATAATACATAAAAGGTAAAAGGAATTCATATAAATAATTCTATCATAAATAAAATCAAATAAATTTAATAATAGGGATATAAACATACCCTATGTCATCTTAAATGGAAAATAATTTTGATAGACCACTTAAACTTAATTCTTGAAGAAAATATCCTTTCTTCTTCAAAAATGTTTTATTTTCTCAAAATTCCAAGAAATTTTAAAATAAAATAATTTATCTTAAAATAACCTTGAATTAATTTATAATAATAGTCATAGAAATAATATGTCATGAAATTTTAAAAATCCATTCATGCTATATAAGTTAAAAAACATTTTTCTCGTACTTTTGCTGGAAAGGTCAAAAAGTACCTCGTATGATAAAAAAAGGAAGATTCCTTCTAAACCATGTAGTAAAACTAAAAATGGGTTAAAATCACTTTAAACATACATAAAATAATAGTAATAGTTTTCTGATATTTTTTTAGAAAACATGGACATGGATGATAAATATATCCCAGGAAAATACTTATGAATAAACAATCTTGGATAAAATGAGATTAGAAATGTTATCCCTTACGTTAGGTCCAATTTGAATAGTATATATCCAAAACTCCTGTATAATTATTTATATAATGTTACTGATTTATTAAATAATCATAATATTTTTCCTGATAACATTTATGATAATATTTTCATCTGTTTGTTTGTTACCTTTTATTATTACTTATTATTCGGGTATTAACTGCTTTATGTTCCTATGTATGTTTTGTCAGATAAGTTCTTATTACTCTTTTTAGGTTATAATTTTATCATTTACGTAATTATATTAGTATAATAAATATAATATTTATTAATTCAATTCATTTATATAATAATTTTTTAATTATGATTATGTAGAACGAATCACATCGTACAGTGGAGACGGTAGGCCGTGCGTACACACGAGCGACGTTATCGTTCTCATAATTGTTGAATGGTGTTGAAGTGTATGGTGTATAGTACATAAAATTAATTATAATGTTATAATAATCATATATAGTTATTATTTCCACCATTATACCCATCCATGAAATGTGGTCGTGAAAAACAGATTACACCACGGCGTGGAGACGATAAGACGTACACACGCACAGACAGTGATTTAATTTTTAATTGGATGAATAGAAGGTGAAATATGATTGTTTTATTTTTATAATAACATATAAGTATATTAGTTATACTGGTATTATTTATTTATAATGTAAAAACTAAAATAAGAGGAAGTAGAAGAAGAAATAAATTTGAAAGAATCAGTAGAAGAGATTACCTCTTCCTTGACATTCTTCCTTTAAATTTCCACTTTGGGCACTAGAGTTGGTGTTTTGAGAAGCAAATAACCTCTATAATGTAACAAGATAAGTTTATAAGTGGAATTGGTGGGGTTTTTATAATAATAAAGTCTCAATATGGATTGAAGTGGAGAGGGAGTAGGTTCCCTTTTATATGACGAGACAGGGGCACTTTAGGAATGTTCTAAAATATTAATTTATTATAAATTCAGTTTAGATTTAAAATGTTCCCAAACTTATTTAATTATAATATAAGATGATTTTGGTTTGAATACCCATTATCCAATAATTTTTAGACATGTTTTTAATATTTTGTTTATACTTATCATTTTGGTTTAACCCTTATTTTACAATTTTAAATCTTACTGTGATATCATGATATTTATAAATTGTGGGTTAATGTAATTACCATATCATGTAAAAAGACCCAAAAAAAGTTATTTATGATATATTTGGACGTATATTAACTATTTTTATGAATCTTATATTTTTAGGAATTTAATATCATTTAATAAACTATTTTATGTTTTATGTTATGAATTATGTCAATTTTGGATATTAATCATACATGACTTTTTAAAAAATTAATAACAATATTACTATTTCAAAAAATGCAATAACTAATCCCTAATATGTCAATGTCATCCCAAAAATTCCTTTATGGTATCAAAATATTCAAATTAAATTTATTTGACTATTTGTAAATTCTTTTATTTGAATCTTTCATTAATGAGGTAATCACTACATCATAATTGTCTCATAAATAAATATATTTATGTAATGTATAAAAATTATAAATAAAATATCATGATGTAGTAAATATTTTTATATTTATAATTATTATTTATAGACATATATATCAGTTATATAACCCCATATTAAAATTTATTTAGTAAAAGATATATGTTTAGGTTATAGTTATCTTTTGTTTATGTTAATTCATATAAAATGTCATTTTCACATACAAGTGAATCCATGGGGTCCCAAAATTGACCCAAGCATGACCGTGGTAAAAAATATCTCATAAAATAAGATTAGGATATGTGTTTGGGTAGTTTAATATTATTTTAATCTTATTTTTCTACCCCTATTTACCAGATTTACCCTTGAACCATGGTTAATAAAATAATTACTGAAGTTACATTTCATAATGTATAAAAATAAAAGGTAACTATTTAGAAAATTTGGACCTCCTAATTCCTAATATTTAATACAATTTTCCAAATTCAAATTATATATGTTTCAGAAATTAAATTAAAATTAATTCCCATTGTTAAAACCAAAAAGTAGGTTTTTAATAAGTAATAACTATCAAAAATTGATATTTGTTTATGTACAATTTGAATGTGAAATTACTTAAGATAACCAAAATTGTATTAACTGATAAAAATATAATCCAATAATACTTTAAAACCAATTAAAAATTAAATCTAACTATACAAATAAAATAGATTAAAAATCAATTTTGAGTTAAAATTCAATATTTTTCGCTATTCATAGAAATATGAATTGCATCAGAAAAATAACAAAAATTTCATCCAAAGTAAATTTTGATGTTCCTATTATAAAGAAGAAATTTATTTTGTCAAATTTAACATCTAAAAGTGATGAAATGTATATTCAAAATGGGTGCACCATCAAAAGGTGGTAAAACTGCATTTTTTGAAAAAGACTTATTTTATACAACAAATGATCTTTTTCTCATATAATGTTAAATAGAATGTGTAATATAATTGATAATGTTATATAAAATTCATAATATAGTTAATAATATTCATAAAGGCTAGTTTTTATCCCATTAAATAATAATATTTTAATAATATATTGTTGTATAGTGAAACTCGGCATCGCGTACAACGTATGCTATCAAGGAAGGTCTCTCTTGAATTTAACACAAGACAAGTCTATGTTTCATATAGTGCAAGATAATCTTGGTGTAGTGTACAATATAATACATCAAATAATCTAAAAAGAATATATCTCATAAAATCTTAGGGTGTTATAGTCTCAGTATAGGGAAACATCCCAATGTTATGGTAAATTAGTGATTGTATGGTTTCTATGAAATTACATATATATATAGATATTGACAAGTGGATATCATTGTGGAATAGATGAACATAGGGATAATCACACTGAAGAAGTTTGTTTGGTTATCTAATCGATCTTACCTCAGTGTATGGTGAGTGGGTGTAAGACTACACTAAGCTAGACACTCCTAAGGAATTTTCATGGGTTAATTAAAATTATATTTATATATCATTATGATAAATGAGAGTATATAATGAATAAAAAATAACGATAAACCATTTTCATATGTTATGAACTTGAAATATCAAGGTTTGAAAAAATGTGCCATGATTTAGGACATTATATGCACGTTTTTCATAAATATATGATTATTGACACTTATTATTAATATTTAATACTCAAAGTATGTTTTTAGGATTTTGTCAATGGATAAAACCATGAAGAATCATGTAAATAATTAATTTTATAGATAAAACAATGATTTTTCCACATGAAAAAACAAATTAAATGGAATCTTGAATGAAAAAAATATTCATTATGAATAATAAAATATAAAAAATTATGATTAACAACCTAAATGTAGATGATTTTATAAATTCACCAAAAAAGAGAAAAATGTAATTTCAGGAATTTTCAAGTAATATAGACCAAATATTAAAGAACATTTAGATTCCTACATGTCCACAATGTGGGAATAAAATCCCAGCAAATGTCTTAAATGAACAATAATATATTTTATGTCTATAAAATATGGGACCAGGGAAACTTATTATCAATGAATAATGAACAATTCAATAGAGTTAAATGAAGTTCATCCTAAGGGTACACTAATATTTCAATGTTTTATGAGTGGGGAAGTTTGGAATTATTTGATAAAATTCCATAATTCAAAGGTTAAATCCTATAATAAGAAAGGGAATATTCTATGTTAATCACCAGAGGGGATCATGATTGTTAGTGTATAATTTTACTTCACTGCATTTTTATGGATATCAAGTTGAATTTTGTAATATTGTTCCCCATTAAAATCTTATTTTTAAACCTTTCATGGTATTTCTTGTGATTTTGAGAACTGATAAGATCTCACTATTGAGATCTAATTTAAATAGACAGAGTAAGGAAATAACATTTGATATTCTGAATAAACCTTTAATCATATCTCAATGTGATGATTAATATTAAAATAATATGGAAATTTAATCCATTGTATGAGAAATAATATCTATTAATGAAAGATATTTATCTCACATTGTTGGTAATGACATGCCTATTATTTGATAATACCGAGGGGGATCTCTGCTTCGGCAAAGAGCTCTCGGGATCTAGGGTTTCGACCTCTGGTTTCTCTCCTTGCTTCTCGCGACTTCAGTGGCTTTGAATAGCGAGGGACCTTCGACGATTTGCGGCTTTGAGCGGGCTCTCATCGACTGTCGGTGATCTTGATCAGTGACCTTGATAGGAAATTGGTATGTAGGCAGGGCGCAATGGCGTTTCACAAATGGGATGTGCAGGGCGGCGAGATCTGGTGTGAGGTGATGTGTTTTGGTGACTCCAACATGAACAATCCTGAGGAATAGATGGCTTCGATGGGATTTAGTGTGGATGGTTTAGGAGGTGTACCGAATAAGGCACGATAACATTGCATTGGATGCACGGTGGTTGAGAACTCTGAGTCATGTCGGTTCTGGCTGCGGTGGGACGTGTTGCGGCGAGGTTGAGATTTTGACCGTGGGGTTCGGACTGAAGGTTACGAGATGCGGTGGCACGGTGTGGCTGGGATCTGGTTGTAGAAATGATTTTTGAGGAGATCTTTTTTGCGGTGCGATCGGATCTGGATGAGACCTGGCTATGGCTTCGGTCAGGTTTAGGATGCGGGTGGAGGCCAGTCCAGATTCAGCGATCTGACGATTGTGGGCGGTGCATAGATCTGGTGGTGGCGGGGTCCTATAGTGTGTGCAGTTGGCGGAATCTGTGTTATCTACTGGGCCTTGGGCCTCTCTAAACTTTGTGATTGGGTTTATGGGACTCTTCCACATGTGATTTGTGGTGGTCTTGTGTCTTTAGGATTTGGAGTTATTATATTTGTGTTGGGTTCTTCCTTTTTCCCATAAAAGGGGTTTTTGTGGTTTTTATCTTTTTTAATAAAGTATCTTGCCTCTAATATTCTTAGTAATATGCTAATATATTTTCTAAATAATATCCCACTCTCCCCTTGAATCATGATGTAATGTTTTCAATATAACTCATACCTTGTTTGACACCATTTTCAAAGACTCCATATAGAATATACCTAATTTCATTTCATTAAATGAAGAATAAACTCCAAGATAATAATGATAAGGGATTCATAAAACCTAGTGGGTTACCAAGGGGTGCACCTACTAATTTTGTTAAGAAGTTATATGTGCCAATATTTCATTATAATGATTATTGAGACCTTAATAAGAGCACTATTGTGAACAAGTATCCTATACCCTGTATCAATAACATGTTTGACCGATTATGCAGAGATCAATATTTTTAGGAGATTGACCTTTAATCATGGTATCATCAATTAAGGGTCAAGAAGGAGTAAATACCCAATATGACCTTCCATATGAGGTATGGTCATTATAAATACATCTTGATTCTATTTGAACTTACCAATTCATATAGATGAATCCTTCAAAGATAGAATATGTTAATTAATGTTCTAGATAACCATGGTTATCGAGATCCATATTTTTCTCACGTTGGATGGATACTATTGAAGATTTTTGAGAGATTCCAACTGAATATATAATCCCATTACCAATCTCAGAGAGAAGGGACTGATATGTTTTGAGTAGATAATTAATGAAAACATTTGAAGGATCCTAAAAAACGGTTTTCAATACACATGTGCTCACACTACTCACTAGAAGATAAGAGTTTTTGATCTATAATGATGAATTAAAGAGGGGGAATGGGATGTGTCCTCATGTTAAATGATACTGATATTTCTCATGAAACATTTCAATGGAAAATTAACAATAAAAATTTCCAAACTCTTGATTTTGAGTTGGCAGTATATATTTTCACATTGAAAATATGTTGGCATTATATTTATAGTGTAATATTTGATATATAAATATATATATAAATATATATAAATATACAGATTATAGAATCTCAAAGTATATATTCTCACAGAAAGAGTCTTATATGAACCAAAGGCGATGGTTGAGTTTGATTAAGGGTTATGAATGCTCAATACATTACCACCCACGGAAGGTGAACAAGATTTTTGATGATTTTAGTTGAAAAGGAAATTATAGTTTTCCATGATACGAATTGAAAGAGATCTAATACTTATGGATTTATGGATGATTGATCTTGACATCATGAGGAAAAAGGTTAGGTCAATTTTTTTATATTAATGGCCAACTATCAATCAATGTGTAGATTTATGAGGAACAAAAGGATGATTTATAACTACAGAAAAAAGAGAGGAATGTTCATGATTTTAAACATGATTTTTTTGGAATGATATATTTTATGAACTAATTACATGTCCCATTAATACCTGATTTAAAGAATGATATATTGGATGGATCTCAAAGTTCATCATTCTTTATTTATCCTAGAAGTATGAATATGTATAAATATATAAAATAAATTTTTAGATACAAAATAATTAATTGAATATATCAGAGTGTATAAATCAATACATGGTATATAATAAAATTATGTATAGTGGAAAAAAGTTTTAGGATGTGTTCTTGAGTGTCCCATAGGATTTATATTTTTAATTATTTTTGGATAAATCCCCTTTCAAGGGTTGAGATGTATCCCTTACATGACTGGTAGGATTAAAGAGACATTACATGACTCGAAGGTCATAGAGGCAGAGGTCCATAATCATACAAGACTTATGACTACTTGGAACTGCCCCTCCCCAATGATTATATCGATATGGAGAGCTATCCACCTTAACATGGCTATCCAGGTAGATATCATATGTATATATTCATAGGTCTAGTAACGTTAGAAATTTACATACCCTCTCATTCATCCAAATTCAGTTAGAGAATGTTAAATCTATTGAACAACACATCAGGGATGCTCAGAATCATGAGAAAAGTTATACTGGCAATATTTGACAAGATCAAGAGTATACATTTAATGAAAATGTATTCCTAAAAATATATACATGGAAAATGGTTATCATATATGGAAATAATGGAAATCTAATTCCAGGATATATATGTTTCTTTAAAATTCATTATCATTTTGGGATGGATGGTTATCACTTTGTTCTTCAACTAAATTTCTCTCATGTTCACGATGTGTTCTATATATCCCTCCTAAGAAACTATATACCTAATCCTTCACATTAACATAACTTAGAAGTAATACCACTAGAGAATTATATATAATATGATGAAAAAATCATGGAGTTTCTTGATTAAATAGATATGGTGAATAAAAACAATACCACTCACATGGTCAATGTTTTGTGGTGAAACAATAAATTTGAGGAAGCTATGTGGGAGCCCAAGGATGCGATGAAGTAAATATTTCCCCAATTGTTTGTATTAGATTGAAAAAATTTAGAGGGTGATGTTATTATATTTGGAAAAAATGCAAAAACCTATGATTTTTTATAAATTTATTTTTGAATAATATTAATGACTTCGAAACCTCTATTTGCACAAAACACTAAGTTTAAACTAAATATGATATAATATAGAAATATTATTATTAAATTTTATTCTTATAACCTAGGAATTGGATTGGTAGTTATGAATAGGACCAACTAAATTATGAAAAAAATATTTTTTTACAGTCATATAATATGATTTTTTTTATAAATTGGATAGAAATGAGAATGAAATCATTTGAATTTAAAATTGAGACATTTTTATGAAATTTATTTTTATGCTTTTAATGTTTTTATATCTTAATAAATTAAATCAATCACAATTGATGAATAATTTTAATTAAGTGAATATATAATATACTCAAGAAAATAATTTAACATCCATACAATCATTTTTACCAGGATAGGAAAAGAATAAATTTAGTTTTATGCTTAAAAAATAATTTTTCAAAAATATGGTATTCATTTCCTTATTCACACTTATTTCAAAATTAATTTATGAAACTAGTAGAAATTGAAAATGATAAAATGATTTCCACATTTTTAATTGTAATGTAATTTTTTCAATGACTCTAATTTCATTTTTCCATTATTAATAGCAACAAAGGTGAAAATTCATTACTACAGTAAATGTTAAAAGGGTTAATGAGGGGTTAAACTAAATAGATAAGGGTTTTGAAAACCTAAAAACTCTTTTATTTATTATTTTTAATTATATTATCCCACACACTTATCTTATCTTCTAATTTTAGTTACTTTTGATCCACTTTACAATGACAGTGGCTTTATTATATTATAACAGTCTTTATAATAACAATTATGCCACTCCCCCACTTATAAAATTTAACATCCTATCCTCTATTCTCCATAAAAATTAATCACTTAAAATTATCTGTGATACACACAAATACTCTCCGAACATATTTAAACATGATATTGAGGTTCTTTTACTCCCAAAATATCCATCCAATAAACCATAAGGTTCTTCTCAAAGGATGACACCTAAAGAAAAAGTATGCATTCTTACTAATCTTTTTGATGTTTTTTTCTTACTTAACATCATAAAAATGTTTTATATCCACATTATCATGATGAAATAATAATATTTTATGTAATATTTTTTTATGATTATTTTATTTCCATTTTATTTCTCCTTACCATCCATTAAAAATGAATAACATCACTTGGCACGACCCGTCCTAGTTGGGCCCATGATATGACTCCCTAAGCCCACCTCCAATAGCTCAGGGGCTAGTGAGTAGCACCTAGTAGTCATGTCACTAACAAGGGAGAAATTTCCCAAGTACTAGTACACATGCACACATCTCCAACCCCACCAATGTGGAAATGTAAAAACCACTAAGGAACAAAATACATGTATACAACTAAAACGTACCAATATAGTACAATGTAAAGTAAAGAGCATAAAGTAAAATGTTAAAAAATACAGGCCCCAAAAAATAAAGAGTCTGCAAAATATAAATTCCAACCTATAAGCAAGAAATAGGTACTAAGAATATTGCTCGTAGCTGTAGGAAAACCTCGGCCTATAAGGAAACTCAAAAATCTCGGTTCGGTCCTGATCTTCCTTGGACACTGTCAAAAAGCCGCTCTTCTACACAAGACATGACACATGTGGGAAATGCTCATGCACAGATGAGTATAATAATACTCAGTAGAGGACCCATAAAACTAAAAATAAATACACAATGTAAAGGTAAAATCAACTCTACATATTATATGTCTACAGAACATATAACAAGATAAAAATATCCAGATATACTTGAAACTCAGACCTATAATTTAAAGTAAAGTCACAAAGACTATAAACCCACACATGGGATTTATTTCTAAGATTCCACAAATCCCTCATCCTGGAGAACACACGACATAATTATAATAGATTTGGTGATGTCCGTATGAGAAGTACATTCATCATGAAGTGTCATGAGAAATATAGATACACTGATAGATCTAAAGAAAGAACAGATGCACTCATTTCTGGAGAACTCACTCATGTGTGGGGAAAGATCACAATACACGGATGAGGATCACTACCAAGGCCTGGGAGTATACCAGGAATCATATGAATTCACCTACTAAGTGGATAATCAGTGTTTTGTAGGATTGGACATGTAGATACCTAACTCTACTTAGGGCGAAGAAATGGTAGAGGATATCACTTTGAGCCTCTTAGAGGGATTCTGAATCTACCTAGAAAGTCCTACTGAAGGGATCACAATCATGTGGATAAAAATGATAACTGAACTTCTGGGGAATGAGAAAAGGGGGAACTAACCCAAATTATACTTTTCCAAGGATAATGGAAAAGGATATCTATCCATGTATAAAAAGGTACATGATGTGTAGAATGGTCACACAATATGTCGTTTGACCTTGGGTACTACCTGTGTACAACGACCCATGTGGAAGAGTATGTTGTGTAGAAAGATATATAAACGACGTGTAATAGCATGAAATGACTTGTCCTACAATATTGGGGCCACTCCAGGTATGATTTCCATGTGCCCGTATACATCTTCAACCAGTGTATTCCAACTCGTGTACCAGTACAAGGGGTAACCCGTGTAACTGGTCTGGTCAGGCTGTGTGGGGGAGTACGTGGGGTGTACTCCACCATGTATCCCTGTATCATCCGTGATACATGATGAGTCCCTCTTAATGACCCACACACCATGAGATAGTTTTCACATGTCATGTCATCGCTTCATAAATCGCGATACCCTAGCCACCGCAGTGCTGACCCCACACGCCATGTTCTCCAAAGAACACACAGTGCAATTCACTATTTTCCAGAAAATGATTTTCTTCCTCCCATGCCTTGGTTGATCTTCCAACCCTCGATTTGTCTTTCCATTCTCCTTGAAACTCAAGATCCATATTCTTCCCACCATTAAAACACTGATTTGTTAAGTTTTATGCCTTTGATCAGCTCCAAAATCTCATTTTGATCATCTGCGTGAAGAATGGTCGATGAATGATATCTCCCAAACTAAGTCGATTCATCCATCACCATTGTCTTCAAACCTTTGATAAATTTTCATGATTCTGGTTCTAGGATTTTGGATTGTTCTGTTGAGAGACAAACATGAAATGATCCATTATTCATAACCTTGTGAAGAAATCTATGAACGAATGGTCAAAACGGGGAGAAGAAATAAAAATAATGAATTGTGGAAGGAACCTCTATCATTTTTTGGCACAGTTTTGATTCACTCTCATTAGAAGGATAAAAGTGGGAAAATAAAATATAAATGAAATCAAACATGGATCAATTCCCCAAAATGAACTTGATAAAAGACCCTCCCATAAGAACGAACGATTCACGGCTTAACCTATTCGTGGGTTGATCTATATTCATTGTTAAATCCAAAAAATGGGGAAAACATAAATCAAAACCAAAACCTCTACCAAAAGTTTGGATCGATCACTGACAAAGAGGGATTGTTCTACCATCATCGATGAGATCCTCTAACTCATGTGGAACTGTGATTCACGAACGGTCGATTCATTGTTGTTCATTGTCGAGAGGTTTTTCCTAGGGGTCTCCTCTCCATGCCTCCAAAGAATTTTAAGGTCATGAATATGACCTTGTAAATTATTCTTAAGAGCTTTTTTAAAAGCTCCCAACACTACGTTTATGTAATATAAATAAAATAAAATATTTTAATTTATTTTGTTTCCTTAAATTTCCATAAACTATATTCTGCAGCCAACCCACACCGATCGATGTTAGGCCCCACCTAAGGTAAATTTCTACTCTGAATGCAACAATTCCCTATGATATCTAATTTGGGATCCCTTTTAAGATTTATTCCACTTTTTTCAGGAAAATATCTCATGTCCTATTTAAAAGCTTAATTTATTTCAAACATTTATTCTGGTCACTCTTGGACTCAGAATCACGCACCGTTGCAAATAATGGTCTCATAGTAATTCCTTAAAATATTTAAAAATAATACATGGAAAATATGAGACATTACATTCTCCCCCACCTTAGGGATTTTATGTCCCAAAAAAAGCCTAAATAAAAGGCTACTCAAACAAATGTGGGAACAAAGAATTAATCTGAGCCTCTCAATCCCACGTACTCTCCTGAAGATTCCTGTCCTACCACCAGGCATACACCAAGGGAATCACTTTCCCACAAAAGATCCTATCTTGATGATTTTTTATCTCCACTAGGTACTCTACAATGATCACTCCATCTTCGATGTCCAACTTTCCCAAGTAGACGACGTTCGATGTTTCATGCACGTACCTCCTCAACAACGACATGTGGAAGACATCATATACCCAGTGAAAGTGTAGTAGTAGAGCTAGGAAGTACAAAACCTCACCAACTCTGCATAATATCTGAAAATTGCTGATGAATCTCGGAGAAAATTTTCCATTCCAGTTGAATATCCAAAACCGTCAACGAGGTGAGACCCAAAGGAAGTAATGGTCTCCCTCCTTGAACTCTAGAGGTATCTGTTATCTGTCGGCATAAGAATTATGCCAGCTCTGTGTAGTCATCATCCAATCCTGGATGATTTTCTCCTTCTCACTGGTAGCTCTCACCAACTCTGGGCCCTTGATTGATGACTCTCCGAGGCCAGTCCATCAATGTAGTGACCGTAAGTGTTTACCATATAAATCCTCAAATAGTGAGGTACCAATGAAGGTGTGGTATATTTTGTTTTATGAGAACTCCACTAGTGGAAGGTGTTCCTACCAACTATGACCAAAATCTAAGATACATGCCCACAACATATCCTCCTTAACCTGAATGGTTCTCTCAATCTGACCATCAGTCTACAGATGGAACGGTGTGATCAAGCATAGCTAAGTCCCAAATGTATCATACAATCTCTTCCACAAATAGGATGTGAAACAAGAATCATGATTTGAGACTATCATCGATGGGATTCCCTAAAGCTTAACTATCTCCTACACATATATGCATCCCACACTCTCTAAGGTACTCTTCTCCTTGATAGATAGGAAGTGGGATGACCTCATGAGTCGGTCAACGATCACCAAATGGAATCGTGTCCCCTGAACATTCGTGGTAATCTCATCACAAAGTACATTGATATTCTATCCCACTTCTACTCTTGCACATCCAGGGGTGAACTAACCCTACTGGAACCTAGTGACCAACCTTCACCTTCTGGCACACAAGGAATCAAGAAATGAACTCCGCTACTACCTTCATCATACCTATCCACTAGAACTGACACCAGAGGTGTTGGTAAATTTTTTCACTCCTGGGTGTACCTCCAAGGGGGATGAATGAAACTCTCTCAGAACCTACTCATGCAACACCACTGGAACAACTGTGTATCCTATGAAAAGTACAACACACACCCCACCTTGTGAATATATATCAGCAGCTTGTCCCATGGATTACTGAACATGTAAAGTCTCGTAGTCGACATATCCTAACTATGCCTCCCTAACTCACCGTAAGAGTTGAGTGGTGACAACCATTAACTGGAGATAAGATACATCATCCCCATCCATGAAGGATAACTATAGCGAGGCCAACTTCTCTGATGACTCACTCAGTAGCTGCAAAATAGATCTCCTAATGAGAGCATCTGCCACTACATTCCCCTTCCCATTAACATAGACAATCTCAAATTCATAATCATGGAGGGACTATAGACATCACCTATAATTCATATTAAGATCCTTTTCTGATAATATGTACTTGTAGCTCTTGTATTTAGAGTATAAGATAAAATGTTCACCCACCAGGTAGGGTCTCCAAATATTCAACACAAAGACTACCGCTGCCAACTCAAGATCATGGGTCCTGTAGTTCTTCTCATGTGTCCTTAACTACTATGAACCATAAGAAATTACTGCCTATATCTACATTAGGACACAACCAAGCCCTTTCCTTGATGCATCGTAGAAAACTACTTACTCAAAATCCTCTACAAGCATTCTCAATATTGGTATGCTCATCAAAGTCTAACTCAATTATTGGAAAGCCTATTAGAACATATCCATACATATGAAAGGATTCCACTTCTGGGTCAAGGCTATCATCAATATTGATATCTTGGAGAAATTAGGGATAAATATTTGGTAGTATCCTTCTAGGACCTGAAAGATCTGCACCTCTGTCACACTTCAGGGTGGCTCCCATTCTAACACCAAGTCAACCTTGGCTCGGTCCATTTCTACTCTATATGTTGAGACAATATGTCCAAGAAAGTGGAACTCATGTATCCAAAACTAGAAATTCTAGAGAATCACATAAATTTGGTGCTATCTGATTATTTCTAGAACAATCCATAGGTATCTCGTGTGCTCCTCCATTGACGTCGAGTAACCAAATATGTTTTCGATAGAGACCACTAAATACCGGTCTAAGCACGGATGGAAAATCCAGTTCATAAGTCCCATGAAAACTCTTGGGGTGTTCATCATTCCAAAAATAATCACCATGTACTCATAGTGACCGTAACAACATCTGAAATCCTTCATCGATATAATCACATCTCGTACTCGTAACAGATGGTAATCCAATTGAAGGTCAGACTTCGAGAACCCTCATGCCTCTCTTAGTTTATCAAGGAGGTCATTGATCCTCGGTAGTGGATACTATTCTTCACCATTACCTGATTCTGGCACATATAATCTATGAACAACCTCAAACTTCTGTATGAATTCATTGAAAACAAAAGTGGGGACACCCAGGGTGAAATAATGGGTCTTATAAATCTATTACTCTAAAAATCCAGTAACTACACCCTCAGCCCATGAAGCTCTATGAGAGACTTTAGATACAATGGTGAGGATATTAGAGATGACCCATGGTGAAAGTAAATATAGTGTTAGTTCTCCTAGTGGGGAGGTAATTCTAGAACATCTTCTATAAAGACATCCTTATACTCTACCACTACTACTGGGAACTGAAGTATCACAACATCTTCAGCTCCAAGTGTGAGGCTATCCAACTTATGATTGATCGGATACAACCTCCTATGCATGAGCCCATTTTGTGCTACCTAGGTTTTATTTTTCACCAACAATGGAAAAAATCATTCCATCTATGCGAACACACCAAACTCTTTTCCTAAATTAGTCAATTAGGGCACAGACCGAAGATAACCAATCCATTCTGAGAATGATATCCTAAGGCCTCAATGCTACCACCAATAGGTTCCAACTAAAACTCTCACCTCCAAGGGTAATATCACACTACCAAAAATTATTGACCTCACTTGTTTTTATAATCCCAATTACGGTTTCATATACTTTGATAATCCCAATTAATGTTTATCTATATTCTAATTCTCTCAATATATGATATTCTGTTATCAAGATGATAATAATATTTAAATAATACTTAAAATATGTTAATAAATGTTTTTTTATGTTTATATAAATCCTGAAATAATTCTAACCCAATTGGATGTGTTTTGCATAAAAGAGAGAAGTGTTAAGTCACTGATCTACGTATAGCTACTGATATAAACAGAGCTACCGGTAAGCAGATACCAAGTCTATCGATAGAAGAAACAAGCTACTAAGAAAACCAGTCTACCAAGCTACCAATAGAATATGTAAGTGGAAACATATACCGATATGAAGAATATACCGAAAGACACCGATCTACCAAGCTAACGATATGAATAAGTCTACCGATAGTACCGCTTCACAGATAGTTACCGATAGAAGTCTGCTGATAGAGTATGTCTACTGATATGAGCTACTGACCAGCCTACTGATACAAAGACTAGTGACTAATATGAAGAAACTTACCTTAGTCTACCGATACAAGTACAGAGTCACCGATACATCGAGATACCGATATCCCAAGAGGTACTGATGGATTAAGAGCTACTAATAACAATAGCTACTGATAGAATGAAGTCACCAATATATATAGCTACCGACACAAGTTCAAAAGAGATACCGATGGAAGGTTTTGCTACAAAAAGACCATCGTACACATTTACCAACACGACCTACTAATGATTGACCGACCAGTCAAAATCTATACTCTCAATACTGTTTATTTATTTAGCTAACAGTTACATTTGATGGTTTTAATGAAGTTAATGTTATTTAATGAATTCTATTTCCATGTCAGGGAACCGTACCTAGTACCCATGAAAAAAGTAATCATTCCTTTTTTCCAGAGTTGAATGCTATAAAGGGAAGGAAATATAACACTACAAACAAGTGTGATACGAGAGGATAGAACAAGTGTGTCGATGTAATGAAATAGAGAGAACCAAGGAACCAATAAGGCACATAAAGGTGAAAAAGAAAAAGGCTCAACAAGCATTCAGACGTGGAGCATTCACGCAAGGCTATATCCATACTCCATGAACTCTCAACATACTTTAAGCCTATCATTTTGAAGCAAACCACATGCTGCGTCTTGAGTGAATAACTACCACAATCACTTCATGCACTCAAGTTGACAAGATAGACCAAGAACCAAAGAAGAAAACGACACACTATTTTCAGAGCAGAAACTAGAGAAGGACTCAGAAGCTTTTCTGACCAACCAAACGAGCCTAGAGCTGCACTGCCAATCACTAAATCTCTTCTAAACTCATTCTCACTTACTTTAGTGATTCTTTCATTTACATTTCAAGCAGTGTGTGTACCCTATTAATTTTACACACGCACTGTCTCCTGAGCTAAACGGGAGGATTCTTAAATCATCACTCAAACTCCACAACTCTTTGTTTCCCATTGTGGATAGTGGTAGAGGTCGAATAAGACCTGGACAACTACGAGCTATTGTTTATTATTACCATGTAGAACTGTGGAAGAGGTCTTTGTACCTGGACAGTGTGTTCACTGTTGTTTACCCCGATCCATGGTGTGGATCTATTTATATAAATTGTTGAGAGGACTAAGGCTTGGCTTGAGACTGAACCTATTGCTTAACTTTGCTATGAATTTTAGTTTAAGTCATATGTATACTATATATATATATATATTTCATATTCCACTGTTGTTACGTTGAAATACAAAATTATTTTAAAGCTACTTTGATATTTAAATTATCATGTGTTTATAATTATTGTAAATTTGTAAGTTAGTTTCAAAAGTTAATTTAATATTTATGTTAACTGAGACCTAATCAATATTTTAGAAACTAATTGAACATTTACACTCTGTATAAATTCACTAAAGTTTAACATTGATTTTAAATTGGGGGATTTTAAAAGAAATATTTTTAACATAAATTTTAATTGGAACTCAATTCACCCCCCTCTTGAGTATCCACTCCGACCAACATTTGGTATCAAAGGTTGTTGTTTTTCAAAGATTTCAAAACATTCTATTTTTCAACAAGGTTTTTAGTTGCATCTTTAAAGATCTTAAATTTATGTTAGTTCTAAATTTTATCTCTTTAAAATTTATATTCTAAAATCTAGTTATGGATAATAGACTAGAGAGTGCTGCTACTAAGCAGAAACCTTTCTTCAATGGCACCAAATATGCCCAGTGGAAACTGAAAATGAAAATTCATTTAGAAATTATGGGTTTTGATATCTGGACTGCTATAGAGTCACAATATAAATTACAGAAACTGAAAGAACAACTTGGTATGAACCTACAAAGACTGCTTATAATTATAATTATAATGATATGAATTCCATGTACTGTGCTTTAGGAGATGAAGAATTTAATAAAATATCTTCTTGAAAAACGGCTTATGAAATATGGGATACTTTTAGTGTTTCTCATAAAGGAACAACCAATGTTAAAGAAATGAAATTAAATACTTATACTATTAAATATGTAAATTTTAAAATGAAAACTGATGAACTTATTTCTGACATGTATCTTAGGTTCAATGAGATAGTCAATACAATGAGCTCACTTGGAAAGGCTATTCCAGTAAAGGAACAAATCATGAGAATCTTGAGATGTCTACCAGACCGATGGAGAGGCACTTCTATTTCAATCAGAGAATCATGTGACATTGGAGATCTCCCTGTAAAAGAGATTATTGGTAAATAAATGATGTATGACGAAGAACATAAGATAAATAAAGAAGAAGATGATGAACCCAAAAGAAAATCCACATCTTTTAAGTTTACTGCTTCAAAGAGAAAAGTCAAGGAGAAAATGCATACACCTACAGAAGGTTCAACTAGTGATGATTCTGATTCAGACAGTGATGTTGAAATGTCTCAAATAGGCAGGAGATTCAATAAGTTTTATTGGAAGAATAAGTTCTTCAGAAAATCTAACTATAATGGAAAGTATGACAACAAGGGACATTGGAAAAAGGAATGGAAAAATCCTGACAAGGAGGATGATATTGTCTGATATGAGTGCAATAGGAAAGGACACATCAACATTGACTGTCCAAAACTGAAATTCAAAAAGAAATATTATTATAAAGACAAGAAGTACAAGAAACCTATGAAAGCAAACTGGAGTGCTTTGGAGGACAGCACATGTGAATCTGACATTTCTGATTCTGAAAAGAATTGTTCCAACATGTGCTTCATGACCAACACATCTGAGGTACCTGTTTCCCCTATGCTAAATGATTATTATTTTGAAAATAACAGTGATTCATAAAATGATGAAAATATGTCTAAGGCTGACTTGTTTGAATATTGTAATATGCTGGAAGAAACATGTGATGAACTAAAGGAAAAATATAAGTCAATAAAGAAACATCATTCTCTCACTGTCAATGTTAAATCTGCTTTTTTTATGTAGAAAAAGAAAAGAATGCTCAACTGTTGCAGGAAAATACTGAACTGAAAATGTCTAATGAGGAACTTAGAAAGAACTTAGAGAAGTTCACAAAGGGAAAAGAAACACTTACTCAAATGTTAGGAAAAAAAGTTTCACCAAAATACACTACTGGTTTGGGATACCAACCTAGACATAGACAGTTCACTAAAACTCGATTTATTCCTAAGACTGGAAAAAATTCTTCTTATTCCTATTCTGGAAATTCCAATGCTTCAACTAGTTATTCATATGGTTATAAGTGAAATAATGTTTATCTTTCAAAATTTATTGATTCTGAAAATTATATGAAACCCATAAGACAAATATGGGTACCTAAAGCTTTTATTTCTAACCTTTATGGACCCAAGAAGATCTAGGTACCAAAATCATTTTCTATCAAAATCTGTTTTGTAGGAGACCTATTTGAAGAGCTCTCACAAAAAGGTATAGTACTTGGATAGTGGATGTTCAAGACATATGTCTGGTGATTACTCATGCTTCAAAATATTAATAAAGGTTGATGGAGGCCATGTCACCTTTGGTTATAATTCTAAAGGAAAAATCATCGGCCTAGGCCAGATTGGTAACACCGATTCAGTTTTAATTTCTAAAGTTTTATTTGTTTATGGACTTAAGTATATCCTATTAAGTATTTATCAATTATGTGATGATGGCTTTAATATTAAGTTTGAAAATGATCCTTTAATGTTTTTAACTATAATTTTTTTAGTATTTTCTACTTTAAGACATGAAAATGTTTATGCTGTTAATTTAAATTCTTTAATCAAACAAAATGTTATTTGTTTAAATGATTTTCATAAAGAAACATGGCTATGGAAAAGAAGATTAGGAAACTGCAACATCTATTCACTTAGAAAATTAACTAGGAAGAACTTAGTTAGATACCTACCTAAACATGAATTCCCAAATGACAATGTTTTTAATCCCTGCCAAAAGGGAAAGCAACAAAAGAATCTCACTTACTTGCTATTAAAAATTTTTTAAGTATCTTAAACATACTGTAAACATAGGTTTGTTTTACCCAAAAGGACAATCCTTTGAGTTAATGAGTTATTCAGATGCTGACTTTGTTGGTTGCAAGTGGGATAGAAAAAGCACATCTGGAACATGTCATTTATTGGGAAAATCCTTAGTATCATGGTGTAGTAAGAAACAAAATTTTGTAGCTTTGTACACTGCTAAAGCAGAGAACATAACTGCTAGTAGTTACTGTGCACAAATTCTGTGGATGAAACACACTCTTTTGGACTATGGATATGACTTTAAGAACGTTTCAATCAACTGTGACAACACTAGTGCAATAAATATCTCGAAGAACCATGTATCTCACTCTAGGACCAAACACATTAATGTAAGGCACCATTTCTTGAGAGATCATTACCAAAAGGGTGATATTATTCTTGAGTTTATAGGTACTGAACATCAATTAGCTGACATTTTCACCAAACCTTTGAGTTCGGATAGGTTAAGTTAAATTAGACACGAATTCGGTATGATTAACCTTGATCGGTAGCAATCCTCACCGATAAATCCTCACCGATAAATCCTCACTGATAAATCCTCACTGATAAATCCTCACCGATAAATCCTCACCGATAAATCCTAATTGATAAATCCTTACCGATAAATCCTTACCGATAAATCCTTATCGATAAATCCTCACCGATAAATTCTCACCGATGTAAATCCTCACCGATGGAACCTCACTGATAGAAATTCTCACCGATAAACACTATCGATGAGTGCGCTGTTTTAAACTTCTGTCTACCGCCAGAATATGAATTGTTTTTTACTTTATCTTATTTTATTTATTTATTTTATGATTCTTAAATGATAAAAACAAAGTCCTAGATACTTCTCAATCCACCGAGCCTCAAACCCTTTACCCTCAAACCTTATCTCCTGAATCTTTCAAGAACGCTAAATCCCTCGAATCCAAGATGGAAAAAACCAAAATCTCTTCTATTAGAGATGTTACCAACAAGCCTAAGTCAAAGAAGAAGAGGTCCGAATTACAAGCAAGTGGCAGTGATAGTAGGACATGATCAGGAAGACGACCAATAAATCCTCATTTCCAGAATATAGTTATTGTAATCGAAAAGGAGTTGTGCATGGAATATATGCTGACAAGTAAATCGTTAGTGCTCAAAGTGCTGAAAGATCAAAAATGGGTAGATTGTTTTTCGAACAACAATGGTCCCTACTATTCGAAGCTTGTGAAGCAATTTAATGACTCTGTAAGTTTTGAGAAATCTGAAGATGAGAACCGAGTATCTTCGTTTGTGAATGGAAAAGAGTTTTCCTTTTCATTGACTGAGTGGGATGATTGTTTGAAAGTTCCACACGAAGGTGTATCTGGATATGTTTTGAGAGCTATGCCACCTACTAGTGATATCTTTTATTATGAGATTGCTTTCCAAGAGCTTACTGGTGATGGAAATCAAAGACAAGTAGTAGCTGCTGAAATGGATGGAATGAATAGATTTCTATTCAAGTTTGTTCAGCATGTCTTAATATAGAGGAGAGGAGACTTTGGTAATTTATGATTTCAGGATATCTATCTCCTGCATCTTTTGAGACATGGAGTCAAGGTGAATCTATGCAGATTGCTGATGACTCAAATGGAGGATATGATTAGACCCAAGTGAAAAACTAATGCCTTGTTCTTTTCCAAACTGATCTCTGTAATGATCAAAGTGAAAGGAAAAGATGAGTCTCAAGATGAGATAGTGGTAGTAAGGAACAATTTCTGTGTTACCAATATAGTTTGAAAATACATGAAAATAAACTGGAACCCATGGAGAGGAGAATGGGTCACTGATGACAAGAAGGTCTATGATAAGTTCAATCCTGTGGATCATCCTTCAATACCGAAGGATGTGAGGGATCTAGGTCTAGGACTTGATGAAGGGGAGACAGAATACTGTGATGATTCAGAAGAGGAAGATTCCTTTGCTGATGAAGGAGGAGACCCTGACTTACCTCCTAGCCCAACTCCTGAAGATCTAGATCAACATTAATCAGATAAGGAAGAAGCTGCTTTAGAGTATGTTGAATTGGCTTCTGTAGAAAATGAAGAAGATGTTCATGAAAGTGAAGCATCTCTATCATCTGATTTGAGCCTTAGTCTAGTGATTTGACAATATTTGGTGTCTTTTACGGATGAAAATGAAGTTGACATACCCTTGCCTATTTTGGAAGACCATCAAGCTATTGCAGAGAAAGAATTGATAATAGAAGATTCTGCTGAAAAAGGAAGTCCTAATGAGGATGATGTTGATAATGCCATTGTTTTACTTGAGGATGCACCGGTTGAGGGGGAGCATCAATCCAAGTTTAGAAGTGTTACAGTGGCTATTGATATTGAGGACTGGGCAGAAGACCTAGGTTTTGTTGTTTGAGGTTAAGACTATCCTAACTCTTACAATGAAGCATCTCTCAATAGACCAAAAATCGTTTATGATATTGAGACTGAGTTTCTACCTGAAGATGGGGTCATAATGCATGACCTGGATACTTTAAAGAAAAATATTAAGGATAGTTTTGTGGAAGGGGTTAAGAAGATGGAAGTTTATCTGGTCTCTTCAGTTCAATCAATCATGACTGACTCAGTGGTCAGTTTAGCATCTAAAAGTGTACCCACTGTAGTTGCACCTACTGGTATGATCACCAGTGCTTATCTGGAATCCTTAAAGGATGAGCTGAAAGAATATTTTAGTGCCTCAGTTGCTGAGAAGAACCATTTTTTCTGAAGAGATGAGGATGTTGGAAAGGTCTTTTGAACTCTCTCTAGGTTGTAATATGTCAACTTTCAAGGAAGAAATAGTGGAAGAAGTTAAAGACTGCCAGACTCATGTATTAAGGATGGAATAAGATCTTAAAGCTTTAAAGAAATTGGTTATCTCTTTGAAATCTTACATGATCTCAAAATCCCAAGCATACAAGGACATAGCCTATGTCAAGAGTGTGGTAAGCCACATGGTTTCAGTGTTCAAATGTTTTAAAACTTCCATGAAAGATCATGTTAAAACCCAGGATTCTCAAGTTCAAAATCTTATCAGTGGGTTGACCAAGAACTTCAAGGAAACAATAACCTTCTCTGTTGGTTCAATTTCATCTAAAACCTCAGTAGATTTGAATAAAATTTGAGATGTGATGAAGGAGGAGCTTGATTCATCTTAAACCAGTGGCTTTGTGGACTCATTTGATATGAGAAAAGTGGTGATTTATACTAGAGATTTAGCTCGAAAAATAATGAAGATAGTCCAAGACTATATGAGAAAAGCTTCTATATCTCAGAAAGAAGTGAAAGATAAAGTGGAATCCTATTTCCAAAAGATTTACACAAAGAACCAAATGACCAGTAACTTCAATATTCTGATAGAAAATATGAAGCTGCCTCTTGTCAATCAAGGCTTTCGAGAACAAGTTAGAAAGCTAAGGGAATTGACTCCAGCGTTGGACAAATTCATGGAGAACATGAATGACTTCATATTTTCTATGGAGAGAGGAGGAGGAATAATTATGTATTTCAGAAATATTTTACTACCTTTTCTTCATGTTGATGCTAGGATAGTGATTGTCCCTTCTTCTTTACCATCCTCTAACTCTATTGCTTCTCCAATTCAGATGACTCCTGCCCAAGCAATTCAAAGCCTCACTCCTATGATCACTCAACGATCTCCTCAGTACAGACCATGAATAGTTTCTCTGGCTCAACCTCTAATGATCATTTCCGAAATTCCTAAGCCTTCACCGACATCCACATCACCTGAATCCTCTTCTGCTCCCAAGGAAAAATCTCACATTGAGGATGTGGATTGAACAAATTGATAGACTTTTTGATAGGAATACGTTGTATTTTGTTTTATTTCTTTGTACCTTATTTGGAACATGAAATGAAACTGGTTTTTATCTATTTTCCCATTTTTTTTGTTCCTATTATCTTTATTGTTTCCCAATTTCTGATTATCACAAGGGGAGAACTATTTTACCATGATTTTACAAAGGGGGATAAGTATTAAAGGAAGAATAAATAATGGGGAGAAAGTATCAAAAGGGGAGAAATATTTATCTAAAGAAGAGATATCTTGCTTTTCCCCTCTGATACTGTTACATTTAGTTCTCTGAAACCATTTCATTTAACTCTCTGATATCACTAAATTTTACCTCTGATATCATTGAATTTTCTTTTTTTCTCTGATAGTATCACATTTAATTATACCTCTAATAAATTATGTTCTATATCATACTGTTTTCTCTAAGAAAATTCAATTTAATTATATATCCTCTGATAAAATTACTCACTATTTTAAAATGATAATATCATAAGTTGTGATTATCAAAAAGGGGGAGATTGTTGACCTCACCTATTTTGATAATCCCAATTATGATTTCATATAATTTGATAATCCCAATTAATGTTTATCTATATTCTAATTCTCTCAATATATGATATTCTGTTATCAAGATGATAATAATATTAAAATAATCCTTCAAATATGTTAATCAATGTTGGTTTATGTTTATATAAATCCTGAAATAATTCTGACACAATTAGATGTGTTTTGCATAAAACAGACAAGTGTTAAGTCACTGATCTGCGTATAGCTACTGATATAAACAGAGATACTGGTAAGCAGATACCAAGTCTACCATTAGAACAGACGAGCTACTGATAAAACCAGTCCACCAAGCTACCCGATAGAATAAGTAAGTGAAAACGACTACCAATATGAAGAAGCTACTGACAGACACCGATCTACCGAGCTACTGATATGAAGAATTCTACCGATAGAACCAGTTCACAGACAGTTACCGATAGAAGTCTGCCGATAGAGTAAGTCTACCGATATGAGCTACCGACCGGCCTACTGATACACAGACTGGAGAATGATATGAAGCAACTAACATTAGTATACCGATACAAGTTCAGAGTCACTGATACATCGATTTAATGATATCCCAAGAGCTACTGATGTATTAAGATCTACCGATAATAAGAGCTACTAATAGAATGAAGTCACCAATATATATAGCTCTCGATAAAAGATAAAAAGAGCTATCGATGGAAGGTTCTGCTACACAAAGACCACCGTACACATTTACCAACATGAGCTACTAATGATTGACCAACCAGTAAAACTCTATACTCTCAATACTATTTATTTATTTAGATAATAGTTACATTTGATTGTTTTAAAGAAGTTAATGTTATTTAATGAATTCTGTTACCATGTCAGGGAACCGTACCTAGTACACATGAAAAAAGAAATCATTCGTTTTTTCCAGAGCTGAGATCTATAAAGGGAAGGAAATAGAACACTACAAACAAGTGTGATATGAAAATATATAACAAGTGTGTCAATGTAATGAAACGGAGAGAACCAAGGAACCAAGAAGGCACACGAAGGTGAAAAATAGAAATGATCAACAAGCATTCAAACGTGGAGCATTCACGCAAGGCTGGATCCATACTCCAAGAACTCTCAAAATACTTGAAGCTGATCATTCTGAAGCAAACCAAAAGCTGCATCTTGAGTGAAAAACTACCACAATCACTTCATGCACTCAAGCTGACAAGCTGGACCAAGAACCAAAGAATAAAACGAAACTCTGTTTTCTGTGCAGAAACCAGAGAAGGACTCAGAAGCTTTTTTGAACAACAAAACTAGTCCAGAGATGCACTGCAAATCACTAAAGCTCTTCTAAACTCATTCTCACATACTTTAGTGATTCTTTCATTTACATTTAGAGAAGTGTGTGTACCCTTTTTATTTTACACACACACTGTCTACTAAGCTAAACAAGATGATTCTTAAATCCTCACACAAACTCCACAACTCATTGTTTCCCACTTTGGATAGTGGTATAGGTCGAGTAAGACCTGCAGAGCTGCGAGCTATTGTTTATTGTTCCCACATAGAACTATGGTAGAGGTCTTTGTACCTGGACAGTGTGTTCACTATTGTTTACCCCGATCCAGGGCATGGATCTATTTATATAAATTGACAAGAGGACTAAGTCTTGTCTTGAGACTGAACCTCTTGGTTAACTTTTCTGTTCATTTTAGTTTAAGTCATAAGTATACTATATATATATATTTCATATTCAGCTACTGTTACTTTGAAATACTAAATTATTTTAAAGGTACTTTGATAGTTAAATTAGCAAGTGTTTATATTTATTGTAAATCAGTAAGTTAGTTTCAAAAGTTAATTTAATCTTTAAGTTAAATGATACCTAATCAATCTTTGAGAAACTTATTGAACATTTACACTCCGTATAAATTCACTATAGTTTAACTTTGATTTTAAATTGGGGGATTTTAAAAGAAATATTTTTAACAGAAATTATAATTGGAACTCAATTCACCCCCTCTTGAGTATCAACTCCTACCAATAGAAATGATGAATAATCATCGAGTATCCTCTCATAGGTTTCTCCAAGCATAAGGGTAGATTCAACCAATCCACTAAAATCTCATGGTTTCACAAAAAACATGTGGTGAGGAAAGAATGATAGATGTCTGTTTCTATAATTATGAAAACTAAAGTGGAAAAGACACAGATCGTACCTTGGATAATCCTTAGAGTCCCTGGGATGTATGCCTCAACTGCATGTAGCTACCCCAACCCTATCCCCTAGCTCCTAGAGCCTAGTGGATACATCATGGGGTGGTGTTGGAAGTAGGTCAAAGAGTCTTCCACCTCTGGTAGCTCTTCCTAATTCTCTTCCATGGTCCCTACCTGATGGGTCTTCTTTGTCCACTCTCTACCTCAGCCATAGTGATCCATCCAACACCCCCTATCAGCTATTCAATGGGTTGAGAAATATCTAGTGAGATGCCCCCTACCATAACATGAGAAGCATAACCTCCACCTAGGCTAATTAGATCAAGCCTGATATCCGCAGACCGTATGTCCCCTGTCATGGTTCCTCCTATGATGTCTCGCATATTAGGATCCTTGTGCCTGACGTCGACTCCCTACTGCCAAGGACTCTGCACCTGTCTTCCTGCTTCTGACTACCACTAGCTATCTCTACTCATCCAAGAAGCTCTTCACCACCAATGCTTGCTCGAGAAATCCTTCATAAATAAAAAAGAATATAGGTACTACACTATCTTGGATGTCCCTTCTTAGACCTTTCTGGATGGTCCAGGATCCGAAGAAGTGATCCGTGAACATATTCATCGAGTACCTAGTGAGGTTTGTGAAACTCTATGATTAGTCGGACACCATTAAAATTCCTTGATAGTGCGGAAGAATCTCCAGGATAAATAATTATCTCAGTATAATCAGAGATATGTCCTCCCTAAATAGTCACTCAAACTCTATCATGAATGATTCCTCTCATCGTGAGTCTGTATGGTCAAACTCCACCATCAACCTGCCAAACCCTAAATAAGGCTCACCCATAGGATCCCCATCTAGTCCACTGGTGTCCTCACTAGACAGAAAACTTTGGTCACTGGCTCTAGCTAGTCCTTAGCTGCCTGATGGTTGGGCTCACCTCAGAACCTGAGGGGTCTCTGTATTTGAAATTCATATAGCGTTCTCAACCTATGCTCTCTCTACTGGTATTGCAGGTACCACATACTGCTCCAATGGTGGTGGTATAGCAGTTGCACCACATGGAAGTAACAAATAGGTAACTGGTCCCAAAATCGAAGCCTTGTCACTGAGGGGGTCATCCTTATGATTGAGCTACTGAATCCTACTAGGTATACGTCGTGAAGGCATCCTGTAAGGATACAAGATGTACCATGGTGAAAGAGTATATTTGGATAACTGACACTAAAGGACATGGAAAACAAAACCCACTCCTATATGATGAATGTACCATTATTTTTTTCCTTGAAACTAGTGTTCTCATGTACTGAGTTGAAAAAAGGTTATCAGAGTTCTGGTGTATGGTTTCGTCAGCCACCCACACTAACACTGGAGTCTCTAGCCTGAAATCCAAACTTGAAATAGTTAAAAATTTCACCCCAATCCAATCTCAAGAATCATGGTTCTAATGCAGAACCGAACATCTTTGATACCACTCTATCACTACCCCTCCTAGTGGGGCCTACACTGTGACTCCCCAAGAACGCTTCTAATAGAAAAGGTGCTGGTGACAAGCACCGAGTAGGAATATCACTAACAAGGGAGGAATTTCCTAAGTACATCTACATAATCAAAATTATCCAAGATCACCAATAATGAAATGTAAAATCCACTGTGGAACAAAATGAATGAATACAACATATCCCAACCAACAGAGTACAATTCAAATTAATGTGCGGAACGTAAAATGGGCTAGAATACAAGACCACCAAAAGAAAGATTATGTAAACTGTAAAGTTCAACCTGTCAGAATGAAATAGGTACTGGGACTTCTAAAAATAGTCATAGGAACACCCTGACCTGTATGGAAGCTCAAAAATATCGATCCGGTCCTGGTCCGCCCTATACTACGTCAAAAGGCCACTCATCTACACAAGACACAACACATGTGGGAAAATCCCATGAAGGGGTGAGTATAACAATACTCAGTATAGGACCCCAAAAACCACAAAGAAATACACAATGAAAAGGTATAGTTATCTATATATTGTATTTTCCTATAGAAAATATAACAAGAGAAAATATCCAGATATAATTGAAACCCAGACCCGCAGTCTACTGGTATGTTTCAACGACCGCATACCCACGCTATGGATTTAGTACTAAGATTACACTAAGAACTCATCCATGAGAACTCATTCCATGAGTGAGATAATTTTTTTGATGTTATCCAGATAAGTACGTTTGTCTGGAAGTGTCATGAGATAGATAGATGCAATGATATATTTGAATAGAGAATAGATGCACTCATTTTGGGAAAACTCATTCCTGAGTGGGGAAAGATCACGATACACCTATGAGGATCATTGATAGGGCCATGGCGTATACCATGACTCACACAGATACACATTCTTAATAGAGGATCATTATTCTGTATGATTATACACATCAATACCTAACTCTACCTGGGGCCAAGAAATTTTATAGGATCTCACTCCGAGCCTCTCAGAGGGATTCTGACTCAATCCAGAAAGTCATCCTGAAGGAATCTTACTTCTGTGGATGGTACTGAAGGAATCTTACTTCGTTGGATGGAAACGATAAATAACCTTCACAGGAATGAGAAAATGGGGAAGTAACCCAAATAAAACAAGTCCAAGGAATAGTGATAAGGGAGATCAAGAAATATATAGAATGGTATACAACATGTAGAAAGGTCACATGCTGTGTCCTATGACCCCGGGTACTACTGTGTACAATGACCCGCGGTGAAGATCATGTTGTGTAGAAAGTGATATACAAGTCATTTAATAGTGTGGAATGTTGTGTCATAATTTACCGGAGTTGATCCATGTATGCTATCCATGTGGTCGTATATGACTTAAACCCATGTCTTCCAACTCGTGTACTAGTATACGGGGTAACCCGTGTAACCGGTCTATTCTTACCGTGTGGTGGAGTACATGTCGTGTAGTCCACCCCATGTCCATGTATCTTTCGAGATACACTTAAAGTCCCGCATAAGGACCAAAAATCCATGTGAAACTTCTCACATGACATGTCATTGCTTCCTGCATCGTGAACCCCAAGCCTCCATAGAGTTGGCCCCACATACCATGTTCTTTGGAGAACACGCCGTGTTCTTCTCGATTTTTCTAAAAACATTGTTCCTCCTCCCGCGACTCGGTTGATCTTCTAACCCTCAATCTGACAGCCTAATTGCCTCAAATATCCAGATCTAGGGTCTCGTTACAATATTAACATAGATTCAGTAAGTTTTGGGCCTTTGATCTGATCTAGAAACTCGTTTTGATCAGGCATGTAAAAAATGGTAGAAGAATGATTTCTCCCAAACAGATTCGATTGATCTGAAACCATCATCATCATACCTCTTCTAGGTTATCATGATTCTAAATCGATGATTTTGGATTATTACATTGCGAGACAGATGCACAATGATCCATTGTTCATAACCTCGTGAAGAATCCAAGGTCGAAATGGGGAGAAGAAATTCAAATAACAAATTGATGAACAAACCTCCATCATCATTTATCACGGTGTTGATCCACTCCTATTAGAAGGATCAAATAGATAAAATAAAATATAAATGAAATCAAACATCGATCATTTCCCAAAACTGAACCCTGAAAAAAACCGTATCATAAGAATGAACGATTCACGGGTCAACCTGTTCATGGGTTGATACATGTTCATTGTTTAATCTAAGAACAGGGATAAATGCAATCAAAACAACAACCCCTACCTCAGGTTAGGATCGATAATTGATGAAGAGGGATTGCGATTCCATTGTCATTGAGATTCTCTAATTCTGTTGGCACCACAATTCACGAATGGTTGATTCATCACTGTTCATTGTCGAGAGGTTTCTACAAGGGGTCTCCTCTTCACACCTCCAGAGAATTTCATGGATATGCAGATAATACTGGGGATTCTTCTTAATAGATTATTTAAGATATATCATTGCTGCATTGACTCAAGGTAAATAAAAATAAAATATTTTAATTTATTTTATTTATTTGAACATCCAAAAAAAAATTTCAACAGCAGACCCATGAAGGTCAATGTTATGCACCACTTAAGGTAAATTATCTTCTCTAAATGCAATGATGCCCTAATATTTCTGATCTGGCAACCAATTTAAATGTTATTCCACTTTTTCAGGAAAACCGCTCACACGATATTTAAAAGTTTAATTCATTTAGAAAATTTAATCCAGGAACATTGGGCCTCATAATCACACACTTTCATAAAGGATGGTCTTGAAATAATTCCATATAATATTTAAAAATAATAAATTGACAATCTGGGAAATTACATCACTCATGCATACGTGTGGACTCCCTGCTCCATGAAGCGATGTGATTCATTTTTTCCTTTCCTCTATACATGGATGGTTATAATTATATATTTAATATATATGTATATATTACATAATTATGATTATAAAAAGGTCAATTACGATTTATCTTTCATTTCTTCCATCCATCAATAAGTGAAAGCATCACTCATGCACATGTACAAACCATAATCTCTATGAAGTGATGTAATTTTTTTAATCAACAATTTATATGAACAATTATAAAATTTTATGATACTTATTAATAGATTAATATTATTTATATGATGAAACTATGACCATGGTGTAAGGACTGAAACCATCAAACTGAAACATTCTTAGAAAACAAACAATTTTCACCCCAATGTTCATTTTAAGGAATAATCATTAATAAAAGGGTAATTTGAAATTTTAGATGCATGATATATTGTATTTAATGTATGAATATGTTTCTAGAATAAATTTATAATAAATATATATATTTATTATATGGGATGTTTGAGCATGTATAAAGGAAAATGAGAGTTGAGGTAAGGGTTTATGTTACAATCTCATTTGTTTACAGGATAGTTAATGTTAAATTTCCATTGAGCATAATTATATGATATTTATCATTTAAAACCCATATATTTTGTTCTCAATTTTTTATTCCTAGAATTATTTTGTTGTAGTACCATTTTTCTTTATTTGGTACTCAATAATTTCAAGAAAATGTTTTTCAAAAAAGAACTTATTTTCACTTTGGCCTATAAACTTGTTTTTACAGGTCCATGTTATTGAAAAAGATTCCATGAATTATTTTTTCTATGATGAAATAAATATGTAAATTTATTTTAAACAATATTATAATTTCCTTTAAATTTTAAAAAGTTAAATTTTACATTGTTTTTTGAAGAGATTATTTATGACTTACTATAAAAAGTGTGAATGGAATAACTATTTTAATTATTTCCTCAAAAATGAATTTTTACAACATAAGGACTATGGTTTTTTAAAATTAATTTACATATCTACATGGTTATTATAAAATTAAATATTTTTTAAAATATTCTTATAATTTTTATTTTTTTATAAATATCAAATAAAAATGATATTTCCATTTTCTTCAATGAATTGTTAAAATGATACATTAAAGATATTTCTAATCCATTTCAACATAATTTAAGGATTTTCATGCTTTATATGGGATATGATATTACTATACCATCCAATTTATTTCGATAAATGTCTTATAATGATGATGATTTAAGGATGATTATTGGAAACCTTTTTCATTCCAATGGGTTAATTAAGTTACAATGAAATGATTATCATATCCATTTATTTTCCATGGGTTATGATATGATGAAATGATGAAATTTTGATGAAAATGGTTTCCTTTATACATGTTATGCTATGATGAAATTATTAATGTTTTTATGATATTTTAGTACACATATATAGGGTATTAATTTTGTTATGGAAGGGCCTGAAATTATATAGCCTTCTAATGCATTGGGTAATGATTGATATACTAGGAGATAAAATGAAATATAATTGGGAGTAAAACTAGTTTAGTAGGAGAATATATCCCTTATGATAGTCTTGGGAGTGAACCATGACTATTGAAATAATGGAATTGGGAGTGAACCCAATCCACTATGATAGTCATTGAAATGATCCTTGAAAAATGAAAATATTTTGTATGGTTATGTGTATTCCAAAAATCTATGTAATATGATTATGATATACACTCATGGATTATGTTTTATTATTTCTTATTCATTAAGTTTATTATTAAAAAGACTTATGACATGATTCATTATTAAAGGTCATTTACTGATTGTATATGAATTTTAGTCACTTATAATCCTTGATTGATATCTCCTATTTTTACCCTTATGAAGCATCGAATCATACCATTTTATATTTTTCCTTTAACTAGGATATGAAGTATGGTTTTAAGTAGGGAATGTTTAAGAAGTTCACTATGTGAGAATAACATTGTGGGATATGTCAAGGATCATTCAGGAGATAGGATGATTATATATCTAGTATCCAAATACACCAAACCTTTATCATTATAGGCCACGTATTGTTAAGATATGTATTGAATATTCATGTAAAATTATATAATATTTTTTCATGAAATGATTGGTTTTCCAAAATTCACATGGTGTATTTTTGTAAAAATTCCCTAGCTCCTCTCTTTTATTTTATTCATATAGTGAATCAAATCCATAGTAATAATTGACATAATAAATATATTTTTATTTATTATTCATAATTTTATGTTAAAATGTAATGATAAAATTAATTTATTAGGAAGATTGGAAAAAATGTATGTGACAATATATTGTGATCCATTTTGAGTGTTATGGGTAAATAATAAAGAAAATTTAAATCCACAAGATGTCATGAAATAAATGATTTTTGAAATACAATTGAACTTATAATTGGGTATGAGGAATAAGGAATGCGTTAATATTTAGTAGTACATGATAAAAAAAATATATAAATTCATTACTATCTATTTTTAAGGAAATCAAGGTTTATTATGAAAACTTGTCTTAAATTTCCAAGAAGTATTTTTTACTATAATTTTAGTTCCCCTAAGGATTTATTTTTTAGAGACATAAATCATTATATTGGAATGGGGGTGATTTCATAATTTCATTATTTGGGTCAACCCAATATATTCCCTCATACATTGTATGATTGATCTTTAATTCCATAGGTGATGATAAGTATACAATGATGTAATGTTCTTATATGATTTCGATATAACATTTTAGAATTTATTAAATATATATAATAAATAGTTAACTTTATTTTTCAAATTGAATAAAAATTATCTAGTAAAAATGATTTTTGGATAGAGTAAATGAATATTTAATAATTTACATGGAATAATTAGAAGAGAATGGATAAGAAGGACTACCATTATGTGAAATTCAGTTCCCTAAACATTTTAGAGTGACTTTAGAGCGCCATTCCTCTGATATAGTTGCATGAGTAGATTTTTTAGAGGCTATGTAAGGAAAAGATAGAGAAAATACTTAGGTAATTTTAAATTTTATAAGGATTTATATTATAATATGTATATTAATTGAATAATTTTATTATAAGATACACCACCTCTCTATTTACAAAACCACACATTAGAAGAACCAATTTAATGGCATGGTTCTTATCTTGTTTCATATGTTAGAAAAAATAAATATTTTAAATTATATGTTATATCCATTGGTTAGAATATTATAGACTTAAAATAATTCTTATATAAAATTTATTTTATTCTTATATGGTAATTTATGATAGATATAATCATTATTAAAATTATTGGGTTGGATAGGAATTACTAATTCATCGATCTTAATGATTTAAGTCTCAATGTAATTATCATTGATTTCAAAAAATATGAAACTATTATATTATAATTCTTATTAAATTTTTAATTAATTCAAAAAATATCTCCTAAAAGAGTAATTTGATGTTGATTTGGTATGACTATCATAAGTGGAGTGAAATATTTTAACTTGGGTAGATGAGATACTTCAATGAGCTACAGGTTAAAATGGAGATGGATATATTTTAATATAATTTGTAGGGATCCCATATTCTACATTATCTAGAACATAGTTCATTGGTGTAATTAGAGTATTATGGATTCATACATATAATATGGTTTATGAAATAATTCAATAAATATATATGGAGGCATAAACTAGTTTGAAACAACTTTGAACACTGGTAAAAATGTATACATACTTACTTGTATAAAAGAATACATTTTTAGAGGTGATAAATCATTTTTATCCATATAAATCCCCCTATAGATGATGCATAGAACCAAACATAAAATATTATAATTTGAAGATATCATGTTTAAATTTATTTTAATACTATTTTAATAATTATAGATATTAATTTTTTTGTACCCAGGTTATGGAAACCCACCTTTTTATTACATATATTTTCATCACATTTTACAAACAGATGATCCTTAAATTCTAGTGTATTAGAAATAAAGTACATAATAAAAGTAAACATATGAAAATATTTTAATCCACTTGAAAAAATTCTTGAAATGTTAATCCTATGTACACTCAATGCATCTCATAACATGGAGATATACATCAATGTAAAGGGTGAGCAGAAGGCTCGGTAAAGAAAACAAGTGAAACAATTTACATGTGAACTTGAGCGATATCAATAAGAACATGAGAAATACTGTATATGAATGATTAAATGTAATATAATAGAAATAATAACTTGAAACAAAAATTGAAAATTTGGATAAAAAATTTAATTTATACATTCATAATCAAATAACCAAGGTCCATCCACAAGGTGTCATAAAAATTGTTAAGGTTATTCACCAAGTTATCATAAAACTTTGTCATATCTAAAGATTAATTTCTTTACCCAATTCATTTGAAAGATATCAAGGAGAAAACTTAGTATGTATTGATTTTCATGTGATACAAATATATCATAATAAAAAAATTTATAAATAAACCAAAGAGAAGAAAAGAAATGGGTTTCCTATCAAAATCTCGACGTTTTAAAAAGTACTTAAAAACAAGATCATTATGTCATTTATAACCAATGGAAATGGAATAAGAGTTCTATGAACGTAAATTTTAGAATAAAATATATCATTTTTATGTATTTTTGAATACACATAGAAATGAAATAGGTTTGTGTATTCACATAACTAAAATAAGATAATTTCTTGAGAAAAAGAGAGATATTTTGAGATGAAAATTATATAGCACAATGGCTATACAACATAGTTTTAGAAAAAAATTAAAAAGAGATAAGACAAGGGTAACCCCCTATTAAATGAGTCATAAAAAATTAGGGGGATATAAAAATATATAAATAAGAATATGGTATGGATAATTGAAAGTTAAACCACATAAAAGAGAAATAGAATGGAAAAAGAGAAGTTGAGAACTCCCTTACGAAAATTCAGCACCCTAATGGAATCACTTAAAAATTTCAAAAATAATTTGATGATAGTGGAAAGGGTATATAATAATTTTTTAAAAAAATGGATATCAATAAGGATATATAATAACATACCCCAACATTAGAAAATGGTAACTAAAAGACATAACATAAAAGAAGTCGGGACTAAAGGAGGGGAGTGAAAGTTTCCATTACCGTGAAGAGTAATGTCAAAAATTCAAAGGTTGGGAACTTGGGGGGATTGAAGGAACCTTGGGAGGAATACTTGGGAGGTAAAAAGACCATATATTAGTTTAGTAGGAATTTTTAATGAAGGTAACGAAGGATTGGGTTGTATTTGAAAAACCATGGGCTTGTCCATGGTATTTTCCAATGGTGTTAGAAAAATGGGACACCTAATAACATATTTTACTTTAAAAAAGTTATCCAGAATTGTTAAATCATTATTACATCATTAATGATGCCATTAAACCCACAAAAACTCCAAATTTTATTTTTCTATTCACCGAAAAGCAAACTATTTTATAAAAATCTCATAAATTCACCATAACCTAATATCAATGCATTGAATTCAAAAATGAACTCCATTTTATGAAAATAATTTCCTAATTATGATATATTTAATTTTTCAATAAAAACACTATTTACCAAAAAATACTAATAGTTAATTAATAATTTCTAAAACAATTATTTACTTATGGTATTATATATCATGACTAATCAAGATGGCTAAATTATATTTATAATTTCTTAAGTGAGGTTACTATTCCATTGGTCACATTACTATTCCTAAGAGTAATATTACTGTTAATAATTTACTATTCACCAAAAATTAAGTTTATCTGATTAGAATGTAAATTAATTACTGATAACAACAATATAAGACCATTTTTTGAAAATAATTTCACATTATTAGCTATTTAAAGTATAAAAAAATGTTTTAAAATACATTTTTTTCAATATTCATTAATAATATAAACCTTATATAAATTTATCCTATATTTATCCTGATATTTGAAGTTAAAAAATATTACCATAATAAAAAATAAAATTTTTATTTATAAAAAGGATTAAATAGAGTTACTTAGGCCTCATTACATAGCCCCATATAACACCTACATAGGACCTAAGAGTAAGCAGTGAAATGGTGATAAAATCTTGCGGTGGCTCATGCAACATTTCCCAAGTGGTGATTTCTATCAGCTTTAACTTCTCCCATAAGCGATTAAATTCAAGCATAATGTGTTGTAGTTCATATTGGGATTGCTCTAGAGCAGAGACCAGTGATGATACCTTTTTTACATTCTCTAATAGATGAGATTCATTCAACCCGAGTCTATTGGATGAGGCCGTTAAATCTTTTTTTTGTATTAATTAACCATGATCATTTCTATTTATAAACAATAATCATAACGTTAAGAGTATAGTTTCCAAAGTTCATATTGACCAACATTCATATAACAGTGGAAAACAAACAGTTTCATTTTAATTATACTCAGTTCATTAATTAAAGGATATAGTTTTGTTGAGTAAAAAATAAAATAACACACAAATTTAGGAAATAAATATAGCACTAAAGTTCTGGTCATTACATTCTTACCCCCTTATATAATTTCATTACCGAAATTTCAAATCATACCCTTTTAAGAGAAAAGGTGTGGGTACTTCGGCCTTATAGACTCCTATGGTTTCCACGTGGCTTCTTCAATTTTTTGTTTGTCCAAAAAACCTTAACAAGTTAGTTAGTCTTGTTGGGTAGAACCTTGTCTCTATGATCCAAGATCTCCACCGGCTGCTCCTCATAAGAGAGGTCATGTACCACTTATACCACCTCTGGATTTAGTACATGTTAAGGGTCTGGTATGTACTTACTCGAGAAGGATATATAGAAGACTTCATGAACTTTCACTATATTTGGAGGAAGTTCAAGCTGATAGGACACTACTCCTACATGATCAAGGTTTTCATAGGAGCCAATGTTCCAAGGGATGAGATTTCCTTTCTTCCCAAACCTCATGAATCCCTTCTAAGGTGAGATTCGAAGAATGAATTTATCACCAAAATCAAACTCCAAGTCCCTTCAACAGTTGTCAGTATAACTATTTTTCTATCTCTGGGCAGCCTTAATGTGTTGTTGAATGGAATGGACCATTTCAGTAATATCTTGCACAAGATCAGGCCCAATAAGTTTTCTATCACCAGATTCATCCCATAATGTATGAGATATACATTACATCCCATATAGAGCTTCCTAGGGTTGAATTTGAATGTTTGAGTGGAAAATATTATTTTAAGAGAAATCAACTAATGGGATATGTTGATACCATTCACTGTAAAATTCCATTGACTATGTTATCTCCATGTGCTCAAGTGTATGATTTTTTAGTTTAGATTGGCCATCTATTTGGGGGTGATAGTCCATACTGAAATTTAATTCGGTACTCAAATCATGTTAAGGGATTCTCCAAAATTCTGATGTGAACCTTGAATCATGATCAGATACGATAGAAAGTGGAACTCCATACAACCTTACCACTTGTTTCAGATAAATACTAGAAAGTTGATCTAGAGAGAAATCTTCTCGAATAGAGATAAAATATGAAATATTGGTTAGACGGACTATTATAACACGTATTTCATTGTTTCCCTTGGAAATTCTTGGGAGACCATTGAAAAAGTCCATAGTGATATTGCCCACTTCCATGCTGGTATGGATAGTGGTTGTAATACCCCTTTAGAAAGTTGTTGCCCTTCCTTCACATGCTGACATACCAGGCACCATGTAGTTTAGTAAGAAATCTACCTTTTCATATTATCCAACCAATAATGATCACAAAGGTCTCTCTATATTTTCATGCTTACCCAATGTATAGAGAAAGTAGAGCTATGAGATTCATCCATCAACTCCTTCTATATTTCCGGAATAGAGAGAACACATAGTCTTGTATGAAATTTCAGAACACCTACTTGATCAATATTTATCTCAAGAAACCTTACATCCTTCATAGACTCAAATTTATTCTTTTACAAAGGAACTTCTTTCCGAGCTTTCTTGATCTTCTCTAGTAATGACGGTTGAGAAATCATTTGGGTTATATTTGATGATTTTCTTTCCTGTATAATTCCAAAGCCCATAATTACTAGGTCATTGATAAAAGGATCTCTTTGAATCCTCAGCATGGACAAAACCACTATGTTCTTCCCAATTAATTCATCAGTGACTTTGTTTGATCTTTCAGGATGGTAATTAATTGAAAAATCATTGTCTTTAAAATGTTTCAACCATATCCGTTGTCTAATGATCAATTATTTTTGTGTGAAAATATACTTCAAACTTTTATGGTTTGGGTATATATCACATTTCTCTCCATAAAGATAGTGCGTCTATATCATTTAATGAAAAACAACTGCCTCTTGTTCAAGATCATGCATAGGATAGTTCTGCTCATTAATTATAAATTTTTGAGATTCATAAGCGATGAATTTGTTATTTTTCACGAGGATGCACCCATGCCCTTTCTGATATGAATCGCTAATAATAAAGAATCTGTCTCCATATGAAGGAAGAGTTAACACAGGTGCAGTAACCAATCTATTCATCACCACTTGGAAACTTTCCTCACACTCGTTTTCCCATATGAACATTACCCATTTTTGAGTTAACTTGGTTAATGGATTAGAATTTCATTAAAAGGTTTTCACAAACCTCATAAAATATCTCACTAATCCATGGAAACTAAAAATCTCTGTTATTGTTATAGTATAGGGCCACTCCTATATAACCTTTTTCTTTATAGGGTCAATTGTGATTCCTTCATTGGTTACAATGTGCCCCAAGAAAGCAACTTATTGTAACCAAAATTCACATTTTCTGAACATTCCAAAAAGAATGTCCTTATATAGAGTTTGAAAAATACCACATAGATGATCCTCATTCTCCCCATGACTTTTGGAATAAATTATAATATCATTAATAAAAACATCGAAAATGTTATAAAGGTAGTCCATAATGAATCTATTCATCAAATTCATAAAAATAAAAAGTTCATTAGTAAGTCCAAAGGTCTCAACAACAGAATCCTAATTCCCATATCTTGATTGGAAGAAATTTTATGTATTATATTCCTTCCACACCCTCAATTGATGATAACCAGATCGAAGATTAATATTAGAGAAGAATTGATCCCCACAAAGTTGGTAAAATAAGTCATCAATTCTTGGAAGAGGGTATTTGTTCTTCATTGTGATACTATTCAGTTATCTATAATCAATGCATAACCTCATCAATCCATCATTCTTCATCACAAATAGAACACGTACTCCCTAAGGAGACACACTCGGTCAGATAAAACCCTTCTCCAAAAGATCTTTATGTTTCTTCTTTAATTCCTCAAGATCCAAATTTTCCGTCCTATATGGGGTGTTTGATATCAGATGAGATCCAGGCATGAGTTCAATAGGGAACTCTACCACTTTATCTAGGGGAGGTCTGGGTAACTCCTTTGGAAATACGTCAATGTATTCTAAGATTATGGGGACATATTCTATCCTTATACTCCCATTTCATTATTTTTCTTTCCCGATCAACTCCATAAAGAAGGATATAGGAGGTTCTTCTTGAAAAAGATCAGGTTGAGATATCCCTCCATAGAAGGTAACCATAGGTTTTCCATTCAGGACTACTAATATTTCCTTTCATTTTCATTTGATATTATCATTATATAGTTAGAGGTAGTCCATACCTAGTTCAATGTCGAATTCTGACATGGGAATGACTACTATATTTATGATAATATTTTGCTCACTAAAGTAAATAATAGAGTTTATAAAGACTGACGATTCTTGGATAATCTCACATGGAGTCCTGATTGATAACTCTACTATTATAAATTTAGGGGTTGGTTCTAAGTTTCCTTAAATCATGGATGATATAATGGAATGTTTAGAACCTAAATCAAACAAATTACTTGCTAGCTTTGAGAGAACAACAAGATTACCTTACACCACATCATTTGGAGATTCAACATCAGCTTTCTTGATAGAAAAAGTATGAACTTTCTCCCTTAACGTATGCTGAGGCTGAGGGTGATTCCCTTGCACTGACCTTGGATTTGGATAGTGATTAGAAAAGTTACCATGATTTACACACTTATAGAATATGACATCATGTAGGGACTGCGCCCTATTCCCCTGGTCATTAGTGTTTGAATTTTGTGGCTTCACCTCACTATAAAAATTCCAAACGATATAGCCCTATGTTCTAAAATTCTAGAAGTTACCACTCTTAAAAGGAAGTTCCTAGAATAATTATTCCTACACTAGTTACACATGGGATGCTTCACCTACTTACCTCATCTTCCCCAATCAAAGATCCTCCCAAAGGTTGGCTCCATCAATATCTTCTTTTCATTGGATTTATGAGACCACTGCATCTCACTGAACCCCCATTTGACTTTCATCACACTTCGTATGATCTCTTCATAGCTATCATAGTCTCAGTTTTCTAGATTCTTCCACTGATGAGGTCTTTGTCCACCAAAGAATCTATAATCCTTACCATTATGATCCATGATAGAGCTTGAGGTGTAATGGAAAGCGTTTTGAAGTTTATCTCATAGCATCTAATAGATTTATTCCCCTTATACTTTAGCTTGAGAAACTCCTTCTCCATTTTTATTCTCATAGAACGAGGGAAATAATTTTTGAAGAAGATCACTATAAACACTTTCTACTCTATAACTTCAATTTCCACTCTTTTCCTCATGTTTTTAATCAGTTCCCACCACTGATCAGCTTCTCCCTCTAAGTGGTAAATAGCTAGGGTGAACTTCTATTGTTATGAATAGTTGATCATAGAAAAGATCTTCTCGATAGAGCTGATCCACTATTCCACAATCAATGGATTGGTAGATAAACTAAAGTTTGGTGTCCATTGATGCATAAAGGACTCAAAAATATTTTTTCCCTTTCTAGTGAGATTGGTCTCTCAACTTTTTTCAGGCTATTTCCAAAAAACATGAGTCGGTTGGTTAATTATTCTCATGAAAGTTTCCATTTTGGATTCCATCGGAGGGTCTTCATCACATGGTCCATTATGGTCACAATTTTCACAGTTAATCCTATTTCTGGCCATTTTATAAAAGAATAAATCCTTAGTGATAAACTTATTTAATTTAAAAATATTTTAACTATGATGTATTTTTATGTCATAAAACATCATGCTTAAACATATTATTCTTTAACAACAATTATATTTATCTATAAATCCTTCATAATGATTCATAATAATATTGTGATTAACTAAATATATCCCCCAGGAATGTCAAAACATGAGTACAGAAAGGCTTGTTGTCATGTACCAGGATACCCTAGGTCAATCCCTAAACTTGTTATTAGAGTTTTCACTCCTAGGTACATCTGTGCCAGCACGATATCCAACTGTTCGTATCTAGACAAGGATTTATTTGTTCCGAAACAACTGACATAATATTTCACCAAAATACCAAGATGTTTTCATATATTTAAACTATTATATAGAGTTATTCCTAAAATTTTCATAGCATAATTCCCCCAAATAACTAAACTATCCTTTTATACCAACTATGGAATCCCACCTTTTTATTTTATAAATTTTCTGTACATTCTACAAAAACAGGATCTTTGAAGTATAGTGTCTTGGAAATAATGTACACAATACATAAAAACATATAAAAATATTTTAATACCCTATAAAATAATTTAAATTTTTTTATCCTAAGTACAATTACTACATATCATAACCTAGAGTCAGACATCAAAGGAATGGATGATCAGAATGCCCCGTAAGGAAAACAAGTGAAATAGTTTACATGTGAACTTAAGGGATATCAATAAGAAAATGAAGAATATCATAATGTAATGATAAAGAGGCATATAATAGCAATAATAACTTGAAAAATAACTCAAAAATGAATCTAAAACATTTAATTTAGACATTCATAAGCATATCATCAAGGTCTATCCCCATGGTGTCATATAAATTTCCAAGGTTATTCACTAAGGTATCGTAAAACTTTGTCATCTATAGGGATTAATCTTTTAACCAATTCATTGGATTGATATCAAGACACACCCGAAATATGTATTTATTTTCATGTGACCCACATATATCATAATCAAACATTTTATAAATAACCCAAATAAAATAAAAGAAATGGTTTCATATCAAAATTGCGACCTTTTAAGAAGTGCTTAAATCAAGATCATTATGTAATTTATAAACCATGTAATGTGAATGATGGTTTTATGGATGTTAATTCCAAAATAAAATATATCATTTTTATTTCTTTATTAAAAAAAATAGAAATCAAGTAGTTTTGGGTATTCAAATAAGTAAAATAAGATAATTTCATGTGAAAAAGATAGAGATTTTGAGACGAAAATTTGGCATCATAATGACTGTAAAAAATGGTTTTAGAAAACATTAAAAAGGGAGTGGAAATGTGTCACCCACTCATAAATAAATAATAATAGAATATAGGGATATAATAATATATAAATAAGAAAATTTAATGTAAAATCAAATTTAATACCACATAAAAGAAAACTTGAATGGAAAAAGAGTAGTTGAGAATTCCCTTATGAAAATTCGGTAGCCTAATGACATCGCTAAAAAATTAAGAAAATCAGTTGATGAGAGAGGAAAGAGTCTTTCATAATTTGTAAATAAAACGGAAAACATTAATGATATATAATAATATACCCCAACATAAGAAAATTGAAACTAAAATATATAACATAAAACAAGTCTTGACTAATGGAGGAGAGTGAAAGGTTCCCTTACCATTAAGAGTAACTTCAACAATTTGATGGCTGGGACCTTTGAGGGCTTAAGGGTACCTTTGGAGGACTCCATGGGAGGTAAAAAGGATAGATCTTCATTTAGGAGGAATTTTAAATGAATATAATTGAGGAATGGGTTTGTATTTATAGAAAAAGTGAGAGAATATTTTATTAATTTACATGGGACACTTCATTAGTGGTATTTGAAAAACCATGGGCTTGCCCATGGTATTGGCCACTTGGGAAACCTTATAACATATTTAACTGTATATAATTCTACCAGAATTATTAAATCATTATTACATCATTAATGGTTCCATTAAAGTCAGTAATACTCAATACTGTATTTTTTACTATTCACTAAAAAACAAAACATTTTATAAAAATATAATAAATTAACCCAAACCTAATATGGATTATTTTAATTCAAAAATAAACTCCATTTTATGAAAATAATTTTTTAATTATGAGGTATTTAATTTTTATTTAAAAACACTATTTACCTGAAAAATAATAATAATTGAATAATAATTTCTCAAACAATTATTTACTTATGCTATTATATCTAATTATCAATCAAGACACCTAAATTATATTTATACTTTCTTAAGTGATGTTTCTATTCCATTGGTCACAATACTAATCATAAGGGTAATATTACTATTTATAATTTACTATTCACCAAAATTTAAGGTGATCTTATTAGAATCTAATTTTCTTACTGATCAAAACTATAGAAGTCCATTTTTTGAAAATAATTTCACATTATTAATTATTTAATATAAAAAATATATATAAAAATACATTTTTTCAATATTAATCAACAATATGAAACTTCTATAAATTCATCCTATATATATCCTGATATTTGAAATTCAAAAATATTTCCATAATAAGAAATAATTTTTTTTTATACAAAAGGATTACCTGGAGTAACTAAGGCATCATTGCATAGAACCTTATAACACCTTCATAGGACCTAAGATTATGGTGTGCAATGGTGATAGAATCATAGGGTGGCTTAGACAATATTACACAAGTGGTGATTTCTATCAGCTTAAACATCTCCCATAAGTGATTCTGTTGAATCTTAACGTGTTGGAGTTTATCTTGGGCTTGGTCCAGAGAAAAGGACAATGATGCTACCCCCTTCCCAAGATCTGACATATGGGCTTCATAAAACCCTTCTCTACTGGATGAGGCCATAGGGACATCTTTCTGTATTAATTAACCATGATCATTTTCATTTATAAATAATATTTAAAATGTTAAGATTATAATTTCCAATGGTCATATTGACCAATGATCATATAACAATCGAAACCCAATGGTCTCATTTTAATTATACTCACTTCATTATTTAAAGGATATAGATTTGTTGAGTATAAAATAAAATAACATACAAATTCAAAAAGAAAATATTATAAAAAAGTTCATTTCATTACACAGGTCACATTTTATTTTAATAATAATGAGTCTCTTGGTAATAATGTTAAGATCCAACCTAGGAAACCCTATGTTTGGGTACCCAAGCTGGCTCATAACAATCCCCAAATGGTATTACTGATCCCCAGGAGATGGAAACTAGTGATTGTGAATCAAGGGTATTATCTTGAGAATAATTTTTCCCAAATAATAGAAATAAACATGAAATAAAATTCATACCTATAATCTTGAATATCGAGTCATTAGGTTATACTTCCCTCAAATGTCAAATGAATAGTTCAATATATAAATAATGATAAACATTATATGTCTTAAATTTTTTAACATCTAAATTTCATTATAATATAAATAGAATATGATAGGTCTAAATTAAAGATACCAAAATAAATTAAAGGGTTAATTGGAAGGTATATACATGGTACAAAAATAAATAAAATAATCCCCAAATAAGGAACTAGATTTCTCCCTATGACTTGGGGTTACCAACCAACCTCATCATCAAAACCAAACTAAGATAAATCATATGTAATGATTCCACTAGAAGGAAATACTAAAAAACCTGAACATGAAACAAAAAAATCATATGAATTTTTCATCACCTAGGGGTATAAGTAACATATAAAAAAGGTTTCTCAGTAGGGTTTAAAAAATGAATCAATTCATTTCATTTGATTTTACACTTATTTAAAAATGATTTGAAATGAAATAAAGAAAATAATCATTTAATATTTTATAAAATAATAACTCATGATCATCATTGAAACCCTTTAAAAAAATCCAAATAGTGATTATAATAAAATATAAATATTTTCATTAGAAAACCTATACAACACTTACATTCCTAAACCATTTTCCTAACCATTTCGTAAAATTAACATATTAGAGAGAACATAGAGTAAAACAAATAAATAATCAACTTTATAGGTTAATATGAATAAAAATATATAGAAATATGTATCCAAGTGTATCATGTATCCAAAATAAATTATAAAATGGAGTTAAGAATCATGTATTGAAATTAAAATAAAGGATACATTTATAACACATCATAAGTATTGAAAAAATAATGTAAAACATATCATTACCAAATATTGAGTTAAAAAATGTTGAATCATAATAAAAATGTTATAAAAAGTAAGTCTATGTAAGGTATATGTAATGAGGAGTAACTCATTAATTACTAGTGAGATGATCATAAATGTACTTGGTGAACACTAATAGCCTCAAACATAATATTGTGTCTCTAAAAAATAGCCTCCCCATTTTACTCTTCCTTGCCTCATGGGGTGATACTCCCCATAGAGAAATTATATTATAACTAAATGGTACTAGTCATTAGTAGAACTTTTCTAGCATAAAAACATAATTTATTATCCCACATGGATACCTGGGGTTCACCTAAAGTTATCTATTGGATATGTGGAAATATTTTATAAAATATCAATTACATATAAAGAATATATCTCATAACAACTTATAATAATATCATTATTTCATCCCACCTCCATACAATATTTTTATAAAAAACTCTATTTTAATTCAAACGATCTGAAAAATATAAACACTCATGACATAAGATCCCAATTCCCATGAAAATAAAAATTTCATGTGCCTTAAATTGATAGTGTAACTAGTTTTATAAAAATAATTAAAATAAGGTTCTAAGTGGACCTTTTATTTTAATGTGATAATAATCAATTTTAAATCCCATTTGAAAACCATTTTTAACCAAAGTGTTTTTTAAAAGTCCATATTACATCAAAGAGAAACCCAATTATTAATCCAGAATGTCCAATAAATCATATTTAAATATAAATACAAACTCATTTAAAAATAAAATAAATAAAATAAATATAATTCATCTATATGAAATATAAGAATAAGTTATCGAAACACGTTAATATCTAATAATAATGTAATATTAACAAAAACAATACAATAAAACCATAAAATATATCATTTGAAATCATTATAAACTTAATTGAATGTTTAAGACCCCATTTTGATTAATTGTTTTTGAAAGTACCACTTATAAATTTTATCATCCTCAAAGAGCGTAGAACCTACAATTATATATATATATATATGAATAATAATTTATTAAAATATTTTATTACTATAACAAAAAAATCATAATATATGGTAAAAAATTTAAAGACTCAATAGTGATCACAAAAAAATAATAATTTAGGGAGCATGGATTTATATACAGAAAAATTAATGGTCCTACCATGAAAAAAAAATCATATAGATACACCAACCTTGGTTTTATAAATACAAAACAAAACTTTTAATGGAGTAAATAATGAAGTCAATGGAGTGAAAAAAATCACTAATAAGGAAGAATAAAAAATATTTAAACAATCCCTCCAATTAGCGATTGGCCTCTATGGACCTATGAAAGAAAAGAGATTAGAAATAAAAGAGGAAAATTAAAGAGGATAAATTTAACCCTGAATAACTAAAATTCAATCTATGTGAAAGGTTGAATCTTAATGGATAAAGAGAGGAGACTCTCATAGAGGGAACACTTGGTCTATACATGAAAATAAAGGAAGAGGAAATCTATCAAGGGGTTTTAATAAAATATGGTTAGATTGGGAAAATGACAAAATTATAAATATTTTATTTTTCACTATGATGAGTATCCCTATTAGGTATAGTATAGTTCCCTTCTCAGTGAACATCATTATGTCACCCTCCCCCCTGAACACTGAAGTTCAACTTCTATAGGTAGTACTATGAAACCCTCACTCAATGCGATCATAGAATGGAATTCCTTCATCCTATAGTGAAGTGACCTTATATCCTATCCCCATAGTGTGGAATAACCTATTAAACTACCATCATGAAACAACATATGGGTTGTGACAATACTAACCTTATCATAAAAATTATTCCAATCCCTATAAGAGGGTTCAATACATAAGTGTTACAAATAGGGAATGACCCTCCTTTCCATGTTGTGAAATTCACATGTAAGAGTCAACATCATGGAATGAAACTCATCATCAAGTTTTGATATCCATTTTTACTTGATCATTGTATGTTCAAGATGTATACATGTCACTTAACCCTTAAGTATGATCCTGGTGTGGCCTCCCCAAAGCATTGTTTCACTTTTCTCCTCCAAAACAACACACCCAAAATTTCTACAACTCTATAATACTTATGCATATATATACCAATATATAGGATTAAAATACCTATGAAAGGGGACCTATACGAATGATAAATATCCATTTTCTAGATTATATAGACTCTCATCATGTTATAATTCCTCCAGTCCATGGAATAGAATGCTTATAGTCGAGAATTAGAAACCACAAAACCCCAAAAAATTAGAATAAAATATAGAAAAAGAGTTAACAAACAATAAATAAATAAATTAATCATGAGAAGTGAGGTTTTAGTGTGACAATTCTCCACACCATGACATTTTATATTACCAAAAAATCACCGAAGATTAAGGGAAATATATTATGTCCCATATAGATAACCCATAAAAATATTTAATCAGAAGGAAAGAAAAAAGAATAAAATGTGGATGATATTATTCCAGAACTTCATAAAACCAATGGAATAATCACATCAATACTCTAAAAAAATCAAAAATAGATACCTAATAGAACCAAAGAAATCCTAAAAATTCCTAAACATATAATAGGTATCCCCACCATATAAGGGTTATAACAATATTTTAGAATTTAAGGGAAACATAAAAAGGTATTAAGAATCTTATAAATAATCTTATAAAATAAGAAGAAAGTAAAAAAATGAGAAACACCATTGAAAGTGGTACTTGAAATTTAAATTTTTGAACCACTATCCAATTCCAAGATTTAAGAAGGAAATTTTACTTTATTGACACTTTAATTTATTTAATTTATTAAGATGAACTAACCAACCACATCATTGATAATTCTTTAAAATATTTATGAAAAAGGGTGTATAATGACTTGGATGGACTCAATGAAAGAACATGAATGAATTATTTGTTAAATAATTAACAAAAATAAAATGATAATATCCACCCAAATCATCCTAGCCCCCATGATCAAGTTCATTAAAATTATTCTTCTCAAAAGATTGGGAGCCATCAACAATTCCAAAAGATAATGGGTTACGAAATATCTTGGGATGTCCTCTGTAAATAAATTCCACCATCAGGGATTTAATAACCTTAAAATCATTTGAAATGAGGTCATACGACATCAATATAGAACTATGGTCCAGAATAATATCCCTTTTAATGATATGATATTTCAATGTGTCCTTGAACACTCTATCGGGGGAGAAATGAATATTGTCAATGAAATGGTCAATATACCACTTCACCATTCATTCACCCTACTGAAAACTGATGAACTCCTTTACTTTATTGACCCTCACATTTTAGGGTAATTCCACCCAACAAAAGTGTTCTTAAATAATTCCCATGTTACACCACACTTAATCAAAAAAGAATAATAGTTTCCCACTATGGTCTTCGATGTCCTATAAATTAGACGAAGTGGGATTTAAATCATCATAATATAAGAGTTACTAATAAATTAAAATAATAAATAAATTATTTATAATCACTATATAGAATTTTAATAAATTTTATCCCATTTATAGGTGAGAAAATGTTGATAAGGGTTCAACTCTACAACTTTATTTGGTGTTTGGGTAGAGTCATCAATTTGAAAGACTATATCTAATCCCACAGAGACATCAATATGAGGGAAATTTCAGGATACATTATTCTCAAAATCTATGAACACCAATTTTAGAGGGACACTCTAAACAATATAAGAAACATGAGACTTAATCAAAAAAATAACCACAGTGATATAAACTATGGGATAAATGAGAAGCAGAAATTATTTAATCATAAACACTACTAAGAAAATCATAATTTTAAAAAAATTTGAAAAAATAAATTTTAAACCTTTTGAAATTAATATGTATTTCCAAATGAAATGTTTTAAATCCATAGGTTCTTCACTAAAATAATTTTAAAAATCCAAAAAACATAAAATTCATTTGAATTCATTATGGAATAGTTATTTATTAATTTCCAAACTCATCTCTAACCACTAAAACCCATTTTATAATAAAAAACATTAAATTAAATATATCCAAATTACATCAATACATCATAAATAATCTCTTTAATGGGATTAGTTTCTATGAATATTTTGTATAAATATTTTTTTTCAGACTATGTTCCAACCATGAAACTTCCATTGGGGGCTACACAAAACCAAGAATGTAGGCTTTGTATGATTTTATAGATTATTCATGCATACCATAAAACTACATTTTATATCCAATTTTTATCAAAGAATTGTAAAAATGTTTAAATAACTCTCATATCATAAATATAACTTAAAAACCCATTAATTTAAATTAGAATATTCCCAAAAAAGTGATGAATGTATCCTAAAATTTAAGACTTAGAAATCAACTTATCATGCTAACATGTGGTTCTGATTGTGAAAGACTATCGAGAATCCCCATTATCTTACCTATTGAGTTCCAAAATTCCATTATATAAACTACCACTACTCTATATGTAAATTTTATTCTATAATATGATTTTATCTTGAACCAAATCAGGATACCCCTAATCTAGATACTCGATCAGACTTCTTACAAAGTAGGAAGAGAGTTCCTGACCACCATGGGTTGTAAACTAGTGTCTAAAAATTACAGATACACAATTTGGAATGGATTTGTGTAATAAAAATATATAAAATTATAGTGGAATTAAAACTAAAAATCAGATAGGCTATTTCCATATGTTTTACTTCTATATAAAATAAAAAAAGTTTAAAATATTATGTAATCGAAATATGGTATAAATCCCTAAATATAACCAAATCACATTCAATGTAATATAAAGGAAATAACAACAGATGAATTAAAAAATACAAAATAAATCAAATGATGAGTTAGGAAGTATATAAACAATAAAACAATAAATAAAATAAATGAAAAATACTAATATGAATATATCAATGTGAATTATGGTCACAATCCAACCACATCATCAAACCTTATATAAGATAAAATATGAAAACTTTATCTATATTACACATTAATTAATGATATATTACATAATATTACATAATATTACACATAATTCATTCTAAAAGATTGATAAATCTAGAGTATTTGGGAATTTGGTACATTATATAAAAACTTAAAATAAGAAAAACAATATATTTATTGAAAACATCCTCAACATGCTTGCACTAAAAACTTCATGGTATAACATAAGGACATACATAAGAAAGGGGTGAGTAATTGTAACATCCCAAGTAAGTAATTAATAATGGATATTTTTATCTATGTCTATTAATGATTAAGATAGTGTCTTATAGGATTAAAATGAAAATAAATCCAATCTTAAGCATGGAATACACTAATATTCTTAAAAGATTGTTTTACTACCTTTTGATAGAAAAACATTTTTAAATATATATTTTGAAAATTTTATAAACTATGTTTGTCAAAATAAACTTATTTTTATGATTGGGACATCAAAATTTACCTTGTGTGAATTTGTGGTATTTTTCTGACAATGTTCTTTTTTTTAATGAATAGTGAAAAATACTGCATTTTACATCAAAACTGTTTTTTTTATCTAATTTATTAATATGATTAGATTATATTTTGAATTGGTTTAAAGTTCAATTATAATATATTTTTACCATTTAATCCAATGGTGGTCATTGGAATCAATTTCAATTTGAAATTGGACTTAAACTGGTGTCAATCTTTTGATACTTATTGTTTCATAAAAACACGCTATTTGCTCTGACAGTGGGAATTAATTATTAAATTAATTAATGTGACTTATATTTTTTGAATTTTGTAAAATAGGCTTCATTTTTGAATTCGGAATATCAAATATAGCTTAGGGTGAATTTTTGGTAATTTTCTGAAAAACTTCAATTTTTGATTAATATTGAAACCACTAAGTGGTACTTATAAAAATTGATTTTCCGTTTAAATGAAATTTTGCCATCATTGTGTTTTGAATTTCAAAAATCTGACATACATGTTTTTCATTAAGAAGTAAAATGTGGTTCAATGGGATTAAAATAATTTTTTGGTGAATAGTAACTTATTAAGTTTTTAATCGCGATTAGTGGTAATTAGTGTAGTTTAAGGTAAAAATAATGTTTTAATAAAATATGATGAGATTGAAACATGTACTACCCTCATTGGTTGTGTCATGGGCGACCAAGAAAAGCCATGGGTGAACATGGGGACCCCATGGAGACATTTTGGTAGGGAAATGACATAAATAACTTTTTATTAAATGTTAAAGTAAAAATGACACAAACATAATATGTTTTATGAAAACAATTTTTACCTGGGGTTATAAAGATCAGAGTTTTTATTATAAATAGTAATTGGAAAGCTAAAAAGATTTCCTATATCGTAGTATTTGTTTTATAATTTTTAGACATTAAATAAATTAAATTATTTATGACATCATGATGATGCAGTGATGACCTCATTATTTAACGATTTAAATAAAATGGAAAGATAATGAAAAATATAAAACCTAAACATGGAAAAAACCAATTGGATGAGTGGATTTCGAACCCTTATCACCTTATCCACGAATTATATCAATTTGGGACCTTTTAAAACTGAAACACATTTTTAAATAAAGTAATATATCTTTACTTTCCAAAAGTGCCCCCCCTCTCCTCTTATAAAAGGCCCCCACCTCTACCACATTTCACACACTCCTCAAGCCTTTGGCTCGGCCAAACCCTGCCCATTTACTCTTTCCACACCCCTCTCCTCATCCTAGAGGATTCCCTTTGTGAAGAATCCTTTCAAAGGAATCCTTTAGGCTCAAATCAAAAGGAGTTACACTTTTAAAGGTAATTCATTCTCTCATGTTCATTTGTTTTATTTTGCTTCTCCAACCCCCTAAACTCTTTTTATTTACTTCTTTTGTAACAACACCAGTATCGTAAATATACTAGGATGTTGTTATAATATTTATTTGAGCTAAACTCTCACACAACTACATCAAATGGTTAAAGAACATACAGTTTCCGTGGATGGCGAAATTCTGCCTCCCGAAACGATGATTGTTCAATACTCATTTAACAGCTTCAAAGATGGCCATTATGATGTCAATATTTTTATATATGATATATAATATGTTTAGGTTTTCCTTAAGCTTCAGTTTTTTTTTCATTTTGGGCATACCTTTATGGTTTTCATTATGGGTAAACACGATATCTTCATTTTAGGAAGTGCGGACTACCGCCCCCTGAAAGTGATTTGATTCGTTAATACCATATGTGGGATGTGTAAAGGATAAAGTTAATGATATTATATATTTTATTATACTGGAATTATAATATACTCTTATATCATTATGAATCCATTCCAGAAAATACGAAATAGAAATGGAAGTAGCGTTCATGCGTACGTACGACTTACCGTCTCCATGAACGGTGCATTTCATTTATTACCTCTAAATGTGATGTAATATTATAAATACATGTATATGATGAATATATATGATATATATGTTATCCAAATCATTAATATCATTCTGGATATAATGAACCTTTGACCAAATTAACAACATGTAAGTGTAAGAAGTCTATTTTTGACTTTAGAACCAAATACCGACAAAATGAACATTATTAACTTAAATGATTTCATGATGTTCATAACATGGTATAAAAGGAATAATGAACTTTAAAAAGGTTCACAAGCAAGTAGATATTAACTCAAGTTTATTATTCAGGAGATTAAAAAATGGTCGGGTCAAGTCGGATACGAGGTATGGGACTTCGTCTCAATCTCCTTTCATTGAGGCATATTTTTTTATACACAACCTTCTTTTATATGGTGTATAAACCCCTTTGACTTTTACATTTATTCAAAATAAATCTTTTTTATACGAAGCGTTTACTAAACGGAAAAAGGGAATGTTTTTGTCGTACGTATGAGGCGACAACGACTTCTCCGCCGTCGTGACCGTTATTTGAGTTTCGGCTTCCTCGACAAGCCATACCTTCTTTTGAAAAGAAAAATAAATACCATGTTTTAATTTTCTTTTATTTTGGTATTGAAAATGGTTTTCACAATGTTTTGTTTTGTGTTGTATTGATATATTGTGATTGAAATGTGGAAATGTTATGTTTCCTTTATGCATGTTTTATGTGATACGATTATGTTATGGTTCTTGGGAATTATTATGAAGATGGGTGGTTCCGTGATAAACTAAGGGCGGGTGAGCCCGATATAGCTCTCCAATGCATTGGGTAACGCGAAGGAGTGAAACGTTAAGGTTTCTCCGAAGAGATTTGGGGAATATACTGTGATGGGTATTCCAAACGTAACCAAGAGGGTTACTCCCTACGTAAGAATGTTATGAATGCCTCAAGTTACCTTTATGTCTTATGATTTCTATGATTTATTCATGATTTTATGAGGTATGTTAAAGTGCCTATGTTTTATTGGTAAAGTATGATTTCATTCTTATGTATATATGAACTCATGTTTCCTTTCCATGTTTTTTTTATAACCCATACTGAGTTTTTATGCTCATCCCAAGTTTTTGAAATGTTTTTCACAGGTCAAGGGAAAGGTACATGATAAGATTATAGAGTCATGGATGTGTCAAGAAATAATCCATCTTTTATTTTAAATGTGTTTCCATTGATGGGAATGAAGAATACTATCTTTATATAACCACTTTGTTTATATGTAGAATGTAATGCAAGTTTTATGATCTAATTCTCTAAAACTCTAAACCCGAAAAGATCCTCAATGTGTAATCTTGTAATAACTCAAGATTAAGTAAGGTTTAAGGCTGGGGCCTTATAGTTGGTATCAGAGGTCGGTTTAGATAACATTAGGAGTTAGAATTCTATTAAATGATTATCCAAAAATATTTTTTTTATGGTCAAATTGAGGTGATATAGCATTTGAAGATTACCATGTTGCTTTATCTAAGACATGTTTGTTCCGAACGGTTTTCCGCAGAGGAAACAGGGAAGCAGTGCTAGGAAGGCATACAGAAGGAAATAACCTTCCGAATCAGCATCCAGAAATGGTCGGAATTGGAACTGAACAGTTTGTTGCAGTAATGGCGCAGTTGACTCAAGCGATAAATGGTGGCGGTATCCATGCACGAGATCAGCCAGATCAACCGCAGAGGAACATGTCAGTGGTGGAACATTTCATGAGGAAACATCCACCATCATTCAGAGGATCATCTGACCCTGTGCTAGATGAAGGGTGGATTAAATCACTGGAGAAGATTTTTGATGTCATGGGGTGTTCAGACAATCAAAAGGTTAGTCTGGCTATTTACCGTTTGGAGGGTGAAGCAGATCTGTGGTGGTCTATGGTTAAAAATATCAGGGACGCCGATGAGATTGATGCTCTTGACTGGGATGAATTAAAAGGTATGTTTCTTGAGAAGTATTTTCCTAAGGCTGTTCGACTTAGGATGGAAAAACAATTCTTGTAATTGGGGCAAGAGGAAGGCTCAGTGGTTGCCTATGAAGAAAGGTTCACTCGATTGGCAAGGTATTCTCCAAATTTTATCCGAGACCTTGATAGTAAAATCAATCATTTTTACTCAGGATTAAAGCCAAAATATCGAAGGGCATTAGCTTATCGTGAGTTTAAAAGTTATGAAAAGCTTGTTCGATGTGCTGAGAAGGTGGAAATGGAGTTGCCGATGACCAAGTGTTCTATAACAACCAATAGAAGAAGAGACCGAGGTGGCAGGAGAAAGGTAAGAATTCTTCAAAAAAGTCTGATGGTAAGAGAACTAAGTTTCCAGTTTGTGATAAATGTGGCAAAAGGCATGCTGGGGAATGTCTTCTGAATTCTGGAAAGTGCTACCGATGTGGTAAGATGGGACATAAGGCTTGTGATTGCACTGAAAAGGATCAAGGTGAAGGTAAGAACAAATTTGATTTACAGTTAGTGAAATGTTATAAGTGCAATGAGATGGGTCACTATGCAAACGAGTTTCTGACAAAGATCTTGAGTGATGGGAAGTAGTTAGATTACAAGCAGAAAGGGGTGGTGAAATCCTTTGCAACTACTTCAGCAGATGTCGGGCCATCAAATGATGTTGTATCAGGTACTTTGTTTGTTTTTTCAGATTATGCCAGTGTGTTGTTTGATTCGGGGTCTACACATTCTTTCATCTCTGAAACCTTTTCTAGTAAAATGGGAATACCATCTCAAGAAATGACTCCTGAACTTTTGGTAAAAACACCTGGGGGAAATGTTGAGGCAAAAAGAATTTATAAAAATCTTCCTATCCTTATCTGTGGAAAGAACCTACTTGCAAACCTTATTGTTCTACCTCTAGTAGAGTTTGATGTTATCCTGGGTATGGATTGGATCTCTACTTACCATGCTAAGATTGACTGTAGAGCTCAAGAAGTTTATTTTCAGAAAGACTTTCAGTTTGTTTACAAGAATGAACCCTTACTTTTGATAACATATCAAGAGGCCGAGAAACTTGTAAAAGATGGAAATGAATGTTACCTTGCACACGTCGTTGAAAATAAAGGAACTGTTCAGATTAATGATGTGCCAGTGGTAAATGAGTATCTTGATGTTTTTCCCAATGAGTTGCCTGGAATAATACCAGATCGGGAAGTTGAGTTTACTATTGACTTAGTTCCTGATGCTAAGTCAATTTCAAAACCCCCTTATCGAATGGCACAAATTGAACTTTTAGAGTTGAAGGAGCAATTGGAAGATTTATTAGAGAAAGGTTTCATTAGACCTAGCACATCACCATGGGGTGCTCCTATTTTATTTGTTAAAAAGAAAGATGGTTCTATGAGACTTTGCATTGATTATAGAGCCTTGAATAACATCACTGTTAAGAACAAATATCTTTTGCCTCATATCGATGATTTGTCTGATAAGCTCCAGGGAGCTCAGTTTTTTTCAAAGATTGACCTGGGATCGGGGTACCATCAGCTAAAGGTAAAGGAGGCAGATATTCTGAAGACCGTGTTCCGTATGAGATATGGCCATAATGAATTTGTAGTAATGCCTTTTGGGCTAACCAATGCACCTGCTGTATTCATGGACTTAATGAATAGAATTTTCCATGAGTTCTTGGATAAGTTTGTGGTCGTTTTCATTGATGATATTTTGGTGTTTTCTAAAAGTAAAGAGGAGCATGAAATACATTTAAGGGTTATCTTGCAAACCTTAAAAGAAAAGAAATTGTATGGGAAATTCAGCAAGTGTGAGTTTTGGTTGCAAAAAATTTCTTTGCTTGGTCATATTGTTTCTAAAGATGGAATAACTGTTGATCCTGCAAAAACAAAAGTTGTGGAAGAATGGACAAGACCCACAAATGTAACAGAGATTCGTAGCTTCCTTGGTTTGGCGGGCTATTACCGAAGGTTTGTTAGAAATTTTTCACGGTTATCTAGTCCAATGACTAAGCTAACTCGGAAGGGTGTTAAGTTTATCTGGACAATAGAATGTGATGATTGTTTTCAGGAATTGAAAAGAAGATTGGTGAATGCTCCAGTTTTGGCACTACCTTCCAGGAATGGTGAGTTTGTTATATACAGTGATGCTTCATTGAAAGGACTTGGTTGCGTCCTAATGCAGAATGATCAGGTAATTGCCTATGCTTCACGACAGTTGAAAACTCATGAGGTAAATTACCCTACACATGATTTGGAATTAGCTGTTGTTGTTTTTGCTTTCAAAATTTGGAGGCATCATTTGTATGGAGTAAAGTGTGAAATATATACCGATCACAAAAGTTTAAAGTATATATTCAATCAGAAAGAGTTAAACATGAGACAGAGGAGATGTTTAGAATTAATCAAGGATTATGATTGTACAATTCATTACCATCTGGGAAAAGCAAATAAAGTGGCTGATGATTTGAGTCGAAAGAGTAATGCTTCATTAACAATGTTGCATTTGGAACGTGATCCTTTGGTTAAGGATTTGATGAATTTTGGCATAGAAGTTGTTGGTGCAGGAAGTCATTCTATTTTTTTTCAGGTATCAGTTATATCTTCTCTATCAGATAGAATCAAGCAAGCACAGAAGCAAGACAATGAGTTGCAGAAAAAGGTTGAGCTGGTTCAGAAAGGTAAGTTGCCTAAATTCAACTTTGATAATGATTGTGTTTTGTGATTTGGGAAGAGATTGTGTATGCCTTGTGATTCATAGTTGAAGAGAGAGTTGTTATGTGAAGCTCATAGTTCTCCATTTTCAGTTCATCCAGGCAGTACTAAGATGTATAGAGATCTGCAGGAGTATTACTGGTGGGATGTAATGAAAAGAGATATTGCTGATTTTAATGTGAAGTGTTTGACTTGTCAGCAGGTTAAAGCAGAGCGACAGTTACCGAAAGGGATGCTTCAGCCTTTACCAGTGCCAGAGTGGAAATGGGAGAATATATCCATGGACTTTGTTATTGGATTACCGAAGACTTCTCGAGGTAATAATGCAATCTGGGTTATTGTTGATCGCTTGACCAAATCTGCTCATTTCCTTGATATACGAGATACTTTCTCTATTGATCAACTTTCTCGTTTGTATCTTAAAGAGATAGTCAGGTTACATGGAGTTCCTCTCTCCATTGTATCGTATCGTGATCCCAGGTTTACTTCTAACTTTTGGAATGGCCTTCAGAAGTCATTGGGTACTGAATTAAATTTTAGTAAAACTTTTCATCCTCAATCAGATGGGAAGTCAGAATGAACAATCCAGACATTGGAGGATATGCTACGAGCTTGTTCTATGGATTATCAGGGAAGTTGGGACCAACATCTTTCTTTGGCTAAATTTTCATATAATAAAAGTTTTCATTCCAGTATACAGATGGCACCATTTCAGGAAAAATATGGGAAGCGGTGTCGAACTCCAGCTTTTTGGGATGATGTGGGTGAAAGGAAGTTGATGGGACCAGAATTGGTAGAAGAGATGGCAGAAAAAGTTCAGCTGATACAGAAACACATGAGAACAGCTCAGAGCAGGCAGAAGAGTTATGCGGATAACCGGAGGAAGGATCTATCTTTCGAGGTAGGTGATCATGTTTTTCTCAAGGTTTCTCCTTGGAAAAGTGTGATGAGATTTGGTAAGAAAGGAAAGTTGAGTCCAAGGTTCATTGGACCATACGAAATTCTGGAGAGAGTTGGATCAGTTGCATACCGAGTGGCTTTACCTCCGAGTTTATCTTAGGTACACAATGTTTTTCACGTTTCGATGTTGAGAAAGTATATGCCAGATCCATCTCATGTTTTCAGTCTAGAGGTAGTTCAGCTGGAAGAGAACCTATCTTATGAGGAACAACCGGTCCAGATTCTTGACCATAGGGAGCAAGTGTTACGGAATAAGGTGATTAAGCAGGTAAAGGTTTTGTGGAAAAACCACATGATGGAAGAGGCAACATGGGAATCTGAAAATGCAATGAGGGATAAGTACCCCCATTTATTCGATAAGTAAATAAATTGCAGGGACGCAATTTTCTAAAGGGGGGATGGATGTAACATCCCAATTAAGTAATGAATAATGGATATTTTTATCTATGTCTATTAATGATTAAGATAATGTCTTAGAGGCTTAAAATTAAAATAAATCCAATCTTAAGCATGGAATACACTAATATTCTTAAAAGATTGTTTTAGTGCCTTTTGATAGCAAACCATTTTTAAATCTATCTTTTGAAAATTTTATAAATTATGTTTGTCAAAATAAACTTATTCTTTATGATCGGGACATCAAAATTTACCTTGTGTTAATTTTTGGTATTTTTCTGACAATGTTCATTTTTTTAATGAATAGTGAAAAATAATGCATTTTACATCAAAACTGTTTTTTATCTAATTTATTTATATGATTAGATTATCTTTTGAATTGATTTGAAGTGGAATTATAATATATTTTTACCATTTAATCCAATGGTGGTCATTGGAATCAATTTCACTTTGAAATTGGACTTAAACTGGTGTCAATCTTTTGATACTTATTGTTTCATAAAAACACGCTATTTGCTCTGACAGCGGGAATTAATTATTAAATTAATTAATGTGACTTATATGTTTTTATTTTTTTAAAATAGACTTCATTTTTGAAATCGGAATATCAAATATAGCTTAGGGTGAATTTTTGGTAATTTTCTGAAAAACTTCAATTTTTGATGAATATTGAAACCACTAAGTGGTACTTATAAAAATTTATTTTCCGTTTAAATGAAATTTTTCCATCATTGTGTTTTGAATTTAAAAAATCCAACATACATGGTTGTCATTAAGAAGTAAAATGTGGTTCAATGTGATTAAAATAATTTTTTTGGTGAATAGTAACTTATTAAGTTTTTAATCGCGATTAGTGGTAATTAGTGTAGTTTAAGGTAAAAATAATGCTTTAATAAAATAATATGAGCTTTACACATGTCCTACCCTCATTGGTTGTGTCATGGACGACCACGAAAATCCATGGGTGAACTTGGGGACCCCATGGAGACATTTTGGTTGGGAAATGACATAAATAACTTTTTATTAAATGTTAAAGTAAAAATGACACAAACATAATATGTTTTACAAAAACAATTTTTTCATGGGGTTATAAAGATCATATTTTTGATTATAAATAGTCATTGGAAAGCTAAAAAGATTTCCTATATCATAGTATTTTTTTATATAATTTTTAGACTTTAAATAAATTAAATTATTTATGACATCATGATGATGCAGCGATGACCTCATTATTTAACGATTTAAATAAAATGGAAAGATAATGCAAAATATAAAACCTAAACATGGCCAAAACCAATTGAATGAGTGTATTGCTAACCCTTATCACCTTATCCACGAATTATATCAATGTGGGACCTTTTAAAACCGAAACACATTTTCAAATAAAGTAATATTTCTTTACTTTCCAAAAGTGCCCCTCCTCTCCTCTTATAAAAGGCCCCCACCTCTACCTCATTTCACACACTCCTTAAGCCTTTGGCTCGGCCAAACCCTGACAATTTATTCATTCCACACCCCTCTCCTCATCCTAGAGTATTCCCTTTGGGCAGAATCCTTTCAAAGGAATCCTTTACGCTCAAATCAAAAGGAGTTACACTTTTAAAGGTAATTCATTTTCTCATGTTCATTTGTTTTATTTTGCTTCTCCAACCCCCTAAACACTTTTTATTTACTTCTTTTGTAACAACACCAGTATCTTCAATATACTAGGATGTTGGTATAATATTTATTTGAGCTACACTCTCACACAACTACATCAAATGGTTAAAGAACATACGGTTTCCGTGGATGGCGAAATTCTGCCTCCCGAAACGATGATTGTTCAATACTCATTTAACACCTTCAAAGGTGGCCATTATGATTTCAATATTTTTATATATGATATATAATATTTTTATGTTTTCCTTAAGCTTCTGTTTTTTTTTCATTTTGGGCATACCTTTATGGTTTCCATTATGGGTAAACACGATATCTTCATTTTAGGAAGTGCGGACTACCGCCCCCTGAAAGTGATTTGATTCGTTAATACCATATGTGGGATGTGTAAAAGATAAATTTAATGATATTATATATGTTATTATACTGGAATTATAATATACTCTTATATCATTATGAATCCATTCCAGAAAATACGAAATAGAAATTGAAGTAGCGTTCATGCGTACGTACGGCTTACCGTCTCCACGAACAGTGCAATTCATTTCTTACCTCTAAATGTGATGTAATATTATAAATACATGTATATGATGAATATATATGTTATATATGTTATCCAAATCATTAATATCATTCTGGATATAACGAACCTTTGACCAAATTAACAACATGTAAGTGTAAGAAGTCTATTTTTGACTTAAGAACCAAATACCGACAAAATGAACATTATTAACTTAAATGATTACATGATGTTCATAACATGGTATAAAAGTAATAATGAACTTGAAAAAGGTTCACAAGCAAGTAGATATTAACTCAATTTTATTATTCAAGAGATTAGAGAACGGTCGGGTCAAGTCGGATACGAGGTATGGGACTTCGTCTCAATCTCCTTTCATTAAGGAATATTTTGTTTTATACACAACCTTCTTTTATACGGTGTATAAAACCCTTTGAATTTTACATTTATTCAATATGAATATTTTTTATATGAAGCGTTTACTAAAGGGAAAAGGAATGTTTTTGTCGTACGTATGATGCCACAACGAATTCTCCGCCGTCGTGACCGTTATTTGAGTTTCGGCTTCCTCAACAAGCCATACCTTCTTTTTAAAAGAAAAATAAATACCATGTTTTACCTTTCTTTTATTTTGGTATTGAAAATGGGTTTCACAATGTTTTTTTTGTGGTGTATTGATATATTGTGATTGAAATGTGGAAATGTTATGTTTCCATTATGCATGTTTTATGTGATATGATTATGTTATGGTTCTTGGGCATTATTATGAATACGAGTGGTTCTGTGATAAACTAAGGGCGGGTGAGCCCGATATAGCTCTCCAATGCATTGGGTAATGCGAAGGAGTGAAACTTTAAGGTTTCTTCGAAGAGATTTAGGGAATATACTGTGATGGGTATTCCAAACGTAACCAAGAGGGTTACTCCCTACGTAAGAATGTTATGAATGCCTCAAGTTACCTTTATGTCTTATGATTTCTATGATTTATTCATGATTTTATGAGGTATGTTAAAGTTCCTATGTTTTATGGGTAAAGTATGATTTCATTCTTATGTATATATGAACTCATGTTTCCTTTCCATGTTTTTTTATAACCCATACTGAGTTTTTATGCTCATCCCAAGTTTTTGAAATGGTTTTCACAGGTCAAGGGAAAGGTACATGATAAGATGATAGAGTCAAGGATGTGCCAAGAAATAATCCATGTTTTATTTTAAATGTGTTTCCATTGATGGGAATGAAGAATAATATCTTTATTTAACAACTTTGTTTATATGTGGAATGTAATGCATGTTTTATGATCTAATTCTCTAAAACTCTAAACCTGAAAATATCCTCAATGTGTAATCTTGTAATAACTCAAGATTAAGAAAGGTTTAAGGCTGTGGCATTATAGTAATAAAGACCAGTAATGAAATAAACAAGGCATAACATGATGATAACAATACGTATTAGAAAATTGGTATATCAATGTGACATAAAAGGAGTGATTATCATAAACATGAACTATGATGCATGCTATAACTTGATAACATAAAGGGAACATGAGAAATGTGGAAATAATATAAAACATCGCATTATAAACATAGTTCAAGGGTACATTCCAAGTTATCATGATGGAAAAAGTCCCATAGTGGAATTAGTTTTAATCTATATTCCAACATGACATATCATGAGACTAAACATTACCCAATGCATTGGAGTGCTATATAATTCTATGCGCACCTATCAGTTTCTCATACTTAAGTGTGCCACATATATCACACACCATGGATTCATTCATCATCATATATTATTCTACGATCAAGGAGTGTAGAATAAATACTTGTATGTAAAAATTAAAATATTAATTTGTGTATTAAGGTGAAGAAATATGATAGTAAATAGTTATGATATACACTACATAATTGTTTTGGCATGGAAAATGATGGTGAAATTTCGGCAGCATATTGACATCAATTAAAAATTAATTAAATGGGTTAATGGGAGGGAAAGGGGTATCTCATAATTTGGACATAAAATGGGAAGTAATAGTGATATGGAAATTCATATAAAAAAATTTATGGATTGTAAATATATTAATTAAGATAATAACGAAACTTTAATAAGGAGGACAATGATATGATACCTTACTAAATTATGGCATGGTAACAGGTGTACATAAAGGAAAATTGGAGGGATTTATGTGAGGGAAGTGTTTATATAATGATTTATAAATCATAAGGGAAGTATGGTGAATGTGGAAAAAGACACATCAGCATTAGGAATTAAAAATAAAAGGGCCTAAAATAAAGAATATTTTTTAATAAAGGGGAGAAAGAAAAGAACCCTTACCATGAGAGTGTGATTCAAAATGCTTGGATGGAACTAATTGAATTATTGGGGGATCTTTGGGAGGAAAGTTGAGAGTGAAGGGAATATTTTGGAAATTATAATGGGATATTTAGTTAAGATAAATATAATATTGGGTTGGTTAATATTTGAAATGAGTTGATAATTCGATATTATTTCTAAAATGTAGGTTTTGGACTCTATATAGAAAAATAACCAAAACGACAAACCTTAACAAGGTTTTCACTTGGGGTATCTTCTAATGGGGGAGTGGTTTTCATTATTTTGAATATAATTGGTCTGAAATTAATGAAATCATAACCTTTCTAATGTGGAAGTTAGTCAAAGTCTTATTGAAATGGTTATAAGACCTTAAAATATAATAATGGTTTTAGAGGATTCACAAAGGCAATATAAAATTAATAGAATAAACATAAAATCACATTATCTTAAATTTAAAACATATATAGGTTCTTGGATTACATTTATATTATTTATTACATATCATTTTGTTCATTATGATGTCATAATACACACTGTAGTTTTATATGACATTTAACTTTTTCCCTTAAAATTTGAATGTCTTAGAAAATTATGAAAAATTAACCATTAGATAATTTTGAAGTTTTTATTAAAAAAAATAATTTTATCTAAATAATTTTGTAAATATTTTAATTTTTACTTATAAAATGAATTTAAATTTATTGAGAAATGTTGAGTGTTTTTTGACAAAAATAGTTTTCGAACCATTATAGAAATTTAATTTGAAATAATAAAAATAATATTATCAATTACATTTATCAATCATAATTTACTAAAAATATTATATAAAAAACATAATTTATTTCAAAAATATAATAATTAATTAAAGGTAATGTCTTAATGTAAATTTCATATTACATTAAAATAAAAATTGTGTTTTATCGTATCAAAATATATTTTTTATCAAACTAAATACATAATCATTTATGAAGAAAAAAAAGTGATAATAATAATAATAATTTATATTATAAATAAATATATAAATTAATTATATTATAGTTTATTTATGTATTGTTTTTGTTAAATTATTTTTACCCTTAAAAAACCTATTTTTCTTTTACTATGGTAATAAGTATTTACTAAAGTTACTATTTATATTATAAAAAAATTAAGTTGAACTTATTACATAATATTAATTATGATGATTATAAAAATATGATCCATTTTATCAAAATATTTTCACCTAGGTTTAATAATTTAATTTAATATAAAAACCACAAGCATGATGAAAAGCATTTTTTTTCCAAAAAATTGATTTTTCATAGAAAAATGATTTTACTTTGATGCTATATATAGTAAGATTAATTTTATTAAATTTAATTAATAATTATAGATATATATACTATAAATTTAATTTATATAATTTCCCATTAGGTGTAATTTTTAATTAATTAAAAAGGATAAACATACTAAATTTGAAAATAGTTTCCAAAAAAATGATTTTTTAATTCTAAAAATAAAATTATACTAAAATCTAATAAGAGTGATGATTGAGATGTTATTAATTGAATTTAATATAAATAATATATACCTATGTTACCTTAAAATAGAATTAAAATAATATTGGGACTTTATATCCCTAAATTTATCAAAAGAAATGACGATTTTACTTAAAAATGGTATTTTCACTATTCGCTGAAAAATCCACATTTTATCAAAATCCCCAAATTTGAACCTAAAATAATATTTATATGATGATATTAAAAATTAATCTCATTTTGTCGAAATAAATTTCTAAATATTTTATAAAATATTATTTTATTTTTTATCAAAATAAATAAATATCATTTTGAGGAAAACATATTTAGAAGAACAAAAACACATTGCAAAAAATGATTGTTTGATTACTAAGAAATCATCAATATATTTAGGACACATATATATATATTTAATAAATTTTTTGATCAGACTCATATTTAAAAATTTAATATAATGTTTACAATGTTCATATTTAAATAATCATTGTTTGTTTTAGTTCGGTGTTGCATATCATATATGCTATCAAACATAGTTTTCTCTTTAAAAAAACTCAGGGTGTTTCATTCATCACCCATTTAAAAAATTGTCTCCTCACAATTTAAAATTGAACTTGGTAAGAAATTTTCTTTACACATTAAAATATCATTATTTTAAACCCACATTGTTAAAATGGTTAATGAAACATCCACTTGAAAGAAGAGAAATGGAAGTATGAAGGTTATCACACAACTAGTTTTCCCCATTGGATAACATTAGTGGGAAGTGAAAAAAATGTCAGGGAAGATAAAAATAAATACAAATAACTAATAGAGGGTGATAGATAACATGGTTATGTGAAAATAAATGATTAAAATTCATAAATATTTGATGGGTGATAAGGCCATCAATTAATCAGAAATGATTATAAAGGGATAACTTATAATTGACATTTATTCCTTAAGTTATAAATTTATAGGCTTCAATATTTTCTATCCATGGTGTAATTCCTAATATATAATCATATAGGATTTTTTATTCCATTAATAATGGTTCATAATGAGATAGTAAATTTACCCAATCATATCCCCCAGGAGTGCCAAACTAGGCTGCAACAAGGCCTGTTGTCATGCACCCATTCTCGATCGAGTCTAGCTCAATGTAGTGTTTTTTATTTTTACACCTAGGTATATCTATGTCAGAGCTACATACACTAGTATTATCTACAATGTTATAAATTTTATCGGTAAAAAACTTTCACTATACATTACTAAAATTGAGGGATGTTTTCATATACTTAGTTTTATCCTTATGGCTTTCTCTAGAGTTATATAATCCTAATCCCAAAAATAACTAAACTTTTCCTCTGATAAAATCTAGGAAAACCCTTATCTTTATTAAACATTAATGTATGATTTATTACATATTATTACATATAATATAACCCAAAATATAGATAAGTATAGTGTATTTAGGAATTAGGTAAATTACATAACATCTTAAAACAAGAAAAAATATCATCATTTTCAAAATCTTCCTTAACATGCTTTAACTTAAAACTGCATGGGATAACCTAAGGACATACATAAGAATGGGTTGAGATGTAAAGACCAGTAAATTAATAGACATGGAATAACATGAAGATAATAATACTTGTTAGACAATAGGTATATCAATTGGATATAAAAGGCATGAGTATCATAAACATAAATAGTGATGCATGATATATCTTGATAACATAAAGGAAACATGGGAAATTTAGCAACCTAAAACACTAAATCATAAATATAGGTCAAGGATAAAAAAAGATAACACTTAATTTAAAAAGTATCAGAAAGTAATTGGGTTTAATCCCTATCCCAAAATGACGTCACACGAGACTAAACATTACCCAATGTATTAGAGCACTATATAATTCCAGGCACATCCATCACTTTCATTTTATTCTCATGCTTAAGTGTACCACATAGACCATGTAATATGGATTCATTCATCATAATATTTTTTCCATGATTAAGGAGTTTGAAATAAAAACATGTATTTCCCAATTCATAGAAGTATAAGTGTATAAAGGTGGAAAACCTTATAGGGAAAGGGTATGGTATTCACTACACAATTGATTTGGCATTGAAAATCATGGTGAAATTTTGGGAGCATAATGACGTCACATTAAATTTCATAAAATGGATTGATAAAAGGGAAAGGGGGTATCTCATAATTTATAAATAAAATGGATAATAATAGTGACATGTTCAGACATATCCCAATATTTGGGATTATAAATAGAAGGCATAACATAATAAAGAAACTTCAATAAAGAGTCATATGAGAGGATCCCTTTCTAAATTTTAGCATTGTAACGAGTGTACATAACATTTCATGGGAGGGATTAAATGAGAGATAAATTGGTTTATAATTTTTATTAAATAATAAGGTATGTATGTGGAATGTTAAAAAACACACCCCTATATAAAGAATTGAAAATTAAATTTCATAAAATTAAAAATATTCTTAAACAAAGGGGAGAAAGAAAAGAAACCTTACATTGAGAGTGTGATTCCAAATTAATTGTAGGATATTATTTTGACCTTGGGAAAACCTTGGGATGACTTTTTAGAAGGATTTTAAGAGTATGTACATGCAATAAGGATTTTTAGGAAAGATAAATGGGAGCTTAAGTGGGTTTATATTGGAAATGAGTGAGGAATTCTTTATTATTTCTCTAACTTTGGTTTTGGACTCTGTATAATAAAATAACCAAAACCAAAAATATTACCATGGGGTTTCCCACGTTTTCCACAAAAGGGGATCGGTATTGGTTATTTTATAAGGCGAAAGTCTGAATTTAATAAAAAAAACCTTGTTGACGTGTAATTGAGTCAAACTCTTTAAGAAATGATTTTTAAACATTAAAATATATTAATGGTTTTGGAGGATTCATAAAGGCACTATAAAATTAAAAAAATAAACATTAAAGGAATTTTTTTTAAGGTAAATAAAATAATATTTCGTTTCCTTTATAATATTTTTATATCACTTTTTGTTCATTATGATGTCATAATAAGCACTATATATTTATACGATATTTAATTTTTACCCAAAAATTCGTCTGTCTCAGAAAATTATAAAAAATTAACCATTATATAATTTCAATGTTATGATTTCAAAAATATATTAATTATATATATATATAATAATATAAATATGTCTATTCTAACTTTTAATATTGAAATGATATTTATTGGGAAATGTTGCGTGTTTTAACAATAAAAGTTTTCAAACCATTATATAAATTACCTTTGACATCATAAAAATAAAATTATCAATTAAATTTATCAAACATAATTTAATAATAATATTATATTAAAAAAATAATATATTTTAAAATCCTTTAATTCATCAAAAGGAATGTATTAATTGAAATTTCATGTTATTTTAAAAATCAATTTGTGTTTTATCGTATCAAAATATAATTTTTATCAAACTCATTACTTAATAATTTATAAAAAATTTAATAATAAATATAATAATAATTTAAAGGAAAACCATATATATATATATAAATTAATTATATTAGAGTTACTTTGCCTCTAGTATTTCTTAAATTTTTATAACCCTTAATGAAACTATTTTCCTTTTATAGGGGTAAAAATTATTTACTACATTTATATTTCACATTGTTTAAAAATTATATTGACCTTATTACCTAATATTATTTTTTATGATTATAAATTTGGAATCCATTTTATCAAAATTAATTCATATAGGTGGCAGAATTAAATTTAATATAAAATCCACATTCATGATGAAAATCATTTTTTTCTAATAAATGTATTTTTCAAGGAAAATATGATTTTACATTAACTCAATAACTTGTAAAATTAAATATTTTAATTTTATTAATAATTATTTTTATATTACCTATAAATTTAATTTAAATCATTCCCCATCAGGGGTTATTTTTAATTAAATTAAATAGAGAAAAATTATGCATGTTAAAATATTTTCCCAAAAAATTGCATTTTTAATCAAATTACAACTTATACTAAAATATAGTATAAATATTATTTAATTACAATTAATTGAATTAAATATAAATAATAGATACCTATGTTACTTTGAAATCTAATTAAAATAATATCATCACTTTTATATCATTTAATTTATCAATAAAAATGATGATTTTATTGAAAAATGGTATTTTTTATACTCACTGAAAAATCAATATTTTATAAAAAATACCAAAATTTAACCCTATTTAAATATTGATATCGTGATATTAAAAATGGATCTAATTTTATTATATAAATTTCCTAAAAACTTAAAAAAATAATGTTTATATTTTTTATAAAAATAAATAAAAATCATTATTAAAGAAAACATATTTTGATGAAAAATGACATTTTGAAGAATTATTGTTCATTTGCAAAGAATTTATCATCATATTATGTATATATATAAGTATATCTCATAAATTAATTAATCAAAATCATATAAGAAAATTTAATAGTAATTCTAAAATTGTCATATATAAATAATCATTGTTAGTTTTGGTTCAGTGTTTCATATCGCATACTCTATCAAACATAGTTTTGTATTTAAATGAACTCAGGGTGTTGTAGAAAATAGAGAGAAGAAGTATACAAGAATTAAGTTCTCATGAAACTAATAATAAACCTACTAAATCCATAGAGTCAACTGGCATAAAGTCATATAAGTACCATTTGAGAAAAGTTTCCTAGAATAATTTCACCTTAAATTCAACACATTTAAATTAATAAGAAACTATGTTAAAATTTTTATAAACTAAAATAGGGAAAGTAATTATTTAATCTGCATGAACATACATTACAAATTTTTTTTAAAAATCTGAATATATCTTTTGAAAATAAAGTAGAATATATTATTAGATAACATATTTGAAAATATAATTTTTGAATCTATTTTCTAAATAACTTATTAAAATATTCATTAGATAGAAATTTTGGAAGTAAATATATTTTTATTCAAATATATAGGTATATACGAATGGAAATATAGTTCAATTATTAACCATGTAATTAAAGTATACAATAGATATTTAACAATATAGTTAAGTATCAGTATGTTCCACTAGAATGAAAGATATATTTTGAACACACAATAATAATTGATAAAATCATAAAAAACATACCATAATAGAATAATGAGTGAAAGTAATGTTGAGACACAGTAAATGTGTAAAAATAATGAAGTCTACATAAAGTATACCTAATATTGGAGAACTCCTTAGGTTCTAGTGAGATGCTTGAAGATATACTTAGTAAAAACTAACACATGTTGTTTTATTAATGTTTCAATAATAAATAGCCTCTCAAGTTTACTCTTGCATGCTTTATTAGGTGTTAATATTCATAAAATACTATATCCGCACTATAGGATACAATTCTATAAAAACTAACACATTTATATGTGCAATAAGTCCAATATATCACAAATACATATAAATAAAACCTCATAAAATAATAAAATAATCCTCATAAAAATATATTATCGATATGTAACATAATTACATATGAAAGAAGCACATTAAATTTTAATAACAAATAAATTATAACTGATAAATCCAAAAAATGAAAAAAATCCCACGTAAAATCATAGGAAACTCATTTTTATGTTTAAGACACCATTAAATTACAAATTCCTTTAGAAATGTCCTATTACATGTTTTGGTAACCACATAGTATGAATTGATTATAATTAGAAATATATATGTAAAATAATTTATAAAAACATATTTCTATGCTAAGAAGTCAAATCACAGTCTTCGAAAAAAATTAGAGACTCTAAAAGTATCAAAAAACAATATTAAATTATAGTAAAACATATTTAGAAACACAAGAATCCCATGGTTTTCCATGCAAAGAAAATCTTATTGAAATGCTTAACTTGGAAATGAGTATAAAAAATCAATGAAGAAACCAAAATGAGTAATATAAACCTCTTTATATCAAGAATATTCATTATTTTGATGAAGCCTCAACCTAAGGTTCATCCACCGCATCCTTGTGGTAAGAAGAACATGTGAAATAAAAGAGGTAAATGAATTATGAGAAATTTAACCTTGATGAAATCAAATTATATCAAATTAAATAGTATATTGTCCATAGAGAAAGAGAAAATATTCTTCTTTGGGATCTCTTAACCAAGATGTGAAAATTAAAGAAGGCGATAACCCAAAATTAGGTATTAATTCTGCCCTGATATAATGATAAAATAAAAAAAATTATAAATCTAGGAACTATAACACTAAGAAATGGACCTATTTATCATAATATGAATCCCATATTAGTAAACATCAATGTGTGACCCTCCTTGATCGCATCATGGAATGCATCCTTCATGAAGAACCAATAACCCCACACTTGAGGCCGTCTTAGAGTTGCTTAATTTTTCTTAGCATGAAGCACCCTCCAAAACTACCCTCACAATGTTTCCGAATCATAAAAATCCCATAATTACAAAATGAATTGTCCACAACCAATTAAGTATCTATCGACCCTTATGTTTAGTCAGGAAATAATATCACCCCAACATGTTGTGATTTTATTCCTCTAGACCATTACACCCAAACAATTTATATTCCCGGAACCTTTACACATGGGAACATCCATATGTTAGATTAAAATTCTTATGTTGGGGGAAAATATGTATTGTAATTACCCCTTACCACATTCCCATGATATCCACCACACTATGATGCCTCTTAGCCATATAATTAACCACTTCTAATATAAAAAATTAGACCAAAAAACACAAAATTTATAAAAAAAATGAATAATATAAAAATGTAAAAACAAAAACAAAAATAAAAAAATATATAGATGTAATATTGGGGTGTTGTAGTGAAGGTGGATAATGAAAAATATACATAACACATGGTCTATTTTATTTATCTTATTAGATTTTTTAATATCAAATTTTATTTAAAACTATCAACATGTGAAAAGTGTTAAAAATGAAAAAACTGTCACTCATTCAATGATATTTAGAAAAATTATGTCCAAGTCAAGTTTATCATTTACAAAAAACATTGTGCATGAATATAATTTTGATTTTCTCAGAATGATAAATGCTATTTTTTAAGAAATAAAATTCAGTTCAATATATTATATGTATATCAAATGATAGGAATTATGAAAATGAGTTTGGGTTTTCACTAAAATTCATGACAATGATAGTTGAGTAATTTATTATCTTTTTGTATATACATATGTAAAAAAAATCATGATGTTATCCAAATTATCCATAGTTCCTTTTAACAATTAAAATTAATTTTTTACATTTAAATGAGAGTAAAATGTTCATAAATGGGAAAATATTTTTTTTTCAATTGATGTTTAACAATAAAATAAAAGATTCATTTTTACCCTTAGAAATAAACTATAAATGAATATGATTTCAAATATTATTAGAATGAATATATCCCTAAAATAGCCCAAGGGCCTTCATTTTTTATTAATTTTTGATAATCCACCTTTCAAGGGGTGAGGTGGAACCCTACAAGTCCTGTAGGCATAAGTATTACATGGCCCGTAGGCCTTAGAATAATTCATTTTCCTGTAGGTTTCAAACATTACATACAACCCAGACTAACTACTTGGAACTGCTCCTGCCCAGTATCTTCATCGTGAAAGACGCTCTCCACCTTTGCATGGCTGTTCGGCTAGGCATTCTCGTGCATGCACAGGCTTGTCCCGATGGCAGATGCCATACCCTCTCATTCTTGCAATCCGTTTAACTTATGTTGTGGTGAAAGCCCCTTCCTTATCCTCCTTGTAGAGCTTGTTCCTAGTAGGTCATCTATTTTTCATCTACACTTAAGGTGGCCTAAAGGCCTTGAGGTGGCCCGAAGTCTTTACGGAACTGAAGGCCTGGGTGGCCCGAAGGCCTTAAAGGACTCGAGGACCAAATCGGTGGTCCGAAGGCCCAAACGGGGGGCATTTTCCCGGATTCTATAGTTCCAAACAGTACCTGCTACAGTCCCCACTATAGTACCTGCTACAGTACTGCACTATTGTTGCTATAGTACCTGCTATAGTACTGCTATAGTACTCTTACAGTACCTGCTACAGTACTGCTATAGCACATGCTATAGTACCGGAAATAATATCTCCACATGGATTTGATCCCGGGTCTCTCAGATGCACTTACTGAGTCCTTACCAACCAGGCTAAGGCTCATGTGCATCAGAATGAATATATGTTCTATTTTATAATTAAAAAACAATCTTAACATTGAAACCATAATAAAATAATAATAGAAATGAAAAAATGATCTTAATTTTACAAACAATTTTTTTTAAAAGGGATGATTAATTCATTTCATACTAATTATAATATACTATCCATAAATTTTATGTCATCTGTTATTATAATCTCCAAAGATTCCATTTTGAATTAAAATTATTTTTTAGGTATTAATGATTTATAAATTGAAAAAAAGGGAAAATTAGCTTAACATATTGTTAAAATATATTAAATGATTCCAATTTTATGTTTGAAATGTATGAATGAAATACAAATTATAAAAATGTTTTATTTTCATTGAATAATGGAATCTAACAATTATAAATTAAAACTATTTTAATTGGGAAATGAGTATAAAAAAATAAAAACTGATTTTTTTCATATAAATTTTATAATATGATCATGAAGTAATTTATTACTCGAAAATATTTAGATATCATGAATAAGATATCTCATGTGCTCAGAATGAACTTGTGTACCATTTATAAAATATAATTAATTTCTAAGTGTCAAACATACATCAAATGAAATAAAATTGTTAATAAATATCATATTATGATAGAAAATTATGATAATGAATATTCAATTGTTTTTAATCTTTGGTAACAGACATGTATGAATCTAACATTTGAAGAGTTAATAATGATCATATGAGTCACACAATACAAAAAAATCATTTTTATTTATGAAATGATCTTAAAACATTGAAAAAAATAAGAAATAGTTATCGGCTCTCCAAAAAAATTTGACATAAAGAACTATTATTTATTTTTTCTTATATAAACAAACCTCATCTGAATCTAATGAATGATGTGATACGAATGATCAAAAGTTAATTTTTTATAATTAAAATTATTTTATAACTTTGAATAAAGTGTAAATAAATAAAAATGAAGAAAAAATAATAGATTTAATATTTTTTTATAAAATGATGCCCATGTATTTTTAACCCCTTGGAATTAAATATGTATAAATCAAATAACATATGTGCTTGGAATGATTGAATGTATCATTTAAAAATTAAAATTAATTTCTAATCATAAAAAAATCATTAAACCATAAAGAGGGGGAAAATGTGCTCAATTTTCCATCAAAATTTAGAACATTAATAATTAGATCATTTGTTACCTATATAAACCCCGAATATATATATTTGAAATCATTAATGATAATGACTATTGGAAGTGAATTTTTACAAATAAAATTCATTTTTAAATTGGAAGTGATTATACTATATTTAAAGATGTGTTAATGAGAATACTTTGTAATAGAAAAATTAGGAAATGATCGTCAATTTATTTGATACCAATAGAAAAAAACCACTCATTAATCAAAATAATTATGTGATTGAAATGATTTGAAATTTATTTATAAAATTTAGAATCCTTTTGAATTATGAAGAATACATAAAATGCCTAAAACTATAAAAATCAATTTTCTATAGAAACCAAATATAACAATTCTTGCGTGATTTTCACATATAAGGATTCTATATGAATGATTTAATATACCATTTAAGGATTTAGTATCATTTATAATTGTGAAATGTGTATCAAATGATAAAAAATAGAAAAAAATAATTCATTATTTATTTTTTAAAATGATTTTTTATATTATTGCAGACAGGAAGGAATGAACCATGTGTGAATACAGTGTGTGATATACACATAATGATCCAAAATGCCAATTTTTTTGAAAAAAAAAATAAAATAAAATTCTAATTAATCATAATAAAAAGAAAAATGGTATGCAAAATTTATGTTTTAATTTTTCTATATTTTATTTTCATATTTTAATATTCACTTGAAAATATAATTAAATTTTAGATAAAATGATGGGAGAATTATAAAGATTAAAACATAGGGAATTTTTTCTATATATATAAAACATTATTGCATATCACATTATATTCAAATAATATATATATATTTATATTATTAAATTAGGGATGGAATTTAATCATTTTTTGAAGTAGTGAATTTATATTATGAAAATACATTAAAATACTAGAGTATTAGTTTTCACTATTGATAATAGATGAGTTTATTAAAAGTTGTCACAAAAGGTAGTATCTAATACCTTTACTAATTATATTTTCATGCCTGTTATTTGAAGGATACTTTGTAATTGGTAAAGGATTATAGTGACCACATATGGTCATCCCTAAGATTTGAAATATTTGTGTTTTGATTCTGATTCATTAAGATTAAATGATGAATAAAAATCAATATCAAATTACATTTTTTGTTGGAAGGCATGAAATATTTTTAAAGAGTCAAATATACACTTTTTTATACTTCTACCGTGGTAAAAAATATTTTCCTGATTATATATTGAAATAATTAATTTTTCATATTAAAATTGAATACAATTCAATAAATAATATGATTAATAATCCACTAAATAATTAAATGATAATTTATTTTGGTGATAATCGTGTAATATCTATGATTTTAATTAAAATAGTTAATATTTTTGGTTAGTGTGAGTTTAAAATAATGTTATGTTTTTTAATTACCTGAGATATATTTGTAATGAATTTAAATTCAAATTCAACCCTCTTATATAATTTCAATTTGGTCAAATATTTTAAGTGTATTGAATACTCTTCTAAAGAAAATAGAGTTAGTAGTTTCCTTATTTATCATTTATTTGAGTATATAAACTACTACAATTAATATACTAACAACATATTATTTATTTATTTTGATATCATTTATTGAAATATAGATTTTTTACCATTATTGTGGAGGCTAGTTACTTATAGAAATATTACATTCAAATTAAATTAATAATTGACCCTATTGAATATAGTGCTGGTAAAAAAATCACATAATATGAAATATTCATTTTTAATTTTTTTTAAATAATAAAAAATATATTTTTTGATAGTAGTTTGAAACTAATAACAAGAAAATAATCACAAGGAATAAAATATCCTATATCATTATAACAGTGGTAGTAACACATACTAAGTAGCTTATAGAATGTGTTTAAATAATAGAGTATATGGTAAAATCAATGATTCATATTAAATAGAGGTTTAATCCTTAGTATTGTAATTGAATCCAAATTTTATATAAAATTATATGTTCATATACTAAACCAAAAATCATAAAAACTAGCTCATGATATAAATTATCATTTATAGTTAGAAATAATTGGACATATATTTTGCTATGTGTGTAATAAATGAAATACTATGATTGAAAAAACATGATTGAAACAAAATTTAAATATATACATTATGATTCAAAATAAGAAGTTATGTTTTCAATCCAATCCACTAAAAATATTAAATAATATTTGAATAAAATAAGGATTTTAATGCCATTTGATTCAATTGGTCCTACGTGAGAGGACCACATGTTGACATACTCAACGTTGAGTGTGTGTGTGTTTGTTGGGGGGGGGGGGGGTGAATCAGAGTTGGGAACTATTTTAAAAACAATTACTTTTTATCCCTTTTAATTCTTATACCTTTTAGGATCCTGATTATCATATTCTTCTATCATTACCATATGCAGATATATGAAAACAAGTAAATATGGAACATGATATTTTTATGAGGTTCACTACTCAAGAGTGTAATGTCCATGCCATGTATGGTGATGACTAGTATGAAGATCCTCTACTATAATGTGATACCAAATACAATAGCATGGAAATTCAAAAATAATCAGCCAATATGTGTTTCCTTTAACTTTAGGATGAGGATAAAAATAATCCTAAATCCTTGGAATAGTGATTACTTTGTCCAGAATGTAGCTCGTCATTTGTTCTTTATATTTCTTATAAAGATAGTATTCACCATCTTATTAAGGTACTTTGAAACAAAAATATTGTCTTCCACCTTATGAGATGTCTATTGTATGTCATAGTTTTTTTCTTTTTTTCATTCTTCTTCACCTGTTACTTGTACATATGTAGTCATGTTACATTACAAATTGGATCACCAGTAAAACATGGATCTCAACCAATATGTGGCTTGACCCAAAGGGAACTCATGATCCCCATGGGATGGTGAATGGAATTCGAGTATAGAAAAAAAGAGTTAAATATTTCACATAATCCGAAACAATTTAAACAGAAGATATGCATATAGAAACAATGGAAGAAAACATTGTAAAATATATGCCACAACAAATGAAAAACAATTATAGTGACACAACTCTACAACCATTGATATAACCCATAGGTACTTGCCAACAAAACCAAAAACGAAAACCAAGACAAAAGATTTCTACTCTATGATACAAGTGAAAAGCCCAACCATATCACCACTAACTACCCATACCTAGAAGACATAGAACTTGATGAAATTCATTTCCATTTCCCATATCAAATAAAATAACAAGTTCTACACACCGCTTAAGGATTGTGAAGGCTGTGAGCTGAATAAGCTCAGTGGGATGCCACCCATGTGTTTAGTATCAAGTCTCTGTACAACAATCTAAATATATTCAATTTATATAAAATCGTGGAATGATAAGTATAAAATCAATTTTTATATCTAAATAATGGTAAATAAATTCTTTTTTTTACAATTCTAAAAATATCTAGTTAAATAGTTCAGAAAATATCACATATATCAAATAATGTAATTAAATCCGAAACAATACAATCCAAATATAGAGACCAAATCCTTTTAAACGTAATACTACACATTTTCAAAATAAACATCCATTAATTACTACCATAAGCTGATTATACAGTGTCTTTAGAAGACTAGGTACATAAAACATAAAAAGAAACTGAAATAGAACATATTATTTATTTCTATATTGTTAGATACCAATTCTATTTGATCTCCTTAAAACATCATTGGATTACCTAGGGAATAAAAAAATTAAATGGGAGAGATTAAAATCCCAGTAAGGGAATAAAATTGATAAGGAAACCTAGTGTTCGATTTAGAGGTATAAAATGATATCATAAAAGATAAGGCACACAAGTAATCAAATAGATTAATAACATAATGAACATGGTGTTATATAATAATTGAGACATATGAATTATGGAAGTAACATATAACATGAAATAAATACAATTCAAAGACAATTACCTATGTAAAGTCACATAGTTGATAAAGCCCCATAATATATTAGGATCACTCTCTAATCCCATAAATAATATCTCATGACAATAAAGATTTACCCAATGAATTAAAGCACTATTTTGTAACATGCTTCACAACCTGTTCATGAATTTTTTTCTATAACATTGAAATTAATCACAAGGAATAATCATAAGAATTATTCATTGAAAGTAAATGAGATGCATAATCTTGTAATATATCATATTTGGAGGAAATTTAATAATGAAGAAATTTTGGAGATGGACATGAGGTATGTATTACCCAAAAAAATAATGTATAATAAGATAAGTATATGTCTAAGAAACATATATACATAATTTAGAATCAATTCATTACATAAAATCTTATCATCATTGGTAAAAAGAGTACATGGAAAATTTCTTGAGGAAAATACTCTTTTAACTTTTCAAATAAATTTTAGAAACTAAATGAAATTAAAGAATATTATAAAATATAATTTCATTAAAAATAATCATATAAATATGTAAAGGAATCAACCATGTAATGATTATTCATGATGGCGGGAAATTCTATTTATACCGAGTACATTAAAAAAATGAATCCTCTCATATTTTTTTAGTAAAAAAGTTAAAAGGTACCTTATTCAGAAAATGTTATTAAGATTCCAATTAATAGTTTTTTTATAAAAAATAAAACATGGGTAAAAATTAATTTTATCCATAATAAGAGAACATTAAAAAAATTTCTGATTTTTTTTCTAGAAAATATAGAAATAGAACGAAAACAATTTTTTATCAAAACGTTGAATATAAATGGATTTTCATAAAAACATTTTATCAAAAAATCTAAGTACCAAATAGTGGTAAATGGTACTATTATATAAAAAATTCCTGAAAAAATAGAGAAGAATAAAATTTATTTTTTTATTATACAATGATAAAATAATTTCCTTCAATGTAGATTTGAACATAAAAAACCATGATTAAAATGAGATTGAATCATAATATGTTAACGCTTTGGAAACTTTTGAATCATATCCCCTATTAAATAAGTAACCTAAAATGAAACATTAAATTAAATGGATAAATAAAAATTCATTATGTAACATATCAAAGTGTAAGTATATGCAATTCATAAAAATCAATGGGTTCATAATACCAAATATGTATCGATGGAGGGGAAATTGGGACTAAAGCTCTTTGAGTGACAATATTATAATATCAAGGGCAATGACTAAATAATATATCCCAGTGAAATGAATTGAGTTATGAAACATCATACCACTTAGTAAGATACAAATCAAATCCCATTGGATGAAATAATTCAAATTGAAAACTAAATTACCATGAAATATTAAGGATTCATGCTATTATATATAAAATAGGTATAATATGAACCACCTAAAATAAATTAGTTCATAACATTAATATATGCCTCAATGAAAATAAATTCAGAGAAAATAACTTACCTCTAGTTCGAATAATCACGTATGTTCTTCATCTTCATGAATAATAATCTTATATTATTTTTTACTTGATTAAGTATTTTTTTGATGTAAAATAATCCTTTTATTTTTTATTTTCATTTTACATATATTTACTTAATCAATTATGTTCATGTAAGTTTTTTTGATAGTATTCATATAATATGTCTAAAATGAAATCTATAGTGTTGGATTTGAAAAAAAACCTTATTTTAATGATCCCAAGTCATTTTTATATTGTTATTGATGGTTCTCAAGTTTTTGGTTTGAAAATGGTGTACTAGAAATGTTTTCAAAAATGGATAAGTATAGAGCTTACTGTATCACATTACCGCACATTATGTTTTACCATTAAATATGAAAATGAATTTACTTCCATGAGATAGATGAACAAAATTAATCCAAGTAATAATGTTACCACAATAAGAAAATCATCTCACAACAAGAATAAATCACTTACTGTAAGAAGAAAACAACATTACTTCTGAAAGGAAATTTCCATACCCCATGATGAAAATTACCTTATCGCATGAGGAAATCAAGTTACCAATAAAATATATGTTTATGTTTTTATAAAGTTATATAATTATTATCTAATTCTAATATAGCTACCACACAAATAATAATTTCACCACATAAAGTCATGAGTTGAACACATGATTAGTTGAGCCCAAAACATGTTCAAATGAGCGGAAAAAATAGAGCGATGAACAAATTTTATCACCTTGACACATCATCTAACCATGTCCAGTTACTATGTGCTCAGATGACCGTAATTCATGTAAATAATACTTATTATTTTTAACATAAGAGTGGAGAAACAAAATTTCCAATGGCTAGTTTTTAATGCATTAAATGAAGTATTAGTGGATTTAATGAAGGATAATGATTCTCCAAAAACTACTTCTGCTAATGATATCATTAGAGTGATTTATTCAATTGTAATGAATTTAGTGATGATGTAATACTAAAACCATTGGATTAAAAATAGGAAATAATATAGTATTTCTATGAGAGCACCTTTTACGACAATATGTTTATCTAGAATTACAAAGAATATTATTTGATATCTATCCAAATACTAACATAACGACTTAGAAAAATAGAAGCATCACATATCAAGATGCATGAAACTTTCTATTATTATATATCATAATCAATTCTATGATTTACTTTTGTGTAGGGAGTTTTCATACTTTATTTATCGGTACGCATTGTGTCCCATGCTTAATTTGGAGTCTACATGACACATTATTTTAAAACTATTTTATTTTTATTCCCATGAGTAAATATGGAAGAGGTCTTGTGTGAATTAGTACTATTTTTCATCCTACATAAAACTGTGGAAGAGTATTTGTGCCTGGACAGTGTTGTGCACTATTGGTTGTTAAAAACCAATCTTGGTTGTGGACTTGTTTATCATTATATTAAACTACATGATTGTAAGTGATTACAAAGTGGAATGGATTAAGTCTCAACTTCAGACTAAACCCATTATTTTATCCCAATGCATGTTTTATTATGTTTTTCTCCCTATATTTCTATATAAAACATGAATATGTTCTTAAAATATATAACAAGAAATTACAATGATAGTTAGTTTAAATTTTTGTTTATATAATGTTTTTGATTAAGTAATTTAGTTTCAAAAGTTAATGTGATTTTAAAGATTATTTTAACCAAGTACTAGTCCCACTTTAAGAAATTATTTAAAAGGTCAAACTTATATATTTTTATTATTTTGAATAACCGGGTTTTTTATTAAGTTGGGGGATTTTATTTTAAATTATTTTTAAAAATAAATTTTTTTTGGGAAATTAATTCCCCCCTCTTGAGTTAATCACTCTAAAACACATTGGATATCAATGGTTATTTTAAAATTAATTTAATTTTGGTTTAGTTTTATTTTAAAAATATTAAATTTCTCTCATTTCTAAATTTAATTGATTATGGATATTAATAGACAAGAAGGAAAATCCACTAATTGACCTTCTAATTGTTATGTAACTAACAATGCTAAATAAAATATTAAGATGAAAATTCGTTTAGAGAGTGTGGTTTTTGATATTTGTATAGTAATTGATCATAAATTTGAGAAACTTAAAATTTCTAGATATACTTGGATCTATTCCCTAAAACTGAATATAACAATAGTTGTAAATCTATAAATGATTTGTACTATTAATTTGGTGAATATGAGTTCAATAGAATATCTTATAATGAAACTCTCCTTGAGATTTGGGCTATGATATATATTTCATATGAAGGTACGTCTAATGTTAAATAAATTCTCTTGAACACTGTAATGGCCTGGACCTCTTCGGCCAATTCCTTTGTCAAAAAGAAGGTCTTGAAATGTTCTGGAGGGTAAAATGGACTTTTCCCACACTTTTCAGAATTTTGAAACTACACACTGTGTAGTGTGAGTACACGCTATGTACCCCCTCACCGGGTATACCCCATGTTGAAGGCCATGTCATTGCCATCTGAAATAAATGGGTACACGCCATGTACCCAATACTACACGCCGTGTAGTCCCTCCCTGCGTATGCGTTACCCTCAAACCATGTGATGACTAGTCAACGATTGTGTGCCGTGTGGGAGCCATTTCCTTTCCATGTGAAATAAATGGGTACACACCATGTACCCAATACTACACGCCATGTAGTCCTTCCCCTCGTACGCGTTACCCTCAAACCGTGTGTTGACCAGTCAATGACCACATGCCGCATTGAAGGCCATGTTGGAAGCCACATGGTGGCCACGTGAAATAGCCAAGTACATGCCGTGTACCATAAAGTACACGCATTGTACTTTTGTTTTTCACACCTATAAAAGGAGGTCCCCTCCTCGTTTTCAACACACCCCCATCCTCCCCTTTCCTCTGAGCAGAGATCTCCCAAGAGACTCGAAGGCTTCTTTTTCTTCCATAACGTCTTCGTCCGAGCTCCGATTTACGATCCGTTAGTGGCCATGGGATCGTAACGACGAGGCGGAACTTCTGACCTTGGATCCGTTGTCTTTCCTTCGGCCTTTCCTTTCAAAATTCCACCCGAGGAGGTTTTTCTGAGACCTGACAGAAGTGACGGATGCCGACGGACGTCTTCTAAAGTTGATACAGGGTAGCGTTGTGATCAGAACCTGTTGAGGTAGGGATCTTACCTTCGTCTCCCTAAATTGTGCATCATGAAGGATGGGTTTCCTCTTGTTTATGTGAAACACATTTGAACCGGTTTAATGAAGATAATAACTGGCTTATATAATGGGGATTGTATGTTGTGAATGCAGTTACTTTATTTTATATCCTATTATATTATGTTGTGAATTTAATAGGCTTATGCCTACTAAAAATCACAGTTGTTAGGGGACTTTTCTTGTTCAATTAAATGTTTCCCTCTCTTTCTAGACCATTTTTGTGAATGGAACTTTATTGAATGTGGAATTTGGATAATCAGGTAAAGTTAGCAGATTTAAAATCTGAAACCCTTGTGTGATCACCCTGGTTGAACAAAATGGAATAATGAACATTTGAGTGTTGGCTTGGATACGTGGCATGTGATGGGGGTGTTTTTGTGGGTTGTTGTGGATCAGGTGATCAGCGGGGCGGTGGTTTTCTTGGTTGTGGGATGGTGTGAATTCTATGTTGGTGAGGGGAAGCGGGGCTACGATAAATGGTATTAAAGGTGTGATGATGTATGGTGTGGTTGTGGTTATGGTGGTTGGTAGCGGGGCTGCAAGGATAGGTTTGAATATGAACGAACTATGGGTGGTCAATAATAAATAAAAAGTGGAAGAGTTAATAAATGGTGGGGAATGGTAATGGAATGAGAATGTTACTCAATGGGTTGGTTTGTTATTAAAAAGGGACTTGGTTGTGATGCTTTTTTTTTCCTAACTTGATTTGTGGATGGCAAGGATATGTTTTAAGAATGGTCGTTGTGGTTAGTTGTGGATAGTTTCCCAGTAGTTAAGGAACTAATAAACTGATTCTATTGAAACATGAAAACCTAAATGGGGTTGGGGTTGTTTAATGTATGCATGCTTTGTAGTAGTAGTGCCGAGGCATGTGCTCTGTTCTCTGATTAGAAGCCATAGTTTGGGAAGAGTGTTTGGTATATATATATATATAGAACTGTATCTTTGTGTTTTGTCACACCTCACCCATGTTGAACACTTAGTGCCGAACACTCCCATTTCATGGAAGAGGGTGTTTTCCCCTTATTTACTAGATCCTTCATACTCCTTCCCTAGGCTGTGATGGCTTGAGGAGACCTTACACCCAAGACACTTTAGGTAGGTTTCTATTGGGGTGGTTTAGCCCAAGACTCTTCGAGAAGGTTTTACTGTTTTCCCAAGAACCATCAGGATGAGGCCCAGGTGTGTGCGGGCGGGATACGTGGTTGTGAGGCCCAGGTGTGTGCGGGAGGGATACGTGGTTGTGAGGCCCAGGTGTGTGCGGGTGGGATACGTGGTTGTGATGCCCAGGTGTGTGCAGGTGGGATACGTGGTTGTGAGGACCAGGTGTGTGCGGGTGGGAAGAGTGTGGTAGCGTCAGGGCGTTCGTTGTTAGGAAGAGCAACTAGCTAGTGGGGGAAAAAGGTGAGGGGTACCTAATACTCTTGTTCTTATATAATACTACCTATTGTGATTGTGTTTTGGTGAGTGTGGATGGTGAGGTTGGGTGGATAGAATTCCTTGCTAGGTTTCTTCTGTTGTTCTCACGGGACATTAGGATGTCTCCCCACTTGTGCACGAGAGGTTTACGTTTCCCTTCTGAGTATACTTGTATGCTCAACCTACGTTTACATTCAGGTTTCCAGGAGGACTACCAGGGCCGTGTGGGACCCTATTAGTCAGGACAGTTGGTGTTTCTGCAGTTTACTGTACTTGTTTCTTTTGGTATTGTACTTTTGAAATTTCTTGTACTTGTACCTTGTTTCAGAACTATTTAAACATGCATGTGGGATTGGTTTGGGTTTATTTCTATACACTTGTTCTTTTCCTTTTTGGTGGTTGACTTTTCCAATTTCCCGATCTTAAATAATAAAAAGGCTAATGCCTCCCATATTTGTGAAAACTCATACCCTTGGTGCTAGTCGCCACCCCGGGGCCTACTTGAGGCGGGACTCGGGGCTCATTATCTCCCTTTCACTATTGCCAGCTCAGGAGGGACATCTTTGGTGGGAGGGGTTCATGAAAGAATGGTATTAGAGGTAGGTTGAGAGATAGGATGGAGCCTGGAGTTAGGCACAGTGAGGATTGTATGGGATGGTAGGGAAATAGTGTTGGTTAATCTAGGTGCGTGACATAGGCCAGGGAAGACCGGCTAGGACATGAGATTTTAGGGCCCCTGTGATCCGATGTAAGGACTCTGAGCCTACCGAACGACCAAGTGAGACTACATTGATTACAGGGTGGAGACCCTAGGGAGGGTACATGCGTCATCATGATTATGTTTTACATGATTTGGGTGATCTGGGAAAGAAATTGAATAAAATGATAAAATGAAACCCCGCAAAATTTCTTCACTACTTGGGCTTAGGTGATCCTTGTTTACCGTACAGCTATGGCACCTGGACGTCATCCTCGGGTGACTCAGATGGATGAGGCCCAACAGATTCAGGTGGTCAATAAGTTGAGGATTGACCAAGAGGAGGAAGATAGCTAGTGGCAGAAGACTCTCCATTCTTTCCAGCGGTAGAACCTTAATAAGTACGAGGGTAGTACTTCAGATACGGAGACAGAGGGGTGGGTTGAGGAGCTAGGGATTGCTTTTACCTTGATTCGTGCTCTAAGGGAGTACTGGTTTCCCCTAGCAGTTAGTCAGCTGAGAGGTGCGGCGCGACAGTGGTGGACTCTCTACCTCGGAGAGAGGATAGAGGAAGAGGCTCCATGGGTTGACTTTGAGAAGGAATTCTGAGAGGAATTTCATTCTTCCATGATCAATGTAGTGAAGCGACACGAGTTACTCTCCCTTTAGCAGGGGAGTATATCAGTACGAAATCTGGGGATCAATTTCAGGGATCTCCTGTGCTTTTCCCTGGATCTCTTTCCAAATGACTAGTCTCAGGCGAGAAATTTGGAGGAGGCACTTCGTCCTTCGCTCTAGTATGCTGTCACCCCCTTCACCCTTCCGACGTACATGGAAATACAGAAGAAGGAAAAGGTTGTAGAGAGGATTCAATTGCTGGGAGGTGCGCCACGTGAGGGGTTTCATCCAGGTTCGTCGAAGGGGAAGGCAGTCGGCAGCAGGTCTCCTGCGACAGGACCTTCCAGGTTCAGGCCAGTGGGGAGCAGGCCCCAACAATTCCAGTTCATATCTTCATGTCCTCATCTATTTTCCATGATCCCAGGACCGAAGGGTTTTTATTTTGGAGGTTTTGGGCACATTCAGAGTCGGTGCCTGACCCGAGCTCAGTACGATGGAGGTGAGAAGGTTCAGTGCCCACCTCAACAGCACCAGTTGCCGGCGAGGCCCTTCGAACAGCAGCAGGACCATGTTACTCCGAGCGCAGACTTTGCGGGAGGAGGCCAACCTCAAGGTGCTCCTCAGGGACCTCGACCAGGGCGCGGTTGGGGAGGTGGACAACATCAGAGAGGCAGAGGAGATGGGCGTGGACAGTTGCACGCATCAGAGTTGGTAGCTCCAGCGAGACCAGAGGTGGTGTGAGTTACAATTTGTTTGTTCAGCACACTCATTTCTACTTTGTTCGATTTAGGAGCGTCGAACTCCTTTTTTGCACCTGGTCTAGCCCATGCTTTGGGAATAGATGTAGAGAGACTTTCCATTCCACTGGGGCTGAGTACACCAGTTGGAAGCCAGACCAGTGTATCTTGTGTTTTCCGGGGATGTGAGCTGATGTTGGGAACACATAGATCTAGTGGGGATCTTCTTTTTCTAGAGATGCATCCATACGATGTCATCCTAGGCATCGAATGGTTGTTTTCTGTTAGTGCCGTTATCGACTGCTTCCGAAGAAGAGTCATGATCTCCGATGTGGACGGGAAGCGTGTAGCTTTTGTTGGTGAGAGGACCTATCTGGTGGAAAGCTGGCGTGTGGAGCCTCTTCTTTCTTTGTTAGGCGTGTTATCAGTGGTTCCAGCTGATACAGAGATGGTGGATGTCCCAGAGGTTGTTGGGGAGTTCCTCGATGTTTTTCTCGAGGAGGTTGTGATTCTACCCCCCCCCCCCCGACGTGAAGTTGAGTTCGGGATAGAATTACAGCCTGGTGACCATTTGATTTCGATGGCACCTTATCGGATGTCACCTTTGGAGTTGCGGGAGTTGCGGATTCAGATTTGTGATTTGATGGAGAAGGGTTTTGTTCGACCGAGGGTGTCTCCAAGGGGTGCTCCAGTTTTGTTCATAAATAAGGCCGATGGTGGTCTCAGGCTATGAATATACTACCGAATGTTGAATTAGGTAACGATCAAGAACCGTCACCCCCTTCAAAGGATAGATAATCTCTTCGACCAACTAAGGTGAGCAGGTTGGTTTTCTAATATTGATATACGATCGGGATATCATCATTTGAGGGTGAAGGATAGTGACATCTCGAAGATGTCTCTCAAGTGAAGGTATGTGCACTTCGAGTTTGTAGTGATGCCATTACAAATGCACCAGCTGTGTTCATGGGACTTATGAACTTTGTCTTCTGAGAGTTTCTGGACCGGTTCGTCGTTGTGTCTATCGATCACATCCTGCTCTACTCAAGACCAGAGGAGGAGCACAATGTGCATCTCAGGGCAGTCTTGGAAGTCCATCGACACCACATGCTTTATGGGAAATTGTTGAAGTGTATGTTCTTGACACAGGAAGTGCACTTCCTTGGGCACGTGGTGTCTCAGCATGGAGTGTCAGTGGACCCGTCGAAGGTGGAGGTAGTTTTTTCTTGGGCAGCACCCAAGAGCATGGCAGAAGTTCGTAGTTTCCTGGGGTTAAAAGGATACTATCAGAGGTTCGTTTCAGACTTATCTCGAGTTGATGCTCTATTGACAGCTTTGACTAGGAATAAACATGTCTTTTTATGGAGATAGCAGTGCCATAAGGCTTTCGAATACCTGAAGGAGAAGTTGGTTAGTGCTCCCATACTCAGGTTTCCATAGGAAGGGTTGTTTTATGAGGTGTTTTGTGATGCTTCTGGCCTTGGTCTGGGGTGCGTACTGATGCAGAAGAAGGGTGTGATCTGTTATGGGTCTAGGAAATTGCACCCTCATGAGCATAACTATGCCACCCATGACCTGGAGATTCCAGTAATAGTGTTCGCACTAAAGTTGTGGAGACATTACCTCTTTGGGGAGCGCTTTGTGGCCTTCTCATATCATAAGAGCCTGCGTTGTATCTTCTCACAGCGTGACCTGAACTTACGGCAGCAGAGATGGGTCGAGTTCCTCCAAGACTATGACTTAGAGATCTCTTACACTGAAGGTAATGGAAACGTTGTGGCTGATGCCCGGAGCAGGAGGTCGCATAAGGAAGTGGTTTGGGAATCCGCTGATGCTTGGAAAGTGATGGGAGAGTTGGATGCCTTGCACTTGGATGCTAGGGTAGATGGTGTTAGATGCTGTTTGTTTCAAATGACGGTGCAATACTCCTTGTTGCAGCAGGTGGAAGAGTCTCAGTGGGGGGAATCCGAGGCGGAAGTAATGCGAGATCGTGTCGATCATGGAAATTCTCCAGAGGGATGGTCAGAGGACAGCCAACATTAGATGCTTTTCCATGGAAGGTTGTTTGTTCCGGAGGTGATGCATGAGGGAGTTCTCCATGAGTTCCATAGCTCAGCCTTGGCGGTACATCCAGGAGTTTCAAAAATGTATCGAGGCATGAGGGAAAAATTTTGGTGGCTCGAGGTGAAATGGGTAGTGGCAAAGTTTGTGGCTAAGTGCCTAGTGTGTCAGCAAGTGAAGGCTGAACACCGTGTTCCTAGTGGTTTGTTGCATCCTTTAGATGTCCCTGAGTGGATGTGGGATGAAATATCAATGGACTTTGTCATGGGACTTCCCAAACCTTAGGGTGGTTATGATGCTATCTGGGTAGTGGTGGATCATCTGATGAAATCAGCTCACTTCATAGCAATTAAGGAGTTGAGCCTGGTGAGTACCTTAGCACAGAGGTACATAGACGAGGTGTTGTGTTTGCATGGAGTTATGAAAACTATCATCTCAGATCGGAATACTCGGTTTACCTCACGAGTCTGGAGGGGGTTACAACATGATTTTCCACATAGCTATGCCTTAGCATTGCTTTCCACCCCCAGAATGACGGACAGACAGAGCGGACTATACAGACATTGGAGGACATGCTGCGAGCATGCATTCTGGATTTCGAAGGGTCATGGGTACGACACATGCCTTTTGTAGAGTTTTCCTACAACAACAACTTCCACTCTTCTATTAGCATGGCACCGTTTGAGGATTTGTATGGAAGACCATGTAGTTCACCCATTTTCTGGGTAGATGTTGGTGAGACAGGTGCTCTTGGGCCAGAGGTAGTGCAGAGCACCACAGAGAAAGTCCAGCTTGTGCGTGAGAGGATGAAGGAAGCTCAGGACCGATAAAAGTCTTATGCTGATCATTGGAGGAGTCCCTTGGATTTTGAGGTGGGAGATCATTTGTTCTTGAAGGTTTCCCCTCGTCGGGGGAAGTGAAGGTTTGGTAAAGGGAGCAAGCTCTCACCTAGGTTCATCATACCTTTTAAGGTGCTGAGGCGAGTCGAAGAAGTGGCCTATCAGCTAGCCCTTCCACCTCAGTTGGAGAAGGTTCATGACGTCTTCCATGTCTCCCAGCTTCATCGGTATTTACACGAGGACTCTCACATTATCGACTGGGGAGAGTTAGATATGGGAGACGACGTGACCTTCGAGGAACGACCAGTCAGAATCGACGATCGTAAAGAGAAGGTGCTCCATTGACGAACCATTCACTTGGTTCGTGTGTTGTGGAGGCATGGTGGCCTCGAGGAGAGCACCTAGGAGCAGGAGCCCAGATGCACGCTCAGTACCCAGAGTTGTTTTGACTTGTGATTACTTTGTTCATCTGAGCTTTGTTTTTGATGTTATACCTTATACCTTTGATATATGGAATGCTTGGCTTGTCGGTTATGAGACCTTTTGTTTCCTTGTTTTTTGGGAGTGTGTAACATGTCTGGGTGTGTGGGGAAGGGAAAAACCTGATCCTTAATCGAGACGCATTAATGTGGATGTTATTGAACCCGTACAGGCGAGTTAGTGCCACCTAAAGCAGATAATATCTCGACATAGGAAATGAATTTTCCCCAAACCATGTGTTCGGGCAGTGTGTGGGTTGTGCGGTGTTGGGGGCAGTGTGAGTTGAAAAATCCTAATGTATGGAAGTGGGAAGACCAGATTCTTAATCGGGACACATTAATGAGGATGCCATTAAACCCGTGCTGGCGAGTTAGTGCCGCCTAAAGCGGATAATATCTTGACATAGGAGAAGGAATTTCTAACACCTATAATTAGGGTTGATGGTTGGGTTCCTGTTATAACGAGGTCCCTAAGAGGTATCTTGTTCGGTTCCTATGGGTTGGATTTTGAATTCTCGGGGATGAGAATGTTTTAAGAGGTATCTGATGTAATGGCCCAGACCTCTTTGGCCCATTCCTTTGTCAAAAAGAGGGTCTTGAAGTGTTCTGGAGGATAAAATGGACTTTTCCAACACTTTTCAGAATTTTGAAACTACACGCCGTGTAGTGTGAGTACACGGCGTGTACTGCCTTTACGGTTATACCCCATGTCGAAGGCAGTTTCATTACCGTGTGAAATAAATGGTTACACGCCGTGTACCCAATACTACACACCGTGTAGTCCCTCCCCACATACGCGTTACCCTCAAACCGTGTGTTGACCAGTCAATGGCCGTGTGCCGGGTTGGAGCCAGGTCCTTGCCGTATGAAATAAATGGGTACATGCCATGTACCCAATACTACACGCCATTTAGTCCCTCCCCGCGTACATATTACCCTCAAATCGTGTGTTGACCAGTCAACGGCCGTGTGCCGCTTTGAAGTCCGTGTTGGAAGCCGCGTGGTGGCCACATGAAATGGCCATGTACACGCCGTGTACCATAAAGTACACACCGTGTACTTTTTTTTTCATGCCTATAAAAGGAGGGGTCCCCTCCTCCTTTTCAACACACCCCTCTCCTCCCATTTCCTCTACGCAGAGCTCTGACAAGAGACTCTAAGGCTCCTTTTTCTTCCATAATTTCTTCGTCCGAGCTCCGATTTATGATCCGTTAGTGGCCACAGGATCGTAACGATGAGGCGGAACTTCTGAGCTTGGATCCGGTGTCTTTATTTCGGTATTTCCTTTCCAACTTCCACATGAGGAGGTTTTTCCGGGATTTGACAAAAGTGATGGACACCGACAAACGTTTTCTAAATTTGATCCGGAGGAGCGTTGTGATCAGAACCTATTGAGGTAGGGATCTTACCTTTGTCTCTCTAAATTGTGCATCATGCGAGGTGGGTTTCCTCTTGTTTACGTGAAACACATTTGATCCGGTTTAATGAATATAATAACTGGCATATATAATGGGGATGGGATGTTGTGAATGGAGTTACATTATGTTATATCCTTTTAAATTATGTTGTGAATTGAATATGCTTATGCCTACTGAAAATCACAGTCGTTGGGGGCCTTTTCTTGTGAAATTAAAGGTTTCCTGATCTTTCTAGACCATTTTTGTGAATGGAACTTTATTGAATGTGGAATTTGGATAATCACGTAAATTTGGCTGATTTAAAATATGAAACACTTGTGTGATCACCCTAGTTGAACAAAATGGAATAATGAACATGTGGGTGTTGGCTTGGATACGTGGCATGTGATGGGGGTGTTTTTGTGGGTTGTTGTGGATTGGGTGAGTAGTGGGGCTGCGGTTGGCTTAGTTGTTGGTTGTTGTGAATGCTATGTTGGTGATGGGTAGTGGGGCAGTGATAAATGGTATTAAAGGGGTGATGATGTATGGTGTGGTTGTGGTTATGGTGGTTGGAAGCGGGGGTGTAGGGTTGGGTTTGAATGTGAATGAACAATGGGTTGTCAATAATAAATAAAAAGTGGAAGAGTTAATAAATGGTGGGGAATGGTAATGGAATGGGAATGTTAATCAATGGGTTTGTTGGTTATTAAAAAGGGACTTGGTTGTGTTGCTTGGGTTTTTCCTAACTTGATTTGTGGATGGAAGGGATATGTTTTATGAATGATCATTGTGGTTAGTTGTGGATAGTTTCCCAGTAGCTAAGGAAATAATAAACAGATTCTGTTGAAACATGAAAAGTTAAATGGGGTTGGGGTTGTTTGTTGTATGTATGATTCGTAGTAGCAGTGCCAAGGCACATGATCAGTCCTCTGATTAGAATCCATAGGTTGGGCTGAGTGTTTAGTATATATATACATATAACTTTATCTTTGTGTTTTGTCGCACCTCACCCAAGTTGAGCAGTTAGTGCCGAACACTCCCATTTCATGGGAGAGGGTGTTTTCCCCTTAGTTACTAGCTCCTTCCTGCTCCTTCTTCCCTAGGCTGTGATGGATTGAGGCAAACATACACCCAAGACTCTTCGGGTAGGTTTCGATTGGGGTGGTTTAGCCCAAGACTCTTTGGGAAGGTTTTACTATTTTCCCAAGAACCTTCGGGATGAGGCCCAGGTGTGTGCGGGCGGGATACGTGGTTGTGAGGCCCAGGTGTGTGCAGGCGGGATACATGGTTTGGAGGCCCAGGTGTGTGCAGGTGGGATACATGGTTGTGAGGCCTAGGTCTGTGCGGGTGGGATACCTGGTTGTGAGGCCCTGTTGTGTGCGGGTGGGATATGTGGTTGTGAAGCTCAGGTGTGTGCGGGTGGGATACGTGGTTGTGAGGGCCAGGTGTGTGCGGGCGGGAATAGTGTGGTAGCGTCAGGACGTTCACTGTTAGGAAGAGCAGCTAGCTAGTGGGGGAAAAAGTTGCGGGGTACCCAATACTCTTGTTCTTATATACTACTACCTTTTGTGTTTGTTCTTGGTGAGAGTGGCTGGTGAGGTTGGGTGGATAGAATTCCTTTCTAGGTTTGTTCTGTTGTTCTCATAGGACATTAGGATGTCTCCCCACTTGTGCACAAGAGCTTTAGGTTTCCCTACTGAGTATACTTGTATCCTCACACTACATTTAATTTCATGTTTCCAGGAGGACTACCAGGGTCGTGCGGGGCCCTACTAGTCGGGACAGTTGGAGTTGCTGCAGTTTGTTGTACTTGTTTCTTTTGGTATTGTACTTTTGAACTTTCTCGTACTTTTACCTTGTTTCAGAACTATTCAAACATGCATGTGGGATTGGTTTGGGTTTATTTCTATACACTTGTTCTTTTACTTTTTGTGGTTGTCTTGTCCTATTTCCCAATATTAAATAATAAAAAGGGTAATGCCTCCCATATTTGTGAAAACTCATACCCTTGGTGCTAGTCGCCACACCGGGGCTTACTGGAGGTGGGACTCGGGGGTCATTATCTCCCTTTCACCATTGCCAGCTCAGATGGAGAATCTTTGGTGGGAGGGGGTCGTGAAAAACACCTACACTATTAAATATGAAAAATTTAAGATGAAGGATGATGAGTATATATTAGATTTTTATCTCAGGTTTAATTTGATAGTGAATAAGATCCATTTACTAGGAAAGAAAATCACTGAAAAATATCATGTTATATGACTTCTCATATGATAAAATAAAAATATGGAGAGGATAATATGTATCAATTAGAGAATCATGTGGCATTATTAAACATCCAGTAGAGAAACTTATTGAAAATATAATGAATTATGATTAATAACTACAAGTGAAGAAGAAATAAGCGGATGACCTAAAATGAAAATATGTATCATTTAAAACTTCTACTTCAAAATAAAAAGATGAAATCAAAGACTAAAGATCATGTTATGAAGAGTAACCTACTAATAGTGATGAGGGAATGGAATATTTGACTAGGATTTTCGAAAAGTTCTGTGAAATGAAGATATTTTTTAGGAAATAAAAATAGTGTGCTATGAATATAAGAGAAAAGAAAATATCATAGATCAATATAATAAGATATGGTATAATAAAAAGTATGAGGACAATCAAAAAAAATTTAATAAGGATATGACATAAACATAGTGTGATTAAGAATACATTTAAATTGAATTAGAGTCAAGAAGAGTGGATAATAATGACAAAGAAAATATGTGTTTTTTTGAAAAATATATCTGGGGTGTTGAATTTTCTTCTTGAATCTCCTTTGAAAATCTCAAACCATTCTAATACTAAAAATAATGAAGAAAATATGAAATTTGAATAAATTTTATAATACTATAATTTTATGGAAGACACATTTATCAAACATAATGTTAAACATAAAAGATTAAAGAAGAATCATAATCTTTCTAGTTACTTTAAATCAAAACATAGTATATAAAAGGAAAAAAAGTAAAAACTATTAAATTAGTACACTAATCATTATTTAGCAATTGAAAATGTAATTAAATATTTTTTATGATTTAAAATAGAATAAATACCTCGACATAGATGCATGGAATGAAAACTACACCCAAATATACTACCAGAATAGGATATCTGTCTACGAAAAGAAGGAATATTAAAAAACAAATTTTATCTAGATTTAGTTATATTAATTCAATTAATAATTCTTATTATTCTAGACTAAAAAAGTCTTTATATCATAATTTTTATGGTATTCTTATTGCAAACCATTAAAATAGTTATCAATGATGAAATCTCATATTTCTAGCATTTTTGGACCTACGAAAATATAGGTACCAAAATCATTTTTATTTTAAATATATTCTCTAGAATCCTTATTGAAGAGGTCCAATAAAAACATATGGTATCTACATATTAGATGATCCAAAATCATGAATGATTACAATTAATGTTTCAAAAACCTAATCAAGAATTATGGTGGACCTGTCACTTTCCGTGAAAATTCTAAAGGAAAATAATTGGTTCTTGTGAAATTGGTATTTATAATACTATTTTAATATCCAATGTTTTATTTTAGATTGGTTGAAATAAAATATTCATATCATTTATCAATTCTGTGATGTTAGATTCCATGTTAAATTTTAAAATAATTCCAAAAATGTTTTTGATAAAAAAATGAATTTTTTACTACTTTACAAAATGAAAATTGTTATCCTATTAATTTAGATTCATTATTTTGTAAAAATATTTAACGTGTGGGTGCATTTCATAATGAATTATGTATTTTCATTAGATACTATTCCATTTCCATATTCATTCACCTAGAATGATAACTAGTAAAGGATCAGTCAAGGATCTACCTAAACAAGAATTCCAAGATAAAAAGTCCAGAAACCATTTAAAAAAGGAAGAAATTCAAAATATCTTTTAAATCAAAGAAATATTTTCAGATTATCAACACATCATGTTGATTCAGATGGATTTATTTTGACCTTCGGCAGTTTATAACATAATTGGGAAGGACTATATTTATGTTATAGTAGATTAATTTTTTAGATACAATTGAGTTTTCTTTCAATCTCTCAAAATTAAAACCTGTTCCAATTTTACCATGTTTTATAAAATCTGTTGAGAGTCTTAGTTGACTTCAAATTAAGACCCTATGAAGTGATCATGACCATGAACTAAAAAATCAAGACTTTGAATCTTTATTCTAACAACATGTATACAATCATAAATTCTCTTCCCAAAGGACCCCACATCAGAATAACGTAGTATAATAGAGGAAAAACCCATTATGAAATTTTTCAGACCATGGTCAATGAGTATGATTTACCAGTTTATTTTTTCTCAGAGGCAATAAATATATATTGTTATATAATTAGTAGAGTTTTAATTAGACCACCATTAAATATATTTCCTTTTGAATTATTGAATGGAAGAAAAAAATTTAATTACTTTATATATTTTGGTTGTAATGTCTTTATTCATAATAATAAGGATAATCCTAAAAAACATGTTTCGAGGAGTGATACAAGAATTTTACTTGGGTATTCAAAAACCAGTAAATCATATATAGTGTACAACAAAATGAATGAGTTTATGAAATAACAGTAAAATTAAAAATTTTACAAAATAGATATTTATGAGTACACAACTACTTTAGAAAATCATTATGATGATCTTTAATGTACGAACATAAATGTTAAACTGGATAAGAATTGGATCTGAACATCTATAAAGAACTAACCAATTTATGATGAACAACCCAAACCTAAACCTATAGTAGATAATGGGGTATTCAACCATTATTTTCCCAAAACCATTATCACTCATAGATATTAACCTTTAGAAGTTATAGTTTGAGACCTAAATAGTTGAACACATAATATAGACTCTTTTATTAATCATATTTAACATCAATCATTCTTATCACAACTTGAACTAAATAAAATCAATGATGAAATTAATGATGATTTATAGGCGATAATAATGAAAGAAGAAACTAATCAAATTTAAATAAAAAAATTCTGGGAATTACCAGATAGACCAAAATAATACATAAGTATTGGTATTAAATCAGTGTTTAGAAACAAGGTTGATAAATTTGTTATTATAGTTAGAAATAAATCCATATTGGTTATATAAGGATATAATCAAGAGTAAGGTATTGAATTTTAGGAAATCTGTTCACCCATAGAGAGACTTGAATCCATTATAATATTTATTTCTTATGCAGCACATTTAGATTTCAAATTTTATCAAATGGATGTCAAGATTTCATTATTAAATTTTTATGTTGTTGAGGATGTTTTTGTGGAAAAACCAACAGGATTTAAAAATACCCTTTTTCTAAATATTGTTTTTAAATTATCTATAGAATTATATGGTTAAAAAAGCTCACAAAGGATGATATGATAAGATTAACTCTTTTATAATTTCAAAGGTTTTACTAAAGGTATATATGACCCTTTATTATTTATAAAAATGATTTAAAATGATGTTTTAGTTGTGAAAAATTATGTGGATAATATTTTTTGTAGATATTTAAAAAATTCATTGTGTACTGATTTCTCAAAAATAATTAAAAGATAATTTGAAATGAGTTTAATGGGTGAAAATAAATTCCTTCCTGGATTTCAAATTTTTTAAAACATGGATAGAATTATTTTAAATCAAATAATGTACAACAATTATATTATAAAACATTTTGGTATAGATTACACTAATGGTAGTGATACTCCCTTTAAAACTAATTTCAAGTTGAATCCTGAGGATACTAGGAAATATTTTGATCAAACCACTTATAGAGGTATTATTGGAAGCGTACAATACATAACTGGTAGCTGGCCATATATTATTTTTAGTGTATGTATGCGTTACCATTTCTAAAAAAACCCAAAAGTATCATTATTATTTGTGAAACAAATTTTTAAATACCTAAAGAATACAACTAACTTTGGATTTTATTACTCCAAGGGACATGCATTTTATTTGGATAGTTATTCAGATGAATATTTTAGTGGAGGTAAGTCAGATATGAAAATAAAATCTAGAACATGTAAGATTTTAGGAATGTATCTAGAGTCATAGTGTAGTATGAAGAAGAACTCTATGGAATTATCCAATGTTGGGGATAAGTACAAAGCAACAGGCAGTTACTATGCCAAAATTTTTCATATGAAACAAAGATAGATGGACTACGAATATCAATTCATATTTTCCCCCATAAATTTTGATAACAAAAGTGTGATAAGTATTTCTATGAGTTATATATCTCATTTTAGGATATATTATATTGATATAAGACATCACTTTTTATGATATCATTACTAGAAAGGTGATGTAACTCTTGAATTCATAGGCATCAAACATCATATTACAGATATATTTACAATGACTTTGAGTATTTAACGAATTAACTATATCTGACATGAATTAGGCATGATAAAAAATTTCTAAGTCATTAGTTATTTATTTCAATGTTAATTTTTTGTCTTTTGTTTTTAGTGTTTTTCTAAAAATAAATGTGAAGTATATTCCACACGGGTAGTAGAATGAATAATATTTTTTTGTTCATATGGTCATAATGCCTAATATGAACACTTGTGACCATGTCATATATTCTTAAATGGAAACTATGATTAATGTGAATGTATGTCAATACAGTAAATATGTATATATCATGAATACATGGTAGTACAATAAGCACACCAATCATAAATTATGATTAGTATTCCTACCATTCTCAAGATACTAACTAATCCATGGTAATCAGGATTACCATGTCTATGGTTACATTGAATTTTTTGGGAAATCATTTAGTGGTATTTATTTTATGTATATTATTTTTTTAACACCTAAATGTTTTAAATTAAATATTCAAATATGAACACGAACTGGTGCCTATCTATTCCTTTATATCTCCTCTTTATTTCAATTTCTTTTGAGTGAATCATTTTCATTCATCTCAAACTTCTTGTTATCTTAACTCAAGACATTCAATTTTACCTCCAACTATTGATTCGCCTTACATCTTGAGTCGAATCATAATTCCATAGATGTAGCATTTGTTGGAAACTAATTTTCTAGTTTAGTCACCTCCTTTAATGATGTCGAAGAATTTTAAATCTATATCTAGTGGTTCAAAATAACCACAAGGATAACATATCATTAATAATCCAATTTCAGTAGAGATGGATACTGATGATCAATGGTTGAAGTCAATCCGATAGCGAGTTTGGAATGTGATTTAGAAACAAGGTTTAGATGAATGAATTAAGTAGAATGGTATAGGCTTCTAGGAGAAACCTTGTCATGTAATTTATGTTAATATTGAAATATTTCTTAGATAGGACAAGGATAATGTAAAATCAATAATTAATGGAGATGCTTTAGAATTCTCATAGAATAATTGGAAAAAATGATTGGGCCTACCATGGATTGTATAGTATGAAGATTATCAATGTTTATGTCCTTTTAATCATAAAAAATTCAAATTTTAGAATTCCCTTTAATAGAATAAAAGTACGGAAACTCCGATAAGGACCACTATTGTCAAGATAAGTGGCGGATATAGGCTCTCAGTTATGTTTATTCAATATGTCATTTGTTTGAGGAAAGGAAACATTAGTATTCTAAGGTATTAGGATATGTTTTTATCACATTAAATGAATACTAGTTATTAGATTAGTCTAAAAAGATTTTAAATGAGGCATATGGTGAAGCTATGTAAGTGAGATTCTATGTTTATCTCTTTGATATAAACTAAATTGATTTTTTCACATTTAGAGTACAATGGACTAGTTCCTCAAAATAGGATAATGTAATGGATTCTAATAGATTCTGTTATTCGCAAAAGATCTATAAGTAGATGAAAGTTAACTAGAACCCTTGGAAACAAGAATGGGTGGTCGAACTAGGGGAATTTTTTGCATTGTTTAGCCGAGTAAAGTGTCCTGTTAGTCCAAGAGATCTTACAGATCTAGCTCTTGAACATAATGAAATTGTGGAGTGCACTGTTGTTGTTGTATCTTATTCTGAGTAAGAAGAAGAATTAAGTAAAGAAATAAAATTTTTTAGGAGGAATAATTTTCTGAATAAGAAGAATAAGAAGAAATAGAGACTATTGATCATAATGAAAATTTTTGGATAGCTATTGGGGATGAGCGGGTGTAAGAAAAATTAGTTTTTTTATGTAAACAAGTATAGGTTAGATGGGTCTCCTATTATTGGGAGTACCCCTAGTGTATTTGGAAGACTAGGTACATAAAACATCATAATAAATAGAAATATTTTATTTTATTTTTTCTCCTTAGTGTGATTGTAAATATATTTGTGTTTCTAAAACTACATTGGGTAAACTAGGGAATACACAAATGAAATGGGTTCCAAAAAACTCTTAGTAAGGGAATAAACATGATATGTAAACATAACATATGATTCAATGGTATAACATGAGATCCTAAAATAGAAGGAAAATGAGTAATATAATAGGATAATGACATAAGGGACCAAGTATTATACGATCATAGAAACACACAAATTATGGAAGAATCATATAAAATAACAAAACAATGAGTCAAACACAACTTCCTAGACATATCACATTGTGGTCAATGTACAATAAGGGATTAGGCTTACTGTCAAATACTATATAAGATGTCTCATTAGACAAATGATTTACCCAATGAATTGGAGTGATATCTAGGATCCCCCATCATAAAAAATTCATTATTTATTTTTTACACAATGTGAGAATCAAACATAAGTCATAATCAAAATAATTTACCATGGAATGAAAATGGGTTTCATAATATTGTCTTATATCATAATCAAAGGAAATTTCAAAATAAAGTAATTTGAGAGATGAACATTATATATGTGTTACACTATAAAAGTAAGGTATAACAATCTATGTATATATGTGATACAAGTACATACAAAATTTAGAATCAGTCCATAATATCAAAGGTTCTCATTGTTGATTAAAATGATAACATTGAATATTTCTTGAGGACAATACACTTTTCACATTAAAATATCATTTTAAAACTAAAAAAATAACAAAATTTTTGGGTAAAAATTTTATTTTAAAATAATGAATGAAAATATTAAATGAAGATTCAAATAAATTAGTGTCCATTATGTATAAAATTATGTTCTTGTATATTACATTAAAATAAATTTTCCTCTCACATTTTCAATAAAAAGTGAAAAAGTAAATTTCTAAGAAAATGTCAGGAAGAATCCTTTTAATTTTATTGTAAAATTTAAATTATGGGTAAAAATAAATTTTAATAACAATAGGATAATAGTTAAAAAAATTAAAATATTTTTTGGAATCATGGACAGGGAAAAAATCCTTTTTGGATGAAAATAGGATTATAGTTTCAATTTCAAAAAAATATTTTCCCAACCATTTTATTTTCTAATGACAAGAAAATTATACTATTAATGGGAAATTTAATGAATAACTAGAGTACAATAAAATGAATTTTTTTACAATAAAATGATCAAATAATGTCCTTCAATGTAGATTCAAGAGTAAAGAATCCCAATTAAAAAGAGATTGAAGAAGAAATTATTACCACTTCAGTAACTTTTGAATAATAACCCCCATTGAGGAAATAAATTCAAAGGAAACATAAAATATCATGGATATAAATATATTAATTATTTAACATATCGAAGGTTATTTAGATACAACTCATAAAAATTAATGGATGCATAATACCAAATGCATCTCAATGGAGTGGAAATTGAAACAAAATTTCCTACAAAGATAATTCTATTAAAGTACGGATTAATCAATGACTTTATTATGTTTATAAAGTGTAAATAAAATTAAAAATAGTGTAAATAATAATTTTAAAAAAAATTCATTAAAAATATAATATTAGAATACACAATACAATTAAGAAGTTATATAACCTAAAGAAAAGAAATTGAGTTATGAAACATCTTACCCCATGGTAACTTTAAAATCCAGTCTTCATGAATAAAATAATTCAAATTGAAACATAAATTATCATGAAATTTCAATTATTCATGATATTATATTTTTAAGTGTTATTATATGCACTATATAGAAGAAATTGGTTCATAACATTATAATATACCTCAACGAAAAGAAATTAAGACATATTCCCAAACCATGAGGTCAACTCATAAAATATGCCCCTTATGTTCCATAATAATAAAAATATGATAATTAACTAATTTCATAGTAACATCTTAATTTTATTATCTCTTTTAATTATTTATTCCCCTTATATATATTTTTACTTTGTTAATTAACGTCATGTCAGACATTAGGACAATATTCAATTCATGAGTCTAAAATGACTTAGATAGGTTGACTATGGTAAAAAATCATTTTTATTTCAAATCCAAGATAATAATCATGAAATAATAATAATTTTTATATATCAATTATATTTTTAAAAATATACATGAAATATGGTTATGAAAAATGAACTACATTATAATCAAGAAGAGGGTAGGTTGTACATACAATAAGTAACATTTCAATTTTTGAAGAATATTGATGGAAATATAATAAGTGTAATTTGATATTAAAATCATATTAATTAATTCAAAAATATCATATTATTTATTTAAATACACTTACATATACCATCCATGTTATGTAGAAATAAAATATGAACCACATTTCTTCACAAGGTGGTAGTCATCCGAACACATAAACAACATTATCATTTTTCATTGGATGATAAAATGAGTAGGTATAGGATTTTTAAATTTTCCACAATGATTAATTTTTCATTAATATCATATATAAACATTAATTCCATCATTATTAGTATCCATGAGAGGTGATGATGGAAAAAAATTATGTTAGTTTGTGAGGAGGTAGTCTGTTGTATGCATAAATGATGGTTTTGTTTCCTATTTTATGGAAGAGTATATTGATAAGTACTATTAAATTAAAACAATAAAATATTATTATATATAAGATATTTTTTTTATTATATTATAATTGTTAATATATAATTTAAGGTGAAAAAATAAGTTTAATAACGTTGGATCTTGGTGAAGATGATGAAATTTTATGAGAATAACCACCTTTAGATATCTTATTATGGACCCTATGGTTGGTATTTTGGGTAGAAAAGAAGAACTAGAATTTTTCTAAGGATGTTGGGGAGATATTTTGGCAGGTCTTGGTTAAGAAAAATGACTTGAGTGGTGCAAATAAGAGAGGGGATGTGGTGTAGTTTTATAATCATGGAGGGGGGATGTTTGTGAAAACCAAAAACTATTCAATAATCGGAAGTAACACTCAATAAATGTTCCTCCTAAATTGATAAATAATTTATTTTAGTGGTTATATAGTCTTCCCAAACCCCAAAATTAAAAAATAAACATTTTTAAATATGTTATTCTATTTACCACTATGGCTAATGACTATTACCATTTTAGTTTTTCACCACGATAACTAGTTTATTTTACTATTTTTACTACTAATTATGAAAAAATTTAGGTGTAAATAATTACCTATTAATTAATTATTTTTTTTCAAAATATTTAATTCATTTTTTCTAATTCAAAACATAGAAGTGGAGGAATCAAATATAAACTTTTACTTTCAAAATGTGTTGAAAAATGATTTTCAGGAAATGATTTTTTAAAGAAATATATGTTATTATATTAACTCTAATAAAAGTAATAATATTTATTTAGGGTTATTTTAATAAGTTAAATGGATAAACATTATGTTTTTACAAACAGTTTTTAGAAAATAGGGTGTTTAGCATTAAAATAATGTTATAAAAAATACATAAAAATTGACTATTAAAATGAAATTAATTATTTTATTTCAATTAAAAATTTTAATATTTAAAATTAATACCAAATCCAAAATTTAATGTAAATTTTAAATTATTTGATTTAATAGAAATAAATTATGGTATTTGTGTTGGATTTGGTTGCCTAGAACCAACTACTTTGTACTTTATTAATTAATAAAAGCTTTATCACAACATTATTGTTCTTCTGCGTGACAATGCATGTGATAATGTCCTAAGGATAGGTGTTGCATTAAAGGGTCATAGCGGATCCCTGCTATGATGAGAACCCAGAATTTCCATAACACTATCAAACAAAATGTTAAACATAAAAGATTAAAGAAGAATCACAATATTTCTAGTCACTTTAAATCAAATCATAGTATATAAAAGGAAAAAAAATAAAAACTATTAAATTAGTACACTAATAATTATTTATCAATTGAATATGTAATTAAATACTTGTAATGATTTAAAATAGAAGAAAAACCTAGACATAGATGCATGGAATGAAAACTACACCCAAATATACTACCAGAATAGGATATCTGTCTACAAAAAGAAGGAATATTAAAAAAACAAATTTTATCTAGCTTTAGTTATATTAATTCAATTAATAATTCTTATTATTCTGGACTAAAAAAGTCTTTATATCATAATTTTTAAGGTATTTATACTGGAAACCATTGAAATTGTTATCAATGATAAAATCTCATATTTCTAGCATTTTTGGACCTATGAAAATATAGGTACCAAAATCATTTTTATTTTAAATATATTCTCTAGAATCCTTATTGAGGAGTTCCAATAAAAACATATGGTATCTACATATTAGATGATCCAAAATCATGAATTATTACAATTAATGTTTCAAAAACCAAATCATGAATTATGGTGGACCTGTCACTTTCCGTGAAAATTCTATAGGAAAATAATTGGTTGTTGTGAAATTGAGATTTATAATACTATTTTAATATCCAATGTTTTATTTTAGATTGGTTGAAATAAAATATTCATATCATTTATCAATTCTGTGATGTTGGATTCCATGTTAAATTTTAAAATAATTCCAAAACAGTTTTTGATCAAAAAATGGATTTTTTACTACTTTACAAAATAAAAATAGTTATCCTATTAATTTAGATTCATTATTTTGTAAAAATATTTAACGTGTCGGTGCACTTCATAATTAATTATGTATTTTCATTGGATACTATTCCATTTCCATGTTCATTCACCTTGAATGATAACTAGTAAAGGATCAGTCAAGGATCTACCTAAACAAGAATTCCAAGATAAAAAGTCCATAAACCATTTAAAAAAGGAAAAAATTCAAAATATCTTTTAAATCAAAGAAATACTTTTCAGCTTATCAACACTTCATGTTGATTCAGATGGATTTATTTTGACCTTTGGCAGTTTATAACATAATTGGGAAGCACTATATTTATGTTATAGTAGATGAATTTTTTAGATACAATTGAGTTTTCTTTCAATCTCTCAAAATTAAAACCTGTTCCAATTTTACCATGTTTTCTAAAATCTGTTGAGAATCTTAGTTGACTTCAAATTAATACCCTAAGAAGTGATCATGACCATGAATTAAAAAATCACGACTTTGAATCATTATTCTCACAACATGTATATAATAATAAATTCTCTTCCCAAAGGACCCCACCTCAGAATAACGTAGTATAATAAAGAAAAGAACCCTTTATGAAATTTTTCAGTCCATGGTCAATGAGTATGATTTACCAATTTATTTTTTCTCAGAGGCTATAAATATATTTTGTTATATAATTAGTAGAGTTTTAATTAGACCACCTTTAAATATATTTCCTTTTGAATTATTGAATGGAAGAAAAAAAATGTTAATTACTTTATATATATTTTTTGTAATGTCTTTATTCATAATAATAAGGATAATCCTAAAAAACATGTTTCGAGGAGTGATACAAGAATTTTACTTGGGTATTCAAAAACCAGTAAATCATATATAGTGTACAAAAAAATTAATGGGTTTATGAAATAACAGTAAAATTTAAAATTTTACAAAATAGATATTTATGAGTACACAACTACATTAGAAAATCATTATGATGATCTTTACTTTACGGACATAAATGTTAAACTGGATAACAATTGGATCTGAACTTCTATAAAGAACTAACCAATTTATGATGAACAACCCAAACCTAAACCTATAGCTGATAATGGGGTATTCAACCATTCTTTTCCCAAAACCATTATGACTCATAGATATTAACCTTTAGAAGTTAAAGTTTGAGACCTAAATAGTTGAACACATAATATAGACTCTTTTATTAATCAGATTGAACATCAATCATTCTTATCACAACTTGAACTAAATAACATCAATGATGAAATTAATGATGATTTATAGGTGATAATAATAAAAGAAGAAACTAATCAAATTTAAATAAAAAAATTCTAGGAATTACCAGATAGACCAAAATAATACCTAAGTATTGGTATTAAATCGGTGTTTAGAAACAAGGTTGATAAATTTGTTATTATAGTTAGAAATGAATCCATATTGGTTACATAAGGATATAATTAAGAGTAAGGTATTGAATTTTAGGAAATTTTTTCACCAATAGAGAGACTTGAATCCATTATCATATTTATTTCTTATGCAGCACATTTAGATTTCAAATTTTATCAAATGGATGTTAAGAGTTCATTATTAAATATTTATGTTGTTGAGGATGTTTTTGTGGAAAAACCCACAGTATTTAAAAATAACCTTTTTCTAAATCTTGTTTTTAAATTATCTATAGAATAATATGGTTAAAAAAATCTCACAAAGGATGATATGATAAGATTAACTCTTTTATAAATTCAAAGGTTTTACTAAAGGTATATATGACCCTTTATTATTTATAAAAATGATTTAAAAGTATGTTTTAGTTTTGAAAAATTATGTGGATAATATTTTTTGTAGATATTTAAAAAATTCATTGTGTACTGATTTCTCAAAAATAATTAAAAGATAATTTGAAATGAGTTTAATGGGTGAAATTAAATTCTTTCTTGGATTTCAAATTTTTTAAAACATGGATAGAATTATTTTAAATCAAATAATGTACAACAATTATATTATAAAACATTTTGGTATAGATGACACTAATGGTAGTGATACCCCCTTTAAAACTAATTTCAAGTTGAATCCTGATGATACTGGAAAATATTTTGATCAAACCACTTATAGAGGTATTATTGGATGTGTACAATACATAAATGGTAGTTGTCCATATATTATTTTTAGTGTATGTATGTGTTACCATTTCCAAAAAAACCCAAATGTATCATTTTTTTGTGAAACAAATTTTTAAATACCTAAAGAATACAACAAACTTTGGATTTTATTACTCCAAGGGACATGCATTTTATTTGGATAGTTATTCAGATGAATATTTTAGTGGAGGTAAGTTAGATATGAAAATAATTTCTAGAACATGTATGATTTTAAGAATGTATATAGAGTCATAGTGTAATATGAATAAGAACACTATGGAATTATCAAATGTTGGGGATACGTACAAAGCAACAGGTAGTTACTATACCAAAATTTTGCGTATGAAACAAAGACAGATGGACTACGAATATCAATTCATATTTCCCCCCATAAATTTTGATATCAAAAGTGTGATAAATATTTCTATGAGTTATATATCTCATTTTAGGATAAATTATATTGATATAAGACATCACTTTTTATGATATCATTACTATAAAGGTGATGTAACTCTTGAATTCATAGGCATCGAACATCATATTACAGATATATTAACAATTAATTTGAGTATTTAAAGAATTAACTATATCTGACATGAATTAGGCATGATAAATTATGTTTAAGTCATTAGTTATTTATTTCAATGTTAATTTTTTATGTTTTGTTTTTAGTGTTTTTATAAAAATAAATGTGAAGTATATTCCACACAGGTTGTAGAATGAATAATATTTTTTTGTTCATATGGTCATAATGCCTAATATGAACACTTGTGACCATTCCATATATTCTTAAATGGAAACTATGATTAATGTGACTGTATGTCAATACAGTTAATATGTATATATCGTGAATACATGGTAGTACGATAAGCACACCAATCATAAATTATGATTAGTATGCCTACCATTCTCATGATACTAACTAATCCATGGTAATCAGGATTACCATGTCTATGGTTACATTGAATTTTTTGGGAAATCATTTAGTGGTATTTATTTTATGTATATTATTATTTTAATACCTAAATGTTTTATATTAAATATTCAAATATGAACACGAACTGGTGCCTGTCTATTCCTTTATATCTCCTCTTTATTTCAATTTCATTTGAGTGAATCATTTTAATTCATCTCAAAATTCTTGTTATCTTAACTCAAGATATTAAATTTTACCTCCAACTATTGATCCTCCTTACATCTTGAGTCGAATCATAATTCCATGTATGTAGCATTTGTTGGAAACTAATTTTCAAGTTTAGTCACCTCCTTTAAAGATGTAGAAGAATTTTAAATCCATATCTAGTGGTTCAAAATAACCACAAGGATAACATATCATTAAGAATCCAATTTCAGTAGAGATGGATACTGATGGTCATTGGTTGAAGTCAATCTGATAGGTAGTTTGGAATGTGATTCAGAAACAAGGTTTAGATGAATGAATTAAGTAGAATGGTGTAGGCTTCTAGGAGAAACCTTGTCATGTAATTTATGTTAATATTGAATTATTTCTTAGAGAGGACAAGGATAATGTAAAATCAATAATTAATGGAGATTCTTTAGAATTCTCATAAAAGAATTGGAAAAAATGATTAGGCCTACCATGGAGTCAATAGTATGAAGATTATCAATGTTTATGTCCTTTTAATTATAAAAAATTCAAATTTTAGAATTCCCTTTAATAGAATACAAGTACTGAAACTCCAATAAGGACCACTATTATCAATATAAGTGGCGGATATAGGCTCCTAGTTATGTTTATTCAATATGTTATTTGTTTGAGGAAAGGATACATTGGTATTCTAAGGTATTAGGATATGTTTTTATCACTTTAAATGAATACTAGTTTTTAGATTAGTCTATAAAGATTTTAAATGAGGCATATGGTGAAGCTATGTAAGTGAGATTCTATGTTTATCTCTTTACTATAATCTAAATTGATTTTTTCACATTTAGAGTACAATGGACTAGTTCCTCAAAAAGAGGATAATGTAATGGATTCTGAAAGATTCTGTTATTCTCAAAAGATCTATAAGCAGATGAAAGTTAACTAGAACCCTTGGAAAAAAGAATGGGTGGTCGAACTAGGGGAATTGTTTGCATTGTTTAGCCGAGTAAAGTGTCCGGTTAGTCCAAGAGATCTTACAAATCCAGGACTTGAACATAATGAAATTGTGGAGTGCACTACTGATGTTGTATCTTATTCTGAGTAAGAAGAGGAAGTAAGTAAAGAATTAAAATTTTTTGGAGGAATAATTTTCTGAATAAGAAGAATAAGAAGAAATAGAGACTGTTGATCATAATGAAAATTTTTGGATAGCTTTTAGGGATGAGCCAATGTAAGAAAAATTAGTTTTTTATGTAAATAAGTATAGGTTAGATGGGTATCCTATTATTGGGAGTACCCCTAGTGTATTTGGAAGACTAGGTACATAAAACATCAAAATAATTAGAAATATTTTATTTTATTTTTTCTCCTTAGTGAGATTGTAAATATATTTGTGTTTCTAAAACTAAATTGGGTAAACTAGGGAATACACAAATGAAATAGGTTCCAAAAAACTCTTAGTAAGGGAATAAACATGATATGTAAACATAACAAGTGATTCAATGGTATAACATGAGATCCTAAAATAGAAGGAAAATGAGTAATATAATAGAATAATGACATAAGGGACCAAGTATTATACGATCATAGAAACACATGAATTATGGAAGAATCATATAACATAACAAAACAATGAGTCAAACACAACTTCCTAGACATATCACATTGTGGTCAAAGTCCAATAAGGGATTAGGCTTACTGTCAAATCCTATATAAGATGTCTCATTAGACAAATGATTTACCTAATGAATTGGAGTGATATCTAGGATCCCCCATCATAAAAAATTCATTATTTATTTTTTACACAATGTGAGAATCAAACATAAGTCATAATCATAATAATTTACCATGGAATGAAAATGGGTTTCATAATATTGTCTTATATCATAATCAAAGGAAATTTCAAAATAATGTAATTTGAGAGATGAACATTATATATGTGTTACACTATAAAAGTAAGGTATAACAATCTATGTATATATGTGATACAAGTACATACAAAATTTAGAATCAGTCCATAATATCAAAGGTTCTCATTGTTGATAAAAATGATAACATTGAATATTTCTTGAGGACAATACACTTTTCACATTAAAATATCATTTTAAAACTAAAAAAATTACAAAATTTTTGGGTAAAAATTTTATTTTAAAATAATGAATGAAAATATTAAATGAAGATTCAAATAAATTAGTGTCCATTATGTATAAAAATTATGTTCTTGTATATTACATTAAAATAAATTTTCCTCTCACATTTTCAATAAAAAGTGAAAAAGTAAATTTCTAAGAAAATGTCAGGAAGAATCCTTTTAATTTTATTGTAAAATTTAAATTATGGGTAAAAATAAATTTTAATAATAATAGGATAATAGTTAAAAAAATTAAAATACTTTTAGGAATCATGGACAAGGAAAAAATCCTTTTTGGATGAAAAGAGGATTATAGTTTCAATTTCAAAAAAATATTTTCACAACCATTTTATTTTCCAATGACAAGAAAATTATACTATTAATGGGAAATTTAATGAATAACTAGAGTACAATAAAATGAAATTTTTTTCAATAAAATGATCAAATAATGTCCTTCAATGTAGATTCAAGAGTAAAGAATCCCAATTAAAAAGAGATTGAAGAAGAAATTATTTCCACTTCGGTAACTTTTGAAGAATAACCCCCATTGAGGAAATAAATTCAAAGGAAACATAAAATAACATGGATATAAATATATTAATTATTTAACATATCAAAGGGTATTTAGATACAACTCATAAAAATTAATGGATGCATAATACCAAATGCATCTCAATGGAGTTGAAATTGAAACAAAATCCCTACAAAGATAATTCTATTAAAGTTCGGATTAATCAATGACTTTATTATGTTTATAAAGTGTAAATAAAATTAAAAATAGTGTAAATAATAATTTAAATAATAAAAATTCATTAAAAATATAATATTAGAATACACAACACAATTAAGAAGTTATATAACCCAATGAAAAGAAACTGAGTTATGAAACATCTTTCCCCATGGTAACTTTAAAATCCAGTCCTCATGAATAAAATAATTCAAATTGAAACATGAATTGTCATGAAATTTCAATTATTCATGATATTATATTTATAAGTGTTATTATATGCACTATATAGAAGAAATTGGTTCATAACATTATAATATACCTCAATGAAAAGAAATTAATACATATTCCCAAACCATGAGTTCAACTCATAACATATTCCCTTTATGTTCCATAATAATAAAAATATGATAATTAATTAATTTCATAGTAACTTTTAATTTTATTATCTCTTTTAATTCTTTATTCCCCTTATATATATTTTTACTTTGTTAATTAATGTCATGTCAGACATTAGGACAATATTCAATTCATGAGTCTAAAATGACTTAGATAGGTTGACTATGGTAAAAAATCATTTTTATGTCATATCCAAGATAATAATCATGAAATAATTATCATTTTTTTATATCAATTATATTTTTAAAAATGTACGTGAAATATGGTTATGAAAAATGAACCACGTTATAATCAAGAAGAGGGTAGGTTGTACATACAATAAGTAACATTTCAATTTTTAGAGAATATTGATGGAAATATAATAAGTGTAATTTTATATTAAAATCATATTAATTATTTCAAAAATATAATATTATTTAATTCAATACACTTACATATACCATCCATGTTATGCAGAAATAAAACATGAACCACATTCCTTCACAAGGTGGTAGTCTTCGGAACACATGAACGACATTATCATTTTTCATTGGATGATAAAATGAGTAGGTATATGATTTTTAAATTTTCCACAATGATTAATTTTTCATTAATATCATATATAAAAATTAATTCCATCATTATTAGCATCCATGAGAGGTGACGATGGAAAAAAATTATGTTAGTTTGTGAGGTGGTAGTCTGTTGTATACATAAATGATCGTTTTGTTTCCTATTTTATGGAATAGTATATTGATAAGTTCAATTAAATTAAAACAATAAAATATTATTATATATAAGATATTTTTTTGTTATATTATAATTTTTAATATATAATTTAAGGTGAAAAAATATGTTTAATAACGTTGGATCTTGGTGAAGATGATGAATTTTTTTGAGAATAACCACCTTTAGATATCTTATTATGGACACTATGGTTGGTATTTTGGGTAGAAAAGAAGAACTAGAATTTTTCTAAGGATGTTGGGGAGATATTTTGGCAGGTCTTGGTTAAGAAAAATGACTTGAGTGGTGCAAATAAGAGAGGGGATGTGGTGCAGTTTTTTAATTGGTGAGGGGGGGTATGTTTGTGAAAACCTAAAACTATTCAATAATCGGAAGTAAAACTCAATAAATGTTCCTCCTAAATTGATAAATAATTTATTTTAGTGGTTATATAGTCTTCCCAAACCCCAAAATTAAAAAATAAACATTTTTAAATATGTTATTCTATTTACCACTATGGCTAATGACTATTACCATTTTATTTTTTCCCCACGATAACTAGTTTATTTTACTATTTTTACTACTAATTATGAACAAATTTAGGTGTAAATAATTACCTATTATTAATTATTTTTTTTCAAAATATTTAATTCATTTTATCTAATTCAAAACACAGAAGTGGAGGAATCAAATATAAACTTTTACATTCAAAATGTGTTGAAAAATGATTTTCAAGAAATGATTTTTTAAAGAAATATATGTTATTATATTAACTATAAGAAAAGTAATAATATTTATTTAGGGTTATTTTAATAAGTTAAATGGATAAACTTTATGTTTTTACAAACATTTTTTAGAAAATAGGGTTTTTTAGCATTAAAATAATGTTATAAAAAATACATAAAAATTGACTGTTAAAATGAAATTAATTATATTATTTCAATTAAAAATTTTAATATTTAAAATTAATACCAAATCCAAAATTTAATGTAACTTTTAAATTAGTTGATTTAATAGAAATAAATTATGGTATTTGTGTTGGATTTGGTTTCCTAGAACCAACTACTTTGTACTTTATTAATTAATAAAAGATTTATCACAACTTTATTGTTGTTCTACGTGACAATGCATGTGATAATGTTCTAAGGATAGGTGTTGCATTAAAGGGTCATAGTGGATCCCTGCTATGATGAGAACCCAGAATTTCCATAACACTATCAAACATAATGTTAACCATAAAAGATTAAAGATGAATCACAATATTTCTAGTCACTTTAAATCAAATCATAGTATATAAAAGGAAAAAAAAAATAAAAACTATTAAATTAGTACACTAATCATTATTTATCAATTGAAAATGTAATTAAATATTTGTAATGATTTAATATAGAATAAATACCTCGACATAGATGCATGGAATGAAAACTACACCCAAATATACTCCCAGAATAGGATATCTGTCTACAAAAAGAAGGAATATTAAAAAACAAATTTTATCTAGCTTTAGTTATATTAATTCAATTAATAATTCTTATTATTCTGGACTAAAAAAGTCTTTATAACATAATTTTTATGGTATTCTTATTGGAAACCATTGAAATAGTTATCAATGATGAAATCTCATATTTCTAGCATTTTTGGACCTACGAAAATATAAGTACCAAAATCATTTTTATTTTAAATATATTCCCTAGAATACTTATTGAGGAGTTTCAATAAAAACATATGGTATCTACATATTATATGATCCAAAATCATGAATGATTACAATTAATGTCTCAAAAACCTAATCATGAATTATGGTGGACCTGTCACTTTCCGTGAAAATTCTAAAGGAAAATAATTGGTTGTTGTGAAATTGGTATTTATAATACTATTTTAATATCCAATGTTTTATTTTAGATTGTTTGAAATAAAATATTCATATCATTTATCAATTCTGTGAAGTTGGATTCCATGTTAAATTTTAAAATAATTCCAAAAATGTTTTTGATCAAAAAATGAATTTTTTACTACTTTACAAAATAAAAATAGTTATCCTATTAATTTAGATTCATTATTTTGTAAAAATATTTAACGTGTGGGTGCATTTCATAATGAATTTTGTATTTTCATTGGATACTATTCCATTTCCATATTCATTCACCTATAATGATAACTAGTAAAGGATCAGTCAAGGATCTACCTAAACAAGAATTCCAAGATAAAAAGTCCACAAACCATTTAAAAGAGGAAAAAATTAAAAATATCTTTTAAATCAAAGAAATAATTTTCAGCTTATCAACACTTCATGTTGATTCAGATGGATTTATTTTGACCTTCGGCAGTTTATAACATAATTGGGAAGCACTATATTTATGTTATAGTAGATGAATTTTTTAGATACAATTGAGTTTTCTTTCAATCTCTCAAAATTAAAACTTGTTCCAATTTTACCATGTTTTCTAAAATCTGTTGAGAATCTTAGTTGACTTAAAATTAAGACCCTATGAAGTGATCATAAACATGAATTAAAAAATCACCACTTTGAATCATTATTCTCACAACATGTATATAATAATAAATTCTCTTCCTAAACGACCCCACATTAGAATAACATAGTATAATAGAGAAAAGAACCCTTTATTAAATTTTTCAGACCATGGTCAATGAGTATGATTTACCAGTTTATTTTTTCTCAGAGGCTATAAATATATATTGTTATATAATTAGTAGAGTTTTAATTAGACCACCTTTAAATATATTTCCTTTTGAATTATTTAATGGAAGAAAAAAATGTTAATTACTTTATATATTTTGGTTGTAATGTCTTTATTCATAATAATAAGGATAATCCTAAAAAACATGTTTCGAGGAGTCATAGAAGAATTTTACATGGGTATTCAAATACCAGTAAATCATATATAGTGTACAACAAAATGAATGAGTTTATGAAAAAACAGTAAAATTTAAAATTTTACAAAATAGATATTTATGAGTACACAACTACTTTAGAAAATCATTATGATGATCTTTACTATACAGACATAAATGTTAAACTGGATAAAAATTGGATCTAAACTTCTATAAAGAACTAACAAATTTATGATGAACAACCCAAACCTAAACCTATAGTAGATAATGGGGTATTCAACCATTCTTTTCCCAAAACCATTATGACTCATAGATATTAACCTTTAGAAGTTATAGTTTGAGACCTAAATAGTTGAACACATAATATAGACTCTTTTATTAATCAGATTGAACATCAATCATTCTTATCACAACTTGAACTAAATAACATCAATGATGAAATTAATGATGATTTATAGGTGATAATAATGAAAGAAGAAACTAATCAAATTTAAATAAAAAAATTCTGGGAATTACCAGATAGACCAAAATAATACCTATGTATTGGTATTAAATCGGTGTTTAGAAACAAGGTTGATAAATTTGTTATTATAGTTAGAAATAAATCCATATTGGTTATATAAGGATATAATCAAGAGTAAGGTATTGAATTTCAGGAAATTGTTTCACCAATAGAGAGACTTGAATCCATCATAATATTTATTTCTTATGCAGCACATTTAGATTTCAAATTTTATCAAATGGATGTCAAGAGTTCATTATTAAATATTTATGTTGTTGAGGATGTTTTTGTTGAAAAACCCACAGGATTTAAAAATAACCTTTTTCTAAATCTTGTTTTTAAATTTTCTATAGAATTATATGGTTAAAAAAAGCTCACAATGGATGATATGATAAGATTAACTCTTTTATAATTTCAAAGGTTTTACTAAAGGTATATATGACCCTTTATTATTTATAAAAATGATTTAAAAGGATGTTTTAGTTGTGAAAAATTATGTGGATAATATTTTTTGTAGATATTTAAAAAATTCATTGTGTACTGATTTCTCAAAAATAATTAAAAGATAATTTGAAATGAGTTTAATGGGTGAAATTAAATTCTTTCTTGGATTTCAAATTTTTTAAAACATGGATAGAATTATTTCAAATCAAATAATGTACAACAATTATATTATAAAACATTTTGGTATAGATGACACTAATGGTAGTGATACTCCCTTTAAAACTAATTTCAAGTTGAATCCTGATGATACTGGGAAATAGTTTGATCAAACCACTTATAGAGGTATTATTGGAAGCGTACAATACATAACTGGTAGCTGGCCATATATTATTTTTAGTGTATGTATGTGTTACCATTTCCAAAAAAACCCAAAAGTATCATTTTTTTGAAACAAATATTTATATAACTAAAGAATACAACAAACTTTGGATTTTATTACTCCAAGGGACATGCATTTTATTTGGATAGTTATTCAGATGAATATTTTAGTAGAGGTAAGTTAGATATGAAAATAATTTCTTGAACATGTAAGATTTTAGGAATGTATCTAGAGTCATAGTGTAGTATGAAGAAGAACTCTATGTAATTATCCAATGTTGGGGATACGTACATAGAAACAGGCAGTTACTATGCCAAAATTTTGCCTATGAAACAAAGATAGATTGACTATGAATATCAATTCATATTTACCCCCATAAATTTTGATAACAAAAGTGTGATAAATATTTCTATGAGTTATATATCTCATTTTTGGATAAATTATATTGATATAAGACATCACTTTTTATGATATCATTACTAGAAAGACGATGTAACTCTTGAATTCATAGGCATCAAACATCATATTACAAATATATTTACAATGACTTTGATTATTTAAAGAATTAACTATATCTGACATGAATTAGGCATGATAAATTATGATTAAGTCATTAGTTATTTATTTCAATGTTAATTTTCTATCTTTTTTTAGTGTTTTTCTAAAAATAAATGTGAAGTATATTCCACATAGGTAGTAGAATGAATAATATTTTTTTTGTTCATATGGTCATAATGCCTAATATGAACACTTTTGACCATGTCACATATTCTTAAATGGAAATTATTATTAATGTGAATGTATGTCAATACAGTTAATATGTACATATCATAAATACATGGTAGTACGATAAGCACACCGATCATAAATTATGATTATTATGCCTACCATTCTCAAGATACTAACTAATCCATGGTAATCAGGATTACCATGTCTATGGTTACATTGAATTATTTGGGAAATCATTTAGTGGTATTTATTTTATGTATATTATTATTTTAATACCTAAATGTTTCAAATTAAATATTCAAATATGAACACGAACTGGTGCCTGTCTATTCCTTTATATCTCCTCTTTATTTCAATTTCTTTTGAGTGAATCATTTTCATTCATCTCAAACTTCTTGTTATCTTAACTAAAGACATTCAATTTTACCTCCAACTATTTATCCTCCTTACATCTTGAGTTGAATAATAATTCCATGGATGTAGCATTTGTTGGAAACAAATTTTCTAGTTTAGTCACCTCCTTTAAAGATGTCGAAGAATTTTAAATCCATATCTAGTGGTTCAAAATAACCCCAAGGATAACATATTATTAAGAATCCAATTTCAGAAGAGATGGATACTGATGATCAATGGTTGAAGTCAATCCGATAGCTAGTTTGGAATGTGATTCAGAAACAAGGTTTAGATCAATGAATTAAGTAGAATGGTATATGCTTCTAGGAGAAACCTTGTCATGTAATTTATGTTAATATTGAATTATTTCTGAGAGAGGACAAGGATAATGTAAAATCAATAATTAATGGAGATGCTTTAGAATTCTCATAGAAGAATTGGAAAAAATGATTGGGCCTACCATGGAGTGCATAGTATGAAGATTATCAATGTTTATGTCCTTTTAATCATAAAAAATTCAAATTTTAGAATTCCCTTTAATAGAATACAAGTATTGAAACTCCAATAAGGACCACTATTATCAAGATAAGTGGCGGATATAGGCTCTTAGTTATGTTTATTCAATATGATATTTGTTTGAGGAAAAGATACATTAGTATTATAAGGTATTAGGATATGTTTTTATCACTTTAAATGAATACTAGTTATTAGATTAGTCTATAAAGATTTTAAATGAGGCATATGGTGAAGCTATGTAAGTGAGATTCTATGTTTATCCCTTTACTATAAACTAAATTGATTTTTTCGCATTTAGAGTACAATGGACTAGTTCCTCAAAAAGAGGATAATGTAATGGATTCTGATAGATTCTGTTATTCTCAAAAGATCTATAAGCAGATGAAAGTTAACTAGAACCCTTGTAAACAAGAATGGGTGGTCGAACTAGGGTAATTGTTTGCATTGTTTAGCCGAGTAAAGTGTCCTATTAGTCCAAGAGATCTAACAGATCCAGGTCTTGAACATAATGAAATTGTGGAGTGCAATATTGATGTTCTATCTTATTCTGAGTAAGAAGAGGAAGTAAGTAAAAAATTAAAAATTTTTAGGAGGAATAATTTTCTGAATAAGAAGAATAAGAATAAATAGAGACTATTGATCATAATGAAAAATTTTGGATAGCTTTTGGGGATGAGCAGGTGTAAGAAAAATTAGTTTTTTTTATGTAAATAAGTATAGGTTAGATGGGTCTCCTATTATTGGGAGTACCCCTAGTGTATTTGGAAGACTAGGTACATAAAACATCATAATAAATAGAAATATTTTATTTTATTTTTTCTCCTTTGGGAGATTGTAAATATATTTGTGTTTCTAAAACTACATTGGGTAAACTAGGGAATACAAAAATGAAATAGGTTCCAAAAAACTCTGGGTAAGGGAATAAACATGATATGTAACCATAACATGTGATTCAATGGTATAACATGAGATCCTAAAATAGAAGGAAAATGAGTAATATAATAGAATAATGACATAAGGGACCAAGTATTATACGATCATAGAAACACATGAATTATGGAAGAATCATATAACATAACAAAAGAATTAGTCAAACATAACTTCCTAGACATATCACATTGTGGTCAAAGTACAATAAGGGATTAGGCTTACTGTCAAATCCTATATAATATGTCTCATTATACAAATGATTTAACTAATGAATTGGAGTGATATCTAGGATCCCCCATCATAAAATATTCATTATTTATTTTTTCCACAATATGAGAATCAAACATAAGTCATAATCATAATAATTTACCATGGAATGAAAATGGGTTTCATAATCTTGTCTTATATCATAATCAAAGGAAATTTCAAAATAAAGTAATTTGAGAGATGAACATTATGTATGTGTTACCCTATAAAAGTAAGCTATAATAATCTATGTATATATGTCATACAAATACATAAAAAATTTAAAATCAGTCCATAATATCAAATGTTTTCATTATTGATAAAAATGATAACATTGAATATTTCTTGAGGACAATACACTTTTCACATCAAAATATCATTTTAAAACTAAAAAAATTACAAAATATTTGGGTAAAAATTTTATTTTAAAATAATGAAATAAAATATTAAACGAATATTCAATTAAATTAGTGTCCATTATGTATAGAAATTATGTTCTTGTATATTACATTAAAATAAAGTTTCCTCTCACATTTTCAATAAAAGTGAAAAAGTAATTTTATAAGAAAATGTCACGAAGAATACATTTAATTTCATTGTAAAATTTAAATTATGGGTAAAAATAAATTTTAATAATAATAGGATAATAGTTTAAAAAATTTAAATATTTTTAGGAATCATGGACAGGGAAAAAATCCTTTTTGGATGAAAAGAGGATTATAGTTTCAATTTCAAAAAAATATTTTCCCAACTATTTAATTTTCCAATGAAAAGAAAATTATACTATTAAAGGGAAATTTAATGAATAACTAGAGTACAATAAAATGAAATTTTTTACAATAAAATGATCAAATAATGTCCTTCAATGTAGATTCAAGAGTAAAGAATCCCAATTAAAAAGAGATTGAAGAAGAAATTATTACCACTTCGGTAACTTTTGAATAATAACCCCCATTGAGGAAATAAATTCAAAGGAAACATAAAATAACATGGATATAAATATATTAATTATTTAACATATCAAAGGGTATTTAGATACAACTCATAAAAATTAATGGATGCATAATACCAAATGCATCTCAATGGAGTGGAAATTGAAACAAAATCTCCTACAAAGATAATTCTATTAAAGTCCGGATTAATCAATGACTTTATTATGTTTATAAAGTGTAAATAAAATTAAAAATAGTGTAAATAATAATTTAAATAATAAAAATTCATTAAAAATATAATATTAGAATACACAATACAATTAAGAAGTTATATAACCCAAAGAAAAGAAATTGAGTTATGAAACATCTTACCCAATGGAAACATTAAAATCCAGTCCTCTTGAATAAAATAATTCAAATTGAAACCTAAATTATCATGAAATTTAAATTATTCATGATAATATATTTATAAGTGTTATTATATGCACTATATATAAGAAATTGGTTCATAACATTATAATATACCTCAACGAATAGAAATTGATACATATTCCCAAACCATGAGTTCGACTCATAACATATGCACTTTATGTTCCATAATAATAAAAATATGATAATTAATTAATTTCATAGTAACTACTTAATTTTATTATCTCTTTTAATTCTTTATTCCCCTTATATATATTTTTACTTTGTTAATTAACGTCATGTCAGACATTAAGACAATATTAAATTCATGAGTCTAAAATTACTTAGGTTGACTACGGTAAAAAATCATTTTTATGTCAAATCCAAGATAATAATCATGAAATAATTATAATTTTTATATATCAATTATATTTTTAAAAGTATACATGAAATATGTTAATGAAAAATGAACTAAGTTATAATCATGAAGAGGGTAGGTTGTACATACAATAAGTAACATTTCAATTTTTAAAGAATATTGATAAAAATATAATAAGTGTAATTTTATATTAAAATCATATTAATTATTTCAAAAATATCATATTATTTAATTAAATACACTTATATATACCATCCATGTTATCCAGAAATAAAATATGAACCACATTTCTTCACAAGGTGGTAGTCATCCGAACACATGAATGACATTATCATTTTTCATTGGATGATAAAATGAGTAGGTATATGATTTTTAAATTTTCCACAATGATTAATTTTTCATTAATATCATATATAAACATTAATTCCATCATTATTAGCATCCATGAGAGGTGATGATGGAAAAAAAGTATGTTAGTTTGTGAGGAGGTAGTCTGTTGTATGCATAAATAATGGGTTTGTTTCCTATTTTATGGAAGAGTATATTGATAAGTACTATTAAATTAAAACAATAAAATATTATTATATATAAGATTTTTTATTATATTATAATTGTTAATATATAATTTAAGGTGAAAAAATAAGTTTAATAATGTTGGATCTTGGTGAAGATGATGAAATTTTATGAGAATAACCACCTTTAGATATCTTATTATGGACCCTATGGTTGGTATTTTGGGTAGAAAAGAAGAACTAGAATTTTTCTAAGGATGTTGGGGAGATATTTTGGTAGGTCTTGGTTAAGAAAAATGACTTGAGTGGTGGAAATAAGGGAGGGGATGTGGTGCAGTTTTATAATCGGGGATGGGGGACATGTTTGTGAAAACCTAAAACTATTCAATAATCGGAAGTAACAATCAATAAATGTTCCTCTTAAATTGATGAATAATTTATTTTAGTGGTTATATAGTCTTCCCAAACCCCAAAATTAAAAAATAAACATTTTTAAATAAGTTATTCTATTTACCACTATGGCTAATGACTATTACCATTTTAGTTTTTCACCACGATAACTAGTTTATTTTACTATTTTTACTACTAATTATGAACAAATTTAGGTGTAAATAATTACATATTATTATTTTTTTTTCAAAATATTTAATTCATTTTATCTAATTCAAAACACAGAAGTGGAGGAATCAAATATAAACTTTTACTTTCAAAATGTGTTGAAAAATGATTTTCAGGAAATGAATTTTTAATGAAATATATGTTATTATATTAACTATAAGAAAGGTAATAATATTTATTTAGGGTTATTTTAATAAGTTAAATGGATAAAAATTATGTGTTTACAAACAGTTTTTATAATATAGGGTTTTTTAGCATTAAAATAATGTTATAAAAAATACATAAAAATTGACTATTAAAATGAAATTAATTATATTATTTTAATTAAAAATTTTAATATATAAAATTAATACCAAATCCAAAATTTAATGTAACTTTTAAATTAGTTGATTTAATAGAAATAAATTATGGTATTTGTGTTGGATTTGGTTGCCTAGAACCAACTACTTTGTACTTTATTAATTAATAAGAGCTTTATCACAACTTTATTGTTCTTATGCGTGACAATGCATGTGATAATTTCCTAAGGATAGGTGTTTCATTAAAGGGTCATAGCGGATCACTGCTATGATGAGAATCCAGAATTTCCATAACACTATTCTTGAATATATGTTCTATGGCTAGATGATCTTATTTGAGGGACACAAATAATACATGCCATTAGGGGTGAGGACTCATAAAACATTGAGGCACCTTCTCATGGTGTGCTCCCTTGGTAATATCGATAAGGATATTATAAAAACCCTTGGGACATGTACCATAGTGTAGGCATAAAGCTGAGGCACAACCCGTGATAGGTTTTATATATATGTGTGTTTAATTTAACATCTGCATAATGAATGGAAATTCACCGGGTTGCCTCCAAGGTACAAGTTACGTACAAGGATAATTTTAAATGAATTTATTTGTTTAAAACTATGATGGATGAGAATCTCAAGGAAATTTAGGAAAAGGGTTTAAGATAAAAGGATTGATTAATTAAAGATAATTAATTGATTCGAGCATGATTTATCTTAAACAAGAAATATTAAATATCTGAATGTTAGTTTTATTTATGTGTAAATATCGTTGTATGTATGGATGATCATGATCTAGGAAAAGACCTTTGTATGTGAATGGTATCTTTTAATTAATTTATTTAAATTAAATTTGTTGGCTTGCGAGCCTTATCCTCATTAATATGTATGGCCTGTGCACCCACGGATTATTTTACATAAAAACCCCTTTTACCCCTCACCTACATGTGAGATAAATTCATATATAATGGATGGAACTCCCAAGATGGTTGAGGCGACTCAAGTCAGGAGCCAAGGCGAAACCAATCCATGGAGATACAAAGGTGAAAAAGTTGAAATCTATAAACATGAAACCCAATGGTTCAAGGTGTTTCTCCGCTAGTTATTGGGTTAGTTTATCAACCACAAAATAAACTAAACAATAGAGAAATATCATGATCATAGAATTTATTTTATTTCTTTCAGTTGCATGGTTTATTTATTGTGGGTGTGTTGTCACAATCACACAATTAATGAATTTAACGAGCATGCAGGATGGAACTAAAATAAAACCAGATTATATGTAAACATTATCTTAGATTCGGTTAATCAGTTACGTATATCCCACTTAATATTAACAAGAATGTAATAAAAGATAATAAATTTGCAATTTATATATAATGATAAAATCCCTCAAAGAAATATTAGGTCGGTATAACCTTCCATAATCTTGCTTAGAATCCAACCACAGTTCGAAGTGCTTGACCAACCCTAGTTGGGGTGCTTTCAATTATCCGGGAATTCTAATTCAAGGTTTTGGGCTGACTTGACTTGGTTCACATCAAGGGTTGACTGCCACAGTAGGACTTGGTGTGACCCAAAGGCAAAGGTTGAGGAAATCCAAAATAAAAGGATTTCAGGATTGGGAGTCCAATCAGTGGACCATGGAACTGTGCGTTAATGCAAATAAAATTTGGAATGCCTACCCAAAACCCTTCAAGTTGCTTGACCAATCCTATTTGGGGTACTAAGAAGGGAAATATTGATCCTTTCCAATAGAATATTCAAGAAATAGAATATTCTAAAGCCAATGGTGAGGGCTATTGGAATTCAATAAAATAGTGGGAGACTAATAAGTATTAATTTATTTATTTGTCTCAATTTTATAATAATGTACTAAACCATTTCTCAGCATAATTTTTAGAAACACCAAGAAAAATGACTTCAACGATATCATTGCGAACCATACTCGAGAAGGAAAACCTTCTCACCAGCACAAATTTCCAAGAGTGGTAGAGGTGTTTATGCGTCATCCTTCGCCACGAAATGAAATTGTATGTGCTGGAAGAGCCTATTCCAGTTGCACCTGGAAAGGAGGTCAGTGATGAGGAACTAGATGTCTACATGAAACACATGGATGTTGCCACATATGTCCAGTGTTTCATGCTATCGACCATATCTAATGAGATCTTGAAGCAACATGAAAACATGGACACTGAGAGCATGATGTCTCACCTTAAGGATCTCTACAAAGTGAAGGTGAGACAGGAGAGATAGGAGATCTACAACACTTTGTTTACAAAAAATCTTGGAGATTCTGCGCTAGCTGGGCCTCATGTAGTCATGATTATTGGCTACATTGAATGCATGGACATCTTAGGGATTATGTTCTCGGATGAGTTGCATACGGATGTTATCCTATCATCACTGCCCAAGACCTTCTCTATCTGCATTGTCAATTATAACATGAGAAACAATAAGAAGAGTCTATCGTAACTTCTGGCCATAATTCTCTTGGTAGATAAGTACATGGGGCATGACAAACCCACAGTACTTATAGTGAATAAGAAAAGGAAGGACAAGGCAATGGGTCCAAATACTTATAAACGGTCTGAAGCCTCCAAGCGACATCCTTCAAAGAAGCGGAAGATCCAGAGACCGAACAAGGAATGGGAGGTGGTGTGTTTTGCATGTGGCAAGTAGGGCCACTAGAATAGGAACTACACCCAGAAGCCTAGGGACGCAAAAGGTCCATTCATTATCGAGTATAATATTTCTATTTCTTCTCATTGGGTATTAGATAAAGCCTGTGGGGCTCACAAATGTATTAAAATGTAGGAACCATGTATATTTAGAAAGAATACCAGAGAAGAGGTGGATCTTCAAGCTGCTAATGGCGCAAGGCTGGCTGTATTGGCTATTGGTGATTAACACCTCTCATTACCGACTATGATGATTTTGGTTTTATATAACTGTTATTATGTGCCTAGTGTTACCATGAACATAATTTCTGTATCTTGTTTGGATATAGATTGATTGATTTTCATGTTTGGAAATAAGGGTTGTATCTTTTATAAGAACAATGTCTGTTATGGTATGGCGCATTTAAATAATGGTTTGTATGTATTAAATTATGAAAACCAAGTGTGGGAAATCGATAACGAAACAAACTCACATGACTCATACAACACCCAGTTGTGGAATCACCGTCTCAGTCATGTAAATGAGAAGCGCTTGACAAAACTGTACCAAGATGGTTATTTGGACTCTTCTGAGCTAAAACCACATGATAGATGTCACGCTTGTTTACAAGGAAAAATGACCAAGACGCCCTTCGGTGGACAAGGTGAAAGGGCCAAAATGCTTCTAGGATTGGTGCACACAGATGTGTATTGAACATTTCTAGTAGAAGCTATAGGTGTATATTCTTAATTCATTACTTTTACTGATGATTTGAGTATATATGGATATGTCTACTTAATGAGGTATAAGTTAGAAGCCTTAGAGAAATTTAAGGAATTCCTGAATGAAGTAGAGAATCATCTTGGTATGAAGATAATGAAACTTCGATTGGATTGAGGTGGAAATATCTGAACCAAGAGTTCATAGATCTTCTACGAGAGTCTGGGATTCTATCTCAGCTCACTCCTCCTTATTCCCCACAGTGGAATGGTGTTAGTGAAAGGAGGAACCACAGCTTGTTGGATATGGTGAGGTTGATGATGAGTCATGGAGATCTTCCATTATCCTTTTAGATATATTCATTACAAACTACATCATACACATTAAACCGAGTACCAACTAAGGCGAAAAATGGAATTCCATCCAAGTTATGGAACTGAAGGAAAACCACTTTGTTGCACACATGTGTTTGGGGATGTGAGGCATTTTTTAAGGCCTCCTTATGAAACAAACTAGCACCCCGAGACACGAGGTGTATCTTTATTGGATATACCAAGGAAACGAAAGTATATTACCCATATAACCCTTCAGGAAAGAAAGTGGCTTTCACCAGACAAGTCGTCTTTCTTGAGAGGGAGCACATCCTCAAAAAGCATAGTGGGAGAAATATTGACTTCGACGAAGTTGATTCTCAAGATACACAGGATTTGGTACATGAACAAGTTCCACATGTACCCTATGGAAGTGGTTCCAGAAACACAAGTACTACATATGAGCTCAATAGAGGTAAGGGAACCAGATAGATTTGGTTTCCTAGTCACTGAAGATGGTGAATCATTATTCTTGGACAATGATGAACCTATCTCTTACAAGGAAGCAGTAGAATGCTTAGAAGCTGCAAGATGGCTAGAAGCTATGAATTTTGGGATGGATTCCATGTATCAGATCTATGTCTGGGTTCTGGTCGATGAGCCAATTGATGTAAATCCGGTTGGATGCAAATGGGTATTCAATAGAAAACTGGACATGGAAGGATATGTTAGCACCTATAAAGCAAGGCTAGTGGCTAACAGATTCAGAAAACATCAAGGAATTGACTATGATAAAACCTTCTCTTCAATTTCCATGTTTAAATCCATAAGAATCATACTTTCATAGCAGCTTACCATGACTACAAGATTTGGAAGATGGATGTCAAAATGGAATTTCTTAATGGGAACCATCAGGAAGATGTCTATATGACACAATCAGAATGGTTTGTGACACCAGGTGAATCCAAACGGGTTTTCAAGTTGCATAAATCCATTTATGGATTAAATCAATCATCCAAGTCATGGAAAATTCGATTTGATGAAGCCATAAAAGAATTTGGTTTCATTAAGAATGAATGTGAGCCATGTGTTTATAAGCGGTTTAATGGGAATGTAATCATTATCCTAGTAGTATATGTTGATGACATATTGCTTATTGGAAATGATGTACCGGTCTTATAGTTAGTTAAGGATTGGATGAACAAGTGTTTCTCCATGATGGAATTGGGTGAAGCAGTCTAAATTCTATGGATCAAGATCATTCGTGATAGATCCAAGAGGCTTCTTGGACTAAGTCAGGGTAAATACATTGAGAAGATAATAAAGATATTTAGAATGGAATAATCCAAGAGGGGATTGGTTATAATCTCACATGGATTACATCATTCTAAGAAAATGTGTCCCCAGACACAACAGTAGAACGATAGAATATGTAAGATCCCATATGCTTTGGCCATAGTATCCATCATGTATGCCATGTTATGTACCAGGCTTGATGTTGCCTGTGAACTAAGCATGGTAGGCAGATATCAAGAAGATCCAAGAGAACAACATTAGACTACTGTTAAGAGTATCCTTAAGTATCTGAGAAGAACTAAGGATATGTTCCTGGTGTATGGAGGAGACGAGGAGCTTGTTATCAGAGGCTATACTGATGCTGGTTTTTAGACATATCAGAATGATCTGGAGTCTCAATCTAGATATGTTTTCTGTCCTAATTGAGGAGCTTTGAGCTGGAAGTGTTCAAAGCAGCCAGTTGTCGCTGATTCTACAGTGGAGTCCGAATATATAGCGGCTTCTGATGCAGCCTAGGAAGCCATCTGGATTCAGAACTTTGTCCAGGAACTTGATGTGGTGCGTAGTAGTAAAGATCATCTCACGTTTTATTATGATAATACTGCAGTGGTGGCTCTTGAAAAAGTACCAAGGTCACATCAACGGACAAAGCACATACTATGAAAGCATTACCTCTTGAGTGATTTCTATCAAAGGGGTGATGTTGTAGTGAAAATATTGTCCACATAGGAGAACATGGCAGACCCCATGACTAAAGGCCTATCTCAGCAAATGCATGAATATCATGTGAGAGCTACCCTATTAATGGTTGTTAGTATTTGGATTTAGTCTAAGTGGGAGTCTATTGTAGTTGGTGACCTAGAACCAACTAATTTGTAGTTTATTCATTAATAAAATCCTTATCACATCTTGATTGTTCTTCTGTGTGACAGTGCATGTGATAATATCCTAAGGATTTCTGTTGCATGAAAGGGTCATAGTTGATCCATGCTATGATGAGAACCCAAAATTTCCATAACACTGTTCTTGAATATATGTTCTATGGTAGGATGATTTTATTTGAGGGACACAAATAATACAGGCCATTAGGGGTGAGGACTCATACAACTTTGAGGAACCTTCTCATGGTGTGCGCCCTTGGTAATACCTAGGAGGATATTATGAGAACGTGACCCACCAGAAGGAAATACACATTTCATAGTGTCATTGGTTGTTCCTATCTTAGGACGTGTGTATTGGTCCTTAGACTTTAATATAATTATTAATGGGTATTACAACTCGTGCACTTAGATGTATTGACGAAAACTAGGAAGACACATTGTTCATAGTGAGGTAGGATATGTTGGGTGCATCACGAGTAGTACCAAATTAATAGATAATGTGAGAAAGGATTTGTCCCTTCTATTTCATAATAGAAGTAGATATATTATTCCCTTTTATTGAATTGATATAACCTAAAAAAATCCATGGCCATGGTAAGGAATGGGTGAGTTCAATTCTGGAAAGTCAAAGAAAAAATAATTGAGCATGTAGTTGATGGAACTAGAATGAAACCCTCTTGATTCAAGATATTGTGAAAAAGGGATTATATTACATGGTAATCATTTGTATGAGGTGACACATCAATGAGACATTAACTTATTTCTCTATAGGTGCCTTGGCGTGTTTCTAGACGCTAACCTTGGACTTTGGGCAGGCTCCGACTAATTCCACTGAGAAAGAGGCCTAGAGGGTCACATACTAAGTGTGTCCATATATCTCAATTAAATATTAATTTAACAAGTTAAATAATGATTATTACCCACCATGGTTTAATAATTATTTAAGGATTCCTAATCACATTTATTTTGTCATTAGTTATTCGAGAAAATATATTGTGGAAGAAATAATATATATTTTTAGTGAGTAATATAGTTACATTTATTTATGAAATAAATAGCCATTACTTAAAGAATAATAAATGTGGTGGAGGAAATAAAGAAAAATGGAAAGTAAAAGTACATGCCGTTTATATTGGGTATACACGCCATATAGTTTTATGGAAAAATGTGTACACACTATGTATTAATGATTACACGGCGTATAGTTTTTCGAGTGATGATTTTGAGGAAATAATATCATTTTGTTAAATGATATTTATTATAATCAGCGTGGGAGCATGTTAATAAATTAATCATTTGACATGGGGGTTTTAAATAAGAGTTAATGAAATAAATAAAACACATAATGTGTTTATTTATTGTCATAACTCTAAAACCTAAAACTCGATTATAAATATCCTCAAAACCCCAACAGTTTTCCAGGGAGAATCATTGTGCACAACAATTCTAGATAGTTCTCTCAAGGCTGAAAGAACACTTTCCTCAAAGAACACTCTCAAGACTAAGAGAGATCCACCCCCACCAGATCAAGGCAATCAAAGGAAGACATTGCAAGTGAAGGTTCTTCCACGCTAGCACCCAAAGATCCCTTTGGCAATGTCTAGAGATACATGGAGCACGTGTAGATCACCACTAGAGGAATCCTACACATAGATTCTACAACGCAATGACAGATCACACTAGATTGTGACCGAAGACATCAATAATGAAATAATTCCATCAAGGTAATTGTTTTCAATTAATTAAATTAATTATAACCAACTTATGATGATCCTATCTCTATGGTTCCGGGACTCCCAGTTTTGTTTTTTTGTTCTTCATTCTATTCTGAAGATCCGGTGTTTTATATCATGAAGGATCTCGAATTTATTATTTTTAATGCTAAAATTAAAGTTGGGAAAACCAACCAATGCGCTTCCGCTTTGCCCGGAACCTACAATTTAAAAAATGAGTAATTTTCACTACTCACTGAAAGGTATTTTTTTAATGAAAAAACCAAAAATTTAATGGAATGATAATTTTGATATGATGATTCCAAAAATTATTTTTATATTATAAAATAAAATTTTAATATTTTAATTATATTAATTATTATATTTTCACACAAAAATCAATAATGTTTTTTGAATGGAACTTGTTTTTTTGTTGGGTAATATATATTTATCAAAAGATGAGTTCTTATTTATTATGAGTTTATAAATAAATATATATTATTTATGGAATTTATATATATTCAATGAATTATTTAATAATATTACTACCTTCTAATTTAATGGTTTGTTTATAAGAGTGATATTAAAATTATAATATTTTGTGGGTTATTGAAGCTCAATGTTGCATATCATATACACTATCAAAGTTAATGTTCTTCTTTTAAAATATCATTTTATTAAATTATCCCCCAGTAAATTAATTGTATCCTCTCAATTTTAACTTGAACTCATTAGTCATAGGTTTGATAATTGAAAACACATTTATTAAAAAACCCACATCATAAAAGGGTTAATAAAACATTCTCTGGACAAGTGGGAAAGGGATATAAGATAAAAAATATATTTCCTCATTAGTTGTTTTTACGTTTTAACATCATTTTTATCCAATTTTTAGTAATATGGCATTTTAAATAATAGTTTCAACTTCAGATTTAATAATACTGACATTTAAGAATTAAATAGAAAATGATTATACATGGGTATTTAATGTTTTTTATAAATAATCATTACAAATACATTTCCCCATCTATTTTACTATAAAACCAATATTGAAAATATAGAAGGTAAATTTGAATTTTGGTTTTTAGTTAATACAATATTGATATAATTTCTATTTTAATATGGAAAATTATCTTAATATATTCAGCATTAATAATTAAATAAAATCAATATTAAAAGTACACTGAGAAAAATAACTTATGACTTTCAATGCTAGTTTTATATAATAACTAATATTGAAAAAGTCTTTCAAAATTGGTTTTCTATAAATACCAACATTTAAAGTCTTCAAAAATTATATTCCATATTTGTTTGAAGAAAAAGCGATGTGGAAGGTTATATATTTATGATTCCATATCATTTTATAGAAAAATATATTTGGAATGTTTATTTTTTAAAAACAATTAACAGAATAGATTAGATTACAGAAAATAAAAAATCTTATAAAAAATACCGTAAGGATACAACATATAAAGTAGAAGACGATGTTGTTCTGGGACTATGAATTTATGACGTCTTGAGAGACGTGAACCTGATAATTGATAAACATGGAAAATTATCAATGAATAAAATTTTATATGGGAATAACTAAAAAATGTGTCGCAACCAATATCAAACCATTATATATTACATGTAACATCTTGAGTTTTTCTAAAAATGAATACTATGTTCAATAGTAAACATGATATTCTACATCAAGCTTAAATGAACAACTAAATATTTTTAATGATTTAAAATAGAAGAAATACCTCAACATAGATGCATGGAATGAAAACTACACCCAAATATACTACCAGAACAGGATATCTGTCTACAAAAAGAAGGAATATTAAAAAACAAATTTTATCTACCTTTAGTTATATTAATTCAATTAATAATTCTTATTATTCTGGACTAAAAAAGTCTTTATATCATAATTTTTATGGTATTCTTATTGGAAACCATTAAAATAGTTATCAATGATGAAATCTCATATTTCTAGCATTTTTGGACCTACGAAAATATAGGTACCAAAATCATTTTAATTTTAAATATATTCTCTAGAATCCTTATTGAAGAGGTCCAATAAAAACATATGGTATCTACATATTAGATGATCCAAAATCATGAATGATTACAATTAATGTTTCAAAAACCAAATCAAGAATTATGGTGGACATGTCACTTTCTGTGAAAATTCTAAAGGAAAATAATTGGTTGTTGTGAAATTGGTATTTATAATACTATTTTAATATACAATGTTTTATTTTAGATTGGTTTAAATAAAATATTCATATAATTTATCAATTCTTTGATGTTGGATTCCATGTTAAATTTTAAAATAATTCCAAAAATGTTTTTGATCAAAAAATGAATTTTTTACTAATTTACAAAATGAAAATAGTTATCCTATTAATTTAGATTCATTATTTAGTAAAAATATTTAACATGTGGGTGAATTTCATAATGAATTATGTATTTTCATTAGATACTATTCCATTTCCATATTCATTCACCTAGAATGATAACTATTAAATTATCAGTCAAGGATCTACCTAAACAAGAATTCCAAGATAAAAAGTCCATAAACCATTTAAAAAAGGAAAAAATTCAAAATATCTTTTAAATCAAAGAAATATTTTAAGCTTATCAACACTTCATGTTGATTCAGATGGATTTATTTTGACCTTCGGCAGTTTATAACAAAATTGGGAAGCACTATATTTATGTTATAGTAGATGAATTTTTTAGATACAATTGAGTTTTCTTTCAATCTCTCAAAATTAAAACCTGTTTCAATTTTACCATGTTTTCTAAAATCTGTTGAGAGTCTTAGTTGACTTAAAATTAAGACCCTAAGAAGTGATCATGACCATGAATTAAAAAATCATGACTTTGAATCATTATTCTCACAACATGTATACAATCATAAATTCTCTTCCCAAAGGACCCCACATCAGAATAACGTAGTATAATAGAGAAAAGAACCCATTATGAAATTTTTCAGACCATGGTCAATGAGTATGATTTACCAGTTTATTTTTTCTCAGAGGCTATAAATATATATTGTTATATAATTAGTAGAGTTTTAATTAGACCACCTTTAAATATATTTCCATTTGAATTATTTAATGGAAGAAAAAATGTTAATTACTTTATATATTTTGGTTGTAATGTCTTTATTCATAATAATAAGGATAATCCTAAGAAACATGTTTCGAGGAGTGATACAAGAATTTTACTAGGGTATTCAAAAACCAGTAAATCATATATAGTGTACAACAAAATGAATGAGTTTATGAAATAAAAGTAAAATTAAAAATTTTACAAAATAGATATTTATGAGTACACAACTACTTTAGAAAATCATTATGATGATCTTTATTGTACGGACATAAATGTTAAACTGGATAAGAATTGGATCTGAACTTCTATAAAGAACTAACCAATTTATGATGAACAACCCAAAACTAAACCTATAGTAGATAATGGGCTATTCAACCATTCTTTTCCCAAAACCTTTATGACTCATAGATATTAACCTTTAGAAGTTATAGTTTGAGACCTAAATAGTTGAACACATAATATAGACTCTTTTATTAATCAGATTGAACATCAATCATTCTTATCACAACTTGAACTAAATAACATCAATGATGATATTAATGATGATTTATAGGCGATAATAATGAAAGAAGAAACTAATCAAATTTAAATAAAAAAATTCTGGGAATTACCAGATAGACCAAAATAATACCTAAGTATTGGTATTAAATCAGTGTTTAGAAACATGGTTGATAAATTTGTTATTATAGTTAGAAATAAATCCACATTGGTTATATGAGGATATAATCAAGAGTAAGGTATTGAATTTTAGGAAATGTTTTCACCAATAGAGAGACTTGAATACATTATAATATTTATTTCTTATGTAGCACATTTATATTTCAAATTTTATCAAATGGATGTCAAGATTTCATTATTAAATATTTATGTTGTTGAGGATGTTTTTGTGGAAAAACCCACAGGATTTAAAAATACCCTTTTTCTAAATCTTGTTTTTAAATTATCTATAGAATTATATGGTTAAAAAAGCTCATAAAGGATGATATGATAAGATTAATTATTTTATAATTTCAAAGGTATTACTAAAGGTATATGTGACCCTTTATTATTTATAAAAATGTTTTAAAAGGATGTTTTAGTTGTGAAAAATTATGTGGATAATATTTTTTGTAGATATTTAAAAAATTCATTGTGTACTGATTTCTCAAAAATAATTAATAGATAATTTGAAATGAGTTTAATGGGTGAAAATAAATTCCTTCCTGGATTTCAAATTTTTTAAAACACGGATATAATTATTTTAAATCAAATAATGTACAACAATTATATTATAAAACATTTTGGTATAGATGACACTAATGGTAGTGATACACCCTTTAAAACTAATTTCAAGTTGAATCCTGATGATACTGAGAAATATTTTGATCAAACCACTTATAGAGGTATTATTGGAAGCGTACAATACATAACTGGTAGCTGACCATATATTATTTTTAGTGTATGTATGTGTTACCATTTCCAAAAAACCCAAAAGTATCATTATTTTTTGTGAAACAAATTTTAAAATACCTAAAGAATACAACAAACTTTGGATTTCATTACTCCAAGGGACATGCATTTTATTTGGATAGTTATTCAGATGAATATTTTAGTGGAGGTAAGTTAGATATGAAAATAAAATCTAGAACATGTAAGATTTTAGGAATGTATCTATAGTCATAGTGTAGTATGAAGAAGAACTCTATGGAATTATCCAATGTTGTGGATAAGTACAAAGCAACATGCAGTTACTATGCCAAAATTTTGCATATGAAACAAAGATAGATGGAATACGAATATAAATTCATATTTCCCCCCATAAATTTTGATAACAAATGTGTGATAAATATTTCTATGAGTTATATATCTCATTTTAGGATAAATTATATTGATATAAGACATCAATTTTTATGATATCATTACTAGAAAGATGATGTAACTCTTGAATTCATAGGCATCAAACATCATATTACAGATATATTTACAATGACTTTGAGTATTTAATGAATTAACTATATCTGACATGAATTAGGCATGATAAATTATTTTTAAGTCATTAGTTATTTATTTCACTGTTAATTTTTTATCTTTTGTTTTTAGTGTTTTTCTAAAAATAAATGTGAAGTATATTCCACACGGGTAGTAGAATGAATAATATTTTTTTGTTCATATGGTCATAATGCCTAATATGAACACTTGTGACCATGTCATATATTCTTAAATGGAAACTATGATTAATGTGAATGTATGTCAATACAGTTAATATGTATATATCATGAATACAAGGTAGTACGATAAGCACACCAATCATAAACTATGATTACTATGCCTACCATTCTCAAGATACTAACTAATCCATGGTAATAAGGATTACCATGTCTATGGTTACATTGAATTTTTTGGGAAATCATTTAGTGGTATTTATTTTATGTATATTATTTTTTTAATACCTAAATGTTTTAAATTAAATATTCAAATATGAACATGAACTGGTGCGTATCTATTCCTTTATATCTCCTCTTTACTTCAATTTCTTTTGAGTGAATCATTTTCATTCATCTCAAACTTCTTGTTATCTTAACTCAAGACATTCAATTTTACCTCCAACTATTGATCCTCCTTACATCTTGAGTCGAATCATAATTCCATAGATGTAGCATTTGTTGGAAACTAATTTTCTAGTTTAGTCACCTCCTTTAATGATGTCGAAGAATTTTAAATCTAAATATATTGGTTCAAAATAACCACAAGGATAACATATCATTAAGAATCCAATTTCAGTAGAGATGGATACTGATGATCAATGGTTGAAAGTCAATCCGATAGCTAGTTTGGAATGTGATTCATAAAAAAGGTTTAGATGAATGAATTAAGTAGAATGGTATTGGCTTCTAGGAGAAACCTTGTCATGTAATTTATGTTAATATTGAATTATTTCTTAGAGAGGACAAGGATAATGTAAAATCATTAATTAATGGATATGCTTTAGAATTCTCATAGATGAAATGGAAAAAATGATTGGGCCTACCATGGATTGCATAGTATGAAGATTATCAATGTTTATGTCCTTTTAATCATAAAAAATTCAAATTTTAGAATGCCCTTTAATAGAATACAAGTACTGAAACTCCAATAAGGACCACTATTATCATGATAAGTGGCAGATATAGGCTCTTAGTTATGTTTATTCAATATGTTATTTGTTTGAGGAAAGGATACATTATTATTCTAAGGTATTAGGATATGTTTTTATCACTTTAAATGAATACTAGTTATTAGATTAGTCTAAAAAGATTTTAAATGAGGCATATGGTGAAGCTATGTAAGTGAGATTCTATGTTTATCTCTTTACTATAAACTAAATTGATTTTTTCGCATTTAGAGTAAAATGGACTAGTTCCTCAAAAGAGGATAATGTAATGGATTCTAATAGATTCTGTTATTCTCAAAAGATCTATAAGCAGATGAAAGTTAACTAGAACCCTTTTAAACAAGAATGGGTGGTCAAACAAGGGGAATTGTTTGCATTGTTTAGCCGAGTAAAGTGTCCTGTTAGTCCAAGAGATCTTACAGATCCAGCTCTTGAACATAATGAAATTATGGAGTGCACTGTTGATGTTATATCTTATTCTGAGTAAGAAGAGGAAGTAAGTAAAGAATTAAATTTTTTTAGGAGGAATAATTTTTTGAATAAGAAGAATAAGAATAAATAGAGACTATTGATCATAATGAAAAATGTTGGATAGCTATTGGGGATGAGCGGGTGTAAGAAAGATTAGTTTTTTTATGTAAATAAGTATAGGTTAGATGGGTCTCCTATTATTGGGAGTACCCCTAGTGTATTTGGAAGACTAGGTACATAAAACATCATAATAAATAGAAATATTTTATTATATTTTTTCTCCTTAGTGAGATTGTAAATATATTTGTGTTTTTAAAACTACATTGGGTAAACTACGGAATACAAAAATGAAATAGGTTCCAAAAAACTGTTAGTAAGGGAATAAACATGATATGTAAACATAACATGTGATTCAATGGTATAACATGAGATCCTAAAATAGAAGGAAAATGAGTAATATAATAGAATAATGACATAAGGGACCAAGTATTATACGATCATAGAAACACACAAATTATGGAAGAATAATATAACATAACAAAACAATGAGTCAAACATAAATTCTTAGACATATCACATTATGGTCAATGTCCAATAAGGGATTAGGCTTACTGTCAAATCCTATATAAGATGTCTCATTAGACAAATGATTTACCTAATGAATTGGAGTGATATCTAGGATCCCCCATCATAAAATATTCATTATTTATTTTTTCCTCAATGTGAGAATCAAACCTAAGTCATAATCATAATAGTTTACCATGGAATGAAAATGGGTTTCATAATATTGTCTTATATCATAATCAAAGGAAATTTCAAAATAAAGTAATTTGAGAGATAAACATTATGTATGCGTTACCCTATAAAAGTAAGGTATAACAATCTATGTATATATGTGATACAAATACATACAAAATTTAGAATCAGTCCATAATATCAATGGTTTTCATTGTTGATAAAAATGATAAAATTGAATATTTCTTGAGGACAATACACTTTTCACATTAAAATATCATTTTAAAACTAAAACAATTACAAAATATTTGGGTAAAAATTTTATTTTAAAACAATGAAAGAAAATAATAAACGAAGATTCAAATAAATTAGTGTCCATTATGTATAGAAATTTTGTTCTTGTATATTACATTAAAATAAAGTTTCCTCTCACATTTTCAATAAAAAGTGAAAAATTAATTTTTTAAGAAAATTTCAGGAAGAATACTTTTAATTTTATTGTAAAATTTAAATTATGGGTAAAAATAAATTTTAATAATAATAGGATAATACTTAAAAAAATTAAAATATTTTTAGGAATCATGGACAGGGAAAAAATAACATGGATATAAATATATTAATTATTTAACATATCAAAGGGTATTTAGATACAACTCATAAATATTAATGGATGCATAATACCAAATGCATCTCAATGGAGTGGAAATTGAAACAAAATCTCCTACAAAGATAATTCTATTAATGTCCGGATTAATCAATGACGTTATTATGTTTATAAAGTGTAAATAAAATTAAAAATAGTGTAAATAATAATTTAAATAATAAAAATTCATTAAAAATATAATATTAGAATACACAATACAATTCAGAAGTTATATAACCCAAAGAAAAGAAATTGAGTTATGAAACATCTTACCCCATGGTAACTTTAAAATCCAGTCTTCATGAATAAAATAATTCAAATTGAAACATAAATTATCATGAAATTTCAATTATTCATGATATTATATTTTTAAGTGTTATTATATGCACTATATAGAAGAAATTGGTTCATAACATTATAATATACGTCAACGAAAAGAAATTAAGACATATTCCCAAACCATGAGGTCGACTCATAAAATATACCCTTTATGTTCCATAATAATAAAAATATGATAATTAATTAATTTCATAGTAACTTCTTAATTTTATTATCTCTTTTAATTATTTATTCCCCTTATATATATTTTTACTTTGTTAATTAACGTCACGTCAGACATTAGGACAATATTCAATTCATGAGTCTAAAATGACTTAGATAGGTTGACTATGGTAAAAATCATTTTTATGTCAAATACAAGATAATAATCATGAAATAATTATAATTTTTATATATCAATTATATTTTTAAAAATATACATGAAATATGGTTATGAAAAATGAACTACGTTATAATCAGCAAGATGGTAGGTTGTACATACAATAAGTAACATTTCAATTTTTAAAGAATATTGATGGAAATATAATAAGTGTAATTTTATATTAAAATCATATTAATTATTTAAAAAATATCATATTATTTAATTAAATACACTTACATATACCATCCATGTTATGTAGAAATAAAATATGAACCACATTTCTTCACAAGGTGGTAGAAATCCGAACACATAAACGACATTATCATTTTTCATTGGATGATAAAATGAGTAGGTATATGATTTTAAAATTTTCCAAAATGATTAATTTTTCATTAATATCATATATAGACATTAATTCCATCATTATTAGCATCCATGAGAGGTGATGATGGAAAAAAATTATATTAGTTTTTGAGGAGGTAGTCTGTTGTATGCATAAATAATGGTTTTGTTTCCTATTTTATGGAAGAGTATATTGATAAGTACTATTAAATTAAAACAATAAAATATTATTATATATAAGATATTTTTTTTATTATATTATAATTTTTAATATATAATTTAAGGTGAAAAAATAAGTTTAATAACGTTGGATCTTGGTGAAGATGATGAAATTTTATGAGAATAACCACCTTTAGATATCTTATTATGGACCCTATGGTTGGTATTTTGGGTAGAAAATAAGAACTAGAATTTTTCTAAGGATGTTGGGGAGATATTTTGGCAGGTCTTGGTTAAGAAAAATGACTTGAGTGGTGCAAATAAGGGAGGGGATGTGGTGCAGTTTTATAATCGTGGAGGGGGCATGTTTGTGAAAACCTAAAACTATTCAATAATCGGAAGTAACACTCAATAAATATTCCTCCTAAATTGATAAATAATTTATTTTAGTGGTTATATAGTCTTCCCAAACCCCAAAATTAAAAAAAATCATTTTTAAATATGTTATTCTATTTACCACTATGGCTAATGACTATTAACATTTTAGTTTTTCACCACGATAACTAGTTTATTTTACTATTTTTACTACTAATTATGAACAAATTTAGGTGTAAATAATTACCTATTATTAATTATTTTTTTTCAAAATATTTAATTCATTTTATCTAATTCAAAACACAGAAGTGGAGGAATCAAATATAAAATTTTACTTTCAAAATGTGTAGAAAAATGATTTTCAGGAAATGAATTTTTAAAGAAATATATGTTATTATATTAACTATAAGAAAAGTAATAATATTTATTTAGGGTTATTTTAATAAGTTAAATGGATAAACTTTATGTTTTTACAAACATTTTTTAGAAAATAGGGTTTTTAGCATTAAAATAATGTTATAAAAATACATAAAAATTGACTATTAAAATGAAATTAATTATATTATTTCAATTAAAAATTTTAATATTTAAAATTAATACCAAATCCAAAATTTAATGTAACTTTTAAATTAGTTGATTTAATAGAAATAAATTCTGGTATTTTTGTTGGATTTGGTTGCCTAGAACCAATTACTTTGTACTTTATTAATTAATAAAAGCTTTATCACAACTTTATTGTTCTTCTGCGTGACAATGCATGTGATAATGTTCTAAGGATAGGTGTTTCATTAAAGGGTCATAGCGGATCCCTGCTATGATGAGAACCCAGAATTTCCATAACACTATCAAACATAATGTTAAACATAAAAGATTAAAGAAGAATCACAATATTTCTAGTCACTTTAAATCAAATCATAGTATATAAAAGGAAAAAAATAAAAACTATTAAATTAGTACACTAATCATTATTTATCAATTGAAAATGTAATTAAATACTTGTAATGATTTAAAATAGAAGAAATACCTCGACATAGATGCATGGAATGAAATCTACAGCCAAATATACTACCAGAATAGGATATCTGTCTACAAAAAGAAGGAATATTATAAAAACAAATTTTATTTAGATTTAGTTATATTAATTCAATTAATAATTCTTATTATTCTGGACTAAAAAAGTCTTTATATCATAATTTTTAAGGTATTCTTATTGGAAACCAGTCAAATTGTTTTCAATGATGAAATCTCATATTTCTAGCATTTTTGGACCTACGAAAATATAGGTACCAAAATCATTTTTATTTTAAATATATTCTCTAGAATCCTTATTGCGGAGTTCCAATAAAAACATATGGTATCTACATATTAGATGATCCAAAATCATGAATGATTACAATTAATGTTTCAAAAACCTAATCATGAATTATGGTGGACCTGTCACTTTCCGTGAAAATTCTAAAGGAAAATAATTGGTTGTTGTGAAATTGGTATTTATAATACTATTTTAATATCCAATGTTTTATTTTAGATTGGTTGAAATAAAATATTCATATCATTTATCAATTCTGTGATGATGGATTCCATGTTAAATTTTAAAATAATTCCGAAAATGTTTTTGATCAAAAAATGGATTTTTTACTACTTTACAAAATAAAAATAGTTATCCTATTGATTTAGATTAATTATTTTGTAAAAATATTTTATGTGTGGGTGCATTTCAAAATGAATTATGTATTTTCATTGGATACTATTCCATTTCCATATTCATTCACCTAGAATGATAACTAGTAAAGGATCAGTCAAGGATCTACCTAAACAAGAATTCCAAGATAAAAAGTCCATAAACCATTTAAAAAAGGAAAAAATTCAAAATATCTTTTAAATCAAAGAAATACTTTTCTGCTTATCAACACTTCATGTTGATTCAGATGGATTTATTTTGAACTTCGGCATTTTATAACATAATTGGGAAGCACTATATTTATGTTATAGTAGATGAATTTTTTAGATACAATTGAGTTTTCTTTCAATCTCTCAAAATTAAAACCTGTTCCAATTTTACCATGTTTTCTAAAATCTGTTGAGAATCTTAGTTGACTTCAAATTAAGACCCTAAGAAGTGATCATGACCATGAATTAAAAAATCTCGACTTTGAATCATTATTCTCACAACATGTATATAATAAAAAATTCTCTTCCCAAAGGACCCCACATCAGAATAACGTAGTATAATAGAGAAAAGAACACTTTATGAAATTTTTCAGACCATGGTCAATGAGTATGATTTACCAGTTTATTTTTTCTCAGAGGCTATAAATATATATTGTTATATAATTAGTAGAGTTTTAATTAGACCACCTTTAAATATATTTCCTTTTGAATTATTTAATGGAAGAAAAAAATGTTAATTACTTTATATTTTTTTTTTGTAATGTCTTCATTCATAATAATAAGGATAATCCTAAAAAACATGTTTTGAGGAGTGAGACAAGAATTATACTTGGGTATTCAAAAACCAGTAAATCATATATAGTGTACAACAAAATGAATGAGTTTATGAAATAACAGTAAAATTTAAAATTTTAAAAAATAGATATTTATGAGTACACAACTACTTTAGAAAATCATTATGATGATCTTTACTGTAAGGACATAAATGTTAAACTGGATAAAAATTGGATCTGAACTTCTATAAAGAACTAACCAATTTATGATTAACAACCCAAACCTAAACCTATAGTAGATAATGGGGTATTCAACCATTCTTTTCCCAAAACCATTATGACTCATAGATATTAACCTTTAGAAGTTATAGTTTGAGACCTATATAGTTTAACACATAATATAGACTCTTTTATTAATCAGATTGAACATCAATCATTCTTATCACAACTTGAACTAAATAACATCAATGATGAAATTAATGATGATTTATAGGTGATAATAATGAAAGAAGAAACTAATCAAATTTAAATAAAAAAATTCTTGGAATTACCAGATAGACCAAAATAATACCTAAGTATTGGTATTAAATCGGTGTTTAGAAACAAGGTTGACAAATTTGTTATTATAGTTAAAAATAAATCCATATTGGTTACATAAGGATATAATCAAGAGTATGGTATTGAATTTTAGGAAATTTTTTCACCAATAGAGAGACTTGAATCCATTATAATATTTATTTCTTATGCAGCACATTTAGATTTCAAATTTTATCAAATGGATGTCAAGAGTTCATTATTAAATGTTTATGTTGTTGAGGATGTTTTTGTGGAAAAACCCACAGGATTTAAAAATAACCTTTTTCTAAATCTTGATTTTAAATTATCTATAGAATTATATGGTTAAACAAATCTCACAAAGGATGATATGATAAGATTAACTCTTTTATAATTTCAAAGGTCTTACTAAAGGTATATATGACCCTTTATTAATTATAAAAATGATTTAAAAGTATGTTTTAGTTGTGAAAAATTATGTGGATAATATTTTTTGTAGATATTTAAAAAATTCATTGTGTACTGATTTCTCAAAAATAATTAAAAGATAATTTGAAATGAGTTTAATGGGTGAAATTAAATTCTTTCTTGGATTTCAAATTTTTTAAAACATGGATATAATTATTTTAAATCAAATAATGTACAACAATTATATTATAAAACATTTTGTTATAGATGACACTAATGGTAGTGATACTCCCTTTAAAACTAATTTCAATTTGAATCATGATGATACTGGGAAATATTTTGATCAAACCACTTATAGAGGTATTATTGGAAGCGTACAATACATTACTGGTAGCTGGAAATATATTATTTTTAGTGTATGTATGTGTTACCATTTCCAAAAAAACCCAAATGTAACATTTTTTTTTGTGAAACAAATTTTTAAATACCTAAAGAATATAACAATCTTTGGATTTTATTACTCCAAGGGACATGCATTTTATTTGGATAGTTATTCAGATTAATATTTTGGTGGAGGTAAGTTAGATATGAAAATAATTTCTAGAACATGTAAGATTTTAGGAATGTATCTAGAGTCATAGTGTAATATGAAGAAGAACACTTTGGAATTATCCAATGTTGGGGATACGTACAAAGCAACAGGCAGTTACTATGCCAAAATTTTGCATATGAAACAAAGATAGATGGACTACGAATATCAATTCATATTCCCCCCCATAAATTTTGATAACAAAAGTGTGATAAATATTTCTATGAGTTATATATCTCATTTTAGGATAAATTATATTGATATAAGACATCACTGTTTATGATATCATTACTATAAAGTTGATGTAACTCTTGAATTCATAGACATCGAACATCATATTACAGATATATTAACAATGACTTTGAGTATTTAAAGAATTAACTATATCTGATATAAATTAGGCATGATAAATTCTGTTTAAGTCATTAGTTATTTATTTCAATGTTAATTTTTTATCGTCTGTTTTAGTGTTTTTCTAAAAATAAATGTGAAGTATATTCCACACAGGTAGTAGAATGAATAATATTTTTTTTGTTCATATGGTAATAATGCCTAATATGAACACTTGTGACCATGTAATATATTCTTAAATGGAAACTATGATTAATGTGAATGTATGTCAATAAAGTTAATATTTATATATCATGAATACATGGTAGTACGATAAGCACACCGATCATAAATTATGATTAGTATGCCTACCATTCTCAAGATACTAACTAATCCATGGTAATCAGGATTACCATGTCTATGGTTACATTGAATTTTTTGGGAAATCATTTAGTGGTATTTATTTTATGTATATTATTATTTTAATACCTAAATGTTTTAAATTAAATATTCAAATACGAACACGAACTGGTGCCTGTCTATTCCTTTATATCTCCTCTTTATTTCAATTTCTTTTGAGTGAATCATTTTCATTCATCTCAAAATTCTTGTTATCTTAACTCAAGATATTCAGTTTTACCTCCAACTATTGATCCTCCTTACATCTTGAGTCGAATCATAATTCCATGGATGTTGAATTTGTTGGAAACTAATTTTCAAGTTTAGTCACCTCCATTAAAGATGTAGAAGAATTTTAAATCCATATCTAGTGGTTCAAAATTACCACAAGGATAACATATCATTAAGAATCCAATTTCAGTAGAGATGGATACTGATGATCAATGGCTGAAGTCAATCTGATAGCTAATGTGGAATGTGATTCAGAAAAAAGGTTTAGATGAATGAATTAAGTAGAATGGTATCGAATTCTAGAAGAAACCTTGTCATGTAATTTATGTTAATATTGAATTATTTCTTAGAGAGGACAAGGATAATGTAAAATCAATAATTAATGGAGATGCTTTAGAATTATCATAGAAGAATTGGAAAAAATGATTGGGCCTACCATGGAGTGCATAGTATGAAGATTATCAATGTTTATGTCCTTTTAATCATAAAAAATTAAAATTTTAGAATTCCCTTTAATAGAATACAAGTATTGAAACTCCAATAAGAGCCGCTATTATCAAGATAAGTGGCGGATATAGGCTCTTAGTTATGTTTATTCAATATGTTATTTGTTTGAGGAAATGATACATTAGTATTCTAAGGTATTAGGATATTTTTTATCACTTTAAATGAATAATAGTTATTAGATTAGTCTATAAAGATTTTAAATGAGGCATATGGTGAAGCTATGTACGTGAGATTCTATGTTTATCTCTTTACTATATACTAAATTGATTTTTTCGCATTTAGAGTACAATGGACTAGTTTCTCAAAAAGAGGATAATGTAATGGATTCTGAAAGATTCTGTTATTCTCAAAATATCTATAAGCAGATGAAAGTTAACTAGAACCCTTGGAAACAAGAATGGGTGGTCGAACTAGGGGAATTGTTCGCATTGTTTAGCCGAGTAAAGTGTCCGATTAGTCCAAGAGATCTTACAGATCCAGGGCTTGAACATAATGAAATTGTGGAGTGCACTATTGATGTTGTATCTTATTCTGAGTAAGAAGAGGAAGTAAGTAAAGAATTAAAATTTTTTAGGAGGAATAATTTTCAGAATAAGAAGAATAAGAAGAAATAGAGACTATTGATCATAATAAAAAATTTTGGATAGCTTTTAGGGATGAGCAGGTGTAAGAAAAATTAGTTTTTTTATGTAAATAAGTATAGGTTGGATGGGTATCCTATTATTGGGAGTACCCCTAGTGTATTTGGAAGACTAGGTACATAAAACATCATAATAATTAGAAATATTTTAATTTATTTTTTCTCCTTAGTGAGATTGTAAATATATTTGTGTTTCTAAAACTACATTGCGTAAACTAGGGAATACACAAATGAAATAGGTTCCAAAAAACTCTTAGTAAGGGGATAATCATGATATGTAAACATAACATGTGATTCAATGGTATAACATGAGATCCTAAAATATAAGGAAAATGAGTAATATAATAGAATAATGACATAAGGGACCAAGTATTATACGATCATAGAAACACATAAATAATGGAAGAATCATATAAAATAACAAAAGAATGAGTCAAACATAACTTCCTAGACATATCACATTGTGGTCAAAGTCCAATAAGGAATTAGGATTACTATCAAATCCTATATAAGATGTCTCATTAGACAAATGATTTACCTAATTAATTGGAGTGATATCTAGGATCCCCCATCATAAAATATTCATTATTTATTTTTTCCACAATGTGATAATTAAACATAAGTCATAATCATAATAATTTACCATGGAATGAAAATGGGTTTCATAATCTTGTCTTATATCATAATCAAAGGAAATTTCAAAATAAAGTAATTTGAGAGATGAACATTATGTAGATGTTAAACTATAAAAGTAAGGTATAACAATCTATGTATATATGTGATACAAGTACATAAAAAATTTAGAATCAGTCCACAATATCAAAGGTTCTCATTGTTGATAAAAATGATAACATTGAATATTTCTTGAGGACAATACACTTTTCACATTAAAATATCATTTTAATACTAAAAAAAGTACAAAATTTTTGGGTAAAAACTTTATTTTAAAATAATGAATGAAAATATTAAAAGAAGATTCAAATAAATTAGTGTCCATTATGTATTGAAATTATGTTCTTGAATATTACATTAAAATAAAGTTTCCTCTCACATTTTCAATAAAAAGTGAAAAAGTAATTTTCTAAGAAAATGTCAGGAAGAATCCTTTTAATTTTATTGTAAAATTTAAATTATGGGTAAAATTTTTTTTTAATAATAATAGGATAATAGTTAAAAAAATTAAAATATTTTTAGGAATCATGGAAAGTGAAAAAATCCTTTTTGGATGAAAAGAGGATTATAGTTTCAATTTCAAAAAAATATTTTCCCAACCATTTTATTTTCCAATGACAAGAAAATTATACTATTAATGGGAAATTTAATGAATAAATAGATTACAATATAATGAATTGTTTTACAATAAAATGATCAAATAATGTCCTTCAATGTAGATTCAAGCATAAAGAATCCCAATTAAAAATAGATTGAAGAAGAAATTATTACCACTTCAGTAACTTTTGAATAATAACCCCCATTAAGGAAATAAATTCCAAGGAAACATAAAATAACAAGGATATAAATATATTAATTATTTAACATATCAAAGGGTATTTAGATACAACTCATAAAAATTAATGGATGCATAATACAAAATGCATCTCAATGGAGTGGAAGTTGAATCAAAATCTCATACAAAGATAATTCTATTAAAGTCCGGAATAATCAATGACTTTATTATGTTTATAAAGTGTAAATAAAATTAAAAATAGTGTAAATAATAATTTAAATAATAAAAATTCATTAAAAATATAATATTATAATACAAAATACAATTAAGAAGTTATATAACCCAAAGAAAAGAAATTGTGTTATGAAGCATCTTTCCCCATGATAACTTTAAAATCCAGTCCTCATGAATAAAATAATTCAAATTGAAACATGAATTATCATGAAATTTCAATTATTCATGATATTATATTTATAAGTGTAATTATATGCAATATATAGAATAAATTGGTTCATAACATTATAATATACCTCAATGAAAAGAAATTAAGACATATTCTCAAACCATGAGTTCGACTCATAACATATGCCCTTTATGTTCCATAATAATAAAAATATGATAATTAATTAATTTTATAGTAACTTCTTAATTTTATTATCTCTTTTAATTCTTTATTCCCCTTATATATATTTTTACTTTGTTAATTAACCTCATGTCAGACATTAGGACAATATTCAATTCATGAGTCTAAAATGACTTAGATATGTTGACTATGGTAAAAAATAATTTTTATGTCAAATCAAAGATAATAATCATGAAATAATTATCATTTTTATATATCAATTATATTTTTAAAAATATACATGAAATATGGTTATGAAAAATGAACCACATTATAATCAAGAAGAGGGTAGGTTGTACATACAATAAGTAACATTTCAATTTTTAAAGAATATTGATGGAAATATAATAAGTGTAATTTTATATTGAAATCATATTAATTATTTAAAAAATATCATATTATTTAATTAAATACACTTAAATATACAATCCATGTTATGCAGAAATAAAATATGAACCACATTCCTTCACAAGGTAGTAGTCATCCGAACACATGAACGACATTATCATTTTTCATTGGATGATAAAATGAGTAGGTATATGATTTTTAAATTTTCCACAATGATTAATTTTTCATTAATATCATATATAAACATTAATTCCATCATTATTAACATCCATGAGAGGTGATGATGGAAAAAAATTATGTTAGTTTGTGAGGTGGTAGTCTGTTGTATGCATAAATGATGGTTTTGTTTCCTATTTTGTGGAATAGTATATTGATAATTTCTATTAAATTAAAACAATAAAATAGTATTATATATAAGATATTTTTTTATTATATTATAATTGTTAATATATAATTTAAGGTGAAAAAATAAGTTTAATAACGTTGGATCTTGGTGAAGACGATGAACTTTTATGAGAATAACCACCATTAGATATCTTATTATGGACCCTATGGTTGGTATTTTGGGTAGAAAAGTAGAACTAGAATTTTTCTAAGGATGTTGGGGAGATATTTTGGCAGGTCTTGGTTAAGAAAAATGACTTGAGTGGTGCAAATAAGAGAGGGGATGTGGTGCAGTTTTATAATTGGGGAGGGGGGGGGCATGTTTGTGAAAACCTAAAACTATTCAATAATCGGAAGTAACACTCAATAAATATTCCTCCTAAATTGATAAATAATATATTTTAGTGGTTATATAGTCTTCCCAAACCCCAAAATTAAAAAAAATCATTTTTAAATATGTTATTCTATTTACCACTATGGCTAATGTCTATTACCATTTTAGTTTTTCACCACGATAACTAGTTTATTTTACTATTTTTACTACTAATTATGAACAAAGTTAGGTGTAAATAATTACCTATTATTAATTATTTTTTTCAAAATATTTAATTCATTTTATCTAATTCAAAACACAGAAGTGGAGGAATCAAATATAAAATTTTACTTTCAAAATGTGTAGAAAAATGATTTTCAGGAAATGAATTTTTAATGAAATATATGTTATTATATTAACTATAAGAAAAGTAATAATATTTATTTAGGGTTATTTTAATAAGTTAAATGGATAAACTTTATGTTTTTACAAACATTTTTTAGAAAATAGGGTTTTTTAGCATTAAAATAATGTTATAAAAATACATAAAAATTGACTATTAAAACGAAATTAATTATATTATTTCAATTAAAAATTTTAATATTTAAAATTAATACCAAATCCAAAATTTAATGTAACTTTTAAATTAGTTGATTTAATAGAAATAAATTATGGTATTTTTGTTGGATTTGGTTTCCTAGAACCAACTACTTTGTACTTTATTAATTAATAAAAGCTTTATCACAACTTTATTGTTCTTCTGCGTGACAATGCATGTGATAATGTTCTATGGATATGTGTTTCATTAAAGGGTCATAGAGGATCCCTGCTATGATGAGAACCCAGAATTTCCATAACACTATCAAACATAATGTTAAACATAAAAGATTAATGAAGAATCACAATCTTTCTAGTCACTTTAAATCAAATCGTAGTATATAAAAGGGAAAAAATAAAAACTATTAAATTAGTACACTAATAATTATTTATCAATTGAAAATGTAATTAAATATTTGTAATGATTTAAAATAGAAGAAATACCTCGACATAGATGCATGGAATGAAAACTACACCCAAATATACTACCAGAATAGGATATCTGTCTACAAAAAGAAGGAATATTAAAAAACAAATTTTATCTATCTTTAGTTATATTAATTCAATTAATAATTCTTATTATTCTGGACTAAAAAAGTATTTATATTCTAATTTTTATGTTATTCTTATTGTAAACCATTGAAATAGTTATCAATGATGAAATCTCATATTTCTAGCATTTTTGGACCTACGAAAATATAGGTACCAAAATCATTTTTATTTTAAATATATTCTCTAGAATCCTTATTGAGGAGTTCCAATAAAAACATATGGTATCTACATATTATATGATCCAAAATCATGAATGATTACAATTAATGTTTCAAAAACCTAATCATGAATTATGGTGGATGTTTCACTTTCAGTGAAAATTCTAAAGGAAAATAATTGGTTGTTGTGAAATTGGTATTTATAATACTATTTTAGTATCCAATGTTTTATTTTAGATTGGTTGAAATAAAATATTCATATCATTTATCAATTCTGTGATGTTTGATTCCTTGTTAAATTTTAAAATAATTCCAAAAATTTTTTTGATCAAAAAATGAATTTTTTACTACTTTACAAAATAAAAATAGTTATCCTATTAATTTAGATTCATTATTTTGTAAAAATATTTAACGTGTGGGTGCATTTAATAATGAATTTTTTATTTTTATTAGATACTATTCCATTTCCATATTCATTCACCTAGAATGATAACTAGTAAAGGATCAATCAAGGATCTACCTAAACAAGAATTCCAAGATAAAAAGTCCACAAACCATTTAAAAAAGGAAAAAAATTCAAAATATCTTATAAATCAAAGAAATACTTTTCAGCTTATCAACACTTCTTTTTGATTCGGATGGATTTATTTTGACCTTCGGCAGTTTATAACATAATTGGGAAGCACTATATTTATGTTATAGTAGATGAATTTTTTAGATACAATTGAGTTTTCTTTCAATCTCTCAAAATTAAAACCTGTTCCAATTTTACCATTTTTTCTAAAATCTGTTGAGAATCTTAGTTGACTTTAAATTAAGACCCTAAGAAGTGATCATGACCATGAATTAAAAAATCATGACTTTGAATCATTATTCTCACAACATGTATATAATAATAAATTCTCTTCCCAAAGGACCCCACATCAGAATAACGTAGTATAATAGAGAAAATAACCCTTTATGAAATTTTTCAGACCATGGTCAATGAGTATGATTTACCAGTTTATTTTTTCTCAGAGGCTATAAATATATATTGTTATATAATTAGTAGAGTTTTAATTAGACCTCCTTTAAATATATTTCCTTTTGAATTATTGAATGGAAGAAAAAAAATGTTAATTACTTTATATATTTTGGTTGTAATGTCTTTATTCATCATAATAAGGATAATCTTAAAAAACATGTTTCAAGGAGTGATACAAAAATTTTACTTGGGTATTAAAATACCAGTAAATCATATATAGTGTACAACAAAATTAATGAGTTTATGAAATAACAGTAAAATTTAAAATTTTAAAAAATAGATATTTATGAGTACACAACTACTTTAGAAAATCATTATGATGATCTTTACTGTACGGACATAAATGTTAAACTGGATAACAATTGGATCTAAACTTCTATAAAGAACTGACCAATTTATGATGAACAACCCAAACCTAAACCTATAGTAGATAATGGGGTATTCAACCATTCTTTTCCCAAAACCATTATGACTCATAGATATTAACCTTTAGAAGTTATAGTTTGAGACCTAAATAGTTGAACACATAATATAGACTCTTTTATTAATCAGATTGAACATCAATCATTATTATCACAACTTGAACTAAATAACATCAATGATGAAATTAATGATGATTTATAGGTGATAATAATGAAAGAAGAAACTAATCAAATTTAAATAAAAAAATTCTCGGAATTACCAGAAAGACCAAAATAACACCTAAATATTGGTATTAAATTGGTGTTTAGAAACAAGGTTGATAAATTTGTTATTATAGTTAGAAATAAATCCATATTGGTTACATAAGGATATAATCAAGAGTAAGGTATTGAATTTTAGGAAATGTTTTCACCTATAGAGAGACTTGAATCCATCATAATATTTATTTCTTATGCAGCACATTTAGATTTCAAATTTTATCAAATGGATGTCAAGAGTTCATTATTAAATATTTATGTTGTTGAGGATGTTTTTATGGAAAAACCCACAGGATTTAAAAATAACCTTTTTCTAAATCTTGTTTTTAAATTATCTATAGAATTATATGGTTAAAAAAAGCTCACAATGGATGATATGATAAGATTAACTCTTTTATAATTTCAAAGGTTTTATTGAACGTATATATGACCCTTTATTATTTATAAAAATGATTTAAAAGGATGTTTTTGTTGTGAAAAATTATGTGGATAATATTTTTTGTAGATATTTAAAAAATTCATTGTGTACTGATTTCTCAAAAATAATTAAAAGATAATTTGAAATGAGTTTAATGGGTGAAATTAAATTCTTTCTTGGATTTCAATTTTTTTAAAACATGCATAGAATTATTTTAAATCAAATAATGTACAACAATTATATTATAAAACATTTTGGTATAGATGACACTAATGGTAGTGATACTCCCTTTAAAACTAATTTCAAGTTCAATCCTGATGATACTGGGAAATATTTTGATCAAACCACTTATAGAGGTATTATTGGAAGCATAAAATACATAACTGGTAGCTAGCCATATATTATTTTTAGTGTATTTATGTGTTACCATTTCCAAAAAAACCCAAAAGTATCATTTTTTTGGGAAACAAATTTTTAAATACCTAAAGAATACAACAATCTTTGGATTTTATTACTCCAAGGGAAATGCATTTTATTTGGATAGTTATTCAGATGAATATTTTAGTAGAGGTAAGTTAGATATGAAAATAATTTCTAGAACATGTAAGATTTGAGGAATGTATCTAGAGTCATAGTGTAGTTTGAAGAAGAACTCTATGGAATTATCCAATGTTGGGGATACGTACATAGCAACAGGCAGTTACTATGCCAAAATTTTGCATATGAAATAAAGATAGATTGACTACGAATATCAATTCATATTTCCCCCCATAAATTTTGATAACAAAAGTGTGATAAATATTTCTATGAGCTATATATCTCATTTTAGGATAAATTATATTGATATAAGACATCACTTTTTATGATATCATTACTAGAAAGGTGATGTAACTCTTGAACTCATAGGCATCGAACATCATATTACAGATATATTTACAATGACTTTGAGTATTTAAAGAATTAACTATATCTGACATGGATTAGGCATGATAAATTATGTTTAATTCATTAGTTATTTATTTCAATGTTAATTTTTTATCTTTTGTTTTTAGTGTTTTTCTAAAAATAAATGTGAAGTATATTCCACACAGGTAGTAGAATGAATAATATTTTTTTTGTTCATATGGTCATAATGCCTAATATGAACACTTGTTACCATGTCACATATTCATAAATGGAAACTATTATTAATGTGAATGTATGTCAATACAGTTAATATGTATATATCATGAATACATGGTAGTACGATAAGCACATCGATCATAAATTATGATTAGTATGCCTACCATTCTCAAGATACTAACTAATCCATGGTAATCAGGATTACCATGTCTATGGTTACATTGAATTATTTGGGAAATCATTTAGTGGTATTTATTTTATGTATATTATTATTTTAATACCTAAATGTTTTAAATTAAATATTCAAATATGAACACGAACTGGTGCCTGTCTATTCCTTTATATCTCCTCTTTATTTCAATTTCTTTTGAGTGAATCATTTTCATTCATCTCAAACTTCTTGTTATCTTAACTCAATACATTCAATTTTACCTCCAACTATTGATCCTACTTATATCTTGAGTCGAATAATAATTCCATGGAGGTAGCATTTGTTGGAAACTAATTTTCTAGTTTAGTCACCTCCTTTAAAGATGTGGAAGAATTTTAAATCCATATCTAGTGGTTCAATATAACCCCAAGGATAACATATCATTAATAATCCAGTTTCAGTAGAGATGGATACTGATGATCAATGGTTGAAGTCAATCTGATAGCTAGTTTGGAATGTGATTCAGAAACAAGGTTTAGATGAATGAATTAAGTAGAATGGTATATGCTTCTAGGAGAAACCTTGTCATGAAATTTATGTTAATATTTAATTATTTCTGAGAGAGGACAAGGATAATGTAAAATCAATAATTAATGGAGATGCTTTAGAATTCCCATAGAAGAATTGGAAAAAATGATTGGGCCTACCATGGAGTGCATAGTATGAAGATTATCAATGTTTATGTCCTTTTAATCATAAAAAATTCTAATTTTAGAATGCCCTTTAATAGAATACAAGTATTTAAACTCCAATAAGGACCACTATTATCAAGATAAGTGGCGGATATAGGCTCTTCGTTATGTTTATTCAATATGATATTTTTTTGAGGAAAGGATACATTAGTATTCTAAGATATTAGGATATGTTTTTATCACTTTAAATGAATACTAGTTATTAGATTAGTCTATAAAGATTTTAAATGAGGAATATGGTGAAGATATATAAGTGAGATTCTATGTTTATCTCTTTACTATAAACTAACTTGATTTTTTCGCATTTAGAGTACAATGTACTAGTTCCTCAAAAAGAGGATAATGTAATGGATTCTGATAGATTCTGTTATTCTCAAAATATCTATAAGAAGATGAAAGTTTAATAGAACCCTTGGAAACAAGAATGGGTGGTCGAACTAGGGGAATTGTTTGCATTGTTTAGCCGAGTAAAGTGTCCTGTTAGTCCAAGAGATCTTACATATCTAGGTCTTGAGCATAATGAAATTGTGGAGTGCATTATTGATGTTGTATCTTATTCTGAGTAAGAAGAGGAAGTAAGTAAAGAATTTAAATTTTTTTGGAGGAATAATTTTATGAATAAGAAGAATAAGAATAAATAGAGACTATTGATCATAATGAAAAATTTTGGATAGCTTTTGGGGATGATCAGGTGTAAGAAAAATTAGTTTTTTTATGTAAATAAGTATAGGTTAGACGGGTCTTCTATTATTGGGAGTACCCCTAGTGTATTTGGAAGACTAGGTACATAAAACATCATAATAAATAGAAATATTTTATTTTATTTTTTCTCCTTAGTGAGATTGTAAATATATCTGTGTTTCTAAAACTACATTGGGTAAACTAGGGAATACACAAATGAAATAGGTTCCAAAAAACTCTTAGTAAGGGAATAAACATGATATGTAAACATAACATGTGATTTAATGGTATAACATGAGATCCTAAAATAGAAGGAAAATGAGTAATATAATAGAATAATGACATAAGGGACCAAGTATTATACGATCATAGAAACACATGAATTATGGAAGAATCATATAACATAACAAAACAATTAGTCAAACATAACTTCCTAGACATATCACATTGTGGTCAAAGTACAATAAGGGATTAGGATTACTGTCAAATCCTATATAAGATGTCTCATTAGACAAATGATTTACCTAATGAATTTGAGTGATATCTAGGATCCCACATCATAAAATATTCATTATTTATTTTTTCGACAATGTGAGAATCAAACATAAGTCATAATCATAATAATTTACCATGGAATAAAAATAGGTTTCATAATCTTGTCTTATATCATAATCAAAGGAAATTTCAAAATAAAGTAATTTGAGAGATGAACATTATGTATGTGTTACCCTATAAAAGTAAGGTATAACAATCTATGTATATATGTGATACAATTACATACAAAATTTAGAATCAGTCCATAATATCAAAGGATTTCATTATTGATAAAAATGATAACATTGAATATTTCTTGAGGACAATAAAGTTTTCACATTAAAATATCATTTTAAAACTAAAAAATTTACAAAATATTTTGGTAAAAATTTTATTTTAAAATAATGAAATAAAATATTAAACGAAGATTCAAATAAATTAGTGTCCATTATGTATAGAAATTATGTTCTTATATATTACATTAAAATAATGTTTCCTCTCACATTTTCAATAAAAAGTGAAAAAGTAATTTTATAAGAAAATGTCAGGAAGAATAATTTTAATTTTATTGTAAAATTTAAATTATGGGTAAAAATAAATTTTAATAATAATAGAATAATAGTTAACAAAATTAAAATATTTTTAGGAATCATGGACAGGGAAAAAATCCTTTTTGGATGAAAAGAGGATTATAGTTTCAATTTCAAAAAAATATTTTCCAAACTATTTGATTTTCCAATGAAAAAAAAAATTATACTATTAATGGGAAATTTAATGAATAACTAGAGTACAATAAAATTAATTTTTTACAATAAAATGATCAAATAATGTCCTTCAACGTAGATTCAAGAGTAAAGAATCCCAATTAAAAAGAAATTGAAGAAGAAATTATTACCACTTCGGTAACTTTTGAATAATAACCCCCATTGAGGAAATAAATTCAAAGGAAACCTAAAATAACATGGATATAAATATATTAATTATTTAACATATCAAAGGGTATTTAGATACAACTCATAAAAATTAATGGATGCATAATACCAAATGCATCTCAATGGAGTGGAAATTAAAACAAAATCTCCTACAAAGATAATTCTATTAAAGTCCGGATTAATCAATGACTTTATTATGTTTATAAAGTGTAAATAAAATTATAAATAGTTTAAATAATAATTTTAATAATAAAAATTCATTAAAAATATAATATTAGAATACAAAATACAATTAAGAAGTTATATAACCCAAAGAAAAGAAATTGAGTTTTGAAACATCTTACCCAATGGTAACTTTAAAATCCATTCCTCTTGAATAAAATAATTCAAATTGAAACATAAATTATCATGAAATTTCAATTATTCATGATAATATATTTATAAGTGTTATTATATGCACTATATAGAAGAAATAGGTTCATAACATTATAATATACCTCAACGAAAAGAAATTGATACATATTCCCAAACCATGAGTTCGACTCATAACATATGCACTTTATGTTCCATAATAATAAAAATATGATAATTAATTAATTTCATAGTAACTTCTCAATTTTATTATCTCTTTTAATTCTTTATTCCCCTTATATATATTTTTACTTTGTTAATTAACGTCATGTCAGACATTAGGACAATATTCAATTCATGAGTCTAAAATGACATAGGTTGACTATGGTAAAAAATCATTTTTATGTCAAATCCAAGATAATAATCATGAAATAATTATAATTTTTATATATCAATTATATTTTTAAAAATATACATGAAATATGTTTATGAAAAATGAACTAAGTAATAATCATGAAGAGGGTAGGTTGTACATACAATAAGTAACATTTCAATTTTTAAAGAATATTGATAGAAATATAATAAGTGTAATTTTATATTAAAATCATATTAATTATTTCAAAAATACCATATTATTTAATTAAATACAGTTACATATACCATCCATGTTATCCAGAAAAAAAATATAAACCACATTTCTTCACAAGGTGGTATTCATCCGAACACATGAATGACATTATCATTTTTCATTGGATGATAAAATGAGTAGGTATATGATTTTTAAATTTTCCACAATGATTAATTTTTCATTAATATCATATATAAACATTAATTCCATCACTATTAGCATCCATGAGAGGTGATGATGGAAAACAATTATGTTAGTTTGTGAGGAGGTAGTCTGTTGTATGCATAAATGATGGTTTTGTTTCCTATTTTATGGAAGAGTATATTGATAAGTACTATTAAATTAAAACAATAAAATATTATTATATATAAGATATTTTTTTATTATATTATAACTGTTAATATATAATTTAAGGTGAAAAAATAAGTTTAATAACGTTGGATCTTTGTGAAGATGATGAAATTTTATGAGAATAACCACCTTTAGATATCTTATTATGGACCCTATGGTTGGTATTTTGGGTAGAAAAGAAGAACTAGAAATTTTATTAGGATGTTGGGGAGATATTTTGGCAGGTCTTGGTTAAGAAAAATGACTTGAGTGGTGCAAATAAGGGAGGGGATGTGGTACAGTTTTATAATCGGGGAGGGGGGACATGTTTGTGAAAACCTAAAACTATTCAATAATCGGAAGTAACACTAAATAAATGTTCCTCCTAAATTGATAATTAATTTATTTTTGTGGTTATATAGTCTTCCCAAACCCCAAAATTAAAAAATAAACATTTTTAAATATGTTATTCTATTTACCACTATGGCTAATGACTATTACCATTTTAGTTTTTCACCATGATAACTAGTTTATTTTACTATTTTTACTACTAATTATGAACAAATTTAGGTGTAAATAATTACCTATTATTAATTTTTTTTTCAAAATATTTAATTCATTTTATCTAATTCAAAACACAGAAGTGGAGGAATCAAATATAAACTTTTACTTTCAAAATTTGTTGAAAAATGATTTTCAGGAAATGAATTTTTAAAGAAATATATGTTATTATATTAACTATAAGAAAAGTAATAATATTTATTTAGGGTTATTTTAATAAGTTAAATGGATAAACTTTATGTTTTTACAAACAGTTTTTAGAAAATAGGGTTTTAGCATTAAAATAATGTTATAAAAAATACATAAAAATTGACTATTAAAATGAAATTAATTATATTATTTTAATTAAAAATTTTAATATTTAAAATTAATACCAAATCCAAAATTTAATGTAACTTTTAAATTAGTTGATTTAATAGAAATAAATTATGGTATTTGTGTTGGATTTGGTTGCCTAGAACCAACTACTTTGTACTTTATTAATTGATAAGAGCTTTATAACAACTTTATTGTTCTTCTGCGTGACAATGCATGTGATAATGTCCTAAGGATAAGTGTTTCATTAAAGGGTCATAGCGGATCCCTGCTATGACGATAACCAATAATTTCCATAACACTATTCTTGAATATATGTTCTATGGCTAGATGATCTTATTTGAGGGACACTAATAATACATGCCAATAGGGGTGAGGACTCATAAAACATTGAGGCACCTTCTCATGGTGTGCGCCCTTGGTAATATCCAGAAGGATATTATAAAAACCCTTGGGACATGTACAATAGTGTAGGCATAAAGCTGAGGCACAACAAATGATATGTTATATATATATGTGTGTTTAATTTAACATCTATATAATGAATGGAAATTCACTGGGTTGCCTCCAAGGTACAAGTTACGTACAAGGATAATTTTAAATGAATTTATTTTTTTAAAACTATGATGGATGAGAATCTCAAGGAAATTTAGGAAAAGGGTTTAAGATAAAAGGATTGATTAATTAAAGATAATTAATTGATTTGAGCATGATTTATCTTGAACAAGAAATATTAAATATTTGAATGTTAGTTTTATTTATGTGTAAATATCGTTGCATGTATGGATGATCATGATCCAGGAAAAGACCTTTGTATGTGAATGGTATCTTTTAATTTATTTATTTAAATTAAATTTGTTGGCCTGCGAGCCTTATCCACATTAATATGTAGGTCCTGTGCACCCAAGGATTATTTTACATGAAAACACCTTTTACCCCTCACCTACATGTGAGATAAATGCATATATAATGGATGGAACTCCCAAGATGGTGCAGGCGACTCAAGTCAGGAGCCAAGGCGAAACCAATCCATGGAGATACAAAGGTGAAAAAGTGGAAATCTATAAACATGAACCCCAAAGGTTCAAGGTGTTTCTCCACTAGTTATTGGGTTATTTTATCAACCAAAAAATAAACTATACAATAGAGAAATATCATGATCATAGAATTTATTTTATTTCTTTCAGTTTCATGGTTTATTTATTGTGGGTGTGTTGTCACGATCACACAATTAATGAATTTAACGAGCATGCAGGATGGAACTAAAATAAAACCAGATTATACGTAAATATTATCTTAGATTCGGTTAATCACTTAAGTATATCCCACTTAATATTAACAAGAATGTAATAAAAGATAATAAATTTGAAATTTATATATAATGATAAAATCCCTCAAAGAAATATTAAGTCGGTATAACCTTCCATAATATTGCTTAGAATCCAACCATAGTTCGAAGTGCTTGACCAACCCTAGTTGGGGTGCTTTCAATTATCCGGGAATTCTAATTCAAGGTTTTGGGTTGACATGACTTGGTTTACATCAAGGGTTGACTGCCACAGTACGACTTGGTGTGACCCAGAGGCAAAGGTTGAGGAAATCCAAAATAAAAGGATTTCAGGATTGGGAGTCCAATCAGTGGATCATGGAGCTGTGAGTTAATGCAAATAAAATTTGGAATGCCTACCTAAAAACCTTCAAGTTGCTTGACCAATCATAGTTGGGGTACTACGAAGGGAAATATTGATCCTTGCCAATAGAATATTCAAGAAATAGAATATTCTGAAGCCAATGGTGAGGGCTATTGGATTTTAATAAAATTGTGGGAGACTAATAAGTATTAATTTATTTATTTGTCTCAATTTTATAATAATGTACTAAACCTTTTCTCATCTTAATTTGTAGAAACACCAAGAAAAATGACTTCAATGATATCATTGCGAACCATACTCGAGAAGGAAAACCTTCTCACCAACACCAATTTCCAAGAGTGGTAGAGGCGTTTATGCGTCATCCTTCGCCACGAAATGAAATTGTATGTGTTGGAAGAGCCTATTCCAGTTGCACCTGGAAAGCCGGTCAGTGATGAGGAACTAGCTGTCTACATGAAACACATGGATGTTGCCACATATGTCCAGTGTTTCATGCTATCGACCATATCTAATGAGATCTTAAAGCAACATGAAAACATGGACACTTAGATCATGATGTATCACCTTAAGGATCTCTACAAAGTGAAGGTGATACAGGAGAGATAGGAGATCTACAACACTTTTTTTACAACAAATCTTGGAGAGTCTGCGCTTGCTGGGCCTCATGTAGTCAAGCTTATTGGCTACATTGAACGCCTGGAAATCTTAGGGATTATGTTCTCGGATGAGTTGAATACGGATGTTATCCTATCATCACTGCCCAAGACCTTCTCTATCTGCATTGTCAATTATAACCGAGAAACAATGAGAAGAGTCTATCGTAACTTCTGGCCATAATTCTCTAGGTAGATATGTACATGGGGCATGACAAACCCACAGTACTTATAGTGAATAAGAAAAGGAAGGACAAGGAAATGGGTCCAAATACTTATAAATGGTCTGAAGCCTCCAAGAGACATCCTTCAAAGAAGCGGAAGATCCAGAGACCGAACAAGGAATGGGAGGTGGTGTGTTTTGCATGTGGCAAGTAAGGCCACTAGAATAGGAACTGCACCCAGAAGCCTGGGGACGCAAAAGGTCCATTCATTATCGAGTATAATATTTCTATTTCTTCTCATTGGATATTTGATAAAGCCTGTGGGGCTCACAAATGTATTAATATGTAGGAACCATGTATATTTTGAAAGATTACCAGAGAAGAGGTGGATCTTCGAGCTGCTAATGGCGCAAGGCTAGCTGTATTGGCTATTGGTGATTAACACCTCTCATTACCGACTAGGATGATTTTGGTTTTATATAATTGTTATTATGTTCCTAGTGTTACCATGAAAATAATTTCTGTATCTTGTTTGGATATAGATTAATTGATTTTCATGTTTGGAAATAAGGGTTGTATCTTTTATAAGAACAATGTCTGTTATGGTATGGTGCATTTAAATAATGGTTTGTATGTATTAAATTATGAAAACCAAGTGTGGGAAATCGATAACGAAACAAACTCACATGACTCATACAACACCCAGTTGTGGCATCACCGTCTCAGTCATGTAAATGAGAAGCGCTTGACAAAACTGTACCAAGATGGTTATTTGGACTCTACTGAGCTAAAACCACATGATAGATATCACGCTTGTTTACAAGGAAAAATGACCAAGACGCCCTTCTATGGACAAGGTGAAAGGGCCACAATGCTTCTAGGATTGGTGCACACAGATGTGTATTGAACATTTCTAGTAGAAGCTAGAGGTGTATATTCTTACTTCATTACTTTTACTGATGATTTGAGTAGATATGGATATGTCTACTTAATGAGGTATAAGTTAGAAGCCTTAGAGAAATTTAAGGAATTCCTGAATGATGTAGAGAATCATCTTGGTATGAAGATAATGAAACTTAGATCAGATTGAGGTTGAAATATCTGAACCAAGAGTTCATAGATCTTCTATAGGAGTCTGGGATTCTATCTCAGCTCACTCCTCCTTATTCACCACAGTGGAATGGTGTTAGTGAAATGAGGAACCACAGCTTGTTGGATATGTTGAGGTTGATGATGAGTCATGGAGATCTTCCATTATCCTTTTGGAGATATTCATTACAAACTACATCATACTCATTAATCCGAGTACCAACTAAAAAAAAATGGAATTCCATCCAAGTTATGGAACTGAAGGTAAACCACTTTGTTGCACACATGTGTTTGGGGATGTGAGGCGTTTTTTAAGGCCTCCTTATGAAACAAACTAGCACCCAGGACACGAGGTGTATCTTTATAGGATATACCAAGGAAACAATAGTATATTAACCATATAACCCTTCAGGCAAGAAAGTGGCTTTCACCAAACAAGTCATCTTTCTTGAGAGGGAGCACATCATCACGAAGGATAGTGTGAGAAATATTGACTTCGACGAAGTTGATGCTCAAGATACACAGGAGTTGGTACATGAAAAAGTTCCACATGTACCCTATGGAAGTGGTTCCAGAAACACAAGTACTGCATAGGAGCTCAAGAGAGGTAAGGGAAGCAGATAGATTTGGTTTCCTAGTCACCGAAGATGGTGAATCATTATTCTTGGACAATGATGAACCTATCTCTTACAAGGAAGCAGTAGAATGTTCAGAAGCTGCAAATGGCTAGAAGCTATGAATTCTGGGATGGATTCCATGTATCAGATCTATGTCTGGGTTCTGGTCGATGAGCCAATTGATGTAAATCCGGTTGGATGCAAATGGGTATTCAATAGAAAACTGGACATGGAAGGATATGTTAGCACCTATAAAGCAAGGCTAGTGGCTAACAGATTTAGAAAACATCAAGGAATTGACTATGATAAAACCTTATCTCCAGTTTCCATGTTTAAATCCATAAGAATCATACTTACATAGCAGCTTACCATGACTACATGATTTGGAAGATGGATGTCAAAATGGAATTTCTTAATGGGAACCATCAGGAAGATGTCTATATGACACAATCAGAATGGTTTGTGACACCAAGTGAATCCAAACGGGTTTTCAAGTTGCAGAAATCCATTTATGGATTAAATCAATCATCCAAGTCATGGAAAATTTGATTTGATGAAGCCATAAAAGAATTTGGTTTCATTAAGAATGAATGTGAGCCATGTGTTTGTAAGTGGTTTAATGGGAATGTAATCGTTATCCTAGTAGTATATGTTGATGACATATTGCTTATTGGAAATGATGTACCGGTCTTATAGTTAGTTAAGGATTGGTTGAACAAGTGTTTCTCCATGATGGACTTGGGTGAAGCAGTCTAAATTCTATAGATCAAGATCATTCGTGATAGATCTAAGAGGCTTCTTGGACTAAGTCAGGGTAAATACATTGAGAAGATAATAAAGATATTTAGTATGGAATAATCCAAGAGGGGATTGGTTATAATCTCACATGGATTACATCTTTCTAAGAAAATGTGTCCCCAGACACAACAGTATAAAGATAGAATAAGTAATATCCCATACGCTTCGGCCATAGTATCCATCATGTATGCCATGTTATGTACCAGGCTTGATGTTGCCTATGAACTAAGCATGGTAGGCTGATATCAAGAAGATCCCGGAGAACAACATTGGTCTACTGTTAAGACTATCCTTAAGTATCTTAGAAGAACTAAGGATATGTTCCTGTTGTATGGAGGAGACGAGGAGCTTGTTATCAGAGGCTATACTGATGCTGGTTTTTAGACATATCAGAATGATCTGAAGTCTCAATCTAGATATGTTTTCTGTCCTAATTGAGGAGCTTTGAGTTGGATGTGTTCAAAGCAGCTAGTTGTCGCTGATTCTATAGTGGAGTCCGAATATATAGAGGCTTCTGATGCAGCCAAGGAAGCCGTCTGGATTCAGAACTTTGTCCAGGAGCTTGATGTGGTGCCTAGCAGTAAAGATCATCTCACGTTTTATTGTGATAATACTGTAGTGGTGTCTCTTGAAAAAGTACCAAGGTCACATAAACGGACGAAGCAATACTATAAAAGCATTACCTCTTGAGTGATTTCTATCAAAGGGGTGATGTTGCAGTGAAAAGATTGTCCACATAGGAGAACGTGGCAGACCCCATGACTAAAGGCCTATCTCAGCAAAAGCATGAATATCATGTGAGAGCTACCCTGTTAATGGTTGTTAGTATTTGGCTCTAGTCTAAGTGGGAGTCTATTGGAGTTGGTGACCTAGAACCAACTACTTTTTACTTTATTCATTAATAAAAGCCTTATCACATCTTGATTGTTCTTCTGTGTGACAGTGCATGTGATAATATCCTAAGGATAGCTGTTGCATGAAAGGGTCATATTAGATCCATGCTATGATGAGAACCCAAAATTTCCATAACACTGTTCTTGAATATATGTTCTATGGTAGGATGATGTTATTTGAGGGACACAAATAATACAGGCCATTAGGGGTAAGGACTCATACAACATTGATGCACCTTCTCATGGTGTGCGCCCTTGGTAATACCTAGGAGGATATTATGAGAACTTGACCCACCAGTAGGAAATACACATTTCATAGTGTCATTGTATGTTCCTATCTTAGGACGTGTGTATTGGTCCTTAGACTTTAATATTATTATTAATGGGTATTACAACTTGTGCACATAGATGAATTGACGAAAACTAGGAAGACACACTGTTCATAGTGAGGTAGGATACGTTGGGTGCATCATGAGTAGTACTGCATTAATAGATAATGCGAGAAAGGATTTGTCCCTTCTATTTTATAATAGAAGTAGATATATCATTCCCTTTTATTGAATTGATATAACCTAAAAAAATCCATGGCCATGGTAAGGAATGGGTGAGTTCAATTCTGGAAAGTCAAAGAAAAAATAATCGAGCACGTAGTTGATGGAACTAGAATGCAACCCTCTTGATTCGAGATATTGTGACAAAGGGATTATATTACATTGTAAGCATTTGTATGAGGTTACACATCAATGAGACATTAACTTATTTCTCTATAGGTGCCTTGGTGTGTTTCTAGACGCTAACCTTGGACTTTGGGCAGGCTCCGACTAATTCCACTGAGAAAGAGGCCTAGAGGGTCACATACTAAGTGTGTCCATATATCTCAATTAAATATTAATTTAAAAAGTTAAATAATGATTATTCCCCACCATGGTTTAATAATTATTTAAGGATTACTGATCACATTTATTTTGACACTAGTTATTTGAGAAAATATATTGTGTAAGAAATAATATATATTTTTAGTGAGTAATACAGTTACATTTATTTATTAAATAAATAGCCATTACTCAAAGAATAATAAATGTGGTGGAGGAAATAAATAAAAATGGAAAATAAAATTACATGCCGTGTATATTGGGTATACACGCCATATAGTTTTATGGTAAAATGTGTACACGCTATGTATTAATGATTACACGGCGTGTAGTTTTTCGAGTGATGATTTTGAGGAAATAATATCGTTTTATTAAATGATATTTATTATAATCAGCATGGGAGCATGTTAAGAAATTAATCATTTGACATGGGGGTTTTCAATAAGAGTTAATGAAATAAATAAAACACATAATGTGTTTATTTATTGTCATAACTCTATAACCTCAAACTCGATTATAAATACCCTCACAACCCCAACACTTTTCCAGGGAGAATCATAGTGCACAACAATTCTAGATAGTTCTCTCAAGGCTGAAAGAAAACTTTCCTCAAATAACACTCTCAATATTAAGAGAGATCCACCCCCACCAAATCAAGGCAATCAAAGGCAGACATTGCAAGTGAAGGTTCTTCCACGCTAGCACCCAATGATCCCTTTGGAAATGTCTAGAGATACGTGGAGCACGTGTAGATCACCGCTAGAGGAATCCTACACATGGATTCTACAACGCAATGACAGATCACACTGGATCGTGACCGAAGACATCAATAATGAAATAATTCCATCAAGGTAATTGTTTTCAATTAATTAAATTAATTATAACCAACTTATGATGATCCTATCTCTATGGTTCCGGGACTCCCTCTTGTTTTTTTTGTTCTTCATTCTATTCTGAAGATCCGGTGTTTTATATCATGCAGGATCTCGAATTTATTGTTGTTAATGATAAAATTAAAGTTGGGAAAACCCACCAATGCGCTTCCGCTTTGCCCGGAACCTACAATTTAAAAAATGAGTAATTTTCACTACTCACTGAAAGGTATTTTTTTAATGAAAAAACCAAAAATTTAATGGAATGATAATTTTGATATGATGATTCCAAAAATTATTTTTATATTATAAAATAAAATTTTAAAATTTTAATTATATTAATTATTATATTTTCACACAAAAAACAATAATGTTTTTTCAATCGAACTTGTTTTTTTTGTAGGGTAATATATATTTATCAAAAGATGAATTCTTATGTATTACAAGTTTATAAATAAATATATATTATTTATGGAATTTATATATATTCAATGAAGCATTTAATACTATTACTACCTTCTAATTTAATGGCTTGTTTATAAGAGTGATATTTAAATTATAATATTTTGTGGGTTATTGAAGATCGATGTTGCATATCATATACACTATCAAAGTTAATGTTATTCTTTTAAAATATCATTTTATTAAATTATCCCCCAGTAAATTAATTGTATCCTCTCAATTTTAACTTGAACTCATTAGTTATAGGTTTGATAATTGAAAACACATTTATTAAAAAACCCACATCATAAAAGGGTTAATAAAACATCCTCTGGACATGTGGGAAAGGGATATAAGATAAAAAATGTATTTCCTCGTTAGTTGTTTTTACGTTTTAACATAATTTTTATCCAATTTTTAGTAAAATGGCATTTAAAATAATAGTTTCAACATTAGATTTAATAATACTGACATTTAAAAATTAAATAAAAAATGATTATACAAGGGTATTTAATGTTTTTTATAAACAATCATTACAAATACATTTCCCCATATATTTTTCTATAAAACCAATATTGAATATATTGAAGGTAAATTTGAATTTTGGTTTTTAGTTAATAAAATATTGATAGTATTTTTATTTTAATATGGAAAATTATCTTAATACATTCAGCATTAATAATTAAATAAAATCAATATTAAAAGTACACCGAGAAAAATATCTTATGACTTTCAATGTTAGTTTTATATAATAACTAATGTTGAAAATGTCTTTCAAAATTGGTTTTCTATAAATACCAACATTTAAAGTCTTCAAAAATTATATTCCATATTTGTTTGAAGAAAAAGCGATGTTGAAGGTTCTATATTTATGATTCCATATCATCTTATAGAAAAATATATTTGGAATGTTTATTTTTTAAAAACAATTAACAGAATAGATTAGATTACAGAAAATAAAAAATCTTATAAAAAATACCGTAAGTATACAACATATAAAGTAGAAGACGATGTTGTTCGGGGACTATGAATTTATGACGTCTTGAGAGACGTGAACCTGATAATTCATGAATATGGAAAATTATCAATGAATAAAATTTTATAGGGGAATAACTAAAAAATGTGTCGCAACTAATATCAAACCATTATATATTACATGTAACATCTTGAGTTTTTCTAAAAATGAATACTATGTTCAATAGTAAACATGATATTCTATATTGAGCTTAAATGAACAACTAAATATTATTATGTTACCATAATAACCTAGAGGTTAGAATGGTTTGAAAGAACATAATTAACTAAAATTTTAATATATGGTTTACACATGTATATATAATTAATAAGTTGGTTTCAAATTAATTATAAATTAATGTAAAACCATTTTTAAAATAAAAGGAAATGTTTTTTTTGAAAAAATATTTTAATATGAAAAAGTGTGTTTTATAACAAAAAATTAAAAAATCACTCTTGTTGGATTATATTAATTAAATATATATATATATAGTAATTTCAATATAATGTTTAAAATCCATCTATTTTGATTTATAGACATGATATAGTACCAAATTCAATTTTACGTGTAAAATAAGTATTTTTCAAAAATGAAAGATTTACCACCTTTTGATGGAACATTTGTTTTAAATCATAATTTTGAAACTTTTATAAACTATATTCGAAATTATAAAATTCTTATTTAAAATTTTAATATCAAAATTTAGTTGGGTTTTATTTTTTGTATTTTTCTAATATGTTTCACATTTTTAAGAATATTAAAAATAATACTGCATTAAAATTGAAAACTCTTTTTTATCAAATTTATTTATAATGATAAATTAAATATTAGATTAGTATTAAATTATAATTAGATAATGTTTTTATCTATTAATCAAATTTTTTCATTGGAAACAATTTCAATTTGAATTTGGATATATTAACATTTGAATCTTTTGATGGTTTTTTCATTAAAAATATGTTTTCCTGATCCATCTACGGAATTAATTTTAAATTAATTTCATCAAATTGTATTTTTGTTATTTTTGAAAATGGATTAAAAATTTGTAATAATAAGACCCAAAATTAGTAAATAAGTCCCTTTTATTTGTATACATTATGAGTAGTATCTATAGTCATAGTTTTGGATGAACACGATTATGGGTAAATCGAGTAACTAAAGGTAAAAATAATATTATAAGTATTAAAAATTACCCTTACACTTGTAATAATTTTAATGTATGAGATAATTTATACTAAATTCATCCACAGTCCAATTTTATGAGGCCTTGGATCCACTTGTATGTCTTTAATACATTTATAGTACTATATTAAAAAACCATCAATCTTTTCCTACATTTGTTTTTAACTAGTGAAATATTTCTATAATGTTAATATATTAGGGATATGTTTGAATATAAATATTATTTTAAATCCAAAAGTTTATATTCATCATGGTAATTTATTTTTATTTTTTAGCAGAGACATAATTTCATTAAATTAATTGGTAGTGATGATGCATTAATTGATTAATTAATGAAAATATCAAATATATGATATTAAAAATATTATAATAAATATTATTTGATATAATAAATGTCATAAATACATTTTTTATAATAATTTTACATGTAATTTATTTTTAAAAATAGTTTTTTCTAATATATCATGTTCTTATTATATTTTTTAAAAGTCAAGTAATGAAAAGAGTCAAAATTGACACAAATGATATATTAAATAAATAATATTTAATTAAATGATATAAAAGTCATAAAAATATAAAATTTGGAACAATTACTGGGATAATGTTAAAAATTTCATCAATGATATATTTATAGTTCTTTTGACAGTTTATAGTAAATATATTGACCATTAAATACTAAAAACATATGTTATCACAGTTAGAGTAAACGAGGTAAAATATGGGTAAAAAGATAAATGATAAGGATTAAAAAATAGTAAAAAAATACTTAATTTTCATTAAATTAATTAATTTATTCCCAAAATAATATTATATTCTAAAAGAATAAGTTTTATTCCTTTTCGAAGATAGAATTATGTTATATTAATTTTATAATTTTAGAAATTCAAAGTGTCCCTCCCCTCTTTTATAAAAGGGAACCAATATTCTCTTTTATTTACACTTCAAATTTTTTTTATCTTGGACCATATCTACCACAATTCCTTCCTATAATATCTACCCATATTCTAGAGATCTTATTTTAGGCATAATACCACACATAGTGGTCTTAAGGTGTTAAGAAAAGGAGAATGTCTGAGGAACATGTACAGTTTTTAATTAGGTGTTTCTAATTTTTTATTCTCTCAACTCCATAAAATATTATTAATACATGATTAAATAATAAATATTTATAATAAATATATTTAGATTTTATTATCTTAATATAATCACCTAAATCCATCTCCACTTCCAAAAATTGGAAAAGAATTATTGTTCTAGAGTACGGTGAACTACCGCCTCGCAAACCGATATAGTTCATTTTTCCTCACTATCTCTAAATACTAGTTATATTGATGGAATTAATTTTTAAATATTATATTAGTGACATATTTACCATTATTAGAAGATAATATATAATTTACATTCTTACCTTTCCATGCATAAGAAAATGATATCTCCGTTTGTGCATACGCATGAACTATCTACTCCATGAAGCGATGTGATTTGTTTTTCAATGCCATATCACAATGATAATATATATAATTATATTTTAAGAAATAAAATTATATTTATATGGTTTTATTATCATTATTTAAATATAAATTTATAATAATGTTTTTTACATAATGATCATTGAAAAATGGAAACGTCACTGATGCACTACTTGAAATTCGGGCTATTGCCACAGTTTAAAATAGTGTATATAGGTCCTCAAACCGTGTCAATAGGTAACATCCAAGGTTTTTGGAACCTTGTATAAGTTTTACATGGCTATTTTCTAGGACATATAGCCACAGTTTGAAACTGTGGCTATTGGTCAGTAGCCATGGTTCGAATCGTGGCTATTGGTGTACAACCACAGTTCTAACCGTGGTAATATTAATTTAGCCTCAGTTTAGAAGTATGGATATACCATAGGACATACAAAATATATTTCCACAATTTCTAATAGTGGCATTAGACCTATGTCCACAGTTAAAAACCATGGCATTAGAACTATATCCACTATTAAAAACGAGATTATAGGGGCAAGAAATCCATAAAAATTAGCCCCCTCTCTCATAAATAGCCCACCCCTCCCCTCACTACCCTTGAAGTAGCCCACACCCCACCACTATATAGCACCCCCTCCCCCACACTCCCCATGGGGTAGCCCCCATGGACACCCCTAACTCAATACGTCCCCTCCCCACTGGACAAACCCCTCCCCAACACAGCCCCCTCTCCCCTACAAAGTCCCCCACACTCCACACCCCTTAGGGTAGCCCCCTCCCTACATATCCCCCTAGATAACCCCCTCCCCCTGGACAACCACCCACCACTCCACCTGCACCCCATCCCTCCCCCTAGACAACCCCATCCCTCCACCTGTAGCCACCTCCCTTTCACGGGACAACCCCATTCCCCCTACAACCCCTCCCACCCCTAGACAACACCCCCTGCAGCCCCTCCCTTAGCCTGGACCTCCCCCACCACCACTCCCCCTACAACCCTCCCTCCCACTCGATAGCCCCACCCCTCCCTCCCCATAGAAATCCACCACCACCACTCCCCCTACTTCCCCCTCCCTTTCCTTGGACAACCCCCTCCCCCTGCAGCCCACTCCCACCCTCTTGAAAGCAACCCCTCTATCTGGACATCCTACCCTACCTGAAGCCCCCTCCCCTTAGACAACCCCCACCCTACATAGCCCCAATGGACAGCCCCCACACACTGCTTGGACAACCCCTCCCTCCCCTTAGACAGATCCCCACCCCCACTACCTTGCCGTATACCACCCCCTACAAAGCCCCCAACCCCACTACACATTTTCCTTATAAATCAACCCTCCACTCTCCCTGTATATCCCCCTATCCCTGGACAAACACCCCTGTACAAAACCCCCCTTCCTGGATAGAACCCCCCATATAGACCCCCAGGACAGACCCCCCTCCCAAGATAGACACCACCCTCCTCCCGGGACAGACCCCCCAACACACCCCAACCCCACCTCACACATGCCTGCCCCCTATATACACCCTTCACCCATACAAACCCATACACCCAACACACCCATTCCCCCTTGCACACACCCTTCCACCCCCTACACACCCCTACCCCTTGCACACCCCCTGCTCCCTGCACACCCCTTCCCCCTTGGACCCCTTTTCATACCCCCATACAACCTCCAATGCACACCCCCTACCCCCCACTGCACACCCCTGCACCCTATGATAGTAATTCTTTGAGGGAAATAATGTAATATAGTTCAGATAAGGCTTGAATGTCATCTCTATAAGGAACATATTGGATATGACATAAATTTTGATATTGTAAGAGGTACTATTTAGTAACCCTGATTTTATTATAAATAATAGTAAATGATGATTTTACCTATTCTTGATTCATTTTTCTAACACGCATCAACTTTGTTAACATGATTTGATTTGGGCTACCACAAAGCTCCATTTTCTAAGAACTAATGATCACTTCCTTACATTCAATAATAATAATACATGTATTGATTAAGTTAAATAGAAGGAGAGATATCATTATTTTTCTTGTGACAATATCCTCCAAAATATGATTATGATCCAAGAGGTATTTGTGAAGAATGATGCTAAATCCATCAATTGAGTCCTTCCTCTAATCAACCATGGAAAAAAATCTATCCAATTTTCTATCTTTCCTACCATTTAGGGTGTATTTACCCTATGTGTAGTCTCATTCCAAAATTTGGACATCAACTATGCTATATATATCAATATATGTGCGTAATTAATAAGATTCTATCATATTGAAATGAACACAAGTTTTTTCAATAGGCCTTATAATAGTGCCAATATAACCCAAAATCTGCAGACCTGTGGGGAATCTAATCAAATATCACATCCAAGTCATTCTAGTATAATTTTACGTCAATATAATAATTCAAGGCACAAAAATAAATTTAGGAAAATCATAGTTTACCGAATACCAATATCAACTAAGAAATCTTGCTAATTATCAGTGCTAGAGTAATGGATGATACTATCATGCATTATGATCGACAGATGATCATCATCATAGTCAAATGAATTTTGTTTAAAAATTAACCAAGAGAAGAACACGTAATAGAATTCAATATATCAAGCTATAATTTTCTTATTCAGTAAGACTAGTCATCCTAGGTATGTTGGTGACAAAATAGTTAATTACAGAGGGGTGTTTTTGTGATTGTTGTAAGATTATAATTTTTCTATCAGAAACTACAATTTAAAGAAATCTTTGGAGATTCTCATGGTTTCTCAAATAATAGTAGAAGGGGTAAGGATTAAAATGGAAAAAAAGAAATAATGTCAAAAAATATATATAAGCATAAATAACCTCTGTGAGTTCTCACAAACAGCGCACCTCCATTGGAGGGTTTTTATTACAAAACTATGACTTTTTATCAAACAAAAAAATTATCTTAACTGAAACTTGATCTATAATTTCTATTTAATATAAACAAGAATAATTAAGAAGTCATCTAAATAAAATTCAAAACATTATTAAATTAAAGAGGATAGGAGAGGGACCCTACCTCAAAGGAGTCAAGCCACACTCAGCACTTGAAACTTTTATTAGTGAAAACTCTAAGCTGCTCCATCCATATTTTGGTAATATGAACCATTGAATATACATAAGAAAACCCAAACCCATATGTACATGTACCCATGGCATTGAAAATGCACAAGAGGATCCTTATATATATGCGAAGATGCATAAGCTAGTTATCACCCATAGACATATGCATTTTCCATATGTATACATAAGCACACCAATCCCCTTACATGTAATCCCACTTCCATTGGTAGATATACATATAACGGGAGAAAATATATTATATATGCTTACCTATGAATACATGGTGAGTCACCATTGACTATGGTAACTTGAAACTGGCTCAAGGATGATAAAAATGATTTAATAATATTACCAAATGATCTAAAATTACAAAACCTCTAATTATAAACAAAGAGGAATCGAAGAAAGAAGGGAAAACTCACCTTAAAACATTGGAGGTGAACCAAATCGGGATGAACCACTTCACCTTTGACATTGATTTCTACAACACACATGAAAGGTCCTAGGAGACTTCAACAAAATTCTAGCGATATGATGAATCATCAATAATTGAACAGAGAAATTTATGTGAGAGGACCATGAATAGTGAGAAAGGAAATAATAGAATAGGTGATGATGAACATTTTTTAGGTAATTTAATGAACTATAAAGCCAATGTGCATTCCATAGGGTTTACATCCATTATAGATAACCAAACTCATGAATTATACAACTCCACTATTGTAACATGATGTTCAAATACCGAATTGCACCTGGTAAGAATTAAAAGATACCAAAAATCTAATTAGTATTGTTATATCTATGAGAAATATATAAGAAATATATCATGCATAAATTGGGTACATCATACATGAATCTATATGCAGTTGTATGGATTATTTGGTTAGATAAATTGTTATAATTCTTCTATAATATATCTTCCATACTAGGTTTTTAAATGAAAACTAATGTGAGATTGTCCATAATGTAAAGGTATATCATGTTGTATGAGAATCACTACATGAATAAGATCTTTAATTTTTTAATCTCATCACATGAGGATATACATAAGTATAAGCATATGAAAAGATGTGAGAAAAGCATTACAAAATGAATATTTGTGAAAATGTATACACATAACAAAGTTGGAAGGGGATCTTGAACAAATATAAATGAAAAATATATGCTATATAACAATTCATGTTGATATTGAATAAATCCTAATCATAAATAACTTATATATAATAACAGAATACAAGTTTAGAAAACATTGGTATATCATAAATGAAGATGAATTTATGTGGCGTCATCTATAAGCCCTAGAAACCCAATACCCAATAGTTAAACCACCTCAAACACGAAATACATCCCTAGATGACCCAATAGTTCATGGTATAGGAATAAAGTAATGGATAAAGGGATATGGGGATGAATGGGATGAAAACAATGATAGAAGAGGGGTAAATAAAATGCAAAGGGATATCATTCTAGTTAATCAATGCCTCTTAGAGCAGTCATGTTTAATATACACTAATCATTTGTGTGATATCATATCCTAATTGTTATCAACATAGGATTTCAATAATATTTTATATTGAATTTAATATTATTTTTAATAAATCTCACACGTGATTTTCTTAGACCAGGTAAGTTGCATTACTGAAATGTTGATTGTTTGTGATTTATTTTTCAGAAATGTTGTCAACTGGTCAAAATATTTACACAATATCATTAATATGCAATGAAATGTTGGCCTTTTGATTAGAACCAGATAAAAAACTATGCTAAAATTATAAAAGTTCCCATATATGTTTTTCAGGCCAAAAGATGTTGTATGGAGTAATTGACAATAATCCTTTGAAGTCACTAAATCTCCAACCTAGGGAAATCTACCCACCCTAAAATTTTTGGATGATGTTTTGAATAATGAAATTAAAACATGAGACAAAATGTAATTTAAACATGTTATGATTCCATTAAAAATACTACATCCCCCTACACACTGCACCCCACATCCCCAACACCCCTGCCCCCTCCCTGCCCCGGCATAGTGCCCCCCATCCCCCTTCACCCCCACTTTTCCTCCCCCCTCCACCCCACCCCCACCATTCACCTCCACTGACCCCACCCTTCACCTCCACTGACCCCACCCTTCACCCCCACTACCCCATACTACCCCCAACCATCACCCCACTACTCCCAAATATACCCCACCCTACCCTAACCTTCACCTACACCCCCACCTACCCCCACCTGCACCCCACCTACACCTAAGTACATTATATAAACACATCACCCATGTACTTATCACTATTATATCACCCAAATACTTCACAGATGAAATTTTTCAATACCTCAATTATATGAATTAATTCACTAAGAGATGTGTGAAGCCAAATGAGGTGTGCCTACTAGAATGTAGTGTGTATCACTAGTGCACACAATCCTTAAATACTAGCTCATTTGTGTCAATAAAAAAGTCTGAAGGGAGATCCCCTACCATGTATTTATATTTTCTACATAGAGGAATCATGTGAGGATATAGATTGTAAAATATATACACACCACTTGTGTAAAACACCTGCCAAAGAAACTAGTGGAACCATCCCATCCTTAAGAGAAATACTATCATGTTTTCAGATGTTCAACACCACAATGAGAAATATTTCCATAGGATTAAATCACCATTTTTCAAATAAAATCTAATATTAACGTGGTTTATTTTATTTAACTCTCATTTTATAAAATAATGATTACTTTAGAGATGGTAGAATACCCAAATTACATGAAGGAAAAGTTCCTTTGAAAGGAAATAATTTTTTTTCTAAAACCACTAATATTGTGTTCACATCAACCCTACACTCACCACTTGTGTACCCAATTGTTGCATACAAGTTATCCATGATGGATTTAATTTCTTCATACAATATTGACATAAAAACTTTATCCATTTTCACACATCCATTCTTCACCTTAAATTTCATCTTCCATGATGCATAAAAAATACAATATAAGAATATGTATGGTCTTTTTTAGATATTTTTCTAGAAGAACAAGGATGATAAATGAATATCAACCAAAACAATTATTTACTTATAGACGTAAAATGTATGGAACCATTAATTATTTCTTTCTCTTTGTATTTTTATATCAGAGGATCTTTAAGCAGCATGAATTTCTATTTTCTTTAGCTTTATTCTTAGACAGAATATGATTCATTACTTGAGCTAGCAAGGTAAATTAATTTTTTATCATCTTGATCCATTTTTTTATATATTTACAATTTAACTGGACATATTGTTACTCCCCTTATAGTATCCCCCCACACACTGAGACCCCTACCCCCATCCCAACTCCACCCCCAAGCAATAGTAGCCCCCCTGCCCCCAGCCCCACCCCCATCCCTCCCACCCCAAACCCCCTACAAAATCCCCCACAACACCCTGTCCCCTACCCCCTGTAGCCTCCCCCTTACCCTACCACCCCTAATCCACCCCCTAAAGCATGACCCACACACCCAGGACCCATTCCAACCCCCACCTTAATAGCACCCCCAGACCCCCACCACCGGAAGCAGCCCCCAACCCCCCACTCCCAGACCCCCTACCCCCATCCCAACCCCCACCAACTCCTTCCCCCACACATCTAACAAGCCCCCCCCCAAATCCCTTAAGAATCCCCCAACAACCATGTTGGTTGGAGTAGATTACTCAAGATGGTGGGGGGGGGGAGGGTGAATTGAGTATCTATAATTTTTTTTTGTAAAAAATTAGTTCTTCAAAAATTAGTTGATTTAAAATATAGTATATGTCAGTTTGTAGTGAATTTAAAAGTGTCATAAATGTTTAGTTAATTTCTCAAAATATTTATTAGTTCTCAGATATATTAATAAAAATATTAATTCAACTTTTGAAACTAACCTACTGGTTCAAAATTGTTATAAATAGTTTCTAAACTAACTATCAAAGTTCAATTTTGTTTTATAAAAATTGTGTTAAAAAAGAGTAAACCTAAATTGTAAAAAATAGCAGAAATAAACATCCAGTTTAGTCTCAGGATGAGACTTAGTCCTCTCCACATGGTGATCACCTATCACAATGAAGTTTAAATTAATAAATAGTTTAATACACACCCTATATTGGGTTTCAAAATAGCAGACAAGGCTATCCATGTCACATTAGACTTATACCATAGTTATTCATGGAAAAAAGGTCACAATTGACCTCATACACTATTTTATGTGGGATAAAAAGAGTAAAATACAGAGTTAGTTTGACGATATCACTACTAGAAAATCTAGTTTTGGAGGTGGGGCATCTATAGCGGCCCCCATTTGGCGGACGCTAATAACATCAATAGCGGCCGCTGAAATTTTTCCTAAAAAAACCCTAATTTCCCCTCCCTTCCCTCCCTCCACTCCCCGAACCCGCGACCCCCCCTTCCCTGACCCCGCGACACTGACCCCGACCCCCGGCAACCCTCCCCGACCCCGACCTCCGGCCACCCTCCCCGACCCCCGGCGACCCTCCCCGACCCCCAGCAACCCTCCCTGACCCCCGGCGACCCCGAACCCGCCGGCGAACCTGACCCCCGTCGACCCCGACCCCTAACCCCCGACCTCCCGGTGACCTCAGCAACCCCCAGTGCGCCCCCATGACCCCACTCCCTTGCCTCCGTGCTACTGGCAACCTCCCGGCGACCCCAACCCCTGACCTCACGGCAACCTCCCGGTGACCCCGACTTCTCGGCGACCTCCCGGTGACCTCCATGCGCCTCGACCTCCCGACGAACTCCCGGCGATCCCCACCCCCTTGCCTCCGTGCTGTGCCACCGGCAACCCCCACTACCTTGCCTCCCTAGTGCGCCCCCGGGACCCCGACACCCCCAGCCCGCGCTGCACCCCGACGACCCCCACCGCCTTGCCTCCACGCTACGCCCCCGTGACCCCGACACCCCCGCGACCTAGCAAACCCCACCTCTGCCCGCGCTGCACCTTTGGATAGCCCTGCCGCCGCCGTTCCCTTGTGGCCCCGTTGCATCCCTCCAGCAAGTCCTCCTGCCTCCGTTGGACTTCTGGTCCATTGTGCCCCGCTGTGTAGAACCCTCCACGTGGTCCAACGGTTCCGCTCCTTTCGAGTCCGGCCGTTGAACCTCTGTCGTCAATTCACTGCGCCCTCATGGATCTGCAATCGAGTCAGACCCTGTTACCCGCGGTCGAGTCCCCCACATGTAATGTTTTTTATCCAAATTTGGTTTTTAAATTCTAATGATATGTGTTTTTTTATAATTTAAATAATATATTTCACTTTTCTTTCTATTAAATACAGTTATGGATAGGAGTTGGATTGATATGAAAGATAGATTTTCAGCTGAATATTATGAGGGGATTAAGCGATTTATGGATTTCACCAACAAATTTCCAAGAGATATGATTATTTTTCCATGCAGAAAATGTACAAATAGATATCTCTTCAAACGAGATAGTGTTAGAGAACATTTGTTTTTGAATGGGTTTTTGAAAAACTATAAGACATGGACGCGTCATGGAGAAGATTCTGTTTCATGTCATCACTCAGAAAATATTCATATGAATGTTGATTCAGGAACAGTTGATCCAATGAACATAATGCTGAATGATATGATGCGTCAGTTTCAATCTGAAGACAGTAATTTCGTAAATGACGATGTTGGATTGAGTAATCCTCGTTCTTCTGCAGATGGAGAAGCATTGAAATTCTTTGAAATTATTGACAATACGCGTATTGAATTATAACCTGGATGCACTAAATTTAGTAAAATGTCATTCATAATTGAATTGTTACACCTGAAGGCCTTGAACCAGTGGTCAGACACCTCATTCGACATGTTGTTGGTATTATTGAATAAGGTACTCCCTACTGGAGCAAAGATTCCAGAGTCATTCTACCAAGCTCGCAAGTTAATCAATGATATTGGTTTTACATATGATACAATTTATGCATGTCGCAATAATTATATATTGTTTAGAAAAGAGAATGCACAATTAAATAATTGTACTATATTCTATACATCCAGGTGGAAGACCAATGAGATTAATCAAGGTAGTCAGATTCTTCCTGGGAGAGTCTTGAATCAAGGGAAACAAGTTTCCGCTAAATAGATGCGTTATTTCCCACTGAAACCGAGACTGAAGAGATTCTTCTTGTCTGCTAAAATTGCTAAATTGATGACTTGGCATTCAGAGAGAAAGAAAGATGTTGATAAATTAACTCACCCGGAAGATTCATTGGCATAGAAAGAGTTTGATCAGAGACACCCAGACTTTTCCCGAGATGATTGTAATATTCGACTGGGTTTGGCAGCAGATGGTTTTAACCCATTTAGGTCCATGGTTGGTGCGACACATAGTACATGGCCAGTGGTGTTCGTTCCATACAACATTCCCCCATGGGTATGTATGATGCAACCATTTTTGTTACTGTCAATTCTAATTGATGGACCGAGAGGACCTGGTGATAAAATTGATGTTCATATACAACCTTTGATTGATGAGCTATAAGAATTTTGGGCCAATGGTGTAATGAATTTTGACTCGGCAGCAAATGAAATGTTTAGACTTCGGGCCGCTTTGTTATAGACAATTAATGATTTCCCAGCGTATGCTAACTTATTAGGTTGGAGTACAAATGGAGAATTTGCTTGCCCTTGTTGTAATAAGAGTAAGAAATATATATGGCTTAAGCACTCTACAAAGTGGGCATATCTTGGTCACAAACTCTTTCTTCCTCCATTGCACAGGTTCAGAAAAGACCGTGTATCGTTTGATGGGAATAGAGAGTTTGACCCATCACCACAAATACTGTCTGGGGTTGAAATTTGTGCACAACATGATGAAGAAAACATCTGTACAATGTATGATTTTCAAGATTTATTGGTTCCTGCATTGCCTTCTATTCCTGCTGCAAATAGATAGTGAAGTCATAATTGGAAGAAACGAAGTATTTTTTTTGAATTACCTTATTGGAAATATAATATTTTAAGGAAAATTTAGATGTGATGCACATTGAAAAAAATGTTTGTGATAATATTGTGTGCACCATTTTAGGCATCAAGGGGAAATCAAAGGACAGTGCTAATACTCGACGTGATTTTCAAGAAATGGGAATGAGAAAACCTTTACATTTATAGCTGGGTGAAGGTAATCGGGCATACATGCCTGCTGCACAGTACACAATGAGTAAAAAAGAGAAACAAACATTTCTATCAATTTTGAAGACTGTTAAGGTGCCAGATGGTTATTGCTCTAATATTTCGAAGCACGTGAATATGACGAGCATGACATTACAGGGTTTGAAAAGTCACGATAATCATATTCTGCTTCAACAGTTAATTCCTATAGCAATTTGTGATTACTTACCTTCCCAGGTTGTTGAGCCGTTGATTGGAGTTTCTAATTTTTTCAGATAGCTCTGTTCTAGGAATCATCGCATGAGTGATTTGAAAAAGCTACAGGATAAGATTGTACTTGCACTATGTCACCTAGAAAAACTCTATCCGCCGTCTTTTTTTGATGTCATGGTTCACATGACCGTGCATTTAACTGGTGAAGTCATTGATGGCGGTCCCGTGCAATTCAGGTGGATGTATCCAATAGAGAAATACTTAAATACATTGAAACGCTATGTGCGCAACAAAGCTCGTCCAGAAGCATCAATTGACAAGGGATATTTAATGGATGAGTGTACTAATTTCTGTGCTTCATATTTTGATGAGGTTGAAACAAAGATAGATAAACCGTCCCAGACTGACGAGGGTCCAATTGGAGAAGGAATAACATTTGATATGCGGAACGACGAGTGGGTTCAAGCTCATCGATATGTGTTGTTCAACACTCCATCTGTTATGCCATTGATGCAATAAGTTTCATAGTTGACATGTATTTTGTTTATATATTTATTTTATTGTTTACCTTATATTGTGTTGTGATTTAGGATGCATATCACTGAGTTAAAACGTGAAAGGCCCCGTGCAACTGAGTATCAAATCCAAAAACATCATTTCAACACATTTCATGAGTGGTTCAAGACTCATGTACGTATAGTTGATTTAATATTTTTATAGCGCAACTAAGTTGTATTTTCACAATCCTTTATCCATTAAACTATATATGTGAACTTTGCAGATTCAAAAGTTACATGATTTAACCCAGCATGTGAGAGAAGAACTCAACCGACTAGCTGATGGTCCATTTATTACAGCTCTTCGCTACAAGTCTTTGGATGCTAACAGATTACAATTTCGTATTAGCGATGTTGACATGAACCGAGCCACACAAAATAGTGGCGTTGGTTGTTCTTTTGTTGGTGCGGGTTATTATTACGGATTGTTGAGAGATATTATTGAGGTTATTTATGATCGTGGCTTAAAAAAAATATTGTTAAGGTGTGATTGGGTCGATCCAGTTCATGGAACGAAAGTTGATAACTTCCAATTCTACATTAGTAAAATTTAACAATATGTTATATAAAGATGACCGGGTTAGCAATGAGCCCTTCATACTGACATCACTGGTAGAACAAGTTTACTTTGTCGGCATTGATTCTGATTGGAAAGTTGTGGTAAAAATGTCTAGAAGAGGGGTTTTTCTGATTGACCAAGAGGAACCTGAAGTTGTCGCATTTCCTGATCAAACACTTGACCAAACAACAGTAGCTGTACGAGATGAAGATATACAATGGACCAGAGTGACAGTTGAAGGAGATATGATAGACTTTCATGATTAGTGGAAATTGTAATTATATTCCTAGTTATTATTTGTAAAAATATTTATCAGTTATATATATATAAAAATTACTTGATTTAACTATAATTTCTTTTAATGCAGTTATGTCATAGGGTGGTCAGAGTTGTTCAACTGATGTTGTTGGTATGTATGTTTTTATTTTTCTAAATTAATTGATTGAAATTTTCTGTTTATATTTCCCTAACTATTTCTAATCATTAATTTATATTGTAATTGAATTAGGAATTTATGTTTATCAGGATCTACTACTTCTTCCAGCAGACGCAGGGGTCCTGGTAGAGGGGTTCAATCCTGGAACTCTGGAGCCCGATTGGATGTGTTATTTGACGACACATTTTATCTAGTTGGAGATGGTGCTACTGCATTGAGTCGTCTGTTTGGGCATATGATACGAGAATCACACAGATTCCCTCTAATGACTCGTTACTGGAGTTCTTTCCCTCAGGATACGATGGACAAATTATGGAGGGAGGTTCAGGTAAAATCAATGTTTAATTTTTCTTGATATTGTTATTATTATTGTCCCATCTACTGACAAAATTTTTAACAGGATAATTTGACATCCTGTCCAGATGAGTTTCGGGCTGTTTGTATGTCGAAATGTAGAAAATTATGGAAGGATTACAAGTCAAGGGTGAATAGAGATCACTGGACACCATTTGCAGGTGTTCCAGACATTCTACAGCGAGTCCCTCCGGGCATTCTTCCTGCGTAGTGGCAGGATTTGGTTGCGTTTTGGTCAAGTGAGGCAGCAATGGTAAGATTTATTACTTTTAATCTATAAATGTCTAATTTTGCAAATGTCTATTAAGTAAATACGTTGAATGTAGACCGATTCTACTCGTCATTCGCATAATCAGGCGATGCAGGCCACACATTCCTGACTTGGCACTTGACATGTGTCACAGCTCAGACATGATGTAAGTTCAGAATTCACTATTTCATTCATATTTTAAAAATATTGTAGTATAACATGGTGAACCCTTTTATTATAGTTACACCAACGCGGCGAGCCAATCGATCAGATGTCCATATGGATGAGGACTTGTAGGGCGGGTGATCCCGATGTTGCCGGTGTTATTGTAAGAAAATTATTTACTAATTAATAAATGTATTTTTTTTTATTTTATATAAATTATGTTTATTTGTTCATTGATTCATTATATTCTATAGGCTCAGTTTGACACACAGTTAGCAGGGTTTCCAGAGGAGCAAAGTCGTAGTACTATGCGTAGAGATAAAATATTTCCCCGTGTCGTGGGGCGTGACGGTCATGGTTATTATTTGACTTATGGCGGCGGTGTCCCACGACATGCAGTTGTTAGAGCAGATGTGATGAGTGCATGCAGAGAGTCAGGGATGCGCACACAGGCTGAGATAAATGCTTCCATGCAGGATATGTAGTGCAATTTTGATTCATAGTTTCAGCAGTTATGTGCAAAGTATGAGCAGAGGTTGTCACAGATGTCATCATGTATCGATGAAATGACGACACAACAAGTGGCGCCACAGGTAAACAACAAAACAAACCATAACTCAGATTGAATTTTATTGATATGTTTAAGATACATAATATTTATATATATTGTAGGCTTCGAATACATCTGGTGGGCATCACAGTGATATTGGTGATCCAGATGAGAATGAACACCATGCATGAGGTAATTTCATTTGTTTTGATGAATTCTTTATAATTTTTTATATCCTTGATGAATATAATTTTCCTTTTTACCTAGATTAGTTTGTTTTAATATTTGTGGATGACATCTTTGTGCACTCCAAGAGTGATTATGATCATACCGAACATCTTGACAACATAAAGACTACACATATTGACTATACGTCAAGCTATATATATGTCAGTTTTGTGTTGATTATATAGGTATAGTTATTGGGTCAAATAATTTCAGAGGAATGTGTGTCAGTGGATGGAGAGAAACTCCAGACAGTTGTTTCTTGGGAGAAGCCCAAGAACTCTTTCAATATTTGTATCTTTTTAGGGTGAGTGAATTGTGATGTGGTCGCGCAGATGACACGTCAATCGGACGTGCGGTCTGCGCGGTAGGGCTCATTATGCTTTCTTTAAGCATTGTGTATGCTTGATAAATGCGCGTGGGGGTCCCAAACTAGCCAAACGATGTCCGAATGGCCCGAAATCGGACGACATCAAAGGGTGAGTGAATTTTGATGTGGTAGAGCAGACGACACGTCAATCGGACGTGCCGTGTGCCCGCGGTGACCCGGAACGCCGTTCTGGTGTTATAAACAACCAAAACTAGCGTCTAACAGTCAGACTCATAGAGGACGACATCAGATTGACCTGATATCATAGGAAAACAATAAAATTATTATTCACAACATGAACGCGTAGACGGAACGTCAATCGGACGTGCGGTCTGCGCGGTAGGGCTCATTACGCGTTCTTTAAGTGTTGCACGCGCTTGATAAACGCGCGTGGGGGGGTCCCAAACTGGCCGAACGATGTCCGAATGGCCTGAAATCGGACGACATCAAAGGGTGAGTGAATTTTGATGTGGTCAAGTAGATGAAATCTCAATTGGACGTGCCGTGTGCCCACAGTGACCGGGAACGCCGTTCTGGAGTCATAAACGGCCAAAACTGGCGTCTAACGGTCAAACTCTTAGCAGACGACATCAGATTGACCTGAAATAATAGGAAAACAATAAAATTATTATTCGCGATGTGCACGTGCAGACGGCACGTCAATCAGATGTGCGGTCTGCGCGGTAGGTCTCATTATGCATTCTTTAAGCGTTGCGCGCACTTGATAAACGCACGTGGGGGTGTCCCAAACTAGATGAACGATGTCTGAATGGCCCTAAATCGGACGACATCAAAGGTTGAGTGAATTTTGATGTGGTCGAGCAGACAACACGTCAATCGGATGTGCCGTGTGCCCGCAGTGACCGAGAACGCCGTTCTGGAGTCATAAATGGCCAAAACTGGCGTCTAACGGTCAAACTCTTAGCGGACGACATCGGATTGACCTGAAATCACAGGACAACAATACAATTATTATTCGCGACGTGCATGCGTAGACAACACGTCAATCGGACATGCGGTCTGTGCGGTAGGGCTCATTATGCGTTCATTAAGCGTTGGGCGCGGTTGATAAACGCGCGTGGGGGGTCCCAAACTGGCCGAACGATGTCCTAATGGCCCGAAAGCGGACGACATCAAAGGGTGAGTGAATTTTGATTTGGTCGAGCAGACGACACATCAATCGGACGTGCCGTGTGCCCGCGGTGACCGGGAACGCCGTTCTGGTGTCATAAACGGCCAAAACTGGCGTCTAACGGTCAAACTCATAGAGGACGACATCGGATTGACCTGAAATCATAGAACAACAATAAAATTATTATTCTCGACGTGGAAACGCAGACGACACGTCAATCGGACGTGCGGTCTGCGCGGTAGGGCTCATTATGCGTTCTTTAGGCATTGCGCACGCTTGATAAACGCGCGTGGGGGGTCCCAAATTGGCCGAATGATGTCTGAATGGCCCGAAATCAGACCAAATCAAAGGGTGTGTGAATTGTGATATGGTAGAGAAGACGGAACGTCAATCGGATGTGCCGTGTGCCCGCAGTGACCGGGAACGCCATTCTAGAGTCAAAAACGGCCAAAACTGGCGTCTAACGGTCAAACTCATAGAGGACGACCTAGGATTGACCTGAAATCAAAGGAAAACAATAAAATTATTATTAGAAACGTGGAAACGAAGACAGAACGTCAATTGGAAGTGCGGTCTGCGCGGTAGGGCTCATTATGCGTTCTTTAAGCGTTGCCTGCGCTTGATAAACGCGTGTGGGGGGTCCCAAACTTTCCAAACGATGTCTGAATATCCCAAAATCGGAATACATCAAAGGGTGAGTGAATTGTGATGTGGTCGAGTAGACGACACGTCAATCGGATGTGCCGTGTGCCCATGGTGACCGGGAACGCCGTTCTAGAGTCATAAACGGCCAACACTGGCGTCTAATGGTCAAACTCTTAGCGGACGACATTGGACTGACCTGAAATCACAGGACAACAATACAATTATTATTCTCAACGTGCACGGGCAGACAACACGTCAATTGGTCATGTGGTCTGCGCGTTAGGGCTCATTATGCGTTCCTTAAGCGTTGCGCGCACTTGATAAACGCGCGTGGGGGGGGGGGGGGGGGTCCCAAACTGGCCGAATGATGTCCGAATCGCCCGAAATCGGACGACATCAAAGGGTGAGTGAATTATGAGGTGGTTGAGTAGACGGCACGTCAATCGGACGTGCCGTGTGCCCGCGGGGACAGGGAACGCCATTCTGGTGTCATAAACGGCCAAAACTGGCGTCTAACGGTCAAACTCATAGAGGATGACATCGGATTTACCTGAAATAACAGGACAACAATAAAATTAGAACAATAGAATTAATGATTTTAAATTTATAAAACGGTAATCAAATTTATGAATATTATTTTGAAAATCAAATACTTTAGATCTGTTACAGTATGTTTGACGTTAAATATTTGTTTTCTAGGTTTTATTTGGTACTAAGTTTGTTATTAAATTTTGTTATGCAGTTATATGTGATGATGGATGCGGAGCATGGAAGATAACAGCCGGGATTTATTTTGTATATTAATGTATAATTGAATTTTTTTTTAAAACAAATTAAAATTTAATAGCGGCCGCCATATGGCGGCCGCTAAATCCTTTCTCGGCTTGCCTACAGCGTCCGCCAAATGGCGGCGGCTGATAGTAACAGCGACGGGGAAAAAGTGGCCGCCGTTTGGCGGCCACTAGGCGGCCGCTATAGGCCTTTATCGACGGCTTTTGGCAGCCTCTAAAGGTCATTCTTGTACTAGTGTATCAAGTATCCTCCCATTATTCAGATGAGCTAGTGTGTGTGTAACATACAGATACACACACTGATGAGAAATGTTAACAAAAGAACACAATAGAGATAAAGATGTAGAATATGGTTTATAAATATCTGTATGTTAAAAAATGAATCTTTGGACTTGATTGATGTATTAGGATTGGAATTAGAGTCCTCTTCAAGAATATGGCTCTGAAACAGAGTATTGTAGTCTCCGTGGTCTGGTTTTGAGGAGTGCAAAATGTTCATCTCCTTGTTTGAAAGATGTTCAGTGTAGATCATTTTTTTTCCTATCATATTTATGTCCTTGTATGTTCTTAATTTTTGTTCTTGGGATTTTTATGAATTCTTGATTGTTGAAGGAGTTTTCAGTTCTTCTATTCCTTCTACTTTTCTTTGCGTATCTTGAATGATCAAACTTTTAATTATTTTATAATTTTACATCCAATAGATATGCATATATCCCAATGTGCATGTACATCATACTATCTATTGAATTTCTTATATAAAATATTAATTAATTTCAGAAATATTAATTTTTATAAATATGAATGTACGAAATATATTTGAATTAATAAATTAAAGACAATTTTTATGACTATCAGTGAGTCATAAGTATCGGTGTTCCATTGGAATCGGTCTGTCATCATCAGTTTTTCACCATCAGTGACTCTGTGTATCAGTGAGTCCTTTCCATCATTAATGGTGACTCTAGGTGTCTGTGTCTCCTTTCATCGCTAATACAGATGAACTAACAGTGACTCATATCAACGGCGAGTCCTTCCTTCTCTCAGTGAGATAATTGAGCCAACAATGACTCATTGTGAACAATCAGTGTGTTTCCCATCAGTGACTTGTTGATCTATGTGTCTTCCATAATTGAGTCATTAATGGGTGTGTTGCTTGAACTGTAACACCCCAAGCTTCTACGGTACGTTTCCCTTTAAATAATGCGATAGCGTGTGTTGTACGCAACCTCGAGTTCTAACACACACCACAACTAATTAAACTAGCCGTTGTGAATAGTAATACCTAATTTTTGAAATCATATATATTCTATATTTCAAAATGGACTTCATTTTTGGATTCGGAATATCAAAATTAGCCTAGGGTGAAATTTTGGTACATTTCGGATAACTTTCATATTTTGATGAATAGTGAAAATTTCTAAATTTTAATTAAAAACAACTTTTTTAATCAAAATAATTAATAGTGATAAATTATGAATTTGAGTGGTTTTAAAGTATATTTAGAATATATTTTTACCATTCAATTTAATTTTTATCATTGGACATAATTTTACAATTAAACCGAACATAAACAAGTGTCAATCTTTTGATAGTTATTATCTCTTAAAAACACGCTTTTTGTTTTAACAGCGGGAATTAATTTTAAATTAATTTCTGCCACTTCTGTGTTTTGAATTTAGGAAAATGGATTCCATATTTGGAATCAGGATGTCCAAATTATGTAAATAGGTAACTTTTATTTTTAGACATTTTGAATAATTACTGCGGTAAATATTTTATTTACCATGGTTAAAGGGTAAATCCGGTAAATAAGGGTTAAAAAATAATATTATAATAATACAAAATTACCCTAAAACGTGTCTTAACCCTATTGGTTGATACATGGTCGACCATGGGCATCTTTGTGTCAATTTTGGGACCCCATGGATCCACTTGTAAGTGATAATGACACTTTATTTTAATTAAGTTAAAATGAATACAAAAATGACACAAGCATATATCTTTTAGAAGAACAATTTTTACATAGGGTTATACATGTTGTATTTTCGATTATAAATATTCATTAGAAAGATAAAAAGATTTCCTACATAATGATATTTTATTTATAATTTTTAGACAATAAATAAGTTATTTTATTTATGACACAATGATGATGCAGTAATTACTATAATAGTGAAAAATTAAAATAATTGATATTATAAATACCCAAATAAATATAATATGAAACTTGTAATGAATTAAACTAATTTTCTAGGCTAATATGATATATTAGGATTGATTTAATGGACTTTTTTTGAAGTAATCAATCTGTTATGAGTTTCACAAAAATCAACTATTGAATAGTGTCAAAATTGACATAAAAGAGTTCTTAAAACAAATATTATATTATTAATTGATATTAAATTCCTAAAAATCTAAGGTTCGGCCAAGAGACTTATATTATGATAGGTTAATCATTAATGGACCACTTGGGGGTCGCTTGGATGTATATAGTAAGTTTATTAACCATATTATATAAAAATACAAAGAGACATTGTAAAAGTGAAACTAATTAACTTAGAGTTAATACTTAAAGATAAGGTTAATATAAGTACCCAAACCTGTCTAAATTCTATTGGATGAGTTGTTTTCGACCTATCCCCACCTCATCCTTTGAATAGTCAACTTTGGAGCCTTTGTAAACCGAATATGAATTTATTATAAATTAATATTTCTAACTTTTCCAAAGGTGCCCCTCACCCCTCTTATAAAAGGGCACTCCTCCTTCTCATTTCTTCACACCTTCAAAGCCTTTTGGTTCGGCCAAACTCTGCCCAAATACTCTCCCAACATCCCTCAATACAACCTAGAGGCCTTAGTTTGATCAGAAAGCCAACCTAAGGAGCCCTTTTGATCAAATCAAAAGGAAGAACCCGAAGAAGAGGTAATGATTTCACCACCCTTTTCTAAGTTCATTTCTTCTTCCACTTCTTCTTCCTTTGTTCTTACCATTATGAAATAATAACTCCAGTATCTCACATATAATGTGATGTTATTATAAATATGGTACAATCATATTCAGTATTCTATCCACCCTTTGAATAACATGTCACCATACGTGCGTACGTACGGCTTACCGTCTCCACGTCGTGGTGTAATTGTTATTCAATATAATATTATTTGGATGGGTATAATAATGATGTGTAACTCATGTAAATAATAAATATAACATGTAAATGATTCTGTATATATGATATACCATCCATTTATATATTATTTTAATATCAAAAGAATGATATTGTCGCTCGTGCGTACGTACGGACTACCGTCTCCACGAACGCGATGAGATTCATTCTCCATCGTATCCATTCAAGTATAATTATCATTTGATGATTTAAAAATGATGTTTAAGGACTGTATATCATTCTGGATATGAATAAGATACAACAACCATGGCTTATGTAACAAAACATATAAAAGAAAATGAGTAAGTTAACTCCCGAAACGACGATAATTCTAAGATATTATTAACAAATCAATGTTAAAAGATCATATATGATATCATATTAATATATATGATTCTTGTATAATTTAATAACAACTATTTCACCATTATACAGGAGGTTAACCTACCCCAACCAAGGAAAAGTACAAGGTAAGGGTTATTTCACAATCTATTCATTATCCGAGGTTGTTTATATGTAATAATCTACTGGGATCTCTTTATCATCCACATCCATGTTTCTTAAAAATGTATTTCAAAACATTTTTACTATTTACAAGAATATGGGTTAAAGTCATTTATACCTTTTTTTGACTTTTTATAAGAGGTTTATAAAGGAATCTTTCCGTCGTTTTCAAAACAAGGCCCTTTTTAACCTTTTCGACAGAATTGAGGTAAGAATGTTTTTTTTAACTTATACGGCGGGTGCGGTTATTTTACGCCGTTATAAAATCTTCAAAGCTTTCATTACAAGCTTATAAGAATATTTTCAAAGAAAATGTTTTATTTTATATGGATCTTAAATGATTTCAAAATAAAAGGAGATATTTCTTTAAAAAGAATTTTGATTTCATCTATGTCAACATCCTTTGATGGATTTTAAGATTATTTGAAGTTGATTTATTATGATACAAAACTTCTATATTGTATTGAAGGTTTTGTGATATGTTTGACTGTGGATGTGCTATTTTTATACCATTCATAGTTTATTGTGAAAGTATTGACATTTCGTATGCTAGTTTTAATACGAATGTTTATGTTATGTTTAAACCTTTTCATATGGGAATGCATTGGACTTAATAAGTGACGGGTAGAGCCCGCTATAGCTCCTCGATGCATCGGTAGGTCTCATGAGACAAACTAGTGTCTTGGCACAAGGCCTTGACAAAATCTTATTTGTAGTCTTGGCACGAGGCCTTGGCTATGTGGTTATGATAGTCTGGCATTATGCATTCCAACATTATGAAAGTGGTTATTGATATTGCATGTGATTATTCGATTAGTGGAATATCCATGTGAATAAGTAAATGGCATTATTTCATTTTATTTATGCCATACCATGTTGAAAGTTCATGTTTAAAAGGCTTTTGTTTTAGTTATACATTGCCTTAAATGTTTATTCTTATTGATGAAAGTTTCCGCTATATTGTTATCCTTACTGGGCATTTGAGCTCACCCCTTTTCTATGTTTTATTTTTCCCAGGAAGTGAAGATGTAAGTTATGAATGACCTGCAGGGATATTATGAGGGGATTGTAGTGTGGACTGTGGAAACATTATGTTGTTGTAGTAGTTTTTGATTTTATGATGTAATGTAAAACTTATGAATATATCTAGTGTTTCCAAGGCTACTAAACCAATCGGTCTTTCGAGATTTGATCTTTCTTGTGATCATGCCAATGTTACGAAGTAATGCACCGACTCTAGGCAACTGGGGTCGGGGCGTTACAGTTGGTATCAGAGGAAGTTTAGTACAAACCTTGGAAGCTAGATTTAGATAAACTCTGATTAGAGCACGTAGACCTAAGATGAACTTTGAGGATTAGTATAGAAGAACTTCCTAGAATTTTGGTATTGTAGAGACTTTGTGAGTTTTGCGAGCAATACATCCCTGTCTGGATACGAGCAGGTAGAGGTGGCTCTGGCACAGATGTACCTAGGGGTAAAACCCGAAAACACCGCTTTGAGCTAGACTCGAACGGGAACTGGTGCACGACAACGGGCCTTGCTGCACTCTTGGTTACGACACTCCCGGGGGATATGCTTAGGATAACTCTCACTTTCTTTACAAATCATTATGAAGGGTTTATGAGTATATACTTCCTCAAAGAAAACATATTTATGATTATGGATTATATCCATAGATAGTTCAATTTATGTTAAGTGTTTTATAAGTATGGGATTATGTATTTTGATTCATAAACTGATCTAGTTTATGCCATTGTTTAGAAATGGCGCCTAGTGGAAGAAATGGAAACCGTATCAATGCACGCACTCCATGTAGGGATTGCCCTCCTGCTCAAGATAATTATAGTGGGGCTGGTGATGCAACTGGTGCTGATCAGCTAATCACCGTACTGGGACAACTTACTCAGGTTATGAATAATAACCTTACCCGTATGGAGCACCCTGATCCGCAGCGTGGAGGATCAATTTTAGATCGATTCATGAGACAACAACCACCAACGTTCAATGGGAGTACAAATCCCTTAGTAGCTGAGCAATGGATATTTTCCCTAGAGAAAATATTTCAGGCTTTGGGGAGTAGTGAAAGGGAAAAAGTTACCATGGCAGTTTACCGCCTCACTGGAGATGCTGATCAATGGTGGTCATTGATTCAAAACATGAAGGAAGATGATGAAGTATCAAACATGGAATGGAGGGAGTTCAAAGATCTGTTTTTAGAAAAATACTTTCCTCGCGACCATCGAGCAGATATGGAAATGCAATTTCTGAGTCTGAGACAAAAGGAGGATGAGAATGTCACAAAGTATGAGGCTAACTTTACAAGGTTAGCGAGGTACGCTGGTGATTATATTCGCAACCCAAGAAGTAAGATTGATTGTTTCTTTGATGGGTTAAAACCATTTCTCCGTCGAGCATTAGTCTCACAATCCTTTTCATCGTACGAAGACATTGTCTCATGTGCTATCAAGACCGAAAAGGAATTCTCTAAGTCTTATGACTTTAAAGCAAAGCAAGAGAAGAAGAGACCTGCTGATCAATCTGGGAATGGAAATAAGGGGAAGAAGGGAAAGGTTGAATATCCATCTTGTGGTAAGTGCGGGAAGAAACACCCCGGTGCTTGCCTGAAGGGAATGGGAGTCTGTTACAAGTGTGGTGAAAAAGGCCACCAAGCTCATGATTGCAAGGGGAAGAAGGAAGCTACCAACGTTCAGTGCTACAATTGCAGGGAGATGGGGCATTATGCAAATGCATGTCCTAAGCGTCAGGAGAACTTACCTCAGAAAAGGCCAAGGGATCAAGGCCAGGCTTATGCTATCACTACTGCTGAGGTAGAAGCTCCGAAAGACGTGGTGGCAGGTAATTTAATGGTTTCCTCAAGTTTAGCAAATGCATTATTTGATTCTGGATCATCGCATTGTTTCATATCTTCCCAGTTTGCTAAGAAAATTAGATATTTCCAATTTGATTTAATAAGGGAGTTGTCAGTTAAAACTCCTAAGGGAAGTATCGTTGCAACAAAGTTTTGTGAATCAGTCCCCATTAGAGCACATAAATTTTCTTTATCTGCTGATTTCATCGTCATACCTATGATTGAGTTTGATATAATCCTCGGTATGGACTGGCTTTCGGACTATGATGCGAAGATTTATTGTAAGAAGAAAGAGGTTACGATTCTTGATGATAATGATAAGGAACACCTTATTTTTAGAGCAGAATCGTCACCACCTAATTCTTATTTAGACCCACCCCCAGTAGCTCAACTTAATTCAATTATTGGGGAGGAAGAGAATGAAATAACTGTCGGTGAGGAAAGGAATGTTCAGATAGAGGATGTACCTGTTGTGAAAGAATTTGTAGATGTATTTCCGGAAGATTTACCTGGACATCCTCCAGAACGAGAAGTAGAGTTTTCCATTGATTTAATTCCTGGATCAAGGCCTATATCGAAGACCCCTTATAGAATGGCCACTGTAGAGCTAGTCGAACTAAAGAAACAACTAGAGGAATTGAGTAATAAGGGATTTATTCGCCCTAGTGTTTCTCCATGGGGAGCCCCTGTTCTTTTTGTTAAAAAGAAAGATGGATCTATGAGGTTATGTATCGACTACAGGGAGATCAATGCTATAACGATAAAGAAAAAGTATCCCCTACCTCGTATTGATGATTTATTTGACCAACTGCATGGAGCTCAATACTTTTCAAAGATTGACCTTCGATCTGGATACCATCAGTTGTGTGTGAAGAAGGAAGACATTCCGAAGACAGCATTTCGAACCAGGTACGGGCATTACGAGTTTACTGTAATGCCGTTTGGATTGACTAATGCACCCTCTGTATTCATGGATCTGATGAATAGAGTTTTCAAGGAGTATCTCGATGAATTTGTGGTGGTATTTATTGATGATATCTTGGTATACTCCAAAACCTACAAAGATCATGAAAATCACTTGCGCATTATCTTGAAGACTCTGAGGAGGCATGAATTATATGGAAAGTTTAGCAAGTGTGAATTCTGGCTTCAGGAGATTTCTTTTCTTGGCCATATTGTCTCTAAAGATGGAATCTCTGTTGATCCTTCTAAGACCAAGGCAATCCAAGAATGGCCAGCACCTACGAGTATAACTGAGGTACGTAGTTTTATTGGCTTGGCAGGTTATTATCGACGTTTCGTCCAGAATTTTGCCCGATTGGCTAACCCATTAACGAAGCTCACACGTAAAGGGGTTAAATTTGTTTGGACAAAAGAGTGTGAAGAATGTTTCGAAGAACTGAAGAGAAGATTAGTCAATGCTCCTATATTGACTCTACCATCAGGGAATGATGGGTTCGTTATTTATAGGGATGCATCGAAGAAAGGACTTGGCTGTGTCCTTATGCAGAATGATAGAGTTATTGCCTATGCATCACGACAGTTGAAAATTCATGAACAAAACTATCCTACTCATGATCTTGAGTTAGCAGCTGTGATCTTTGCTTTGAAGATATGGAGGCACTACCTCTATGGTGAAAATGTGAGATTTATACTGATCACAAGAGTTTGAAGTATATTTTCTCACAAAAAGAACTCAACATGAGGCAAAGGAGATGGCTTGAATTACTCAAGGATTATGATTGTACGATACACTACCACCCGGGGAAGGCAAACAAGGTGGCAGATGCTTTGAGCAGAAAAGACCATGGAGTTCTGAACATGATGAGAATTGAAAGGGATCCAATTTTCATGGATCTAGTGAAAATGGACATGGGAATAACCAGGGAAGGTGAAACATCAATGCTTTTTCAAATGGTTGCCAAACCATCTTTACTAGAAAGGATTAAGAGTTCTCAGACCGATGATGATGAATTCCAAAAGAAGATTAAAGCTGTGAATGATGGGAGATTGAGAGACTTTGTGTATGAAGATGGAATTTTGAAATTCGGGAAGAGACCTTGTGTTCCCAATATACCTGATCTAAAAAGGGAATTGCTGGATGATGCTCATAGTTCCAATTTCTCTATACACCCTGGGAGCACCAAAATGTATAGAGATTTGAAGGAAAATTTTTGGTGGGACAACATGAAGAGGGAGATTGCTGATTTTGTGTCAAGGTGTATGGTTTGTCAACAAGTAAAAGCTGGAAGGCAACAGCCTGGAGGAGTCATGCAACCTCTTCCCATACCGGAGTGGAAATGGGACAATATTACGATGGACTTTGTCATGGGGCTACCAAAGACTCCTAGAAGGAACGATGCAATATGGGTTATTGTTGATCGTCTTACCAAGTCAGCACATTTTCTTGCTATAAGAGAAGATCTACCCCTGGAACGTCTAGCAAGACTATACATTAATGAAGTTGTGAGACTTCATGGAGTTCCCCTATCGATTGTTTCTGATCGTGATCCCCGTTTTACTTCAAGATTTTGGAAAAGTCTTCAGAAATCCCTGGATACTGAACTTCATTTGAGCACTGCTTACCACCCTCAGACAGACGGACAATCAGAACGGACTATTCAGACCTTAGAAGACATGTTGAGATCTTGCTCACTTGATTTTCAGGGTATGTGGGATCAATATTTACCTCTGGTAGAATTTTCCTATAACAATAGCTTCCATTCGAGTATACAAATGGCACCATATGAAGCGTTATACGGAAAGAGATGTCGTACACCAACCTGTTGGGATGACGTTGGTGAAAGAAAACTTGTAGGCCCAGAACTGGTGGAGGAAACGGTGGAAAAGGTGAAGGTAATCCAAAATCACATCAAAGCAGCTCAAAGTAGGCAGAAGAGCTATGCCGATAATCGAAGGAAGGATTTGGAATTTCAAGTCGGTGATCATGTTTTCCTGAAGGTATCTCCATGGAAGGGAGTCATACGTTTTGGTAAGAAAGGTAAATTGAGTCCCAGGTACATCGGACCTTTCGAAATTCTAGAACGAATTGGGGCTGTAGCTTACCGATTGGCAATGCCGCCAAGTCTCTCCAAAGTTCACGATGTGTTCCACGTATCTCTGTTGAGGAAATACATGCCTGACCCAACGCATGTACTCACCTATGAGGAATTAGAACTGGAACCCGATCTTTCCTATTGTGAAGAGCCCGTCAGGATTCTTGATACAAGAGAACAAGTACTGAGAAACCGGACGACGCGTCTGGTAAAAGTTTTGTGGAGAATTCATAAGATGGAAGAGGCAACGTGGGAACCCGAGGAACTTATGATGAAGAACCACCCGAGTCTTTTTATGCAGTAATACCCTAGAAATTGCGAGGACGCAATTATTTGAAGGAGGGGAGAATGTAACACCCCAAGCTTCTACGGTACGTTTCCCTTTGAATAATGCGATAGCGTGTGTTGTACGCAACCTCGAGTTCTAACACACACCACAACTAATTAAACTAGCCGTTGTGAATAGTAATACCTAATTTTTGAAATCATATATATTCTATATTTCAAAATGGACTTCATTTTTGGATTCGGAATATCAAAATTAGCCTAGGGTGAAATTTTGGTACATTTCGGATAACTTTCATATTTTGATGAATAGTGAAAATTTCTAAATTTTAATTAAAAACAACTTTTTTAATCAAAATAATTAATAGTGATAAATTATGAATTTGAGTGGTTTTAAAGTATATTTAGAATATATTTTTACCATTCAATTTAATGTTTATCATTGGACATAATTTTACAATTAAACCGAACATAAACAAGTGTCAATCTTTTGATAGTTATTATCTCTTAAAAACACGCTTTTTGTTTTAACAGCGGGAATTAATTTTAAATTAATTTCTGCCACTTCTGTGTTTTGAATTTAGGAAAATGGATTCCATATTTGGAATCAGGATGTCCAAATTATGTAAATAGGTAACTTTTATTTTTAGACATTTTGAATAATTACTGCGGTAAATATTTTATTTACCATGGTTAAAGGGTAAATCCGGTAAATAAGGGTTAAAAAATAATATTATAATAATACAAAATTACCGTAAAACGTGTCTTAACCCTATTGGTTGATACATGGTCGACCATGGGCATCTTTGTGTCAATTTTGGGACCCCATGGATCCACTTGTAAGTGATAATGACACTTTATTTTAATTAAGTTAAAATGAATACAAAAATGACACAAGCATATATCTTTTAGAAGAACAATTTTTACATAGGGTTATACATGTTGGATTTTCGATTATAAATATTCATTAGAAAGATAAAAAGATTTCCTACATAATGATATTTTATTTATAATTTTTAGACAATAAATAAGTTATTTTATTTATGACACAATGATGATGCAGTAATTACTATAATAGTGAAAAATTAAAATAATTGATATTATAAATACCCAAATAAATATAATATGAAACTTTTAATGAATTAAACTAATTTTCTAGGCTAATATGATATATTAGGATTGATTTAATGGACTTTGTTCGAAGTAATAAATCTGTTATGAGTTTCACAAAAATCAACTATTGAATAGTGTCAAAATTGACATAAAAGAGTTCTTAAAACAAATATTATATTATTAATTGATATTAAATTCCTAAAAATCTAAGGTTCGGCCAAGAGACTTATATTATGATAGGTTAATCATTAATGGACCACTTGGGGGTCGCTTGGATGTATATAGTAAGTTTATTAACCATATTATATAAAAATACAAAGAGACATTGTAAAAGTGAAACTAATTAACTTAGAGTTAATACTTAAAGATAAGGTTAATATAAGTACCCAAACCTGTCTAAATTCTATTGGATGAGTTGTTTTCGACCTATCCCCACCTCATCCTTTGAATAGTCAACTTTGGAGCCTTTTTAAACCGAATTTGAATTTATTATAAATTAATATTTCTAACTTTTCCAAAGGTGCCCCTCACCCCTCTTATAAAAGGGCACTCCTCCTTCTCATTTCTTCACACCTTCAAAGCCTTTTGGTTCGGCCAAACTCTGCCCAAATACTCTCCCAACATCCCTCAATACAACCTAGAGGCCTTAGTTGGATCAGAAAGCCAACCTAAGGAGCCCTTTTGATCAAATCAAAAGGAAGAACCCGAAGAAGAGGTAATGATTTCACCACCCTTTTCTAAGTTCATTTCTTCTTCCACTTCTTCTTCCTTTGTTCTTACCATTCTGAAATAATAAATCCAGTATCTCACATATACTGTGATGTTATTACAAATATGGTACAATCATATTCAGTATTCTATCCACCCTTTGAATAACATGTCACCATACGTGCGTACGTACGGCTTACCGTCTCCACGTCGTGGTGTAATTGTTATTCAATATAATATTATTTGGATGGGTATAATAATGATGTGTAACTCATGTAAATAATAAATATAACATGTTAATGATTCTGTATATATGATATACCATCCATTTATATATTATTTTAATATCAAAAGAATGATATTGTCGCTCGTGCGTACGTACGGACTACCGTCTCCACGAACGCGATGAGATTCATTCTCCATCGTATCCATTCAAGTATAATTATCATTTGATGATTTAAAAATGATGTTTAAGGACTGTATATCATTCTGGATATGAATAAGATACAACAACCATGGCTTATGTAACAAAACATATAAAAGAAAATGTGTAAGTTAACTCCCGAAACGACGATAATTCTAAGATATTATTAACAAATCAATGTTAAAAGATCATATATGATATCATATTAATATATATGATTCTTGTATAATTTAATAACAACTATTTCACCATTATACAGGAGGTTAACCTACCCCAACCAAGGAAAAGTACAAGGTAAGGGTTATTTCACAATCTCTTCATTATCCGAGGTTGTTTATATGTAATAATCTACTGAGATCTCTTTATCATCCACATCCATGTTTCTTAAAAATGTATTTCAAAACATTTTTACTATTTACAAGAATATGGGTTAAAGTCATTTATACCTTTTTTTGACTTTTTATAAGAGGTTTATAAAGGAATCTTTCCGTCGTTTTCAAAACAAGGTCCTTTTTAACCTTTTCGACAGAATTGAGGTAAGAATGTTTTTTTTAACTTATACGGCGGGTGCGGTTATTTTACGCCGTTATAAAATCTTCAAAGCTTTCCTTACAAGCTTATAAGAATATTTTCAAAGAAAATGTTTTATTTTATATGGATCTTAAATGATTTCAAAATAAAAGGAGATATTTCTTTAAAAAGAATTTTGATTTCATCTATGTCAACATCCTTTGATGGATTTTAAGATTATTTGAAGTTGATTTATTATGATACAAAACTTCTATATTGTATTGAAGGTTTTGTGATATGTTTGACTGTGGATGTGCTATTTTTATACCATTCATAGTTTATTGTGAAAGTATTGACATTTCGTATGCTAGTTTTAATACGAATGTTTATGTTATGTTTAAACCTTTTCATATGGGAATGCATTGGACTTAATAAGTGACGGGTGGAGCCCGCTATAGCTCCTCGATGCATCGGTAGGTCTCATGAGACAAACTAGTGTCTTGGCACAAGGCCTTGACAAAATCTTATTTGTAGTCTTGGCACGAGGCCTTGGCTATGTGGTTATGATAGTCTGGCATTATGCATTCCAACATTATGAAAGTGGTTATTGATATTGCATGTGATTATTCGATTAGTGGAATATCCATGTGAATAAGTAAATGGAATTATTTCATTTTATTTATGCCATACCATGTTGAAAGTTCATGTTTAAAAGGCTTTTGTTTTAGTTATACATTGCCTTAAATGTTTATTCTTATTGATGAAAGTTTCCGCTATATTGTTATCCTTACTGGGCATTTGAGCTCACCCCTTTTCTATGTTTTATTTTTCCCAGGAAGTGAAGATGTAAGTTATGAATGACCTGAAGGGATATTATGAGGGGATTGTAGTGTGGACTGTGGAAACATTATGTTGTTGTAGTAGTTTTTGATTTTATGATGTAATGTAAAACTTATGAATATATCTAGTGTTTCCAAGGCTACTAAACCAATCGGTCTTTCGAGATTTGATCTTTCTTGTGATCATGCCAATGTTATGTAATAATGCACCGACTCTAGGAAACTAGGGTCGGGGCGTTACATGAACTATCAGTAGGTCATCTACGTCAGTATCATGTTGAATGATAAGTCCTTTTTCTGTCGATGTCATGTCCAACAGTGAGTCTTCTCCAATGGGGTCAGCTTCACATACTTAGAATATATGCATGTTTGATCTATATATCCGTAATATTTATGTATGTTGTTGAGTCATCTTCCTGTCAGTGTCAGTGAATCATACATATAAAATTTTTGATGTTATGTTTGTCTTGTAATTGAAAAAATTTACAAACTGGTAATCCTAAAAATTACACATAGATAATCAATTAAAAGCTTGTTTAGACATAAACACACAAAAATAGTTATATAAATGAAATTATATAACATTCAAGATAATTTTTTGTTATAATATAATATATAACACAAAATAATATATATGTTAATATATGAAAATATTTGTCATGATTAAAACCATTATAGTTAGAGGTAGTGGCCAACAACATCTATGAGACAACAATATCCCCTTTTTAATAATAAATAATCGTGTAATTATTGAATTTCATGAAGGTTATTAAATGTTAATAATGCTTAATATAATTTCTCTACCTTTTGGGATTTGAAAAAAGTGATAGGAGAAAAGAATAGAAAAAACAATAAAGTAGAAATAATGAAATAACATTCATAAACTAATTACACTGAAAAAGCAGACATACAATGACTCATCCCTATCAAATTAAAATCAGTCCACAATAGAGGATATGATAAAGTGGTAGGATCAATTGGATTATTCCCCTTATCATAAGTATCAGTAGAAGGTTTATTAGGAGGGTTAGGCTGAGGAGCAGGAGGGTCTGAACTGATTTCTGAGAGGAGGCTGAGGCACTCCTTTAGGAACTATAGAACAATGGTATGTTTGTTATGAGAAAGAACTGAATATTGAACAGTTTTTGTGATGACCGGTCTAATGTGAGATAAGGAATGAGAAAATGATATTTGAGGTTGAGCATGCATAGAACCGGTAGGTCCAAGTGTTGTAGCACGAGGAACCATAATTTTTTCACTTTGGACATGAAGATAAGATTTCAACATCTTGATGAATTCTTCAATGATCTCTTCACCATATTTCACATCTTTTTCAAAATATCCTTTATTTTCTATAAAAATATCCAACAAAGGAGTAAATTATTTTTGTTTTTGAATTTGTTCCTTAAAGGACTTTTTCACTGGAGGAAGAGTAAGAGTTGTGTCCAAATACATAAATAGATTGTTCATTTGGTTCTTCGCGATGATTTTGGAGAAAAACTCATTAATCCTCTTGGTCAACTCTTCCTATGTATATGAAGCAATCCTTGTATAATACTTCACATGATCATGTAATTTATCTGAAGTATCCTAAACATGGTCTATACTAGAAGTCAAAACTTATAGCTCCCCTTTCAACACTGAACTAACAATAGAACGATCTGAAGATTGTTCGGACATAACAGGTGGAGACAAATTTGAAGCTAGAGTAGAGGAGGTGAGATTCTGAACTTCTTTTCTCCTCTTGGAAAATTCAATATCGTTAATATGAGAAACACGGTTCTCAAGAACATTCAGGACAATCTCCATTGTACTCCTATACTCTGTGGTCAAGGAATTTAGCCCACTTTTCAACTTCTTCATATCATTTTGATCTTGGTATTTATTGTCACAATTGTCTCGACAGTTGTAATTAGATTTGGATGAATCTATTTTATCACCATCTTTGAAACACAAGTATAATTAGCTTGATACAGACTGTTTAAAGAAATAGAGGAACTATAATCTCTAGGGTGCTTTAAACCATCAACCACTAATCTGATTACATTCAAATTCTCAATCAGCTTAGTGTTCTATCTCCTAGCTACATCAATCTCATTCCTCATTTGAGATTGCATTGAGTGTCTTATGGAGGAACATATCTCTTCCTTGAATTGTTCAAAATAGGCTTTAGTGACAATGTCACTAGAAGTGGTCTCATCCATTAGATCCTATGAATCATGGACAAAAATTTCATCATTAGAATCTTCACAATCCAATCCCAATGCTATATAACTAGGATTACTTATCCATTCAGCAAGAATATCCTAATCCAAAGTAGAAATAGTGTCAAGACATACACTTCCTATTTGATTCTCTTCATTTTCTTGAGCAACTGGTTCTTGAGGCTCCACCTAGTGCCAACTCTTTTTTTATATTTTCCCCCTCAGTCAAGGTTTCCTCGATAGGATTCTTTTCATTAAGTATATTTATTTTCCTAGTATAAACAACTTGAGAAATAGGTTCATCTGGGGAAACATTTTCTTTATGAACAACACCCTCAACAGAGACACCAGTATTAGATTTAGGAACTTCTATACTCACACTATCTGTATTTTCATTATGGTGACCATAGTCACTATCACTTTCACTTTTATGACATTCTTCATTATTACCATATTCATTTTTCTCATCTTCAACTTGCTCATATTTTTATTCTCTTCCCAATTTTGAACCATTTTCACTATTAACAACTTTTTCTTCTTCATATTCTTCTTCAATTTATTCCTCATTTTATTCTTAATTGGATTCAATGACATACTATACACTACCTTCAACTTCTATTTCTTCACTACTCGATGATTTGTGAATAGGTTCACGAGAGGGTAGATCATTAGGTGGAATTGTAGGTACAATAGAGACTGATTTTGATGGTCCAGTATTGTCTAGGTTACTTCAATCATCAAATTGTGATCCCACATCTCTAATAGGGGTAGTAGGCTCCTATTCCTTATCTGAAGAATATGTTACTTGTTCATCTAGATCTAGAACCATATCCACTAGATCCCTTGGTCTAACTAGATGGCCTAGGGGATTGAACTTCTGATACAATATGTCTTCATCACCAACACATTATTTCTTCCAAGGGTTCCAATTTATTTTCATTCTTTTACAGATGTCAGAGCTTAAGAAAATTCAACTACATTCATTAACTACCACATCCGCAACATCATTTACATAACCTTTCTCCTTCACTATAGATGAAATCATTCTTGAATATAAGAGAGAATTTGACTTAGATATAGGGTTTTTAATCTCATTTATGTGAAAAATTAGATATCTAAAGAAATTATATTTATCACATTTCTGAAGAAAATAAACCAAGTATAGATGTTGATACTTAAGAGAAACAATGTCCCCTTTCTTGGGACAAATCATATGCTGAATAAACTTGAAAATAATTTTTTCATTCACCATTGAATTCTGAGGAGGTGGGTATCTTGTGATCTTCAATTTTAGTTATCTCTTTTAGATCAGCATAAGAATTCACTTTTAGGAGGATAAGTACCTTGGTAACAATCAAACATTCATGTAGGAGGTACCTTAAGACATTCTATCCAATTCCTTGAAGATAATAAGATTCTATTATATTTCACAATCGACATAAGCCATGAAACATCACTTACTTCCAAAAAAATTTCCATATTCATATAAAAATCATAAACCAACTTTGGAAAAAAGACTCTATCATTATTTGTGAACTATTCAAGCCTTCCTTGATATTTTATCACTTTTATCAACAAATATTTTCTCTCTAAGATCCATTCCACAAATACTTCCTTATTTCATGATACAAAATGGTTTACCAGACTAGGATTCATAGGACCTAATGATTTTCATGATTCCCCTCTTTTTTTCATTGAAGCATGAGACTCACCCTCTTCTAGAGCTCCCATTACTTGTTCTATTCCAATCAGTTTATCCTAGAGGTCAAAAGGTGAATGGTAAGAAGTCGAGAAAGATAATGGATCTAGGGAGAGAGTAGTGGTGATGATAGTAGAGTGGATCAATTAAAATTTATATCATTTAGGGATTTTAGGATTTTATAATCATAGAATTGAGAACTTGGTTGATAGGAATTTATGAAATAGTGTCATTTTGAAAAAAAACAAAAATCATATAAAAGTGACGAGTCATCAGTCCCATAATGATATATTTTGTAAAAAACTATCATTGTCATCAAGATAATGGTGTTGGCATGATAACAGTGTTGGCATGAAAACATTGTCAGCAAGGAAATGGTGTTGCCAAGACAACGGTGTTAGTATGAAAATGGTGTCAGCATGACAACATTTTCCACATGAAAATATCACAAAAAAAATTAATGGAAAGGCAAACACATGGTCTTGCTAGTTGATAATTCCTAACTCATGTCTGATGTAATATATTCTTTTAGAGTTCAATGGCTTAGTAAATATATTAGCAAGATGTTATTTAGGGATAATTAATTGTAAACTAATATCACCCTTCTGATAATTATCTCTCAAAAAGTGATGGATTACATCATTATGTTTATTCTAAAATGAGAAACTGGGTTCTTAGAAATGTTAATAGCACTTGTGTTGTCACATTTTATAGGTACATGTATAAATTGATATCCATAGTCTATAAGAGTGTGTTTTTCCCCAAAATTTGTTCACAATATCTCCCAACAAATATCTATTCTTCTTTGGAAATATATAATTAAATAGAATTTTATTTCTTATTACACCTTGAAACTAAAGATTTTTCCAAAAAGTAGAATTCCCCATAGGTAATCTTTCTATGTAGCTTATATCCACCAAAATCTGCGTCAGAATAACTCACTATATCGACTAATTGTCCTTTGGGGTAAAACAAGCCTAAATTCGATAGTATATTTGAGGTATTTGAAAATTATTTTAATAGACTTCAAGTGAGATTCATTGGGATTAGTTTGAAAATGGGCACACAAACAAACAATAAACCTTATATCTCACATACTAGTAGTCAAATAGAGAAAGCTTCCAGTCATTCCTCTATATGTGGTCTGATCAACAAATTAACCATCTTCATCAAGATCCAACTTATAATTAGTACTCATGGGAGTGTCACTACTTTTAATGATATCCAATCCAAATATTTTTAAATGACCTTTTGTATACTTACATTGATTTAAAGTGATAAATTCATCATTTTGAAAAATTTGAAATCCAAGAAAGAATTTGAGTTCACCCATTAAACTCATTTTAAATTCATTTTTCATTATTTTAGAAAATTCAATACAAAAAAAATTTCTTGATGATCCAAAAATAATATCATCAACATAGATTAGGACTAATAAAATATTTTTAGACCTTCAATTTATAAAAATAATAGGATTAGAAAATCCCATTGTAAAACCATTTGAAATAAAAAATTATTTAATCTATCATAAAAAGATCTTGGAGCTAGTTTTGAACCATATTATGATTTTTTTCAATTTTAAAATAGGATTTTGAAAATGAGGGTTTTTAAAACTAGGGGGTTGTTAAAAAATCTACCTCAAATATATATCCATTTAGGAATGCACTTTTAACATCCATTTAATATAGTTTGAAATTAAGATGGGCAGTATAAGAAAGCAGGATTTTGATGGATTAATGTCTTGAAACATGTGAAAAAGTTTCTTTATAGTTAATGCATTCCTCTTTCTTATAACCTTGTGAAACTAATATAGATTTTTTCTTAAAACATTACAAGATTTATCTCCATTATTTCTAATCACCCACTTAGTTCGGATGGTCAAGGTGTCTTTGGGTATATCCACAAGTTTCCAAACTTTATTTATTTCAAATTGATTATGTTCTTATTTCATAGACATCACCCAAAATTAATCTTTAATTTCATCATTGATTCTCTTAGGTTCAAGCTGTGACAAGAAAGCTTGATGTTCAACTTGATTTCTAAGATAAGCTCTAGTTTTTGTTCATTTATCTAAGTCCCCAACAACAGCATCTAGAGGATGGATTTTGAGAGTTCTAGTTGGTCTAGAAAAGGTAGGGATAGTTATTTCATGTTCATCTATAGGTTTGGGTTCATCATTTTCATATTCTGATGATTTTCCAGAATTTTTTTATTTCACAAATTACTTGAAATAAGGATTATATGGTTTTTCATTTATGTCTAGATTTGATATAAAATCTTCAAGGTTTTCTAGAGAGGTCTTAGGTTCAGATGGATCTATTTCATGAAATTTTATATTCATAGATACTTTGACACACTTGGTTGTTTTATTAAATAATCTATATGCTTTACTAGAGGTTGAGTAACCCTGGAAGATTCCTTTATCACTCTTGGATGAGAATTTATCAAGATTATCCTTTTTATTAAGAATATATACTTTGCATCCAAATCATTGAAATAAATAACTTTTTGTTTTCTATTCTTCTATAACTTATAAGGAGTCTTTATGAGGATAGGTCTAATTAAGACTTTATTAATTAGTTTACAAGCTGAATTTATAGCCTCATCCCATATATAAACAGGTAAATCATATTAATTAAGAATTTCTCCAGATATTTCTTTCAAGGAATTATTTATTATTTCTACAACTCAATTTTGTTGAGGTGTCCTAGGGGAAGAGATGCTATGATTATAGCCATTGTGTGAGAAAAAATATTCAAAGTCTTGACTTTCAAACTCACGACCATCATCACTTAATACAGATTAATTCTATGTCCACTAAGATTTTCTATAGTTTTAGCATACTTGGTGAAGTAAGTACATGGTTCACTTTTGTGAGATAAGAAATAAGTCCAAGTATACCTAGAATAGTCATCCCCAAGAACAAAGACATAGTGCTTCCCATTAAAAAAAGAAACTCAAGATGATCTAGACAAATCCATATGAACTATCTCTAATGGTTTAGAACCTGAAACTTCATTCTTTGATTTGAAATATGTCTTTTGTTGTTTTCCCTTCTGACAAAGATTACATACTTTGTCATTTGGAAACTCATGTTTTGGTAGATCGTTGACTAATAATTTTCTAGTAAGCTTTATAAGATAGTGTACATTATAGTTCCATAATCTCTTATGCCAAATCCAAGACTCTTTTGGAAAGACACTTAAATAAGAAACATTTTGAGAAGATAAAGAATCTGCATTAATAGAATATGAATTTTTTTTCTAAAATAGAAAATACCAATACATATTTTGATTTAAAAACATTTCAAGCAACATTTTCAAACTTAACATGAAATCCAACATCACAAAATTGTTAAATACAAAGAATATTATACTTTAATCCATCAACAAAAATAAATTTAGAAATTAAAATTTAGTTAGTGTTACCAACCTAGCCTAAGATGATGGTTTTCCTTTACCATTGTCCCCCAATGTGACATATCCACTATAAATTTTGATGAGACTGTTGAAGTATGAGTAATTTCCTATCATGTTTCTTGAACATACACTATCCAAGAACCATTTAATCTTATAAGATCACTTTAGATAGATTTCATACAAAATAATCAAAGAAAAACAGATTTTAGTACCTAGACTTGTTTTGGTCCAGTGACATTAGTAATCAATGATTTAGGTACCCACATTTGCCTTATGGGTTTCTAATATTCATTATGCAACAAACTTGAAAAATAAACTCTATTTGGTCGTGAAAAACTAGAGGCATTGAATGTTTTTTCAGAACTAGTACTAGTAATAGAGCTTTGATTACTAGGTAAAAGAACATATTTTCCAGATTTAGTTATAAAATGTGTTTATATAAGTTTCTATGTCCAGGTTGAAATCCAATACCAGAAATGTACTTAGGAGGAATCTATTTACCAAGAATTTGAGTAAGAGTGTCTTTCCCATTGGCAATATTTTCTAAATATTTATTCAATTGCTCATTATATATTTTAAATTAATTGTTTTCTTTAAGTAGTTGAGCATTTTTTTATTTTTCAATAATAAGTTCAGATTTAACTGTTACATTAAGAGTATGATGTTACATTAAAGATTTATACTTATCATTTAGTTCAATACATGTCTCTTACAAAATGTTACAATATTCAAATAGTTCATCATTTTTTATTTTCTCAGATTCACTTTTATTTTCAGAGAAATACGAATTATATGCAGGTAAATATAAGTTTTCCTCGGATGTGTTTGTCAAATAAAACATATTTTCCATGTCTTCATTCTCATCGTGAGATGATGCTGATTCACTGGATCTATCCTCAAAAATGATCCAAGTGGATTTCATAGATTTCTTATAATTCCTATCTTTATTTTCATACCTTTTTTTGGTATTTTAATATTGTACAGTCAGATTTGACATGTACTCCCTTCATGAATTCATAGAAGACAATATCTTCTGATTTATCATTTCTGTTCCAGCCCATTTACCACGTTTCCTTGTTATCATGCCTTCCTTTATAATTGGGGTTCCTTAAAAATTTATCTTTTTATAAAATTTTATAAATCTCTAGGAAATCTAAGCGATCTCCCCATCACTATAAGATGTTAATTAATCAACAATGGAACTTTCAACAGAGGAATGCACCTTCTCCTTTTCCTTATTCTTAAAAGCATTAGTCTTAAATGCGACAAATTTTCTTTTAGGTTCATCCTCCTCTTCCTTTTTGACTTCAAACTCTTCTTCTTACATCATCATCTTCCAATGATTACATTGATAGGTAATTTTCTAAAGTCACATGATTCTCTATTTAAGACAATGGTTCCTCTCAATCTATCATGTAAGAATCTATGAATCCTCATTATTTGTTATTTTTCTATAACTTCTCTTCCCAAAGAGATCATTGTGTTCACTATTTTATTGAACCCGAGATACATACTAAAATTGGCTCATCATACTCCATTATAATGTTATCATATTTAATATTAAATGTGTAATGTCTCATTTATTTCACATTGGTGGTTCCCTAATGTGAAATAGAGAGAGTGTCACTAATTTCATGGGAAGTTTTACATGTAGAAATTATATTGAATTCTTCATCTCCTATGGCGCATTATAGGAAATTGGTTTCATTATATTTATTGTTATATGCAGTCTTATTTGGGTCATCCCAAGTAGTTTTTGCAGTATTAGGAATCTTATACTCATTGGTAATTGAAGACCAAATTTCAAAACCCATACTTTCTGAATGCATATTCATTTTAATTTTCCTTTTGGAATAAATAGTTCAATTGAATAATAGAGGTTTGATGGTAGCAACACCTTCTAGTATATTTTCCATAATAAAGGAAAAGTTTTATAGAGATAGAAACTTATAACTAACTGAAATTTACAGATCATTAAAGTAAAACTAAATCATAGTTAAAAGAATTTTTTTTAAAATAGAGCCTTAAAAGGAATAAATTCTTCTGATTCCAAATGTTGGACGGAGTAGATTACTCAAGAGATGGGTGAATTTAGTATCTATAAAAATTTCTATTAAAAATTGAATCTTTTAGAATTCCCCAATTTAAAATATATTCTAGGTCTGTTTGTAGTGAATTTATAAGAGTCCTAAATTTTCAGTTAATTTCTCAAAAGATCGATTAGTTCTAAGCTATATTAGTCTAAATATTAATAAAACTTTTGAAACCAACCTACTTGATCAAAATAGTTATAAAATATTTTTAAACAAAATATAAATGTTTAATTTATATTTATGAAATTTTGATAAAATAGAGTACAACTTTAGATTATAACACAATAGAAGTCAGTAAGAGGTTTAATCTCATGATGAGACTTAGTCCTCCCCACTTTCTGATCACCTTCCACCAAGAAGTGTAAATCAATAATTAGTTTGATCCACACCCTAGATCAATGTTCACAATAGCACAAAAGGATTTCCAAGTCTCACTACACCTCTACCATAGTAATTCATTGAAAAAACAACAAACTAATCACACTTGACTTCTTGAACTATTCTACATAGGATACAAAGAGTAAAATAGAGAGTGAGTTTTAGGATGTAAAGTATCCTCTATTTATGCAGATTAGTCAGTGTGTGTAACATAAAGATACAGACACTACTAAAAAATGTTAACAAAAGAACACAATAGAGTTAAAGGTGTAGAATAAGGTTTAAAAGTCTATGTGTGTTATGAAGTGATGATTTGGACTCGATTGATGTAGTGGAAATGGAATTTGAGTCCTCTTCTGGATGTTGGATCCAAAATAGAGTATCATAGTTTCTGTGGTGTGGTTTCAAGGAGGTTGAAATGTCCCACTCCTTTTTTGAAATATGTATAGTGTAGCTCATCAGATTTTTCTGGTCTTGTTTATGTCCCCACATGTTCTTGCTTTTATTTCATTGGATTTTGAAGAAATATCCAGAGTTGAAAAAGTTTTTAGTTCTTCTGTTCCTTATAATTTTCTATGTATCTTGAATGATCCATCTTGTAATTTTTTTATACTTTGAGGTCCACCATATATGATGATCTCCCACATTCATATATCTCATACCATTTATTTAATGTTTTATAGACAATATTAATTAATGTTAGAAACCATAATTTGTAAAAATATGACCATTAGAAATAAATTTTAATTAATAAATTAAAGGACTATCAGTGAGTCATAAGTATTGGTGTATCATTGGCATCAGTTTTCCATCATCGGTATGTCATCATCAGTGAATCAGTGTATCATTGAGTTTATTCCATCGATATTAGTGACTTTGTGTGTCAGCGTCTCCATTCATTGGTGAGACAGATGAACTAAAAATGATTCATATCAACGGTGAGTTCTTCCTTCTATCGGTGAGACAGTTTATCCAATAGTTACTCATTTTGAACTATTTGTGTGTTTCCCATTGGTGAATCATTCATCATTGTTTCTTCCATCAGCCAGTCATTCGTCAGTGTTTCACTTGAACTATCATTAGGTCGTTTGCGTTGGTAGCAGGTTTAACGGTGAGTCTTTTGTCTATAGGTGTCGTTTCCAACAACGAGTCTTTTCCAATAGTGTCAGCTTCATAGACATATAAAATATTTCTGTTTGATCAGTCTATCAATAAGACATATGTCGCATGTTGAGTCATCTGACTGTCGGTGTCAGTGACTCATACTTAGAAAAATTTAAATGTTCTTTCTATCTTGTAATTCAACAAATTTATAAACAGTTAATCCACATAATTACACATATATAATCAATTAAAATCTTTTTTAAACTTAAGAACACATAAATAGTTATACGAATGAAATGATTAGATATTTAAGATAATGTTTTTTTATATTGTAGGATCTAATACAAAATATGATATATGATAATATATGACATGATTTTTGATCATAAAAACCATTATAATTAGATATAGTGGAAAACAAAATCTATGGGCCGTTAACCCCCACACCTAGATCCCCTTCCCCCATCCCAACCACCACCCACCCCTACCCCACCTCTAACTAGACCCCACCACAAACACCCATACCCCCTTCACCCATCCCAACCCCCAAAGAAACCCCCACCACACCCCCTATAGTAACCACCATAACCCTTGCCACCCCCAACCCCAACAACATCCCCTTCCCCTTCCCACCCCCACCCCTAGCAGTAGTATCCCCACACCTTTTATTGAGGGTGAAGTTTCTCCATCGGATGTGGAGGAGTGGGTTGATTGTATATAGTGAAATCTACCATTTCTTATGCACTTTTTTTACATAATTTTCCACTTATTTTAGTTATGATCATATAGTGTCTTTATTGGGATTGTAAGTGGATATATTTAAAATTCGTAGGAGTGCTAATAATTTATTGGGTGAATAGTTGGAGAGTAGTAAGAAGTGTATTTAATTTTCTCTAGTGATAGGATAATTTAGAACATTTTGAGACTTTTCTACTCTTGGCATGGGAATATTTTCCTTTTGTCAAAAATAATCAAGTATGTGACTAATCTAACTCATGTGGTTTTATTTCATGATATATAGCCATTGGAAGAGTAATATATTATAGAATAACATATTAGTATAGTGAACAATGTAACAAGGATCTTACTAAATCCATGTAATCCAACCAAATTGATTCACTAAAATTAGAACATAATGTTATAGACCTAAACTAAACCAACAAGATTTGTCTTAATACAAATTAAATGGAACTAAACTAACTCTACTAGAATAGAGAAAACCCAACTTAATCTGAGCCAATGGAAATAAAAATGGAATGAAGTTACCTAAACTAAATCATTAAGCATGCCCAGAAATTCTGAAAACCAAGAATTATCCCTCTAGATTACACGATCCGTAGAATCCAAAAACCAAACAAGTAAAATGTATTTCACAATAAAAAAATCCAATTTTTATTAATTAACATAATAAAAAGAACATTAAAATTTCTTCCTTAAAAAATATATAAAAGTTTTAATACTATGCTTTCTCCCCAACACATATTCCCACACCCCCACTTCCCCCTACACCCCACCCCACCCCATCCCACTTCTCCTACCCCTACCCCCACTTCCCCCTGAACCCTCCTTAACCCTCCATTCATTATTTTCTATCATGTTTTTCTTATTAAATATGTTTCCATCACCTGATCAGATCTAAATAAAATCATCTCTTTGGTTGTGATCCATAAGTTGAGAGAACTCTCCTAGATAGGGTTATAAATTTAAGAGTCATTTAGAATTTAGATTGAGTTTGTTACTATTTTATTAAAAATTATTAATCCTCATACATTTCTTCTTGATTTTTACTAAATAGTGATAATATGGAATATAACCTAGCTCAATTAAATTGACTAATTAGTGATTTTTGTGCACAAAATTTTAACTATTAGAATAACCGACTAGTGTCACTAAATAATCAAGTAAAATTTGAGTTAAATCCTGATTAATTAAAATGGTTTCTATTTTTCATTGTTCTGGTAGGTGATGAACCCAACATGAACTTCAAGGAATTTGAAACTATATGCATTGCCTTTAAAAATGATAGAAATTTCATAAGTTCAGATAAAATTTAAGAAATTACCATTCCCTTTAGAGTCATCAACAAAAAAATTAATGTAAAAAATATAAAATGGATATGACACAAGATGGTATGAGACCTAGATAGAAATTATTTCAAATTTATTCTATGATTCAAGGAGCACATATTAAAAAAATCAGATTTATTGCATAATGAAAGCTTATAGAGAAGATATTTATGTGTATAGGGACTGAATCTAGAAATTTACTTCTAGTCATCCACATCAAAACAACATATATGATCATAATTTCATAAACTTATTATATTGATGCCTTATGAATAGTGATTATATCTTTTTAGATTCTTCATCAGGTGGGCCTCCCACAAAAAATTATTTTACAGGGTCTAAGGATTGGATAGAGAAGGACTCTTAGAAATATCAATGTTTTCATACAGGGGACACTATTTATAGATTTCATTAGGTAAAATGTTTTAAATCACATTTATGTGAGTCTATAATTAATGAAGCAACCTCTCCTATGAGATTATTAGTGATGTGAAAAGTGAAAGAAGCATGAACTACACCCCCATTGATCTCTCAATTGTGTATTTTATTAAGAGTTTTTATATACTTTTTCCCTTAAATGTATAACACTGAAAGATGTAAAACTATAAAATGAAGATAATTCCAACCAATGAAAAACCATGGATTTAAATAGTATTCAATAGTTTGATATGGATAACGAAGGAAATACCAATCCAAGTCACATTTATAATAGATTTTATAATAGATTTATCATCCCCCACACTTCCAGTAGTTATGTAGAAACTCTCAAACATTAACATGTTACAAAAATTAAGGAAAAATTCAAAATCCATCTATGAAGGACCTGTATAGATAGAATGAGTACCGAGGTAATAAAAAATCTACTTTTATAACCCATGGTTCTAAGCTTAACGTGTTTTAAAAACACTAGGGAAAAATTCTTATTATTTTTAATACATTGATAAATCATGGTTTGGGTACACAATTATCTTAAATAATTCTTAACCTAAAGTGTTATTTATATAAGAATTTGTAGGGAGGTATACGGTAGTATAGATTAACCTCTAGAAGAATAACCAGAGAATAGACACTCATTGGTAAATGAATAAAACACTATGGCGAAACCAAAATTTTATGCATCCATCACATCATGGTTTCAAAACATACATATTATATGAGACTCATCACAATATTATAAAATTTTATTTATATGGGAAAATGATTTTCTCTAAAAAAAAATTGATAACTCAACATTAAATTTAGTAAATCCTCCAAACATTACTTATAATAAATATCTACATCAATATCGTGATATGTCATATATCCATCACTCTGTAACATAGGTTTACATTAACCAAAGTAATAATAATCAATGAATATAATATAATTATGAAATTATCTTTTATAACTCACCAAATAACATTCTTCCATCTTAAAATTATATCATCATAACTTATTATTTCTAGAATTTGTATATTTGAACTATATAAGACAATCAGACCCAATAAAAATCCAAAAAAAATCAATGAAATCATACCAGATGAAATAAGTGAAAACAAATAATCCCTATCCAAGACAAATGTGGAAATTAAGAAGACATGAAATCATATAAAATAAATCTTACCTAATGAAAATTGAATAGGTAGTGGATTTGAAATGAAAGAAACCCTTCTTTGTGGAAGAAATTAGAGTGCGTGTGAGGAATTAAGACTGTCCAGGTTCATATGTATGTGTCTATGTATTTAATAAAATCAAATTTAACTGAAACCCAAACCATATATATCGAATAGATATTTGTGGAAATAGAAAAAAACCCTAACAAACCCTACTACTGGCCACTCAAACGTTGTGAGTCATTGACCACACACATGTGAGACGTAGAGGGGCACCTGGAATATGTGAAGACTAGAAATACATTATATAGTGGTGAGCTTAGGAGGAGGGTGGCCCAAAGGTGGATGCCGAAGTAAAGCCGTGTCAAAGCCGCTCCAGAATAAGACGATCACGTGGAGGTCAGGTGGTCCCTTCATCAGAGGAGGATCATCCCGAGGTTGGGTGGCTGTGTCATTGGAGGAGGATAGTGGGTGGTTCAATAGAAGCATCAGGTGAGGAGGTTCACCAAATCACAGGGAGGAATGATCGTGACAGGAAAAAGAAGTGGTGAAATCGAGATATGGGTGAGATTTGGGGTGTAACACCACATTTATTTTATGAACCATGGGGATATCTTAGGCTGTTACCATATTTTTTATAAACCATGGCTGTATAAATGTTTCTATAACCCAAAATTCTTGTAGTGATTCGTATGTATGACTTACCATATTCTTGATTGTAACAAAGTTCATTTTTAAAATCCATATTTAATGGATGGATTTATATGTATAATAAATTTATAAAAATGATAACTGTGTCATGGATATTATTCTAAATATTATTTAATAATGATCACTTTTGAATATAGACATCATAACAAGGTCATTTTGGACTCATGTACCAAATATCAATAAAACAACTTTTGTTAACCTGAATAATTATACAACTGATATAACAAGGTATTAAGTGATATAAAAAGAATAATAAACTTGAGAATGGTTCTCAATATATAAAATAATTAACCTAGGTTTATTATTCATGAATATAGAGATTGTACAAGATGAGTTGGACTCAAGGTAAGAGACTTCTTCTCAATATCCTTTCATTGAGGCATATTTTGATGTTATACACCAAAATTATATTATGAGGTATATATAAATCCACTTTGACTTATCTTTTCATTAATTTATTTATTTTCTTGTAATGTTTTTTAAATGTAATTATTTTATGGGGATTTTGATTTAAATGTTAAAAGTGGTATTGGTCACTTTGAATGCTTAAATATTTAAGTTAAAAAAAATATTCTTCTCCATATCAATATTTTTAATATAATTTATATTAATATAAAATGACTAGAAATGAAATTTTATTTCTATTTTAATTTCATTAAAATGTTTTAAAAAGGAATATCTTTTCATTTTATTATAGAAAATTTCATCAAATAACAAAAGGAATTTCATATTCTTAATGTACATGATGTCAAATACTTTCCCACCACCGTGACTATTATTTAATTTCTAGATTCTTTTAAAAGCTTACATATTTTACTAATTGAAAAATCCAATTCCCCTATTTGGGAATTTTTTTATTAAAAGTGGTTTTTTGAATGAGTATTTTTATATGAAAGTTTTTTTCATATGGGATTGAAAGGGTTTTTAAAAGGGTTTTATGATAAAGGTTTTTTATTAATTACATGGTACATGAGAATTATAGGAAGTAGGTGAGATAAATATAACTTATGCATAGGGTGGCTGAGATAGCACTGGGTAAGCCCATTATAGATTAACATGGGTTGGCCAAGATAACATCAAGGAAGTCCATTATAACTTAACATGGAGTGGCCTAAATAGCACCAGGTAATCTTGATAGAGATTAACATGTTATGGTCAAGATATCATCAGGTAAGCCCGTGATAGCTTAATTAGAAGTTGACATATAGTTATTCCAATTAAAAAGGTTTTATTTATATTATTCTCTAATTCAAATAAAGGAGTTTTAATTGATTTTTATGGGTCTTAATAATTTTATTTGATAAAAATGTGTGTTTTATTTTCATGTGAAAATATTTTATTTAATATTCTTAAAGAACGTTGACGATAAAGTTAAGAGTTATATGAGTTTTCATGTTTTTACTGAATTAAGATTTTACATTATTTTTATATCCCTTATTAATATTTTGTGTTTATCCCATGTTTTTTAAAAAAAAATCACTATTTTTAATGGGGACTAGGGATAAGGATAATATCAAATATAAAATTGTGATGAATTTTCTTAAGGAAAAATATTGTTTTATATTTTTTAAAGACCTATATTGGGTGAAAAAATCAATACTGAGTATAACTGTCCACTTGTAATTTATGGGTTTAAATTATTGTATTTTTAATAACTATCTAGAATTGTAAAATTAATGTATCCTTGAATTTTGACCCTAGTTCAAAAACACTAGGATATGTAATGTTTATGGTCGAGGCGTTACATTTGGTATCAATGTATGGTTTAGATGAATTTGGAGATTTGGTTGTATCATAAGAGTTAGGAGCATAATCATTGGTTTGTAATTTTTTTGATCATATGTTTAATGTTTTATAAACCCATTTGAGTCTTTAATTTATGAATGTAGAAAATGATTAATAGTTTCTTTGGAGACATTTATTTTTGAGGTAATTATGGGTTATTACATTTTGGGATAAAATATCAAAGGTATGAGATAAAATTTGATGATAAAACATTTTACAATTATTTTTAGGACATTATCATATTTTTGGAACGTTATAAGAATTTTATAGATTTAGAAAAAGGACTACCCGTTGGATGGGTGACAAATTGTTGAGTATTGAATGGTTGCGGGAATTGGACCAAAAAACCAAAGGGAGAAAAGGGAGAATCACCTACCACTGTCCAACATGATGTCCAAGTGAGTATAAAATTGTTTTTCTTTACTTGAACCATAGTAAAGATAAATGATAAGTTCATTTGGGAAAATATGTTTTATAGATAAAAATTGGATTGAATAATTATTATGTGATTAAGTGATGAAAATAATTTCGGACTAGGTTCACTATTTTGGGAGACCTATGTGACCAAGCTGTTAATATTACCATGTGATTTTTTCTGAATTTTAAGGATATTTTTTTTAATGATCTATGTGGAACTTTTGGTATTACTAATTAATGTTAGAGATTAATGTAGTTTTTGATCATATAAAGATTTATTATTTTGGTGGAATTAACCTATTTTATCCAAAATATTTTGTTTTTGGTTAATGTTTCATTATGTGAGAATTAGACAGTTAATATTTTTTGGATTATCTAATTCTCTTGAAGATTATTCTTGTTCTTAAAGTATGAAAAATTCTTCTTCAATACTCATAATCTGGAGAAAAAGACTACTTTGTGCTAGAAATTGATTAAATTATTAAACTCTTCTTTTAAAGTAAGAATTTTTCCTTATGTTTTTAGTAAAATTAGTAAAATAATTCATAAACTCCATATAAATTACTTTGAAACAAAAATGATATCCTCGTACTTCTCTTACTAAGAAATCAATGACCTTATAACTCATCAAAGATTTATAGTTTTGTGATTGTAAAAATTCTCATGACCATGTTTTACATTAGTATCCATCAGAGCTTGATAGTACGTTTTTTATTCCTTGTACATGTTTTGCTACATGGAACCCTTGTATGTATTATCTCATGTGACCATCATACATCCCCTTTTTTCTTTTGAAGTGGACGTTTTATTAATCCTTTATCCAATTTGGGATTTCAATAAAGGTATTTTGAAAAGTCAAACATTAGTTACCAATCCTAAATTTAAAATTGAGATGATGAAATCTCCATAGTGGTGGTGGGGGGAAATGTAACATCCTGATTTTTTTAAATATAAATACTATGTTCGATAGCATACATGATATGACACATCGAGATCAAATGAACAAATAAATATTATTTTGTTTCTATTATAACTGAGCCATTAGAATGTCAAGAATAACCATGATTAACTGAATTATGAATTTATGGTTTATTCATTCATATATAATTATTTATTGGGTGACAAAGTAAATTATAAATTAATATAAAACCCCTATTAAAATTAAAAGTAATGTTTTTTTAAAAAAACAATTTAAATATGAATAAGTGTGTTTTATACAAATAAAAAATAAAATCACTTTTTTGGGGATTATATTAATTAAATATACATATATTATATTAAATATAATTTTTATGATTTATCATATGGGTTTTTGAGACATGTTAAAAGAACAAATTATATATTATGCATTGAAGAAGTATTTCTCAAAAAAGTAGTTTTCCTCCTTTAGGTTCCACACTTATTTTAAATATTTTTTTTGAAACATTTATAAATTTTATTGTACATAATAAGACTATTATTTTTAATATGAATATCAAAATTTACTTTGGAATATTTTTTTTTGTATTTTTCCAATATGTTTTATGATTTGATGAATAGTTAAAATACAACATTTTAATTGAAAACTCCCTTTCATAAAATTTAATTATTGTGTTAAATTATATATTTTAATGGTTTTAATGTATAATTAGATCATTTATTATATTTTAAACCAATTTATTTCATTTTTATTAATTTTACAATGAATTTATAAATAAGAAAATTTCTATCTTTTAAACGTTTTTACATTAAACCCCCATTTTCTCAATCCATCAACTTGATTAATTTTAAATTAATTTCGTAAAATTATATGTTTTGAATTTATAAAAATGGATTCAATATTTTGAATACTGATGTTTAAAATTAGTAAATATGCCATTTTTATTTTTTGGACATTATGAATAGTAACTTTTGTAATATTTTTTATTACCACGGTTAAGGGTAAATCAGGTAATTAATGTGAAAAATAATATTAGGAATATTATAGAATTAACCTATTACTTGTCATAATTTTATTATATGAGTTATTTTTATCTGAAGTAATCGTTGGGATGATTTTATGAACTATTGGAGCCACTTGGATTACTTTAATCCATTTATAGAATTATATTCAATGAAAATTCCAATTTGTCATAAATTTGTTTTTAAGAAGTAAAATATTTTTAATATGGGGTTACATAAGGGATATAATAGAATATAAAGAGTATTTTTAAGGTTAGAAAATTTATATTCTCCATGGTAATTTATATTTACTTTTTTAGATAGAAATAGTTACCTTAAAAGTTTACAAAATGATGGTGTAGTGATTGTTTAATTAATGGAAATATCAAATAAAAAATATAAAAAATATTAAAATAAATTTAATTAGATATAATTAATGTAATAAATCAATATTTAGATTCTTATTACAATTTACTTATGTTTTAAAATAATTTTTTAAAGATATTATTTGGTTATGATTTTTTTTAAAATGTCAAGTAATGAATAGTGTTAAAATTGACATAAATGATATTTTATAATAATAATATTTTATTAAATGATATATAATTCATAAAAATATAAAATTAAGGAAAAATTATTGTTATAATGTTTAAATTTTCATCAATTATCCATTTATGGTTCTTTTGACATTTTATAGTAACTGTATTAATCCATAAAGAGTAAAAACACATGTTGTCATGGTAAGAGTTTAAGAGGTTAAATAATGGTTAAAGCTAAATGATTAAGATTAGAAAATAGTCAAAAAATATATAATTTTCATTTTATGCAGATATTTAGACTTATAAAATTACTATATTCTATAAAAATTAGTTTTTATCCAATTTTAATATAAAATTAATTTATATAAATTTAAATTTTTGAGAAATTCCAACGGTGCCCCTCCACTCTCTTATAAAAGGGAACCCATTATTATCATTTATTAACACTTAAAAACACCTTTGTTTCAAATGATATCTTACAAATTCAGATTATATAATTTTTAAGGAAACTATATAGTTCTTATTTTATTCATAACACCACCCTTAGTGGTTTTAAGGTTTTAAGAAAAGAAGATTGTCTGAAGAAAAAGAATTTATTTTAATTAAGTGTTTCTGTTTTGTTTCTTCTTCAAAATCCTTAATATATTCTTCAAACATAATTAAAGAATAACTAAATTACCCTAAATTAGTTATATTTTATTATGTTAATATAGTCACCTAAATCCATCCCCATTTCCATCGAATGGAAAAATAATTATCGTTCATGGGTACGTCGAACTACCACCTCGTGAATTGATATAATTAATTTTATACCACCATTTCTCAAGACTAGTTTTTATGATGGAATTAAATTTTATATATGATATTCATGAAATATTTAAAATTATTAAAATTTGATATATTATTTAATTTCTTACCCTTCTATGCATAGAAAAACAATAACGTTGTTCATGCGTACGTGTGAACTATCACCTCTATGAAACAATGTAATTTTTTTGACACCATATCACATGGATAATATATATAAGTATATTTTACAAAATAATGTTATATAAATATGATAATATAATCATTATTAAAATATAAATATAAATTAATATTATACCTATAATTATCATTGAATAATGGAAACGTTACTCATGTGCACGTATGACTTACCGTCTCCTTTATTATAATGTAGTTCCGTTTTCAAATTAATGTTTAATTGATGGATATAAAAGTACTCTTAATTTGAAAAAATAAAAATTGTGTCATGAATATTATTATTTAGATTATGTACTAATTACCACTTTAATATATAGACATCTCACCAATGTCATTTTGGACCCATGTGCCAAATATCATCCAAACATTTGACATGAAATTAAATAATTAGAAAATTGATATTACATGGTAATAAGTGATACAAAAAGAATAAAAAAAATGATAAAGGTTCTCAAGAAATTAAAAAATTAACATATGTTTATTATTTAGAAATATAAAGACTGTACATGATGATTCAGACTCAAGGAAAGAGACTTCATCTTAATCTACTTTAATTAATGTGTATTTTGATGTTATACAACTGCCTTCTTTTATAAGGTGTATATACATCTAAATTTAATGTCATTAATTTATTTATTATCATGTTATGTTTTGTTAAATGTTATTATTTCATGGGTATTACAATTTAAATTTTCAAAGTGGTATGGTACACATTTAATGTTTCAAGATTCAATTTAAATTTTTTTATCCATGTCAATTTTCATGATATTTTTTAAATAGATATAAAAGGATTATAATTGAATTTTTTTAAATATTTATAATTTCCTTCAGATTTTTATAAAACGAATCCTTTTTATGTGTTTTATGTTTAATGTTTTGTCAAACAATAAAAGGAATGTTCTATTTGTAACGAACACAAAACAATGATTTTCCCACCATCAGGGATTTTATTTAATTTATAGTTTCCATTTAAGATTGCATATTTTATTAAATGAAAATCACTATTAACTTATTTATTTGGATTTTTGGTATTTAAATTGGATTTTTTTAAATTTTATTTTTATATGAAATTATTTTCTATATGTGATTAATAGAGTTCAACAAATTGTATTATGATAAAATTATTTTTTTAATGACATGGTACATGAGAATTATAAAAAACAGGTGAGATTGATATAGGTAATACATGGGGTGGCCCAGATAGCTCCGGTTAAGCATCTTACAGCTCTACATGGGGTAGCCCAGATATCATCATGGAATCCCGTTACATCTTAACATGGGGTGGCCGAGATAGCATGTGGTAAGCCCATTACAGCTTAACATGTAGTGACCTAGATAACATCAGGTAAGCTCGTAAAATATTAATTGGAATTAATCCATATGGTTATTAAAATTGAATGGTTTTTGAAATGGTTTTATGTATATGATTCTATAAGTCACCTAAAGGAGTTTTAATTACTTGTTATGTGTTTTAATGTTTTTCTTTGAGAAAAATGTGTATTTTTCATTTGAAAATGATTCAATTCATAATATCAATGAAATTTAAAGATAAAGGTAAAAATTATATGAGTTTTCATGTTTTTAATGAACTAGTGGCTTATTTTATTTTTATAACCCTTACTGAGATTTTGTGTTCATCCTATGTTTTTATTTTTTTTCACAGAGTTTAGATTAGAATAGGGAGAAGGATTATATTAAGGAAAACATTGTGAAGATACTTTCATAAAAAAACATTGGTTTATTTTACATAAATAACAATGATTTTTGGAAGAAATGGATAATTAGTTTAAGTTTCCACCTGTAATATATGGGGTTTCTTTGTAGTAGTTTGCCTAGTTTCTTAGAACACTAAACTAAAAAGATCCTCAAATTTAAACCCTATTTGAAAATACTAGGATAAGTAATGATTAAGGTTGTGAAATTAGATTAATTGTCTTCTTGATGGTATAAGGATCCTTAAAGGTTGAAAATGTGACAGTTGACTATTCCATAAATATGAGTATACATTTTTCAGACAACATGTTAAACCATTGTAAATATTGAATATATGTCTAATAAAACAATTCTCTTAGGATTTTATTTTATACAAAAATCACTGATTCATTGAAGATTGAAAATGTATTAATTGTCTATAATATACATATTTTTATAATTTTATCCTAAAAATAAAATAAAACATAGTAAAAATTGAATATCTCCTTAGGTAAACTATTGTCTTAGAATTACATTATTCACATACATACGCGATTCTATAGATGTAGTGAAATTTCCTTGAACATTTTCAGTAAAATAATTTTTTTAGAAGAAAAATGGTTAATTAATTGTATTCATCAAATGAAAAATCATCAACATTTCATACTATTATGAAATATATAAATGTTAAATAATTGATTCACCCTTCATATTCATAAAACTCTTTTCATACTATTATTGGGAAGTGTTGATTCATGAACAATATCCATTTATCTCCTCTAACCAAGTGTGGATAATAAGATAAAATTAAAAGAGTTAATACATTGATGTCTATTAAAATTAATGTATTTTTAATAAATTGAGATCATTATATAACTAAATCAGGTAGAGTTTTGATACCGATATCTCCAACCATCATGCCTCATGTCTATTTTCCAAACCTCCAAAAGTATGGAAATCATAGTCAATATATATCATGGAAAATGATAATAAAAAATCGGTAGACATCTTTGAATCATCCTAGTTGAAGAAATTATTGAAAAACCCAAGAAAATAATTCATATACAAACATAATGTTCTTTGGTCTCACATACCGATCAATGTATTTCAAAATATGAAAATCAACCCATTTGACTATATCATATAATTATAAAAAAACTAACCATATAATATATATTTGTATTAATTAAAGATCATACCTCAGAAATAAATTTACCAATCGAAGAAAACTACATAATTTATATAGTCATATTCAACCATATATTATTAAAAATTTCATACACATTCCATTTGATGATGTGAGGGAGAAATATGATCCTAAAAATTCAGGCAGAGACTCATGGAGGAGGAAGCGAAGGAGGTAGTGATCTGCAAGAGTGAATATATCAGAGTGTGGGTGTTTTCCATGCTACCAAATAAGGTTGAGACATTGAAACAAAGGCAACCATTTATGATAAGCATACCCTTCACAAACGAATGCATATATTTAAATTGTATAATCTACCAATGCTATGTAATAGAAAACAGAAAACATTTAATATATAATTGAAGTTGTAAAATAAAAATTTGAAGACAATGAATGAATGATGAACACTAGACGAGTGGTAAAAATTCATAAATCGTTAAAAAATTAATGAATATATAGTTTAAAATATTCTATTGAATATAAAAAATTCCAAAATTGAAATTTTTACAAAATAAATAGAGTTCATTCAATGAATTGAAAAATTTTATTCATTGAATAGACACTTTAAGATGAAAAAAACATTGAAAATGACTATAGTGTTTAAAACATATAGATCAAAATTAAAATTTTCAACATAAAAAATTATACATAATTGAACTTGGATTTTAATGTACTACTATTAGATGAGTTTTTCCTTCATGAAATAGAGATATATAAATATAAAATATTAATCCACTATTGGTCACTACTAAAATTTGATGTAATTAACATGTACAATTCAAATTACAGAACTCATACTACCCATTTTTGTAACACCCCATCCCCAGTTACCCAAAGTCGGTTCATTATATTAATACATTGGCAGGATTACAAGGAATCAAGTCCGGATGGACCGATAAGTTTCGCAGTCTTGGAAAAATATATCACATATATGAATGTTACATTTGCACTTAAAGACATAAAAAAAAACATAGATAATCTTTATGAACGCAATTATTCCCTTGGCTTAACCCTGCATATCAATCACATTATACTTCATGGAATCCTAGGAAAAATAAAACATAGAAAGGGGTGAGCATAAATGCTCAGTAAGGGTAAGAAATACAACAGAAACTTTAATAAATAATCATAAACATTTAAGCCAATGTATAAAACTAAAACAAAAGCCTTTTAAACTTTAACTTCAGCATAATATGGCAGAAATAAAATGAAATAATGCCATTTAATTATTCAAATGGATATTCTACTTATCGAATAATCACATGCAATATCACTAACCACTTTCATAATTATGGAATGCATGATTCCGATCTTTAATTTCCGTGTCGAGGCCTCGTGCCAAGACCTATGGGATAACTGTAACCAGAACCGAACCCGGAGAGATTCTGTAACCAGACTTCATCCTAGAGTGCATCTAATAACCAGAAACCAACCCAGAGTGCCTCTAATAACCGGAAACCATCCCAAAGTTCCTCTAATAACCGGACACCAACCCGGAGTGCCTCTAATAACCGGACCCCAACCCGGAGTGCCTCTAATAACCGGACACCAACCCGGAGTGCCTTTAATAACTGGACACCAACCCGGAGGGCTTACTTTTACCAGTCCCCAACCCAGAACATACTAGTCCAACATATTCATCTTAAGAAGAGGATGAAATATAACATAAAAATTCGTATTAAAACTAACATAAAATATGTAAAAACTATAATCATAAACCTTTAATGGCATAAAAATAACTCATCCATAGTCAAAAATATAAAAAAACCTTAAATACAATATGGATGATTTTTATCATAATAAATCAACTTGAAACAAGTTTAAAATTTATCAAAGGATGTTTACATAGATGAAATCAATACTATTTGAGAGAAATATCTTTTTTTTAAATCATTTAAAAGTCGCAAAATTATAAAGGAAACCTTTATTTTGAAAATATTTTTATAATCTTGTGAAGGAAGCTTCAAAGGTGTAATAACGGCAGAGAATAACCGCACCCACCGTATTATCTTAATTTTTTCAAAAAGTTTAAAAAGGACCTTGTTTGGAAAACGGCAGAAAGATTCCTTTATAAACCTCTTATAAAAAGTCAAACAAGGGTATAAATGTCTTTAAACCATATTCTTGTAAATAGTAAAAATGTTTTGAAATACCTTTTTAAGAAAAATGTATGTGGATGATAAATAGACCCCCATAGATTATTACATATAGAAAACCTCGGATAATGAAGAGATTGTGAAATAAACTCTTACCAATTTAGTAACTTACGAAACATACAACCCATGAAAGAGGTATCATATAATGAATATGTAAATACACATAAATTAAAGTGTATTACACAAAGAATACAATTATGGGCAGTACATACACCACACAAAAGGTAATAGTGGAAATATGGCATGAATCTCACGGGAATAAGGAGTGAGATGAATACCCCTTACCTTGCACTTTCCTTTAGTCGAGGGTACGTTTAACCACCTGTACGAAGATTGTAGTACATTATTAAAATATACCAGAACTATATTAATATTTATTATATCATAAATGATTCATTTATGACATTATATTACCCATTTAATAATAATTTCCATGTTAAGTTAACATTTCGGGTAATAATCACTTTCTTTATCGTACGTGTTTTAACTTGTCACTCTTGGTTGTATCACTTAGATCATGATTTAAATACTCCCAGAATATAAAACATGATAAATATATAATATAAATATCTCCAGTAGAATTATTATGTCATATATTACATACTTATTAGTAATATATATTTTTATAATCGTCGATGAATGGTGAACTTGGAAATGAATCTCATCGTGTCGTGGAGACGATAATCCGTACGTACGCACGAGCGAAAATATATTTCTTTTGATATTAAAATAATATATAATTTGATGGTATATCATATATAAAAAATAATTATTGTGTTATATTTATTATTTACATGAGTTACACATCATTATTATACCCATCCAAATAATAATTTACTGAATAACAATTACACCATGACGTGGAGACGGTAAGCCGTACGTACGCATGTATGGTGACATGTTATTCAAAGGATGGATAGAATACTGAATATGGTTGTACCATATTTATTATAACATCACATTATATATAAGATACTGGAGTTATTATTTTAGAATGGTAATAAAAAAGAAAGAAGAAGTGGAAGAAGAAAGGAGCTTGAAAAAGGGTGGTGAAATCATTACCTCTTATTTGGGTTCTTACTTTTGATTTGATCAAAAGGGCTTCTTAAGTTGACATTATGACTAAAGGAAGGCCTCTAGAATGAAGCGAGGGAAGTTGAGAGAGTATTTGGGTAGAGTTTGGCTGATCCAAAAGGCTTTGAAGGTGTGTGTTAATGATAAGGGGGAGTGCCCTTTTATAAGAGGGGTGAGGGGCACCTTTGGAAAAGCTAGAAATATTATTTTATAATAAATTAATATTCAGTTTATAATAGCTCCAAAGTGGATTATTTAAATGTTAAGGTGGGGATAGTTCTAAAACCACTAAACCAATAGAATTTAGACAGGTTTGGATCATTTTACTATCCTTATCTTTATGTATTAACTCTTTGTTAATTAGTTTCACTTTTATAATGTCCCTTTGTATTTTTATATTATATGGTTAATAAACATACTATATTTATCCCAGTGACCCCCAAGTGGTCCATTAATGATTCAACAATCATTATATAAGTCTCTTGGCCGAACATTATATTTTTAGGAATTTAATATCAATTAATAATATAATATATTTTTTAAAAACACTTTTATGTCAATTTTGACAGTATTCAATAATTGATTTTTGTAAAAATCATAAAAGAATTATTACTCAGAAAAACATTAATTAAATCATTCCTAACGTGTAATATTAACCTATAAAAGTAGTTTAATTCATAAAAAGTCTGAAATTATATTTATTTGGGTATCTACAATATCAATCATTTTAATTTTTCACTATTATGGTAATTACTCCATCACCATTATGGCATAAATAAATTAAATTATTTAATGTCTAAAAATTATGAATAAAATACCATTATGTATGAAATTTTGGAATATTTTTAATGAATATTTATAGTCTAATATCAAACATATATAAACCTTTGTAAAATTTTTTTTTCTAAAAGATATATTCTTTTGTCATTTTTGTATTTATTTTAACTTAAATAAAATAAAGTGTCCCTATCACCTACAAGTGGCTTCATGGGGTCCCAAAATCGACCCAAAGATGCCCATGGTCGGACAAGTATCCACCAATAAGGTTAGGACTCGTTTTAGGGTAATTTAGTATTAATATAATATTATTATTTAACCCTTATTTACCAGATTTACCCTTTAACCATGGTAAATAAAATATTTACCGAAGTAATTATTCAAAATGTCTAAAAATAAAAGTGAACTATTTACAAAATTCGGAAATCCTGATTCCAAATATGGAATCCATTTTTCCAAATTCAAAACACAGAAGTGGCAGAAATTAATTTAAAATTAATTCCCGCTGTCAAAACAAAAAGCGTGTTTTTATGATATAATAACTATCAAAAGATTTATACTTGTTTATGTCCGGTTTAATAGTGAAATTATTTCAAATGACCAAAATTGTATTAAATGGTAAAAATATATTCTAAATATACTTTAAAACCACTCAAATTCATAATTTATCACTAATAATTATTTTGATTAAAAAAGTTGTTTCTAATTAAAATTTAGAAATTTTCACTATTCATAAAAATATTAAATTTATCTGAAAAGTACCAAAATTTCACCTTAGGATAAATTCAATACTCCAAATCCAAAAATGAAGTCCATTTTGAGAGATAAATTTTCTTAAATTTAAAAAGTAGGTATTACTATTCATAATGGCTACTTTGATTGGTCGTGGTGTGTGTTAGAACTCGAAGTCGCATACAACACACGATACTATATTATTCAAAGAGAAGCATAGAATGGATGCTCGGGGTGTTACAATTTTGAATGAAATCATTATTATGAAAATCATGGAAATTTATTTTTATTAAATAATTTATTTTTCGATGAAAAATGATCCATTATGTGCTGTAATTCAAATCCAAAAAAGTGAATAAAATATTCAAATATTGATTCAAGATTATAACGATTCTCATACAATGACAAATGTTTTTAATATACACCATATATTCTACTTTTTATTAGGGAGAAAAAAATTTACAATCACATAGTTTTAAAATATTTTAAAAAGAAAATCTATTAACTAAAATTTAAATTAAAATTTTATTTATGATAAAATCTATATATATATCTATGTATGTATTAATTTTCTTTTACTGGACACATTACATGCACTAAAATATATTAGATCACAATATTAGCTTGAAATTTATAAATATATTGATTAAAATAAATAGTTTACCTCCCTTATAATTTGTATTAATGAAAATAGATATATGTTACAAACTAATATAAGTTATACAATAATATTTTGATCAAGAAATATTGTTCACATTGATACAAATCAGTTCTCCATAGTTCTTATCAGTTCTGAACAAAAACACATACATTTATTATGTAATATAAATTTAGAACTATTAATAAATTTTATTTTTTATGGATGAAATAAAATGTTAGTTATGGTATATATATTTATAATAATATATATATATATATTTCATTATGAAGACATTACCACTCACAATAATTTCTTATCAGAGTAGTAATTGAAAACTCAAATGTATTAATCAATTTACAAAAATGACATATTCTCTAATATATATTGATCAGAATATATTTATCATTTTATGGAATATTATTTCTAAAGATAATATTTGTTAAGTCAAAAGTATAATTTTGAAATATCTATTTTTTTGAAATAAAAAAACTCTTTCTTAAATAACTAATTAATAACTCCTTTATATTCAAAGTAGCTTTATAGTAGAATCAAATATCATTTTACCAAATTTTAATTAATAAGTTTGACTCATATTTTTTAGAAGTTATTTATTTTCACATGAATATGTTAATAATCCTGATCATAAGTTCTGCAGAAATGATTCATTCCCTGATTATCATAATGAGCCTCAATACGATTTCTATCATAAACGCCAAATACAATTTTTATTTTATGCACTATCCATTTTTCATATTAACAATATTTTCATAATGATATAAATCATAATGACTCTCGAAATGAAAATCATTGAACCCTTTTACATTTTGTTTTCTATATCTAGAAAATTGTATTGCAATGAAAGGAAAAACATGAAATCAAAATGATGTCTTATATTCTTTTTCAATATACTCTATAAAATGTGTCCATTTTATTAGTTATAAGATAAATATTAAAGTTCCATGTTTCCAAGTCCCTCTGAAATTTTATGAGGAAATTAGACCATTGGATTCTGAGTTTATCATTGGAAAAAACTCTTAAAAATACTAGGTAACTTGATTGAGCTCAAATGAACATGATTCTTGATTTTTGATACATTGTGCGAGAGCTCTGAAAAATTATTATAGGTGTGAAGACTCTGATAGTTTAGAATTAATGTACTTATTGTTCCATACACTTGTAATCCTCAAGACGTATTTTTTCATTGTGCGATGCTGATATTTTTTATTACGATTGGGAGATTTCATGGATAGGAAGAAAAACATCCCGATATTTTGCGGATCGAGGGCTTCCAACACTAGGATGATAGTGGTGTTTATCACCTTCTTGATTGAGGGATGCTGGGTACATGCATACATACAAATGTTGATATTCGTATCAATAAATTACCCTGGTTTGGGTAAGAAAAATATACTTGAAATTATAAATCATAGGAACTATATCCAAGCTTATTGGGCACCATTCTCTTTGGGTTAAAATATTTATATTCATTTACTTGTTTTACATTTCTAATGCATTATAATAGAAAGTGAATTATTTTATATATCATTTTTCTATTCTCTAATATGTAATTACGATCATTGAAATTATGATTTCTTTGATTATAATCTCTTCGTTTAATCAATACGATTCTATACGCATAATATTAGAATCATTAATTATTTCATTCTATTTATCATAAAAATTGTAATTTCGATCCATATTATGCTTACTCAGATTAAATCATTTTCTTAGTATGATTATGATTAAATAAAACCTTCAGAATATATATTAGAATCAAACTGATTATGATAGTTTTATTGTCAGACCCAAGGTCTAGTTTGATTAATTGTTTTACATCATAATAGGTTTTATAAATTGAATTAGTTTAAATACTTTTAAAATAAAATCTTTTAAGGTTAAAATTGAACGCTTTTAATGTTACAATTCACCCCCTCTTACCGTTTGTCAACATCAAATACATTATGATATAAAAATTGGTATCAGAGATATATCTCTATATTATTGATACTAACATTTGGAATCAAAAGAGGATTCCACTAATCATATATTTTACTTTATGATTCTATTGTTTCTATTTTTAAAGATAGAATTATTTCATGTAAAATGTTTTTGTATATAAATACTGGTTACACTCACATGTATTGTTGAAAAATAATTCTTATATTATTCTAAAGATGGTAGGTTTACATATTGGTTCTATTGAAAATATAAATCCCACAAGACCAATTATTTTTAATGGAAATGATTATGAATACTGGAGAGATAGAATGAAGACCTTTGTAATTAACATAGGAGTTGATAATTTTTTCATACTGACTGGAGACTATAAAATTCATGAGAAAGATGTTAGAACATTTACCAATAAAGGGAAACAAGAATATCAATTGAATTATAATGTATAAAGTACATTCCATTTTTCTATGAATAGAAATATATATATATATTCATATTTCATCTTGTGAAGTAGCCAATAGTATTTGGATGAAGGTAGAAGTTACTCATTTTGGCACATATAAATTTGTTGAAACAAGAAGAACCATGCTAATAACAGATTATTAGGGTTTAAAATTTCTTTATGCAGAACCTATTGATAAGGTCCAAAAAGGGTTCATGATAGTTTTTAACATCTTACAATCCTTGGGAGTGAAAGGATTAGATGATGATATCCTTATAGAAATGATTATAGATATTATTTCATTTGAATGGAAAAAATGGAATAGTTTTTGATGAGTAAAGGAAGGTCACAAATGTAACTCTTGATGAGTTTTCAGAACTCTTTTTCAATATAAGAATATATTGAAAAGAGATGCTAGAAAATCCCAAAACAAAAATGGTGGATTTTATTTTACTTCTACTTCAGATCAAGTGAAAGCTCAGACTCCTAAAAAAATATTTATGTCATCAATTAAAAATAAAGTGGTTGTTGAATGAGACTCAAGTGTATTAAAACATTCATAAAATGAGATAGCTAATATTTCTCTAAAAATGAACACAATCATTGGAAAGAAATATTTTCAGTATCGATATAAGAAAATTAATAAGTATAAGAAATATTTAGAAGTTAAATGTTGTGAATGAAACAAGGCTGGACATAATGGACCCTATTATCCAAAAATCAAAAGAAAAGATTGAAAGGAATGTTATTCTAATAGAATTCAGAAAAAAAAGTATTACAATGAAAAAGGAAGGAAAGTATTTAATGCCAATGATTCATGGAGTCCTTGTCGAGGAAATTATTCTATGGATTCTTTAGGCAATGGTAAATAGAGACAAAAGAAGATTGGTTTCTATGACAGAATATGATTTGAAATTCAATGTATAATGTTTAAGGTAAAATTTTCTAATTCTTTAAAAAATATGTATTTAAATTTAAACTATACTAATGAGAAAGGTTATATTTCTTATGATGAAGAATTATCTCCAGCAGAATATAATTCATTACCATCATATGAAGAAGTATCTTGATTTTCTAAATTGCTTGATAATGAGAATTGTAAAGTAAGTAAGAAACTTGAGAAAGAAAATTATAGAATAAAAAATTTGTCAAAATAAGTATAATATCTTTATAATTTTCTTGATATTATTTTGTGAAAATTATTTTATTTTTCGAAATCAAATAGAAGTTAATTGTGATAAGGATAATATTTCTAAAGATTTTGAAAATGTCATTTATGAGAAAAATATTTTAGAAACAAAACCCTCTTCTGAAACTTATATTAATATGCAAATTAATTTAGTTATAAACCTAAAATTTGAAATTTTTTATTTAAATAAACTGTTGATAATCCTTACCACTAGTAAGGAAGGATTTGAAAAAAGTTACAAAAAACTCATTCTACAAGGTAAATTTTTAGGGATGGGATATACTTCTAAAAAAATGTTTTGAAGAAACGATTATTTTGTACATGAAAATTATAACTTTTTCTCAAAATGACAATATGAAAGTCATTGGAATAAAAATTGACCCCTAAATAAAATTAAATTATTAGAGTTCCACAAATCCTAATTTTTTAAAAAATGTAGATTATCAAAATCTTGCTTTCTAACATTTCTGGATCGAAGAATGTTTGTATTCCAAATGCATAATTATTTATTTTTGGAAAAAAGGGGAAGTACCAACTATAAGAATATATGGAACATGGATAGTGGTTGTTCCCAGCATATGAATGGTTATAAAAATTTCGTTGAAAACATTATTTAAATGGAAGGTTGAAGTGTTACATAAAAACATAACGCCCAAAGAATGAATGTTTTATGTGTTCTTCTTGGAAATTCTTTTATTTAAAATGTTTTATTTGTGAAAGGTCTTAAGAACAACCATATAAGAAAAATTAAATTATTTGATGAAGGTTACGTTGTCAATTTTAGTAATGATAAATGTGCAGTACACAATTCCAAGGAAAAATTCATTCTTTCTTCCCATCGACATGATAGTGTTTACACACTCAACATAGAATACCTTATGAGACTAGAATTTCTTTTCCTTAGTGCAGTGGATGTTCAAAATTGGTTATGGAATAGAAGTTCAGGACACTATAACCTAATGAAAATATATAAATTTTCAAATAAAAGACTTGTAATGGATCAACATGAGCATAGATTATATTCATCAAAATTTGTGACCTTTTTCATTATAGGAAGAAACATATGTCAAGCTTTAATCATATTAGTGAATTCTTAACTACTAATAATTTATCATTGGTTCTAATGGACTTATTATGTCCTACTCAAACTAGAGTTTTTTTGAGGCAAGTACTATATATTTGTTTTAGTTTATGATTATAGAAGATACACATGGGTCTATTCTGTAGAAAATAAATAAGAAGTCAATTGTTATTTAAAAACTTTTTTAAACAAAGTTAAAAATAAGAAAAACATTCAATTGAAATATATTAATAGTGATCATGGTGGAGAATTTGTAAATTCTGATTCTGAAACATTTTTTAGTAAGAAATAAATTACACATAACTTTTTAGATCCTAGAGCTCCTCACCAAAATGGTTTTATAGAAAGGATAAATCTAATTATTCAAGAGATAACAAGAATGATGTTGAATGAATATTCTATTTCAATACTTTTATTTGGATGAAGCTGTGAGTACTAATTTCTATAATTTAAATTGAGTTTTAATTATAAAATTTATTAATAAAACTCTATATGAGTTATGGATAGGGTGAAAACCAAAATTTTCATAATTTTATGTATTTGGATGAAAAGTATTCTTTTTGAATAAAAAAGCTAATATACATTATTTTGCACCAAAATCCGATGAAGGTATATTCATAGGCTATTAAACTATTTCTATGGATAATATATTTTTTAATTGAAATTATTGTACAACTGAAAAAATAGAACAAGATATATTTGTTGAAACTGATCATTTTTTTAAACAATCCTAATCCATAACTTAGGAAGTGTTTTCCAAAACTGATTATCAAAAATTGATAAAAGACTCTTCAAATTAAGAAATTCCCAAGAAATTGTTTCTTAATGTATACACTCAAGAAGAAATTATATTCTATGATGATGAATATGTTTTAAAAAATACAAGTTGGTGGTTTCTTAGGAATCATACATGTTATAGTTACATTGGCGATGTAAATCAACTTGTAATGACAGTAAGTTCTTTGAGAAATGTTTTATAACATCTAGCATTTATTTCTATATTTTAACCCAAAAGTACTGATGGGGAATTAGGTGATAAATATTGGGTAAGATAAATGCAAGATGAACTATTTTAATTCTAAATAAACAATGTCTGGAGAATAGTTGGAGGACCCAAAGAAACCTCTGTAATTGGAGTAAAATTTGTCCTTAGAAACATATGTGATGAAATTGGCATAATAAGTAGAAATAAATCAATTCTAGTTGCTAATGTTTATAATCAACAATAGGTAAAAAAATATTAAGAAACCTATTCTCCATTAGTTATACTTGAATCTATTTTAAATCTATTAGCCTTTGAAGCATTCTTCAATTTTGAACATTTTCAAATAGAGGTAAAGTGATCTTTCCATAAAAAATATGTTAAATTTAATGTTTCTTCCAAACAACCTCCTAGTTATAAAGATGAAAAACATATTGAATAGGTTTTTAAGCATACCAAATCTTTTTATGTCCTTAGACATGACACTAGAGCCTGTTATGATAGATTAACCTGATTTTTTTACAAAGTAATTTTGTTAATGGAACTATAGATACAACTATTTTCATAAAGAAAGAAAAAAATGTTTTTATTATTAAACTTTATGATGATGAAATTATATTTGGACCAACTAAACAATATAGAATATATTATTTCATGAATCTTATGAAATATGGGTTTTAAATGAGTATGATGGATGACTAAACATTATTTCTTATTTTTCAAATTTCTCCAAAACCAAAAGGGATTTATATATCCCAATATTATTTTTTTAAAAATCTTTTTAAAAATTAAAGATATGATAATACAAAATGTATAAGTACTCCAATAGTAACCTAAAATACTCTTAAACTTGATGAATCTAGACAACCAAAAAATGAAATAACTTTTAGAGGGATGATAAGAAGTTTAGTATACTTAATAGCTTGTTTTACAATCTAAATGTTTTCAGTATGATTATGTGAAAGGTATCATGAAAATACAAAGGTTCCCCATTTAAAATATGTAAAAATAATTTTTATTTATTTAATGTTAACCATGGAATTAGGACTATTCTATTATTACAGAAACAATATTGAATAATTTTTTTAGATGTTGACTTTATTTTTTATTGAATGGATATAAAAATTACATCTAGAACATGTAATTTCTTAGGTGATTATTTTTTTTCTTGGCCTTCTATGAAACAAAACTCAGTAGTACTTTCCACTGGTGAACCTGAATATGTAGCAGTTGGATGTTTTGTACTCTTGTATTGTGGATGCAACACAAACTCACTGATTATTGAATGAGTTTTACTAAATAAAAAATACTATTTAATAACACCAGTGTCATTGATTTATGAAAAAACCCTACTCATCACTCTCTTTAAAAAAAATAGATATCAGACATCTCTTTCTTAGGGATCACACACTAAAAGATCTATCATTTTTCAATTTTTTTGGAATGCAACAACTACTCGCTTATTTTTTTGAAAAATCATTACTTTATGATAAATTCAAATACATTAAACAGAATCTAGGAATGATCACTAAAAATAAATCATTCATATTTATTTCCTATTTAAACCATCTACTTATATTAAGTTAGTCATTTTCAAAATGAGTGTACATAGTATTGATGTTTCATATAATGGTTAATTATTGATTTTTTTTTCTGTACTCATAAATTTTTCATACTCATAAAAATGTTCATATGCATAATTTTTTTTCCTCATAATTTTTTTCTACTAATAATTTTTTTATTCTCATAAATTTTTTCATACTCAAAATTTTTTTGCTCTCAAAAAATTTTTCTCGTAAATTTTTTTGTCCTGGTTAATTTCAATTCTTCTCATACTCATAAAATTTTTCATATTCAGAATTTATTATTTTCAATTTATTTCATTCCATTCTAATATAAGTTTTCATATCTAAAATTTTATCATAATCAATTTCATTCTCCTCATACTAAGAAAATTTTTATACCCAATATTTTATCATTTTCAATTTATTTTTTCTCATACTGAAAAAATATTTAAAATTAAAATTGTTTTCATACTCCAAATAATTAAATAATATATCGAAACCAATAAATCTATCCTGAGTCTTCGAAAGGTATAATTTATTACCTTACACATTCTTTTCCAATTATAATTGTTGGTATTTCATTTTTTTTTATTTTTTTAAAACGTTATCGGCTTCATGATGAAAATGATAATTCTATTTTATTTTTTTATTTTCATAAAAACCTAATGATTTCTAATATTTTCAACCATTGGATATCATTTGATCTAATATGAGCTGTATAATCTCAATGATAATATTTATTCACCTATATAAAGGGACCCCAATCCAGTCCCACATTAAATTTCTCTATCTTGGTGCTGAACCTCTACTGCCCCTCATGTAGCTAAGTTTGATAGATTTTCTTATTCAAAAGATTTAATCGCACTCATATTAGAATCATCAACTACATCCCATAAAAAAGTTCCACCAAAAGATTTATCAAGGATGAAATTCTTGAAAGAAAGGTTGGTAACCATATATTTCTATGATAAGTACGATACTTCCTTGAAAAGAATTATTGAATTTCAAGGAAGAGAGACTGTTTGTATAGGAAAAACCCAAAATCAATCAAGATATTATTCTTCTTGATAAATTTAATCAATTTTATAGTACTACGATTGTTGATGATGATTTAAAAGAAACATTTTCATATATGATATAGAGATAATCATGTATACAAAAAGTAGTTGACTTATTAGGTGTACCATTAGAGGGAAATTCCTTTTCCCCTTCTCAAAAGACACCAATATAAAAGGGAACCTTCATTAAAATTTAATCCGAACAATATATTTTTGATGTTCTTAAGACAAAAATAAAAACTAAGCATCTATCAAAAAAAATACTCATAAATATCTTTAGATGAAAGGCTTTTTAATTCATAGAAAAATTGATAGAGAGAATCTTAATGTTTTATATTGGTTTATTCTTTATTGTAATTTGAATATGGGAAAGTTAAATTTGTTGGGTTACATTTTTGTGACCATCAATAATATGATGTCCGATGCTATCAATTCTCAACTGATTATATTTCCATTAATTTTGACTATGTTCATATCTAAAATATAGATGTTTTGTAATATTCCTCTGACTTTAGTGATGATGAATTTGAAATTTCCTTGGATTAGTGAAGATATGATAATGAGGATGAAATTTAATTTTGATTCAGAATCAATGAAATTTGTTAATGATGTTGAATCAGAAACTTTAAAAGAAATAATTATAGGAGGTCAAGGTATTCCAAAACAATCAATGTCTATTGTTTCAATAAAATAAAACAAATATAATAATGAATCTTCTTTAAAAACAACGAATCAAAAGAATGAAACTGGTGAAATCATCCAAATTGATAAAAGATCATGATGAATGAAAATAAGGAAACCCAATGTTTGGTCTTATCCTAGCCGAAGCCCTAGATAAAAAAAATTAAAAATCAAGATTCTTTTAAAAAAGAAGTGAAGAAAATGAGTTTGAAAAAGATAAAATATGATGTTATAGAGGTTAAGAAGATATTATAAGGTGTTGAAAATCATATTGATAGAATATTCATCAGGGAAAATATTCAAAAATAATCAATCACACCCAATGTCCAAGACAGGAGAGTGGATGAAGAATAAGTTTTTAAAGAATCACCTCCACAGATCTTTTTTGAGAAAATATTTCACAAGTAAAATAAGATACTAATATGAGAGAGATATATGAGTATCTAGATGAATAAGATGAAATTATTTAAGAGGAATAATAATGATCAATAATAATGAAAGTAGTATGGTGAGCATGAAAAAGAAGCTGATCAGCAATAGGAGTCTCAATTAGACACGATACTAGTAATATCTTCTCAAGAAACTTCATGAAAGGAAACATCTCCATCAGTAGTGTATTTGAAAAACATTACTCAGAAAACCCAAGATGATAATATCATTCACATATCAGATAAATATGAAGAGACCATATCCAAAAAAGATCATAATTAGAATTTTCTTGATGATGATTCGCGAAGACATTTGGGCGAACTTCTTATTTATGAAGAAGATAATGAATTAGAAAATACTATCTAGTTAAAAGGAGATAATTATGTTTATTAATCCCTATAGAGAATTAAAAATTTAATTCCATATCTACCATGGATTGAATGGAAAATTCATCAGGTTATGTATAACCATATTAAAAGATAAAATTCAATCATACATATATGATAAAGACTGGTCAAGCATGAGGCCAACATCAAAATGTCTAAAGAATGTTCTAAGGAGAACATAAAGGCTTGAAATAAATTGGTGAATTGGTCACACTTATCTAATTCAAGTATAAATATTCATGATGAATCAATTGAAAATAAAATAAGGCTTGTGAATAAAGTAACTATTTATTTTAACAATCTCTCCAGTGATTCCACTCCAAAAATGAAAGACTTGAGAAGTCAATATAATTATAAATCCAAATAATCCAAATTGATTTAAAAGAACCTATTTTTTATTCAATAAAAACATTCAATGGTGAAGTTTTTGAATGATGAGATAATTGACATGAAAAAAATGTCTTGCTAGCCAATAGAGTTGAGTTTTAGTATCAGAAGACAAAATACTGAGAATTAATGATTTGTAAACTGGAAGGAAAGTAACAATCAGAAGAAAAAAAAGATTCATACGTAAGACCATTTGTTTAATAAACATGAATAAATTTTTCAGTCTCATAAATAATCTTTAGATAAGATGATGGATGATATAAAGGAATCCAAGAAGATAAATACAGTCACCTTAGACCCCTTATGGAATGAAAATGAGAAGTATAATAAATAATTTTTTTGAACTCTTATTATATTTATTTTAAAAAAACAATGAAATTTTTTTTATATATTCATAGATTGATAGAATATTTTCCAACTCTTTTGGATGAATGTTCTATCATTAAATTTTGATTATAAAATTCTTTATTTCTTCATATTTTTTTCTCTATCCCTTTTTAGGTATTAGAAGACCTTCCCTATTCCGTTTTGTAAATCACAAAGGAGTAGACTAATTTATAAATGATGATAATGTATTTGACAAGGGGAGAATAGAAGAATGATAATAATAGATGGATAAAACCTTTAGTAAGGGGGAGTATTATTTTTAAAAAATAGAATACAATCTTGCTGAATTTTGTTATCCTAAGGGGATTTAGTTGTATTCTACATCATATTTAGAAGTGTTTTAAAACTCAAATGGAGATAAGTATAATTTTTTACTTATAAATATGATTGTTCATTAATTTTTTATAGGTCTTAAGTTTTACATTGTAATTTTTCATTTTAGACTTGTGGTTTTTGCTTTCCAAAGGGGGAAATTGATGAGTCAAAAGTCTTCTTTTGACATCTCTATTCATTTTATTTTTTAAATCCCAAACTCTATTTTAAATACCTAGTTAATAACTCATTTATATTCAAATTTTTTTAGGAATTGAATCAAATTATAGTTTACTATAATTTCATTAATACCATTGATTCATATTTTATCAATATGGTTTTTTTCATATGCATATGATAATAATAGTACTCATGAGTTTTTCAAAAATGTTTCATTACATGATTTTCATAATGCGTTTGGATATCATTTCAATCATATTTAACAAAAATTATTTTTATTGTACACAATATCTAGTTTTCTTATTTACAATATTTTTGAACGATATAAATCATATAGAATCTCGTAACAAAAATCATCAATCCCTTTTACATTTAGTTTTTCGTATCTAGAAAATTGTATCGTAATGAATGGAAAACCCTAAATAAAAATAATGTCATGTATTTTATTTAAATATGATTTTTTTAAATGATGTCATCGTTAGAGTTATAAGACAACCATTGGATTGATAAGTTTCCAATTCCCTCTAAAATTTCAGGAGAAAATTCGACCATTGGAGGCCAAGAAGACCGTTGTGACAAAACTAATAAATACTGTGTCATTTGAACGAGCCCAAATATAGATGTTGTTGTATTTTTGAGACATTGTGAGGGATCTTTTCAGAATATCTTAGATGTGAAAAAACTAATAGTTTATTTATGGAGAAATCATAGTTCTATATACATGTAATACTCAAGAGGTTTTTTCTTTTTTTTGACACATATAATTGTGATTAAGATAGAAGGATTACAGGGATATGAAGACATTTATGCTTATCTTTTGTGGATATTAGGATTCCGAGGCTAGGAAGAAAAAGGTTCGGATCACCTTCTTGATCGAGGGATGCTAAGGATAGGCTAAAAAACCAACGTTGATAATAATATTGAGGGCTTCCCTTGGTGTGTGTAAGAAATATTATATTGAAAGTATTAATCAAGGGACCTCTATCCAAGGTTATTGGATAAAAATATATTTGGGTTAAAATATTTTTTTCATTAACTTTTTTTACATTTCCTTCGTATTATAATAGAATTTGAATTGTTTTTTATATTCATTTTTATATTATATATTCTATAATTAATATCTTTTTAATTAAAATTTTTGTGATTATGGTCACTTTATTTATTCAATATGATTCAAAATGATTTATTATAAAATCATTAAATTTTTTACTCTGTTTATCATAACCATTTTGATTATGATCCATATTATTCTTAATCTAATTAAATCATTTTCTTATTGTGAATACGATAAAATAAAAATTGCGGAATTTATTTTAGAATCAAACTAATTATGATAGTTTTATAACTAGAACCAAGGGACAGTTTGACTAATTGTTTTACTTCATAAAAGGTTTTTTAAATTGAATTAGATTAAATCATTTTAAACTAAATTCCTGTTAGGTTAAAAATGAATGATTTTAAACATAAAATTCACCCCTATTGTATTTTTTCTTCTGAATCTACATTATAATCAAAAAACATTGTGCCTTGATATATATTAGTTTTGATATATAGATATCACATTATTTCACTTATTATTATTTAGTTGAGCTCTTTGTGTTGCAGGAAAAGATGAAAATAATTTAACATGGGAAAAGTTTTTCCAGCATGGAGACTTGAAATCAATGTATATTAATATATCTTACTGGGGAACTTTTTTTTTCAATTCAATGTTGATGATAACACAAAATAACAATTTATGTTTTTGAAAAAAATAGTAATATAACGAAAGAATTATGTAATTTTAAATTCATATGTATCTATGTGGTTTTAGTTTTTATTGGAATTGTGTTTTTATGTCACATATTTCAATTTTTCTGATATTTAATTTTAATTAAAACATCCATTCAAAAACACTTATTAAAAAATGGAAGAATTTTATAGTTAGATATTTTGATTATAGAAAGTAATGTCATTTTTTTTATTTTTAGAAAGAAATGTTATCTTCAAATTACTAAAATAGTTGAAACTAGGCACACCGAATTACATTGATCATTTTGAAAGTATAATAAGGTCACTTTTATAGTGTTGAAATAATTTTCTCACATGGAAAAGAAATTAAATTTCTATATAATTTTTTGACTGTGGAATAGTATAATGAATGAGATTTAACTGATGGTACACCAAAAAAAGAAACAAATTTTAAAATCTAATATTGTTGGAAAATATTGATCAAACAGAAAACCAATCAAATAATAAAATACCTAAAATAAAAATTTCTCTAGATGAATATTGTTTGAAAATCATGTGATGGAAATAGAGATAATGTTAGTATTATTTATAACCCAATGTAATAACCCATATTTTCAAGAAGGTAAATATAATATATTTTTTCACTTAAATCCTTATTTTAATCATAATAAATGTGTACTACGGCCTAAATAAGATCCCAAGAGAATAAAAGGATTCTTTGGATCCTGGTGTTCATAAAAAATACCAAAGGAACTGGGCATAATAGTTTATTTAAATCATCCTTCAAAGCCTGCATGGTTTCTTTAAAACCGTGTGGTTGGAGACAGTGGAAACCTATAGGTCTCACAATTTTTTGGAAACTGTGTGACCTAGGATGCATGAACATGTGGTGATGCTATGTTTTTTCATTATGTGTTATCACATGGATTTTAAAAATTTTGTAAATTGTGCACCTAAACTTTGGGAGCCCTTATTTTAGAGTGAAATGTCATTATTTACCTCACTTAAACATTTAATAATATTTCCCTTTTCCACTTTCTTTGTCCAAAAGATGGGTTGACACTCCTTCTGCAATAGCTGAAAAAATTACTCATAATAGGATTTGATATAACTCTCTAATCTAGTTCCCAATAATCTATCCGTCAGAATCATTAGACCTATCTCGGTAGCCTCCAATAGCCTCTTAACTCCAACCTCAGTTATCCTTCAAATCCATCACACTGTTTAGGTTTAGGCTCATTTTCCCAATTTTTAGGGAACATGAATTTCTCTTAGATGACATACAACTTTCTTTAAATCTGAGGCTAATATCGATCGAGGCGTCATCTGTGACCTTAATGTAGTTGGTCACACCATTTTCCATTTTAGTTTCAATATTTTATAATTATGTCATTTTTCTACACACTAACTTTTTATAAGTTTCTCTATTTAATTTATTTCTTCATATAAAATTGATAATTTCATCTTATTATACTTGTATTGTTCCTTGATTTATAGTTCATAGGTTTTATACACGATATATGGTCACCCCTCAGGTGAGCCAAGAAAATTGGCCACTATGGTTAATTGATTCAACAGTTGGGATTCTCTTGATCCTTTTGGATTATCTTCTAAATGACTTTTCTCCTATTAAAGGAGTATTGAATGAAACCTAAGAACCAAATAGGTATTTGAACAACTTATTATTTGAATTTACTATGTTTGAAATTGAGTTGTTTCCCTGTATCCTCTTAAGTGACCCATTGAGATTATAAATGGTTTTGTGATGTTCTGCTAAATTGAATGAATTAAATGTAATTGATCACATGGGTTGGATTATGAAATATGTGTTGCACTTCCATATATAAAATGAATCAATTGATTTTAATGGAATGAATTCAAAGGATAGTATGTCCATTCCTTATTCTTATGATTTATTAAATTCTTATTATGAATTGTCAGGGCATGTATTAAATTGAACTTAGATAACATGAACCATTTGAGTTAATGCCTAATTTATTAAAATGTAAATATGGATATACCTCTATTATATGTATATAAATTGAATGGACATAGTGGATGAGAGTTTTTTCCTTATTAAATATATTATAAGTGTCATTATTACTTTATGTATGATGTGTACTATGGTAAGGGTTATTGATCATGGTGGAAAATCACACTCCCTTTTGTTTGGTGTTGCATATAGAATCTCAAACCATTGATACTATAAGGTTAGTGGGATTTATGCACCATGTTCTAGGATTAGAGTGCTGACATGATGGCTCACTCACTATATTGAGTGTCTCTCATGAAGTCTCACACTATTTTAGTGATGTAGGGCATGTACCCTATTTCTTGATCTTATAGGATCATTAGACTAGTCATGTATGTCTATGTTACTCTCAATCCAACCAGCACTAGTATTCCATGTACATGGCCACTTATTTCTTGATGTACTTTGTTAATATAGGTGGATGAAATATATATAATTATTCTATATACATATATACAAACATATTACTACTATATATATAGTGACTGTTCAATATTCATTTGAGCCATAAGATGAAATAAGTAGACCTACCAGGTGTCCTATAGAAACTTGAGTGGGCTAGTTATTTATTTATTCTACATTTTTATTAATTAATATTAAATGCACACTTTTTATTTATGATATCTTATTGGATTACATGTAGACACCATTGGAGGTGTCCTACAGATATTTTCATCTCAAACCCTACTCAGGATTCCATGTGTACTCGAGAAGATTATCTGTCTGTTGGTATTTGTAAAGTAGAATTCCATTATATAGGTTCTTGAGGTGTTTTTATTTTATACGGAGATTATGTGAAATGGACTGAGATTTTTCTCAAGATTCTCATTGAGAAACTTTTGTTATTATTTTAATTTTTGTATATAATATTTTTATGATGGCCCCTTGTTCTATTTTTGAATATCAATATGTGATTCATCATGTATTGAAACACCATAGAGGCTATTGGTTATCTTATTAGTTGTTTAGTTATCTATTTAAAGCTACACTGATTATTGATTTTTTCTATTTGTACATGGTCCCTGTACTGTACGTTTATTAGTTATATCTGTTTTGTTACTCAAGCATAATGTTATACTCTCCCTGCTATGCAACCTTTACACCCCTGCTACTAGTCCGCAACCTCTGGTTTATGAGGAGGTGCTCTTAAGTCTATGTGACCCACCGACTCAGTGCATGGGATATGAGGATCCCGGGTTAGGACATTATAATGTCATATCAGAGGTGTTTCCTTTCATGCTTTAATATTTGGAGATAATTGATTTAGAGATTTGGAATTATAGGAACTTGGTCGTAAGCTGTACTTGGTGTTAGAAACCCATGTTCAATAAAAAGGAATAGTTTCTTTAATTATAATTGGATTTATGATTTTCCCAATCATTGATGATATAATTTCACCATTGGGTGACACACATTCTGTGCTTTGAATATTATTATTGTTTTTATTGAAGATTTATTTCATACTTGGACCGATGATATGAGGGAAATGTGTATTGTTACATGCATAATTATTAGGCACACTGGAACTAATATTCCATTTAGGTTTCCATGCTACATATATTTTAAGCACTCATCTTCTTGTGGAGTATTTACAGTTCATTTAAGATGTATTGAATTGTGCCGACACTTTTTTTAGTGATTGGAAGAAATAATTTGTACGTAAAGTACCTACATTAGATAAATAGTGGGTTCTTGAATAAGATGAAGTAGAATCCTTAAGCAGTCAATTATGGAAACCTGAGCCATGGAACATCCATCGCATGGGTTGGATTGTGTTATGGTGTGAGTTGAATGGATATCATGTATTAGTTCATAAAGATAATGGACCCTTTTGGATCGAAGGTATAATTCCATATGATTCAACCATTTTAAGTAATTTTCTTAATAGGGTAAGCAAAAATTCAAAACGAATATGAAATATAAAGTTATATTGGTTATCTTATACATGTGTAACAAGGAATCAAACCTGGAACTGGACTTTTTAGTATTTAGTGGTGTATCTCTTGTGTTCTTATGACCTATTATACTCTTTTTATATCATCAAGACATCACTTTTGAAGCTGGAAGAGAGGATTTATCATTATCATAGTAATGACTTCATCTTATCCAAGTTTCTTAAATGAAAATTTCGCAATTTCATAAATCTCCTCTAAATAATGTGTTTGGTGTTGTAGTGTCATGCCACCACAAAGTCTTCCCGTCACACACCTAGAAGGTTGGGATGACCATGTTCTTAAGGTGTTAGACCCTGAGCCGCTTGTGTTTCCACTTATAGATCCACTAGTAGATATTCTTCCTCTTCCTGATATAGCCATTTTCTAGTGGGGTTTCTACATATTCTTCTGAATATTCAAGCTATAGTTTGACCTACCATGTGTATGTATGTGTGGAATCATGTGTTTCTACATCCGCATCCTCCAAATGTTTTGGGGGTGGAGGAAGTCTTGTTGTGGAGTCTTGGATTGACTCAATTATATCTATATATAAGCATATCGAGACACCTACAGATTGGAGGGTAAGCCTTACATCATATATACTACATGACTTATCCAAGAGGTGGTGGGACGTAGTCAACTAAGAAGATAGAATTCATGATATGGCCTTGGATGATTTTTAGACCATGTTCTATGAATACTTCATTCCCCAGACTTTGAGGGAAGATAGATCTAGGAAATTCAAAAACCTGTAGTAGGGGATCATGTTAGTTATAGATTCCATTGAATGTTTCACAGAGATGTAGCGGTTCACTCCTACTCTAGTGGCTGATGATCTTATGACCGCTAGACGATTTGAGGATCAGCTAGTTTATGCCATCTGGTCATAGTTCAATGTCTTTAGGTCGATGAATATTTAAAAAATTGTTAAGCATGCCTTATTATATTGTGAAATATGAGGGATGATGGTGGTGCAAGTCAAGGTTGTTCAACACCTAGATCTATCAATCGTTCTTATGGGATAAAGAGGCATTTTGAGGGTACTTGTGGAGGTAGTAGAAATCAGCTCCTCATGCTTATAGTTTTCTTATCTTTCACCAGTACGAGAAGACGTGACATAATAAAACATAGTGCTTATGAGATATAGTTGAGTTCAGAGGTTGTGGTAGGATATGGAATATCAAGTGCCTCTATAGGACATTCTATGTAGCACCTGAAGAGTGGGAATCGACACCTGATCCTTTCATAGGAGCGAGTCTAGTAGGATCACATCAGGTGGGTAGAAAGAATACCACTCGCCAATTAGGATAAACTAACAGTTGAGGTATAGGTAGTCAGAATTATGATTCTCCATGCCAGTAGAGTGGTATTTCTCCAGGCTGTCAGATAGTGACTTAAGGCCATGGTACATTCTAGTTAAATACTGTCCAGCCTACACTAGATGAGTAGAGCACCTAACCTTCTCTAGTTCGATGTGATATTCTTGTAGCCTACACTTTTTTGTCTTAATTATTTGACATAGGATTGTCTCACTATTTTATATCTTAGGAAATAATTGAGATTATGGGCCTCGATATCAAGAACTACAAGATATTTTTTATTATATAAACCTCATTAGGTATCCATCTTGAGGGAGATATTTTTTAAGGATTATCCCCATGAGATAGGTGGTAACCTTTTTGTAGGGATTATCTTCTTTCTTAACATGAAAAGATTTTGAATATTAGTTAGGATATACTTGTTAGTTCTCTATTGATCCCATATTGACTACTATTATTGTAGGGTGAAGTTTACACCATAATAGGATGTTAGGCACTTGCCTAAGAGATAACAGGATGTTAGTGAGACATGAGCTGGACTCAAGATGTAGAGGCTGAGTAAAGTGAAAACTAACATTTCTAGTATTTTCCTTGATGAACAGGGGTTATAACCCACTATTTTCCTCTTATAGTGGAGTGCTTTAGAGATTTCTCTCATGAAAACTTATTTGATTTGCCTATAATATGAGAGGTAGAGTTTACCATTTAGATAGTACCAGGAACCACACCAGTGAACATTCCTTTTTATAGGATAGATCCTAAGGTTCATAGGAAACTCAATAACCAATTGGAGGATTTATTGGATAAATCCTTTATAATCCGTAACACATATCCTTGCGATTCTCTAGTACTTTTCTCTAAGAAGGAAGATAGTTCCTCAGGATCTGTGTTGTTTAGTGTCATTTGAATCATCTTAGTATAATGAATCATTATCCACTACCTAAAATATATTACATATTTGATCATATGTAATGTGATAATGTGTGTTTGATGATATATATATAAGGACGAGTTATCATCAGGTGAATGTCAGGACTTCATAAATACCTCAAAACACATTTAGGAGCAGGTAAGGTCTATAAAAGTAACGGGTCATGACACTCAGACTCATGAATGCACCAAAAATTTTTATGGTTCTTATGAATCAGGTTTTCTACCTATATCTAAATTCTTTTATTGTATTATTTTTTTGGTGTTTTCATGGTGTATTCACACTCCAGACATGACCATGATACCCATATTGAGATCCTGCAAAATATTCTAAGAGAACATCAACTACATGTTAATCTTAGTAAATGCCACTTCTAGATTGAAAATGTACACTTATTGGGTCACATTATCTTGTAGTTATAAGTTCCCATAGGCCTAGATAAAGTGAGAGCTGTAGTGTCTTGGGAGAATCCAGTGAAAGAATTTGATAATTGATATTTCTTGGGGATTAATAGATATTACCGATGCTTTATCTATGATTTTTCATTCCTTGTAATGCCGCATACCAGCTTGATGAAGAAGGGTGTGCAATTCATATGATTAAAAGATTATAAACCATCCTTTTAGGAGTTTAATTTTGGTTTGAATTCAATGCTGATACTAATTATACTAGATCTAGGTAGAATCGAGAATGTATACTACGAGAGATCAAATATTGGGCTTAGAGCTATTTTCCTGAAGGATGTGTGAGTCATCAAATACATGTCTCTCAGTTGAGGCCTACTGAGTGGAATTTCTTATTGAACGACCATAAGATAGCTACTATAGTTTGGGATTTACACTTTTGGAGACACTATATACATGAAGGGATAATTTTGGTATTCTCAGACCACAAAATAATCAAGTAAATATTTAAACAATGAGATGTAAATATCAGATAGCATAGGTTGATGGAGTACCTATAATGGTTTTATTTATATCTTACCTAAATTCTTGGAAATGGAAATTATGTATCAAATTCTATGACATGGAAGGGTAAAACCCATGTGATTCTAGAATCCAATGGTGAATGGAATCTAATGACCTTATTCTCAGATATGAATTTTGTGGTTTTGGATGGCCATCTTCAGACTATTACCTCATCATTGTTAGTGATTTTACTCTTATGGAATAGGTGATAATGAGAGAACTATCTGATCCTAAGGTTTTTTCCTAAGGGAACCTGTATTAGTTGATGATATATCTTCAGGTTTGACTATGTATGGGGATGATACCTTATTTTTCGATGTGATTTTATGGGTCACAACAGACATCAGATGGGAGCGGATGTGGGATTTCCATACCTCACTATGGTTGGTTCACCTCGGTGTCACCAAAATGTATCGAGATCGATGACCCTTTACTAGTGGCTTGGTATGAAACATGAGATTCCCAGATTCCTCACATGATTTTAAACTTATTAGTAAGTGAAGGAAGAGCATCATTGACTAGTTGGGATTTTATAGCCTTTATCTATTCCTGAATGGAAATGAGACGATGTTTTGATGAATTTTGTTAATTTTATACCCATATAACATTTTGGACATGATAAGATGTGGATTCTCATTTATTGTTTGATAAAGGTCACACACTTCTTAACTATGTGAGAGAACTTCTTGGTAGATGATCTTGGATGGATGTATATTAGAGAGGTTATGCATCTTCATAGAGATCCTCGTTAAATCATTTTTGATAGAAATTCCCATTTTACATCATGGTTCTAGTTGTGGAATGTACCATTCCTATCCTAGAGGACATGATCCTTGCATGAATCCTTGACTTTAGAGGTTCTTTGGAGAAGTACCTTCCTCTTGTTGAGTTCTCCTATAGAAACATATTTCAAGATACCATCAAGATGAATCCTTATAAAACCTTATATGGTAGGCCTTTCCAATCAAAATATGATATATAGAGGAAAGGGATGTAGCAATCCATGGACCATGTATCATGTAGGAGACTACTTAGTAGGTCCAACTAATCATAAATCACATGTTGATAGCTTAGTCTAGACAAATTTCATATGAAAACAATCATTGGTGACTTATTACATTTGATTTTGGAGATTGGTTTTTCTTCTCAATCTCACCCAAGTTAGATAATAGACATATTAGGAAGTTGGGTAATCTCTTATAGAGGTTCATTGTACCCTCTAAGGTTGTGAAATATACCAGACCACTGGATTTCCAGTTGGAAATTCCATAAATATTTCACTATATGCATGATGTCTTTTTTGTATTTCAGCTTCATCGATACTATCTAGACCTGTTTTTTATCATTCAGCCTAATGAGGTTGAGTTGGACATATATTCTTCCATCATGGAGTATCCAGTTTGTATTTTTGATCAATGTTTGAATAAAATTTTAGGAAGTCTAGTTACTCTTTTATGGATTCTATGGCATAACAGACGAGTACAGGATGATAACCTGGAGAGGGAAGCAGATATACAGTCTTAGTGCTATAACTCTTCTCTAACAACACTTATTTACCCATAAAAGTCCAACTCAGGGATAAGATTCTTTATTGAGGGAATTTTTTAACTACCCATAGTTTCATGAAAGTACCAATCCTTTTGTAATTTGATTCCTTTTTCTAATCATGGAAAACATGTACTATGGCCTAAGGAAGGTCTAAAGAGTGCCTGGGTCTTGTTCAAAGCATGGTGTTCTTGAAAATGTGCTGAAGAACTGGGCCACATAGTTGGTTTAGTCTAAATTGTTGTGGACAGTGGAAATCCATAGGCAGCATGGTTTTTCTAAGACCTTGATACACAAGACACACATCCGTACAATGATACTTTATTTTTAAACATTGGTTTATCGCACAATTTTCAAACGGGTTGTAAACCATGAAAATAAATCATGAAACCACTTATTTTAAGGTGAAATTTAATTTTTTCCCTCACTTGAACTTTTAATCCTATTTCATTTTTCTCATTCCCTTGGCCATCAAATGAGTCGAGTTTACTTCGCCCATAAATCATAAATCTCTCCATGATCAGTTTTGATACAAGTCTCCAATCTGGTCTCCGATATTCATTCTATCAAATCATTCGATCAGTTTTGGTATGTTCTTTTAGTCTATTAACACCTATTTTATTTTTCCTTCATATATATCATGCTATTTGGTTACATGATGATTTTACCTATTTTTATGGATTTGGACCATCTCTCAGATATCATCCAAACTACATTAAATATGAGGATGATATCAACGGAGGATTCATCTACATCCCTATTCTAGGCCATCACATCATCTCAAAATTGAGTTTTTGTTGTTTCAAAATTATACCAATATGCAACACATAGGCTTTTTCCATGTGTCTCCATTTATATTTTTTCTTCATATCAAATTCACCATTGCATCTTAATATGAACCTATTGAACCTTTTTTGGTAGTTCATAGGTCATATACACCTTATATGGTCACCCCATTGGTGATCTATGTAAATTGTCCATTATACCTAATGGGTTAAAATGTTTAAATCCCCTTGAACCTTATGGAATATCTTTTAAATCATATTAACCTTAACACATGGGTATTAAATGGAACGAAAATCACATCATAGGTGTTTGAACCTTTTATAACTAGAATTTCCCAATTAGGAAATTAACTTATTTCCCATGTCACCTCCTAAGTGACCCTTTGAGATTATAAATGGTCATCCAATGTTTTGGTAAATTGTATTAGTCAAATGGAATTAATTTCATTGGTTGTATTTTACAAGATAGTATGATCCTTCATATATAAAATGAATCAATTGATTTTAATGGAATGAATTCAAAGGATGGTAATGCCATGTCTTCTTTTTACACATTATTTAATGCTTAATATGAATTGAAATTCCATATATGAAATTGATCTTAGATAGCATGGAATATGTGAGGTAATTCCTCATGTATTAAATTGTAAATATGACTATGTCTATATTATATAAATATGGTATGAATGAACATGGTGTATGAGTTCTTTTTCCTTAGGAATTATATTATAAATGTGATTATACCTTTATATAGGTTTTGTATGTTGGTATTAGTTGTTGATCATGGAGGAAAATCACAATACCTTATATTGAGTGTTGAGTATGGAATCTAAAACTAGTGGTACTATATGGGAATTTAGATTTACGCGTCTTATTACATAGTTAAAGTGATGAAATAATGGTTCAATCACAATCCCAAGTGGTATGCATGACGTATCACTCACTTTTTGGGATTTGGGGAATGTACCATATTTCTTGAGCTTATAGGTTCATTAGACAGGTTTTTGATATCAGAATTAGTCCCAGTTTATCTAACACCAGTATTCCAGGTATATGGGCACTTATATCAATATGTACTTGGTTTATATAGGTTGATGTAATATATATAATTATACTATATATATATTACTACTACTATATATATAGTGAGTGTTCAGTCTTATATTCGAGCCATGAGCTGAAGTAGGTAGACCCTCCAGGTGTCCTATAGGAACCCGAGTGGGATATTTATTTATTTATTTTTCATTTTTAATTAATTAATATTAACTACACAAATTTCATTTATGATAAATTCTTGGAATTCATGTATAAATTGTTGGTGGTGTCCTACTAAGTATTTTTCACACACCCTACTGAGGTTGCCTTTGGTGCCCAAGAAGATTATCTATCTGTATATATTGATAAGGGAAATCACTCTTTTACAGGTTATTGATATGAATTGATTTCAAATGGATCTTAGGAGAAGAGGATTTATATTTCATTCAAGATGCTTGTGTATAATATTTTATTCTTTTTTTAATTTTTTTATAAAATTTTTTACCCTTCCCTCTATTCTGTTTTCATATATCAGCATGCCATGCATCATGTATTAACACTTCTATAGAGGATTTTTATTATATTACTAGTTGTTCAGTTATCTATTTATACGTACAATGTTTATTAATTTTTTCTATTTATATATTCTTCAATTTTTTTATTAGTTACATCTGTTTTGGTACTTTGACACGAGGGTATAGTCTCCCCACTATAACTCCTTTACACCTTCGCTTCTAGTTGGTAGACTCTAGAGTATGAGGAGGTGATATTGAGGCCATTTGAACCACTGGATCAGGGAATGGGTTATGTGGATCCTAGGTTTGGATGTAACACCATCATGTCTTGATTAATCAAAATATAAATAAAAAAATTAATGATTCATTCTTAAGGGATGATTCTAATGAAAATAAATCGGTAAAATGTTTTTTATTACACATCGAATGAAATAAATGAAACAATAATTATAAATTTTTGGTGATTCATAATCATGAAATAATTGAAATAAATACCTTGTAAAACATAGTCCGAAGAACCATTTTACTTATAAGAAGAATAAAACTAGGGATGCAATATGAGGGGCACAAAAGACACATAACTGATAATATGAATCACAACCATACATAACAAATAGTTTGTAAACAAACTGTGAATATGGGTATGTTCATCATTGGTATATGACTCATAATCATTGAAAATATTCAATAAAAAATTAATTTTATAAGAATAAAAAATTGAATATTTTTATATGAAACATAAAATAATTAATATTACAAACCTTTTAAAATTTATTCTTTGTCCCAGTTGTGATAAGCTTATGCATTAATATTTAGAAATATTAACCAAATTCCACCCTTCCTTTCTGTTGATGATAATGAGGTTATAAAATATTAAATTTCTAATAAAATGAATATATAAATATATATAAAATAAAAACCAAATATTATCTAATATAAATTATATTTACCATTACTTACATGTATTGGAATATATTTGGACACTTCATTTACAAGGAATATTTGTGAATCTTTTTAAAAGACCAGTATTTTCATATATATTAACTAATAGGACATGTTTATACAACACCAATTGAAATTAATGATCGTATAAAAAAGAATAGAACTTACTTTTCAAACTAGTTGCTAAATGTTTTATGAACACCACATAAGTAAATGAAAAACTGATATAATTTGAATTCATTTTGGTAGAATACTCTTAAAATCCAATGAAATATAAAATATAAAAAATTTAAAATTAATCACATTATAATTTATATTTCTTCATAATTATCTTAGATTTATTAACCATCATGTAATGGAAGAAAAAATCACACAGTCTCCAACTTTGATAATCTTTTACATATATATGAAAGTCTAAAAGGATTTTTCACATATTGCATTTCCATTGAAATGAATTATAGATCTATAATACCCTAATAACAAGTTTTATCATTTTATATTTGAATAATGTGTCTGTAACTAATTAAATAGGAAATATAGTAAGTCACTAGAAAAATATTTATTTAAATAAATAGAAATAAAAACATAAATTTACTTACATGGAAAACAACTATAACATAGGAATGATGACATCATAAAAATTGACCTGATCCATGATGAATTCTTTGAATATTCTCATTGGATAGTCTCTTAAACTTATATTAGAAATCATCCATAAATCATAAATATTATCCATGTAAGAAGAAAATAGTATAATATTTTTATCCCATCTGAAATATTATAATTATTAGATGTTGTTGGTTCCTGATCCCTTTGTTTCATTTGTATTGATTCTTTTGATATAATATACTGCTATATAAATTAATTGTCTGAAAACATTATGAGTAATTTTTATTAAATTGTAAATAATATTTTAAAAAACAACACATACCACATATATCTGATAACGAGTAAGCTTATAAAGATAATATAGAAAATGACCTAAAAAAATCTCTAACACTAGTAACCTTCACGGTATGAAAAGGTTGTAAACTTCTTGGATCAATAATATCATGTATTGATACTCTTACATGAACCAATTGTGTAGTCTTGTGATGCAATTAATACCCCAAAATATGTATTATTATGTATGATACAATATATACATGTGTATCTCTAACATAAAACTCATAGTAAAAGGTTGGGCTCAAATAAAGAGATGGAGGATCCAATTAGGGAGTCTATGCAGTCTGTGTAGGCTATGAAAGTTGCGTAGGCTATAACACCCAAGGGTTTTTAAAAAAATAAACAAAATTCCTGAAACAAATTTTTAAGAAGATATTTATAACTATCCTTTATTCATAATTTTGCATCTTCTATGTTTTTAATTTTAAAAAACAATCATTTAAAATTGTGTCAATAAGTTATTTAGATTCTCATGGAATAAACTTGTTTTTTTGAATAGTAATATACCCCTATGAATAGTAATATGAACCTATTGAAAAGTAATTTTTATTATTATTTTCTTTTATTAAGGATTTAAGATAATAAAATGTTTGTTAATTTTTCAATGGGACATAAAGGAAGTTATAGTTTCAAAATTGTTTATTTTTGAATTAAGTATGATTTCATTTAAAAGATAAATTCATGATATTCAGAAAATTATTTTTAAAAAGTGGACTTAATTTTGGAATTCTAAACATCAAAAAATGGTCAGGGTAAATTTTTGGGATTTTTAGAAAATGTTTATTTTTCAATGAATAATAAAAATATAGTTTTGTGTTTCTCTATGTTAATGACATCATTAATGATGTAATAATGAAATAATAAATCTAGTCAACTTATGTATAGTAAAATAAGATGTGAGGTGTCCCAGTGGCTAATACCTTGGGCAAATACCATGAACATGCCCACTGTTTTTCCAATACCACTAATGAGGTGTCCCCAGGAAATTATTAAAATATTCCCTCACTTTTATTATAAATACCAACCAATTCCTTCATTAACTTCATTAATATTTTTTCCACAATGAATCACTGGCCTCCTCACCTCCCTACTAGTCCTCCCAAGGTTTTCTCAGGCCCCCAAGGTCTCAACCTTCATGTTCTAGGAGTTACTCTGCAAGGTAATAAAATTCTCAATTTCATTTCTTTTCTATTCAAATTCCATTTTTTGTGGTATAACATTCAAATTTCCATTCCATGTTCTTATTTAATTATTATTATAGATCTATTATTTATTATGATTCATTTCTGTATTGGTGACACCTATCTCCTCTCTTTTTACTATTTTCTAATACCATGTCTCATAGTGGTTAGGCTACCGAATATTTTGTAAGAGATTTTTAAATTATTATTTTTTTATTTTGAGTTCATTTATTTTCTTATTCTTTCCTCATACCCTCTTACCAAGAGGAATGAAAGTTCCATAAATAATTTATATTATGTATGTTATCATGTTCATTTAAAATTCCTCATCATTCGTCTTTTTCTCACTCACTTATTAAAGGAATAAAAACATTGTCTGTGATTTTTCGAATTACCAACATCATGGATAGTGTGATTTCAATTTGAATTAATTATTTAATGTCTCTTCATGAAACCATTTTTATGGTTAAAACTGGTTATAATATATTTATTATTCCCCATACGTGGTCTGGGAATCCTTTTTTACTCATGGATTAAATTTATAAGAAAAAATGAGGTCGTTATTATAAAAAAACCACTAAAATGATCTAAAAGAACCTCGTAAATGTTTTGACTTGTGATTCATCCTCATATAAAACATCAAAATGATAAATTGTATAATTATTTTACTTGAAATACTTAAATACATTTCCATTCCAATTATAGAGTTTCACTTCTAATCGACAAGAATATCCATCATTAACCAATCATAGAAAACATGTAAAGAAAACACCCCTAAACAATACGAGGAAAAAAATACTATAAAATAAATTGTGAAATGATGTAATGAAATGATCATATAAGATATTATAAATATGGATATGTTTATTTATGATATTAAAAATAGTCTTTTAACCATTATAAAGAATGTTTAAAGACATTTTAATTAAGAAGAACCATAGGTAAGGGAATTCTTAACCCGATTTCTATTCGTTGAGTTAACCTTCTTCTTTATTCATTATGTGGTATTAAGATTATTTCTGTCATGAATTTGTGTTTATATTATGTTTAATTATCTGTATTTAGAGTGTGTAAACATATCCTTTCAATTATATTAATTCTCACTCCCATTATATTTTAATGGACTTTAATTTTAAAATCATTTTAAAGCACTCTTTCATAAATTTCAATAGGATTGTTTTTTATGTGTATGGCATGAGTAGTTTATCCTAATTTCAAGATACTTTATTAACATGATATGTTCCTTGGACATTATTTATGTTGGGTTGAGCCTATTATGGCTCAGGATATGTTGGGTTGAGCCCATTATAGATGCAGATATCACAAGTGAGCCCCATTATAGCTCTCCAATGCATTGGGTACTCTAGTGATGGACGTTTACCAAAAGGTTATTCTATAAGTATGTGTGAATGTAAGAGTTATATGGTAAATATGTCCTAAGGAAAATACATGATATTTCTATGCATATATATTTTTTATATGATTATGGGTTTTATTGGTTTTTATGTTATCACTTGACTAACACTTTCTATCTTTATATCGCTTAATAAGTTTTATACTCATCCATTGTTTTTGAAATGTTTTTTCACAGGAAATAAGGATTATTAATAGAAATAAGGGATTCCTGATGATTGATATTGTGTGTGGTCAAAGAAATAATGCTTTATGTTTTAATGTTTTATATTTTGAAAAAAATGGAAACTATTTTTAGTAGTGTCATCCTGTATGATTGTGGTATGTCATGTATGTAAGTTATCCTAATTCTTTAAAACTATAAACCAAAAATAATCCTCAATGTGTAATAATGTATGTTCTTGTTTAAAATTTTAGATTATGTAATGATTTAAGGATGAGTCCTTATATTTTTGGTATCAGAGGATGGTTTAGAGAACTTTTGGGGTTGGGATGATATTAAAGAATAACATATATGATTTTTACTAAATGGTAATTAGAAATGTTATAGAAATTAAATATTACCATGTACTTAATCTACGTTATGTTTGTAAAGAATGGTTTTCTATAGAATAAACAGGGAAGTAGAAGTAGGAAGGCACCAAGACTCTGGTTTATGTCCGAATATGCCTCCCAGAATGGTGGGAATCAGAACTGAGCACTTTGTGATAGAAATGGCTCATTTAAATCAAGAGAAAAAAGTTTGTGGTATCCCTGATAGAGAGGAACATGATCAACCATAAGGAAACATGTATTTTGTGGAACATTTTATGAGGCAACATCCTCCAGAATTTAGTGGAACCGTAAATCCAGTGATAGCCAAAGGATGGATCAATGCTCTAGAAAAGATATTTGATTTCATGGGATGTTCATAACATCAAAAGGTAATAAAAAACATTTATCATTCGGAAGGTGAATCCAATAAATGGTGTTCACTGGTTAAGAATACGAAAGAAATAGATGATCATGATGGTCAAGAATGAGATCATTTAAAGAGTTTTTTCCATAAAAATATTTTCCCAAAACAGTTTGACTAAGAATGGAGAATCTATTCAAGGAACTGAATCTGAAAGATGATGATTCAGTGGAAGCATATGAAGACAATTTTACAAGATTTTCCAGTTATATACCATATTTTACTCAAGATTTTGAAAATAAAATTAATAGATTTTACAATGGTTTGAAATTGTTTTTGTGAAGATCTTTGGCCTCACGATTGTTTAAAAGCTATGAGAATATTGTTCGCTATGAAGAAAAAGTTGAGATGGAGTTTTCTAAAAAATATGTGCATCGTGATAATAATAATAAGATGTGATTTGGCTGGAAGACAATGGAGAGGAACTCGTCAAAGAAGTCTCTAGGTAAGAAAATGAATTTACCTTCTTGTGAGAAGTGTGGTAAAATGAATCCTGGTGAATGTCTTTTAAATTCTGAGAAATATTACTGATGGTGAAATACTAGACATGTGTCTCGTGAGTGTAAGGAAAATGATCCAAAAAATAAGGAGAAACAGATGGTGAGATGATTTAACTGTAAGGAAATGGGCCATTTTGCTAATGTTTGTCCAAAGCTAGTTACTCAAGCAGGGAATCAACGAGATTGGATGAAAAAGGGTTTGGTAAAATATTTTGCAATAACATCATCAAATGTTGAGCCATCATATAAGGTCTCCTCAGGTACATTGCTTGTTTTTATAGATATCGTAAATGTGTTGTTTGATTCTGGCTTACACATTCCTTCATTTATGAGAAATTTTTAGAAAAATTGGGAATTAAACCTCATGAAGTGAAGTCAGAACTCATGGTAAAAACCCCTAGAGGAAATATTGTGGCAAAAATAAATTATAAGAATCTTCTATCCTTGTCTTTGGAAAGAGATTACCTAAAAACCTTGTTGTATTTCTTCTAGTAGAGTTTGATGTAATTCTGGGTATGGACTGGTATTCTTTTTATAATGCTAAAATAGATTCTGGAGAAAAATAAGTTGTTTTCTTCAGAAAAAATTTATGTTTGTGTACATGAATGACTGCATACCATTAATAACATATCAGGAAGCTATGAAAATGATAAAGGATAGAAATTAATGTTATCTAGCTTATATTTTTGAAGATAAGGTAACTATCCAAATTGATTATGTACTAGTGGTAAATGAATACTTAGACATTTTTCGTGATGATTTGCCTAGTGTTATTACTAAAAAAGGGTATGAGTTTTTTATTGTCTTATTTCCTGATGCTAAGCTAATTTTTAAACCTCCATATCTAATTTCCCAGATAGATCTTCTGGAAATTAAAAAAGCAGTTGCAGAAACTATTAGATAAAGGCTTCATCCGCCCTAGCACTTCACCATGGGGCAGTCTTGTCTTGTTTGTTATGAAAAAACATTGTTCAATAAGACTTTTCATCGATTATAGATCCTTGAAAAACATTATTATTAAAAACATGCATCGTTTGGCACATATCAGTGATTTGTTTGATTAGTTATAGGGAGCACAATATTTTTTGAAGGTTGACTTGAGGTTGGTGTACCATCAGTTGAATGTAAAGGATAAATACATCTTGAATACTGTGTTCCATACTAGATATAGTCATTATGAGTTTTTAGTTATTCCTTTTGGGATAACTAATGCACCTGCTACATTCATGGATCTTATTAATAGAATATTTCATGAGTTATTGGATAAGTTTGTGGTTGTATTTATTGATGACATTATAGCATATTATAGAAGTAAAGAAGAGCCTGAAAAACATATAAGGGTTCTTTTACAAAACTTAAAGGAGAAGAAACTATATGGAAAATTCCGAAAGTGAGATGTTTGGTTTCAATAGAAATATTTTCTTATAAGCATTGTGAATAAGTATGGAATAATAGTTCATCCTTCCAAAACATATGTGGTTGATGAATGGACAAGACCTTCAAATTTTACAAATATTCATAGTTTTCAAGGATTTTAAAATTAATACCAACGGTTTGTTAAAGAAATTTCATGGTTATTTATCCTGCTAACTAAGATAACATGAAAAGGGTTAAATATTTTTGGATAGAAGAATGTCATGTTTGTTTTCAGGAACCGAAGATGTGATTGGTGAATGCTCCTATTTAGGAATTGCGTTCCCAAAGTGGTGAGTTTGTCATCAACAATGGTGTTTCATTGAAGGGACTTGGTTTTGTTCTGATGCATAATGATCAAGTAATTTATTATGATTCAAGCCAAATTATACCTCATAAGTAAAATGATCCCACACATGATTTGGAATTGCCTGCTATGGGGTTTTATTTGAAAATTTGGACACATCATTTATATGGAGCTATATGTCAAATACATACATACCATAAAATTCTTAAGTATATATTTACCCAGAAGGAATTAATCATTATGTTGAGAAGATGGATTGAACTGATAAAAGATTATGATTTCAGGATCAATTACCATCAATGAAAAGTAAACAATGTGGACGATGCCTTGAGTCAAAATCTTCATGCGTTGTTATCCATGTTAAGTTTGGAACAGGATCCCTTGATTAAAGATTTGATGAATTTTGGATTAGAAGTTGTTGGTGCAAGGAACTATCTATTTTACCTTAGGTCTCAGTGCAGTCATCATTATCATACAGAATTAAGAGAGCAGAGAAGGAAGACCAAGAGCTACAAAAAAGGAAGAATTGGTTAAAATAGGTAACTAAACAAAATTTAACCTTGATAAAGATTGTGTTTAATATTTAGTAAAAGGTTGTGTGGTCCGTGTTAATCTCAATTGAAGAAAGAATTATTATGTAATGATCAATATTCTCCATTTTCATTTCATCTTGGATGTACTAAGTTGTATAGAGTCTTTCAGGAATATTACTAGTGTGATGGAATGAAAAGAGATATTGATGATTTTACAGTGAAATGATTGACATGTCAACTGGTGAAGGAGAGTTGCAGTTACAGAAGGGGATTCTTCAACCATTTCTATTGCTAGAGTGGAAATGGGAGAATATATCCATGAACTTTATGGTGGTATTATCGAAGACTTCTCGAGGAAACAATGTGATTGGGGTTATTCATGATCGATTAACAAAATCTGTATATTTCCTTTATATTTGAGATACAATGTCATTGGATCATGTTTTTTGACTGTACATCAATGATATTGTCAGGCTACATGGAGTTACACATTCTATTGTATCTGAATGTAATCCAAGGTTCACTTTTAACTTTTGGAAGGGACTTTAGAACTCGTTGTGAATAGGGTTAAATTTCAGTACAAATTTTTATCCTCAATCAAATGGGCTGTCAGAACGAATGATTCAGACATTGGAGGATATGATTCAAGCTTGTTCAATGGAATACCAGGGAAGTTGGGATCAACATATTTATTTAGTTGAGTTTTCTTATAATAACACTTTTTATTCCAGTATTTAGATGGAACCTTTTGAGGAATTGTATATGAAGAGGTGTCAAACTCCAAATTTTTGGGATGATGTTAGGGAAAGAATGTTTATGGGACCATAATTAGTAGAGTAAGTGGCTGAGATAGTGAGGATGATCCATCAAGACATGAGGATAACTCAGAGCAGTCAGAAAATTTATGAAAATAATAGAAGGAAAACCTTCTCTCTTGAGGTAGGTGACCATGTTTTCCTTAAAATCTCTCACAGGAAAAGTGTTATTTTTTGGTAAGAAAGGGAAGCTAAGTCTGTGATTCATTGATCCTTTATAAATCTTGGATAAATTTGTATCAGTTTCATACCGTGTATATTTTCCTCCAAGTTTATCTTAGGTGCATAATATTTTTCATGTTTTGATGTTGGGAAAGTACATTCCAGATTCATCACATGTCTTGAGCCCAGATGTAGTTCAGCTAGAAGAGAATGTTTCTTATGGAGAGAAACTAGTAATGATTTTGATTGAAGAGAACAAGTATTGAGGAATAAGGTAATCCACAAGGTATCGTTTTTGTGGAGAAACCACATGGTTGAAGAAGCATCATGGGAATTTGAAAATGTTATGAGGGAAAGTTACCCTCACTTTTTTAACAAGTAAATAAAATTGTGAGGATAAAATTTCTCGAAGGTGGGGATAATTTAACACCCTAAGGTTTTTAAAAAAATAAATTAAATGCATGAAATAATATTTTATGTAGATATTTATAACTACCCTTTAATCATAATTTTTCATCTTTTATGTTTTTCATTTTGAAAAATAGTCGATCCAACCCATTCCTTCATTAACATTTTCCAATTTCATCCTCAATGAAGCACTGGCCTCCATATCTCCCTAGTATTCCTCAAAAGGTTTTCTCAAGACCCCAAGGGACAAAAATTCATGTTCAAGGAGTTATTCTATATGGTAATAAAATTCCCAATTTGTTTCTTTTTTCCATTTAAGTTCTCTTTGATGAGGTATAAAATTTATGTTTTCATACCATATTATTATTTCCTTATTATTCTAAATCTTTTAAATATTATGATTAATTTGTGGATAGGTTACCACTATCCACTCTCTTTTTAATATTTTCTAAAACCATGTTGCATAGCCGCTAGGCTGCAAATGTTTCTGTAAGCGATTTCTCAATTAATCTTTTTTATTTTGAGTCCTTTTCTTTTCTTATTCATCCCACATCTACTCTTACCCAAGAGGCATGAAAGCTCTATAAATCATGTATAATCTTGATGTTCTCATTTTCATTTAAAATTCAACATCATTATTCCTATCCTCTCCCACTTATTCAAGTAATAAAAACATTGTCTGTGATGTGTCGAATTACCGACATCATGGATGATGTGATTTCAATTTGCATTAATTCATTCATGTCTGATCATAAAAAAACTTTTATGGATGAACTAGGTTATAATATATGTATTTTTCCTCATCCATGATTATAGAATTCTTTTTTACTCACGGATTTAATTTATAAGACAAAATGTGTTCGTTATTATCAAAGAACCACTAAAATGGTTTAAACAAAAATCATTAATGTTTTAACTTATTAATCGTCCTCATATAAAACTTCAAAATGATAAATTGTATAATTATGGTAATGGAAATATATAAATACCTTTCAATTCCAATTCTAGAGTTTCATTTCCAATCTATAAGAATATCCATCATTAACTAATCAGGGAAAATATTTAAAGAAAACACCCCAAAAAAATATAACGAACAAAATACGAACAAATAAAGGGTGAAATGATGAAATGAAATGATCATATAATCTATTATAAAGATGGATATGTTTCATTAGGATATTAATTAATCTCTTTAAACCATTATACAAGAATTTTAAACACATTTTACGTATGAATAACCTGAGGTATGGTAATTCTTAAACCGATTTCTATTCATTGGTAAACCTTCTTCTTTATTCATTATGTGGTATTTAGATTATTGGTATCATGAATTTGTATTTATATTTTGTTGTATATTGTGTATTTATAGTGTATACACATATACTTTCAACTCTATTAATTCTCACTCCAATTTTAATTAAAATGTCTTCCCTTTTAAAATCCTTTTAAAACTATCCTTAATAAATTACAAAAGGATTGTTTTTATGTGTATAGAATGAGTATTTTCTCCCAATTTCACGATAATTTACTAACATGATATTTTCCTTGGAAATTATTTATTATGGTTTTTTCCTATTATAGCTCATGATATGTTGGATTGAGCCATTATATCTCAATATATGACAGGTGATCCCCATTATAGCTCTCCAAAGAATTGGGTACTCTGGAGATGGAAGTTGACCCAAAGGGTATTACATATGTAAGGGTGAATGTAAGGGTGATATGGTAAATTTTGGCCAAGGAAACTACATGATTCTTCTATGCATATGATTTTTTTGTAAGATATGGGTTTTAATGGTTTTTATGTTATCACATGACTAACATTTTCTATCTTTATATCCCTTACCAAATTGTATACTCATCAGATGTTTTTAAAATGTTTTTCAAAGTAAGTATCGGTAAGAGAAAGAATGTATTCATGATGTTTGATATGGAATATTGTCAAAGAAATCATGCTTTATGTTTTAATGTTTTATATTTTGAATAAATGGAAATTGTTTTTAGTAGTATCCTCTTGTATGATTGTGGTATGTCATGTATGAAAGGTATCCCAATTATATAAAACTATAAACCAGAAAAGATCCTCAATGTGTAATAATTTATTTTCTTGTTTATAATTCAATATTAAGTAAGGGTTTCAGGCTAGGACCTTATAGTTGATATTACAGGATGGTTTAGAGAACATTATTGGTTGAGATGATATTGATGTATAACATAAATGATTTTTACACTATGGTAAGTTAAAATTTTATAGAATTTAAAGATTAACATGTTGCTTCATCTAGGTTATGTTTGTACAGAATGGTTTTCCACAGATGAAATAGGGATGTAGAAGTAGGAAGGCACCATGTGGCTGATGTCTGTCCGAATTTGCATCCCAAAATGGTTGGAATTGGAACCGAGTAGTTTGTGATAGCAATGGATTTGTTGAATAATGTGATAAATGGTGGTGGTATCCATGATATAGATGAACATGATCAACCACAAAGAATCATTTGTTTGGTGGGTCATTATATGAGGCAACATCCTCTAGCATTTAGTAGAACCCCAAATCCAGTGACAGCCAAAGGATGGATCAATGCTCTATAATAGATATTTGATGTCATGGGTTTTTCAGAATGTAAATAGGTAATACTCTCAATTTTTCTTTTGGATGATGAATCTGATCAATGGTGGTATCTATTTAGGAATATGAGAGAAATAGATAGTCTGATAATCTAGAATGGGATGATTTTAAGAGACTTTTTCAGGAAAAATATTTTCCCAAAATTGTTCGACTTAGAATAGATACAAAATTCCTGGAACTGAAGTAGAAAGATGATTATTCTATGGTATCGTATGAAGCAAATTTTAAAATAATTTCAAGGTATGTACCATATTTTACTCAGGGTTTTGAAAGTAAAATTAATTGATTTTACTCCAGTTTGAAACCATTTTTTTAAAGAACTTTGGCCTCACAAGAGTTTAAAAGCAATGAAAAGCTTGTTTGTTGTGCTGAAAAAGTTGATATGGAGTTTGGTGAAACATATGTACATCATGATTTAAAGAATAAGAAGCGATCAGGTTGGCTGGAAATGGGGAAGAACTCTTCAAAGAAGTCAGGAGGTAACGAAATGAATTTCCCTTCTAGTGAAAGTGTGGTAAAAGGCATCCTGATGACTATCTTGTAAATTATGTTAAATGAAACTGATGAGGGATGTTTAGAAACGTGTCTCATTAGTTCAATGAAAATGATCTGAAAACTAATGAGAAGCCAATGGTGAGATGCTTTAACTATAAGGAATTGTGTAATTTTGCTAATGTTTGTCCAAATTTAGTTACTCAAGCAGGGAATCCGCAAGATTGGAAGCAGAAGGGTTTAGTAAAATCTTTGGTAACCACATCAGCAGACGTTGAGCCATCAAATGAGGTGCTATATGGTAAATTTCTAGTTTTTATAAATTTCGTAAATCTATTGTTTTATTCAGGTTCTACACATTCCTTCATTTCAGAGAAATTTTCAGAAAAATTGGGAATTTAACATCATGAAATGATGTCAGATCTCTTGGTAAAAACACCTGGAGGAAATATTGTGGCAAAAAGAAATTATAATAATATTCCTATCATTGTATGTGGAAAGCTTTTACCTTAAAACATTATTTTTTAGCCTCTAGTAGAGTTTGATGTTATTCTGGGTATTGACTGGATTTGTTTTATCATGCTAAGATAGATTGTAGAGAAAAAGAAGTTCTTTTTCAGAATGAATTTTAGTTTCTATAAAGGAATGAACCCATACCATTAATAACATTTCAGAAATATAAGAAAATGATAAAGGACATAAATGAAAGTTATCTGGCTCATATTTTTAATGATAAGGTAACTATCTAGATTGATGTTGTTCTAGTGGTAAATGACTACATAGAAGTTTTTCAAGATGATTTTCCTAGTGTTATTCCTAATCGAGAGGTTGAGTTTACTATTGACTTAGTTCTTTAACCTAAGACAATTTCTAAAACTCCTTATCAATTTTCCCCAATGGAGCATCTGGAATTAAAAAATCCATTGCAAGAATTATTAGATAAAGGCTTCATCTGACCTAGGACATCCCCATGGGAAACACCTATCTTGTTTAGAAAAAATATGGTTCAATGAATCTTTATAAATAAATTATAGATCCTTGAATAACATTACTATTAAAAACAAGTATCCTTTGCCTCATATCGATTATTTGTATGATTAGTTCTAGGGAGAGAAGTAATTTTCAAAGTTTGACCTGAGGTTGGGGTAGCATCACTTGAAAGTAAAGGATGAATACATCCTAAAGACTACATTTCATTCTAGATATGGTCATTATGAGTCTGTAGTTATGCCTTTTGGGTTAACTAATGTACCTATTATATTCATAGATCTTATGAAGAGAATATTTCAAGAGTTTATGGATAAGTTTGTGGTTGTATTTGTTGATGACATTCTGGCCTATTCTAGATGTAAATAGGAGCATGAAAAACATCTAAGGGTTGTTTTACAAACCTTAAAGGAAAAGAAACTATATGGAAAATTCAGAAAATGTGATTTTTGGTTTCAATAGATTTTTTTTCATGGGTACATTGTGAATAATGATGGAATAACTGTTGATCCAGCCAAAACACAAGTGTTTTATGAATAGACAAGACCTAAAAATGTTATAGATATTTGAAGTTTTCATGGATTAGCTGGTTATTACTGACAATTTTTTAAAACTTTTCATGGTTATCTATCCATCTAACAATATTAAAAAAAATGGATAACATTTTTGGATAAAAGAATATGATGTTTGTTTTCAGGAACTGAAGAAGAGATTGGTGAATGCTATAGTTTTGGCACTACGTTTCTAATGTGGTGAGTTTATTGTCTACAGTGATACTTCATTGAACAAACATAGTTGTGTTATGATGAAAAATTATAAGGTAATTACTTCTTCTTAAAGACAACTTAAACCTAATGAGTTAAATTATCCGACACATTATTTGGATTTGGAAGCTGTGGTTTTTTCTTTGAAAATTTGGAGACATCATTTATATGAAGCCAAATGTCAATTATACTGACCATTAATGTAACACCTCGAGATTTTATGAAAAATATTATTTTTAATTTCATTAATGTATTTTGTTGTACACTACACCAAAAGGAGCTTTCACAACACGCATCCTTGACTTGCCTTGTATTACATGCAATCGTGACCTTCCTCGATACCGTGTGTAGTACGCAATACCGAGATTCACTAAACAACGATATGATATTAAAATATTATTAAAACTAGCCGTTATGAATAGTAATAAACACTTTTTTAAATTTTTTAAATTTTATTTTTCAAAATGGACTTCATTTTTGGATTTGGAATATCGAAATTAGCCTAAGGTGAAATTTTGGTATTTTTCTAAAAACCTTCAATTTTTGATGAATAGTGAAACCACTAAGTGGTAGTTAAAAAACTGAATTTTTCATAAAACATAATTTTACCGCTTCTGTGAGTGGAATTTCAAAAATTCAAGAGAGGCGGTTCATGTCTGTAAGTAAAATGTGGTTCAATGAGATGAAAATAATTTTTGGTGAATAGTAACTTTTTATTTTTTTACCACGGTTAAAAGTAAATAGGGTAATTAAGGGTAAGAATGATATTATTATTACACTAAAACAAGTCCTAATTCTAATGGATATGGTTAATTCGACCATAGACATCCTAAGGAATAAAATATGACCATTTAGGCCAACTTGGATTAGATTAGAACATTTAATATTAATTTATTTAAAGAAGGGTTAAAATAGTTAAAATCAAAGTTTAATAACTAAATCATTTTTAATATAGAGTTATACATAAGATAAATTCGACTATAAATATTCATTAGAAAGATAAAAATATTTCAGACATAATGGTATTTTATTTGTAATTTTTAGACACTAAATATTTTAATTTATTTATGACACAAAGATGATGCAGTAATTATCTTATTAATGGAATATTGACATAATTGATGTTATAAATACCCAAATAAATGTCATTTGATACTTTTTATGAATTAAAATAATTTTATAGTTTAAAATGAAATTTTATCATTGATTTAATTAACTTGGTTAGAAATAATCATTCTGTTATAAGTTTCACAAAAATCAATTACTAAATAGTGTCAAAATTGACATAAAATCATTTTTAAAAGAAATATTATATTATTAATTGATATTTTATTCCTAAAAATCTACAGATCTTCCAAAAGACTTTGATAAGGTTATATATATAAATAATAAACAACTTTTGGTTCTTTTGGCTTGTTATAGTATGTTTATTAACCTTATAGTGTAAGAAAACAAGAAGACAAGGTAAGAGTAAAATTATTTAACTTAAAGTTAAATCTAAATGATAAGGTTAAAATAGAAACCTAAACATGTCCAAATTCTCTTAGATGAGATTATTTCGACCCATCCCCACCCTAGATTCTAAATAAATAAATTTGGATCTATTTAAAACTGAATATGACTTTAAAATAAAATAATATTTTTAGTTTTTCCAAAGGTGCCCCTCTCCTCCCTTATAAAAGGGCACCTCCTCCCTCAATTCCTCACACCAATTTGAGCCTTCACGCTCGGCCATACCCTGAAAAATTATCTTCTCCACTTCCCTAGAAACATTCTAGAGGTTCTTTTCTTCTTCAATGACCAATGTTAGTGCCCTAAGAGGAGGTTTCAAAAGGCGCGTCGAAAGAAGAGGTAATATTCGTTACCGATTCTGTCAACATTATTTCTTCTTCTACTTCTTCTTATTTAGTTGTTTCATTATGAAGTAATAACATCAGTATCACTCATATAATGATATTTTATTATATGTATGAATCAAACCTATTTCACCATCTATCCATCTTACGGAAAATGAAATCACCGCGCGTGCGTGCGTACGGAATAACGTCTCCACGCCGTGGTGTAATATATTTTCCACCACCACCTTACTTGGATGAGTATAATGGTGTAAATAATTATTATATATGATTATTGTAAAGTGATATTGATTCTTAAATATTATACATACACTTCAATACAATTCCACGATCATGGTAATGATATCATCGCTCGTGCATACGTATGGACTACTGTCTCCACGACGCGATGAGATTCATTCTCAATGATTAACCATTCATGAATGATTATAATGTATATATAATAAGTAATCATGAAATATATGAAATAATAATGATATTGGAATTATATATATATATGTATGTCATCTACTTAATTCCATTCAATTCAATAAGGAAACGAAAACATCGTTCATGCGTACATACGACCTACCGTCTCCATGAACGGTGTATTTCTTTCCATTTATTGATCTGTTATATATATGTATATTCTGAATATATATTATATATAAATCATGTTTTAAAATCTGGATGTAAGTAACCATGATCAATGTAATCATATGAATAATTACAAGTTAAAACACGAACGACAAATGAAACGATTTTACCCAAAACGCTACTTTAACATTAATTTAAAAAAGAATGGGTAATATAAAGTCATAAGTGAACCATATATGATATCATAACAATGAATATGATTCTTTAATAAGTTAATGACATTATTTAAATCATTATACATGTGGTTTGGATACATACGAAGCATATCAGACGTAAGGTAAGGGATAATTATTCCAATCTCATTCTTATCTGAGATTGTTTATTCGTAAGTATTTACTGGGGTTATGATTATTTTCCATGTCCATATGTTCTCAAATTTTTTTGATAAAATTTTTAATTTTCTTACATGTATGTTTAAATTCATTTTTACCCTTTTCTACTTTTACCACATCGTATGGAAGGAATATTTCTCTTACGAGGTAGTTTTTGACTTTTCCCGCAAAAGTATGAGAAGAATGTTTTTTTAACTTATATAGCACGAACAGATTTTTACGGTTTTATAAAGCCTTATTTTCATGAATCTTCCTCTAAAATATTTCATGACTATTTTCAACAAAATCTTTTTCTTTTAAAATTACATGATGTTTTGTGAAAAGAAATTGATTTTGAAGAAGGAAGGATATATTTCTCAAGAATTCATTTCAAGTGTTTTATCAAAACCATTTTCTATCTAAGATGACATCATTTCATATAATTATGTTTCAAGTATAATGTCTCTTTGATTTACATGGTTTCACTTTTCTTATGATGAAATGACATCCATTTGTTTTATATGGACTATGTGATGATGGGATGATGTTTATGAAACCCATTTTATTCATTGGGTTATTATGAATGATATATGTTTATTTTGTGGCACAAGTAAGAATGATTTTATTATGAGATGGTTGGGACCTATATCTCCCTCCAATGCATTGGTTAAAGATTTATATCTCTTAAGATAGACATGGCTGGAATAGTAAGTTAATCCGGTTCAGTGTTACAGGACTGAAGCGAGGAGTGAAATCAATTCAGAAAGGGACTTTGTCCACTATGATGGTCTTGGGAGCAATGCCTTGGCTACTATGGAAATCATGAAATGTTCTGAATGGTTTCCACAATTACATGTTTTACTCCCATTCTATTTTATCATGATTAATGTTTCTTTATGATCTATGCCTTACGTACTTCCATGTTTTATGTCATTGCTCAACATTTTGATGTTTAAATATTATCTTCATGTTTTTAAGTTCAAATGTATATGGTTTGTTTTATTTTCTCCATGGTTACCCTTACTGAGCATTTTAGCTCACCCTTTTTATTTTTTCTTTTCCCCCAGGATTAAAAGAAAGGTTTTACGTAAGGAAACAAAAAGGGGAGAATCGTTATAGGAGATGTTGAAGATCTTTCAACATGATTAGAAGTTTATATTCCATGTTTCGAAAGACACTAAAATATTACGGTCCTTGTGTGTGTGTTTTTGTTATGTACTAAGTATTCCGCAAAAGTAATGTATTGTCCATGTACGTCAAGCTTCGGGTCGCTACAGTTGGCATCAGAGGAAAGGTTTAGTCAACCTTTGGAAACTAGGATGCGAAAATGTTAGTGAGATCCCTAGAGATATTTCTATGGTATGTCTATGGATTCCCCTAAGGATAAGTATACATATAGGATATAGTCCTAGAACTACGATAACAATGTTATAATTTAACCTAAGATGTTAGATATTGAGGGTATTCCCCCTTTACTATGTTGTTTTCTCTAGCATGATTTTTTCCTCTCACAGAATTATTTTTATGTTTTAGTCAATGGAGGGAACCAGAAGGAATTCATTTAACATTGAATCCAATGTAAAAATTCGTGACTATGAGCAACAAAGTTGCGTAATGCCTAGAGAGAAAGATATTGTGATAATGCCGAATCAGTCATCGCGATATATGATTAACAAGGTGAAATTTAGTGGTATTCCTAAGTCATCAAATAAGAGGAAGATGAAATTTTATGCATATTCTCATAGTGAGGAGAATAAAGAAATGAAGATTGACATTTCTAATGAAGGGAAGAAGAACCCTGAGGAATACCTCAAATGGAGGGACATATGTTATTTGTGTGGAGAAAAGGGTCATAGAGTGACAGACTGTTATGGAGTTCAATGTTTTATTTTTGGAGAACATGGGCATTACAAAAACTCAATGCCCTGACCTAAAAAGTTGCTTCTAAATCAAGGAAGGAATAATTCCATGAAAATCATTGAAGAGGCTGGATTAAACTGTTTATGTATTGGTATTCAAGAATAATTTTGTTGAGGTACTTTTATGGTGTATTAGAGTATTTTTTTATTAGTCTATTGTGGTTTTCAATAATTTTATGGTACCGGTAACTATGAAAAGTGATTCTAATGTTTTGGAAAGCAGATGATATGTGCATAATGAAGGGATAAGAATATAATGAGATGTTTGATTGTATTCATGATCTCATGATTGATATAAGGACTAAATGATATCATGGTTGGAGTATATAGAATTTTTAGGATTTTGGTATGTGGAAAGTGTTTACTTTTAACTGCATTCATGTTTTCACTGAGGTTCAATGGGTATTCATTCTTCAAGAGAATACATGATTAAGGTATTAACATGTTTGTAATTTGACCAACAAGATATATCTTATGATATATGGGGGATAAATGACGGAATTCTTGTGATTGTTATGTGACATTTCAAGTAATCATTTTCTTTATACTATGAGCTTGGACCGAAGTATTTTACATAAACCTAAAGATTGGAATGGATTATGTTGGACATAATTTAGTATTTTTTAAGTATAGAACTTTTTTTGATATTATTTATGGGATATTATAGTAATATAGCTTTAGAAAAAGGACAAACTACAGGATGGGCGACGACCCATCACATCGGACAAGGCTGTGGGAATCAAACCCACAACCGAAGTGCGATTGGCCTTTATCGCCTACCACTGGCCTACAGGAAGTCCCTGGTTAGTAGAAAATAGTTTTATTTTATTACGCAGTATGATATATTAATTATAAGTTCATTTTTGGAATCGTATACGATTAACCTCACCATAGATGGACTTATGTATATTTGATAACTTTTGATAACCTTTTGTTTGAAACAGATGGAATGACCCATAATTCTATCACATGATCTGTTAACACTTCACAAATAACAAATTCAACTTCATTTCATTAAGAGATGAAGTGAAATTGTTCAAAGCATGAACAACAGTGAGATTGTACCAAAATAAAGTATGTATTTATTCTAATTCAATTTTTTCAACTTTAGGGAAATGATCTTGAAAACCAAAAATGTTTTCCTAGTGATCTTATATCCAGTGAATTAGATGGTACCCTAGATCATCACAATTTTATGGCTTTGTGATTGTTGTCTTTTTCATAGCCATGTCCTCTACCACTCTCCATCAGAACATGACGGTTAGATTTCTCTTCCATATCCATATTTTCACCTTTTTTCTCCTATGTCGAAACCCAGTGAATAGTTAATTTGGGTAACCGTTACGTTTCATAATATAGTTTTTAAATCCAAGTTTTGGTATTCCTTTTTATGATGTGGGTTTCTGTTAAAGAAACTTTTGAGTAGTAAACCATTTATAACCCCGACGAATTTCGAGGGCGAAATTCATTTTAAGGGGGGTAGAATGTAACACCCTGAGATTTTATGAAAAATATTCTTTTTAATTTCATTAATGTATTGTGTTGTACGCTACACCCAAAGGAGATTTCACAACATGAATCCTTGACTTGCCTTGTATTACACGCAATAGTGACCTTCCACGATAGCGTGTGTAGTACGCAATACCGAGTTTCACTAAACAACGACATGATATTAAAATATTATTAAAACTAGTTGTTATGAATAGTAATAACCACTTCTTGAAATTTTAGAAATTTTATTTTTCAAAATGGACTTCATTTTTGGATTCGGAATATCAAAATTAGCCTTGGGTGAAATTTTGGTATTTTTCTGAAAACTTTCAATTTTTGATGAATAGTGAAACCACTAAGTGGTAGTTAAAAAACTGAATTTTTCATAAAACTTAATTTTACCACTTCTGTGAGTGGAATTTCAAAAATCCGAGATACACGGTTGATGTCTGTAAGTAAAATGTGGTTCAATGAGATGAAAATAATTTTTGGTGAATAGTAACTTTTTACTTTTTTTTACCACGGTTAAAAGTAAATAGGGTAATTAAGGGTAAGAATGATATTATTATTACCCTAACACAAGTCCTAATTCTATTGGATAAGTGTAATTCGACCATAGACAACCTACGGAATAAAATATGACCATTTAGACCCACTTGGATTAGATTAGAACATTTAATATTAATTTATTCAAGGAAGGGTTAAAATAGTTAAAATCAAAGTTTAATAACTAAATAATTTTTAATATAGAGTTATACATAAGATAAATTCGAATATAAATATTTATTAGAAAGATAAAAAGATTTCCGACATAATGGTATTTTATTTTTAATTTTTAGACATTAAATAGTATAATTTATTTATGACACAAAGATGATGCAGTAATTATCTTATTAATGGAATATTGGCATAATAGATGTTATAAATACCCAAATAAATGTAATTTGAGACTTTTTATGAATTAAAATAATTTTATAGGTTAAAATGAAATGTTATCATTGATTTAATTAACTTGGTTCGAACTAATCATTCTGTTATAAATTTCACAAAAATCAATTACCAAATAGTGTCAAAATTGACATAAAATAGTTTTTAAAACAAATTTTATATTATTAATGGATATATTATTCCAAAAAATCTAAATATCGGCAAAATGACTTAGATAAGGTTATATATATAAATAATAAACAACTTGGGGTTCTTTTGGCTTATTATAGTATGTTTATGGACATTATAGTGTATGAAAACAAGAAGACAAGGTAAGAGTAAAAATATTTTACTTAAAGTTAAATCTAAATGATAAGGTTAAAATAGAAACCTAAACATGTAAAAATTCTATTGGATGAGAGTATTTCGACCCATCCCCACCTTATCTTCGAAATAAATCAATTTGGAGCTATTTAAAACTGAATATGACTTTATAATAAAATAATATTTTTAGTTTTTCTAAAGGTGCCCCTCTCCTCCCTTATAAAAGGGCACCTCCTCCCTCTCTTCCTAACACCAATTTTAGCCTTCATGATCGGACATACCCTGAAAAATTCTCTTCTCCACTTCCCTAGATACATTCTAGAGGTTTTTGTCTTCTTCAATGACCAATCTTAGTGCCCTAAGAGGAGGTTTCAAAAGGCGTGTCGAAAGAAGAGGTAATATCTGTTACCGATTCTGTCAACTTTATTTCTTCTTCTTCATCTTCTTCTTTAGTTGTTTAATTATTAAGTAATAACATAAGTATCACTAATATAATGATATGTTATTATATGTATGAAACAACCCTATTTCACCATCTATCCTTCTTATGGAAAATGAAATCACCGCGCGTGCGTGCGTACAGAATACTGTCTCCACGCCGTGGTGTAATCTATTTTCCACCACCACCTTACTTGGATGGGTATAATGGTGTAAATAATGACTATATATGATTATTGTAAAGTGATATTGATTCTTAAATATTATACATACACTTTAATACAATTCCACGATCATGGTAAGGATATCATCACTTGTGCGTACATATGGACTACTGTCTCCACGACGCGATGAGATTAATTCTCAATGATTAACCATTCATGAATGATTATAAAGTATATATAATAAGTAATCATGAAATATATGAAATAATAATGATATTGGAATTATGTATATATATATGTATGTCATCTACTTAATTCCATTCAATTCAATTAGGAAACGAAAACATCGTTCATGCGTACGTACGACCTACCATCTCCATGAACAGTGTATTTCTTTCCATTTATTGATCTGTTATATATATGTATATTCTGGATATATATTATATATAAATCATGTTTTAAAATCTGATGTAAGTAACCATGATCTATGAAATCATATGAATAATTAAAAGTTAAAACATGAACGACAAATGAAACAATTTTACCCAAAATGCTTCTTTAACATTAATTTAAAAAAGAATGGGTAATATAAAGTCATAAGTGAACCATATATGATAAAATAACAATGAATATGATTCTTTAATAAGTTAATGAAATTATTTAAATCATTATACAGGTGGTTTGGATACATATGAAGCATATCAGACATAAGGTAAGGGATAATTATTCAAATCTCATTCTTATCCGAGATTGTTTATTCGTAAGTATTTACTGGGGTTATGATTATTATCCATGTCCATATGTTCTCAAAATATTTTTATAAAATTTTTAATTTTATTACATGTATGTTTAAAGTCATTTTTACCCTTTTCTACTTTTACCACATCGTATGGAAGGAATCTTTCTCTTACGAGGTACTTTTTGACTTTTCCTGCAAAAGTACGAGAAGAATGTTTTTTTAACTTATACGGCACGAAGAGATTTTTACTGTTTTATAAAGCCTTATTTTCATGAATCTTCCTCCAAATGATTTCATGACTATTTTCAACAAAATATTTTTCTTTCAAAATTACATGATGTTTTGTGAAAATAAATTGATTTTAAAGAAGAAAGGATATTTTCCTCAAGAATTCATTTCATGTGTTTTATCAAAACCATTTTCTCTCTAAGATGACATTATTTAATATCTTTATGTTTCAAGTATAATGTATCTTTGATTTACATGGTTTCACTTTTCTTATGATGAAATGATATCCATTTGTTTTATATGGACTATGTGATGATGGGATGATTTTTATGAAACCCATTTTATTCGTTGGGTTATTATGAATGATGTATGTTTATTTTGTGGCACAAGTAAGAATGATTTTATAATGAGATGGGTGGGACCTATATCTCCCTCCAATGCATTGGGTAAAGATTTATATCTCATGAGATAGACATGGCTGGAATGGTAAGTTAATCCGGTTCAGTGTTACAGGACTGAAACGAGGAGTGAAATCGATTCAGAAAGGGACTTTGTCCACTAAGATGGTCTTGGAAGCAATGCCTTGGCTACTATGGAAATCATGGCATGTGCTGAATGGTTGCCACAATTACATGTTTTACTCCCATGCTATTTTAAATTGCTTAATGTTTCTTTATGATCTATGCCTTAAGTACTTCCATGTTTTATTTCATTGCTCAACATTTTGATGTTTAAATATTATGTTCATGTTTTTAAGTTCAAATGTATATGGTTTGTTTTGGTTTCTCCATGGTTACCTTTACTGAGCATTTTAGCTCACGCTTTTTATGTTTTCTTTTCCACCATGATTAAAAGAAAGGCTTTAGGTAAAGAAACAAAAAGGGGAGAATTGTTATAGAAGATGTTGAAGATCTTTCAACATGATTAGAAGTTTATATTCCACATTTCCAAATACACTAAACTATTAAGGTCCTTGTGTGTGTGTTTTTGTTATGTACTAAGTATTCCGCAAAAGTAATGTATTGTCCATGTACGTAAAGCTTCAGGTCTCTACAATAAAAGTATAAAGTATATATTCACTCAGAAGGAATTAAACATGATTTAGAGAATATTGAATTAATTGATAAAATATTATGATTGCCCGATCAATTACCATCCAGGAAAAGAAAACAATGTGGTTGATTCCTTGAGTCAAAAAAATCAAGCATCGTTAACCATGTTATGTTTGGAACAAGATCCCTTGATTTTTGATTTGATTAATTTTGGATTAGAAGTTTTTGGTGCAGAGAATAATTTTTTTTTCTTTAGGTATCAGTGTAGTCATCATTATCAGATAGAATTACGTGAGTATAGAAGGAAGACCATGAGATATAGAAAAAGTTATAATTTGTTAAAATGGGTATCCTTCCAGAATTTAACCATGATAAATATTGTTTTTATGATTTTTAATAAAGTAGTTTGTGCCTTATGATTGTTAAATGAAGAAATTTTTTTTTTGTGTGAATCTCATATTTCTCCATTTTCAGTTCATCCTGGAAGTACTAATACAAACAGAGACCTTCTGGAATGTTACTGGTGGGATGGAAGTAAAAGGGATATTGCTGATTTTACTATGAAATGTTTGACATGTAAAATGGTTATAACAAAGCAGAAGTTACCAAAGGGGATGCTTCAACATTTACTAGTTCTATATTGGAAATGGGAAAATATATCCATGGACATTGTGGTGGGATAAACAAAGAATTCCCGAAGTAATAATGAAATTTGGGTTATTTTTCATTAGCTAAAAAAATCTGCACATTTTCTTTCTATTCTATATACAATGTCATTGGATCGACTTTCTCAATTTTACCTCGAAGAGATTTTCTGGATACATAGAGTTCCTATTTATATCATATCTGACTGGGATCCTAGGTTAACTTATAACTTTTGGAAGGGACTTCAGAAGTTGTTGGGAACATAGTTAAATTTCAGTACACCTTTTTATCCTCAATCAGACGGGCTATCAGAATGAATAATTCATAATTTGGAGGATATACTTCGAGCTTGTTCAATGGAAAACCATGGAATTTGGGAATAAAATAATTATTGAAGTGAGTTTTCTTATAATAACACTTTTCATCCTAGTATTCATATGTCACCTTTTGAGGCATTGTATGAGAATTGGTGTTGAACTCTAGATTTTTGGGATGAATTTGGGGAAATGAAGTTGATTGGACCAGAATTAGTAGAGGAAGTGGATAAGAAAGCGAAGATGATACAAAAACACATGAGGAAAAATCATAGCATGTAGAAATGTTATGTAGATAATATAAAGAAAGGTCTCTATCTCTATGTAGGTGACCATGTTTTCCTTAAAATAACTCCTTGGAAAATTGTGATTCATTTTGGTAAGAAAGGTAAGCTATGTCCGTAGTTCATTGGTCCTTTTGAAGTTTTAGTGAAAGATGGTCCAGTTGCATACTAAGTAGATTTACCTCTGATTCTATATCAAATTCAATATGTTTTTCATGTTTCTATATTGAGAATGTATTTACCAGATTCATCACATGTCTTGAGTCTTGAAGAAATTTACCAGGAAAAGATTATTTCTTATGAAGAGAAACCAGTACAGATTCTTGATTGAAGGGAACATGTATTGGGGAATAAGGTAATCCACCCAGTAATGGTTTTTTAGAAAAAACACATGGTTGAAGAAGTAACAAGGGAATCTAAAAATTCAATGAGGGAAAGTTACACTCACCAGTTTAATACTTAAATAAAATTGCAAGGAATATATTTCTAGAAGATGGGTATAATGTAACACCCCAAGTTTTGAAAAAAATATAAATCAAAGGCATGACACATTGTTTTAAGTAGTTATTTATAACTATGATTTAAACCTAATTTTACAGCTTCTATGCTTTGAATTTTGAAAACCAATCATCTAAAATTGTGTTCGGTGAGTTATTTTGAGTCTGATGGAACCAACTTGTTTTTTTGGTTAATAGTAATATACCCTTATGAATTGTAATATCAATAGTAATGTGACCCTAATTAATAGTTAATTGTATTATTATTTTATTTTCTTAAGGATTTATGATAATAACGTCTTGGTTAATTTTTCAATGTGATATAAAAGGAGTTATAACTTTAATATTGTTTATTTTTGAATTAAGTATGATATTAGATAAAAATTAAATTAATGATATTTAGAATTTTTTTTTTCAAAAAATAGAATTCATTTTTTAATTCCACATGTTGAATATTGGTTTGGGTAAATATTAGGTATTTTTCTGAAATAGTTGATTTTTTGGTGAATAGTAAAAATACATTTTTGTGTTTCGATGTGTTAATGACACCAATAATAATGTAATAATGATGTAATAAATATGGGAGAACTGGTTATAGTAAACTAATGTGTGAGGTGTCCCAACTAGATAATTTTTTTGGAAAATACCATGGGAAAGCCCATGGTTTTTCCAATACCTATAATGAGGTGTCCCTTGGAATTTTTTTGAAATATTCTCTCACTTTTTCTATAAATACCAACCCATTACTTCGTTAACATCATTAAAATATCTTACTAAATGAATATTTAACCTCCTTACCTCCTTAGTAGTCCTCCCAAGGTTTACTAAAGCTCCCAATTTCCCAACTATCATGGTCTAGGAGTTACTCTACAAGATAAGAAAATTCTCAATTTCTTTCATTTTTCCATTCACGTTCTCTTTTATGGGGTATAAATTACATGTTTCCATACCATGTTATTATTTCCTTATTATTCTTTATATATTATGTATTATTATTCATTTCTCTATTTTGAACCCTATACCCTCTCCTTTTAATATTTTTGAAAACCATGTTGCATAGCCGTTAGGCTGCCGATTTTTTTAATGGATTTCTAAATTATTATTTATTATTTTGAGTTTATTTATTTTCTTATTCTTTCCTCATCTCCACTTAAAAATGTGGAATGAAAAATCTATAAATCATGTATATTCTAGATTTTCTCATGTTTATGTAAAATTAATCATCATTCTTCTTCTCTTCTCCCACAGATTCAAGGAATACAAACATTGTATTTGATGTGCTAAATTACTAACATCATCGACGATGTGATTTAAATTTGGATTAATTATTTCAAGTATGGTCATGAAATTTTTTTATGGTTGAACTAGGTTATACTATATGTATTATTTTTCATCCATTATTCTGTAATTCTTATTTACTCATGGATTTCGTTTATAAGACAAAATGAGACTGTTATTATCAAAGAACCACTAAAATGATCTAAACGAACATCATAAATATTTTAACTTATGAATCATCCTCATATCAAAATTCAAAATGATAAATTGTATAATTATTGTGTAGGAAATATTTAAATAACTTTCAATTCTAAATCTTGAGTTTCACTTCCAATCGAAAAGAATATCCATCATTAACCAGTCATGAAAAACATATAAATAAGACACCCCAAAATAATTCAAGGAACAAATTCTAACAAATAAAGTGTGAAATTATCTAATGAAATGATCATATAAGATATTATACATATTAACATTTTAAGATATAAATAACATTATTTTAACCATTATAAAGAATTTTTAAACACATTTTACGTAAAAAGAACCTGAGGTGTGGGAATTCTTAACCCGATTTCCATTCGTTGAGTTAACCTTCTAATTTATTCATTATGTGGTATTATTATTATTGGTGTCAATAATTTTTGTTTATATTATGGTTTACTATCTATATTTATAGTGTATACACATATCCATTCAATTATATTAATTCTCACTCCAATTATATTTTAAAGGATTTTCCTTTTAAAATCTTTTTAAAACTCTATTTAATAAATTCCAAAAGGATTTTTTTATGTGTATGGATTGAGTAGTTTCTCCTAATATCAAGACACTTTTTACCAAGATATGTTCCTTGGACATTATTTATGTTGGGTTGAGACCATTATAGTTCAATATATGTTGGGTTGATCCAATTATTGCTCAATATATGAAGGGTGAGGGCCATTATATCACACCAATGCATTGGGTACTCTGAAGATGGATGTTGACCAAAAGGTTATTCCATATGTAAGGGTCAAATTAAGAGTGATATGGTAAATATGTCCAATGAAAACTACATGATGTTTATATGCATATGAGTTTTTTCTATAATTATGGGTTTTTTTGGATTTTATAATATCACTTGACTAACACTTTCAATATTTATATCCCTTACTGATTATTATACACATCCCATGTTTTTAAAATGTTTTTCATAGGAAATAATTATGGGAAAGAGAAATAAGGGCTTCATGATGTTTTACATGGTGTGTTGTCAAAGAATCCATAGTTTATGTTTTAATGTGTTATATTTTGAAGAAAATGGAAACTGTTTTTAGTAGTATCCTATTGTATGATTGTGGTATGTCATGTACGTAAGTTATACTAATTCTATAAAACTCTAAACCCAAATAGACCCTAAATGTTTTAATAATGTTTGTTCATGTTTAAAATTCAAGACTATGTAACGTTTTAAGGCTAGGTCCTTATATAGGCTGTGATTGTCTCATCAATTGAAAATATATAGCTTGCATTTTGTATTTAATTTTTTATACGCCTAGACTATTTCAGGTCTATAATTTAATAATTTAATGAATATATTTTTGTGTCTCATGATTTCTTACTTTGATTACCAAAAACATTCCTAACACTAACACCCGATTTTGTCCTCTTACACAATCTGTGTGTTTTAGATTTCCTAAAGCGGTAGCTAGGGTCCTAATCTATACCTCAGAGATAATATTCCCCTCTAAAGCTCAATCTTGAAGGGAATCCTGAAATGAAAAATTTAATCATATATCAGTGTTATTTATTTAAAAAATAAAACCATTCATGTAAAATAAAAATTAATTTCTTATAATATTATCTGGAACTTCTTTAATTTATCTATAAGATGCATTTAATTTTTTTCTTCTCACTCTTTTGAATTTTTTGTAGTGAGTGGGGGGATATGGGGGACTGAATTGGACCACTTCTGAACCACTAGTAGATTGATAACTTTATTAAACAAATTTTTATAAAATCATTTCTTCCGCTAATAAATGATACCCTGTATGAGATAAAGTACGAGGGAATACATTCTGCAACTGGATATTTTGATTAGATACCATAGAGAATTGTTATATAATAATTAAATATTACATAATCATGTAATATATAATAAATTATACAATATTACGTAAGTATCACTCCATAAATTATTAATCATGTAATCTAATAGAAAATTTATTCCATGTTTCTGTATCCAAAAAACCTATACTTGAGGCATGAGTTTTCATTCCCTATCATCACAAAATATAACTTTTGGTTAATTTTGTTTTAAAATATCTCCACCCAACTGCATCTAATGATATAATTATTTTCTTAACTTATTTAATTTTTCAAAATTTAATGTCATATATAATTGGATAAATTATATATTAGTCATTTAAAATATATAATATTTGAAAAATGATATAAAAATAAAACAATTGAGATATTTTACCACCATGGACTCCCAAAAATACTCTTTATTCATCTTGTCATTGTAATTCCAATTAGGATATGAAATGGTAATCCTATAATTGTTCTGTATGGTGATATATGTGGTAAAATGCATTTGGCTTGGGCGAGTTTAGAAATTATCATCTTCCTAAAATTCAATATTCATTTTACGGACTCTATAGGAAAGTGAATTTTTTGGAAAAATTTTATTCACATGTTTACCAATAGTTTAAATCTTTGTATTTATATAATAATGATAATAATACTTCATATGAGCCCCACCAAAAGACCTAAACTTATTTTTTTTGTAAACAAAAAGTTTTATTCCATTAAATAATTATATTACTAAATATTTAGTAATATGAAAAAAGTACACCTCAGTAAATATTCCACTTCCTCTGTGTCTTTCATTGAAATTGGAAAATATAATGAAATTATATGTACCTATATATTATTAGATAAGTGAATATTTGAAAATAATTATTATAAAAATATGTAGGTAATAAAATAGTGTCACCCATTTGTTATATTAAAAATACAATCATTTTTTGATTGTTGACCAAAAAATATACAAGATAAATGATTAAATAAAAATTATAATTATAAAATGATAGAAACATTTATAAATTTAAATATCACAATTATAAAGGCATATTTTATATGTGTAAATTTAACCATTACTTAATGATGTATGTCTTTTTTTTCAATCAAATAATTTTTATACATGACTATTGAATATTATACAGAACAAAAAAATCATATAAAGAATAAAATATATATCATTAAATATACAATAATTAAGTAAAAATATAGTTTCTAGACAGTTATATTTAAAAAAAAGAAATAAAATATAAATATTTACCTGAATAATTAGGAAAATAATTTTCCATTTTACAATATCACTTTAGTATGAAAATTTTATATTGTATGAACTATGTATGCATTATAGTCATTAATTATAATGTAATATATGAGTACACCTCATATAATTCAATAACATCATCTTCATCCTCATCAATGAAATGAATTATTTTATTTTTCAAAACGTCGGACCAATGATCATTCAATGATTCTATGATATAAATTATTTTATTTTCATGTATCCCCTTGATAAATGGTACGTCTTTGAAAATAAATCATTCAAATGAACTTGTGTAAACCCATAATAATCATGTTTTACACCACATTTACCATCAATCTAATTGCACTTAAACATTGTGACTTGAAATTTAGTATAATAAATTTCCCATATATCCTCTAGAACACTGAAATATGTTTTTGATTTAAAAATTGGAGTTTCATCTTTTTCACTCTAAAAATTTAGTTCATCAACAATGATCATTACCCCACTATTTGGAATAGTACTATATTCTTCTTGATTTACTATATAAAATGTAAACCCATTAATATCAAACAATACTAGGTTATTAAATTAATAGATTATCCCCCAAAATACTATTTAAAAGATTCTAATGTAGATATATCTATGATGACATTATATTTAAACCATGAAACTAATGAATTTTTAAGCTAAATCATCTTCTACTTTTTCATTTCATTTCAGATATCATAACAATAATTTAGTTATTTGTTATAATATATAAGGTTGAACGTCATTTGTTTTGTTGAAAATATATATGTGTTGAAACATCACTTCCTCGCGTGGAATTAACACTACTTTTAAGACATTAATCCCTCTAAATTCACTATCAATTTTATTACATTGAGATATAGTCTGACCTATATACCCCACTTAATGAAAATAACTAGTATGAAACTCAATTACCTCTTCCGATACATACTTTTGAATAAGATAGTCTTTTATTCAATGATGATTTTCATCACATTCCTTAAATATTTTCACATATCTTTCAAAAGGATAAGTCCAATGAAAATAAATATTCCCACATTTTATTATTTTATGCACCATATGAATCACCAAATAAACCATTATATCAAAAATTATAGTCAGATATACATTTATAGTTAGAAATATATAAGAGTATTTTCTTCCTCATGCACATCAAAAAAACTTGCATCAATGAATTTTCTACAAATGGTGTTAAAAATATTACATAACCTGATGATAGAATTTTTGAAATCTGTTGGTAATATACATTAATATGAAACATGTAGAAGTTCTTTCATCAATACATGACAGTCATGAGATTTTGAGCCTATTAATTAATATTCCATAAATTACATTAAATTATTCATATTTGAATAATATCAATTGGGTAGCTTATTAATAAAAAGACAATGAAAAAATTCATCTTATCAGTCTTGCATAATGTGTGAAAAGCGAGAGGTAAATATGTTTTGCTTCCATTCATAGTTAGAGCTAAATCAAAACAAGTTAACATTGATATAAAGTCCAATATAACATAGAATCAGAATTTGTTTTCCTTCTTCTTTTTTGAATAATGTTCCAATAAAACTATAACATATGTTTTTTTGAACATGAATAACACCTTTGTTATGTTTAATCTATAAAAATCCCCAATAAAGTAGTTTGAAAAAGATAGACTATTTATTCTAGATATTTTTTGATGACATGAACTTCCTTTATTTACAAATGTGAAATCAACATTTTTCATCATGTTTTAATATACATTAAAAAATGGTTTTCATGTATTATTATATTCTTCAAAATCATTAAAATATTTTTTCAATCTATAATAAAGTTGATAAATTTTAATAAAAATTCAATATACCAGGTAAAATATAATTATTCAATTCTAAAATTTATAATATGAATCCGATTCATTACAAATTGAAAATTATTTATGTCCATTAACTCTATATCCAAATAATTGTCAATTAGCAAGAAATTCATTTGTAATGAACATTATCAAATCATGCAAAAATTTATGTTCTTTCTTGTATAAAACAAAAATTGTAACACATGTATCCCATATATTTTTCAAATCATCAATCAATGGAGAGAGATACACATCAATATTGTTTTCTCACTATTTTAGTCCAAAAATTATCAAGCCCATAAAGAAATTATTTTTTATGCAGAAATTTATGTGGGGAAAAGTTATAAATGACAAATAAAATATACTATAATATTTGTTGGCTATTTATTCTCTTATATGGAATCAATTCATCTATGTACTGTACCATTATGAGATTTATAACATCACATACAAAAATATGACACTTTTTATTAAATGTCTTCCACTATGGGGAATAATGTAGGGGGACATAATTTACCATCAGAGATACACATGTATGTATTCTATATTTACCGTTTTTAATTAATTGAATATGGAAATAGATGATTCAAATGAAGAATTTATGGAAGGTACAAAATTTCATTACTGAAGGTTCGATTTTGGTAACTAATATTGGTTCATAGTTGATTTTTTTGGAATTATTTATAGGAATTATAGGAGGGTTCCAAATTAATTTATGGGGAGGTTTGATTCCCTCAAACCAGATGTCTATAGCCAATTCCTTAATTTATTACATCAGAATGATTACAAGGAATAAAATTCTGAAGGATATATCAGCTTAGAACTTTTGGAAACCAAAAAAAAATACATACATCCTATTTAAATTTGGAAAAAATAAACAAAATACATGACAAAATAAAATTCTCTTTATCCTTGAAACTAATTCCAGGAATTTATATTTATATCATGGGGGAAGGGAAAAAATAAAGGTGGGATAAAATGGCCAGTAATGGTAGAGTACAATAGAATGACTAATAAATTTGGTAGAATAAATCAACATGGAAAGGTAAATAATTTAGAATACATTCCATTTAAAGAACTAGATAAGGAATAAACAATATGGAAAGGTAAATAACTCACACACATTCCATTTAATCAATAAACTGAGAATGAAATGAATCTATAGAATTTAACATATTAAAATTTCATGGATAATAATAATAATAATTGAAATCTCAATGAAGTAAATTATTAATTATTGGTTATCATGTTTATGGAACATGAATACCTATATCATTATGACAATTCACAAGGCGGTTCAAAACTTTAGGTAGAAACACTTTTAATTTGTCAAAATGATTTTTCTCATGAGAACCTATCGATTAATCAAGAGGATATATAAATTATAGGTCCCAACCATCACCTCTAGTTCAAATAATTCCTTATATCAAATACCATATTTAAATAATAGAAAAAATATCCCATTTAAAATTTTCTTGTTGAATAAATAATACAGATTTAACAATATTTCTCTTAATAATCAAGTTACTATCAGAGTAAAAACCATACGTAAAAATGGTATTTATTTTTTAAAATATTATTATATATCACACTATAATGCGGAAATTTATTGAAATATATAATGAAAAATGATTAAATAAAACAAATTGTTTAAATATAAAGCTCTAAATCATTAAAGAAAATATTATTAAAAAGATAACTTTTAGCACTTGGTAATATTATCGATAAACCCCATGGGTGATATAATTCAAATTTAAACATAAAATACCGTGGATTATGATTTAATCCTGATATTAAATTACAAATTGGTAGTATATACGCCACATTAATTTTACATTATAAGGACCCGACCTTAAACATTACTTATTATTGAATGAAATGAATAATTCACATTGAGGATCTTTTCAGGTTTAGATATTTAGAGAATTAGGACATAACTATTACAACTCAAAGGTTACAAAGTAGACACATCTACTCAGCTTCCATTTTTTCACAAAAATAAAAACTCTTGAACAAAAGAGTCATGTCTAGTTCCTTGTTTTAGATAGCCTGACATTTCCTGGATCCCATCCTTGACCCGATTCAACTTTATATCCAATGAATAACATTTGAAAAAACATAGGATGAGCATAAGAAGATCAGTAAGGGTTATACCAATACGGAATAAAAACATTAGTCCATGTATACATAAGAACCAATGAAATCATACTTTATTCATAAATCATAAGCAATTTAACATACCTCATGAAATCGTAAGATTTACGAATAACTCATAGAAATCATAAGATATAAAGGTAACTTGAGGCATTCATAATATTCTTACGTAGGGAGTAACCCTCATGGTTACGTTTGGAATACCCATCATAATATATTCCCCATATCTCTTCAGAGAAACCTTAGCATTTAACCCCTTCGCATTACCCAATGCATTGGAGATCTATATCGGGATCACCCGCCCTTAGTTTATCACGAAACCACCTGTATTCATAAACAATTCCCAAGAACCATAACATAATCATAGAACATAACTTAAGCACAATGTAAAGATAACATTCCCACATTTTAATAACAATATAACATTTTAAGATATTGAAATAATGAATCCATTCTAAAAACCATTTTAATAACCATTTAAAACATTTAATAAAGATATTTTTGAATCAAAGTGTCCCACACCACATTGAATATTTTAACATTTTAAACAATTAATATCCATATAAATAAATCCTTATAACCATTTTGAAAACATGGATATTAATGAGAAATATTTATAATTATAAATCATTAAAACATATAAAACGATATTTTAGTTAAAGTGTTTTTAAAAAAATGAGAGACACTTGAATACAATAATTGAGGAATAACATTTAATCATAACTTTATAATATCATGAGAATAAATGTATTCATGATATAATATTCCAAAGGACAGTATATACACCATATAAGAGTGAATTAATTCATAACAACAATGAAGTCTCAATAGAAATTTAAAATGAGATGAAATCCCTTATAAAGAATGTATCCTCAGATTAAGGATAAATTAATCTCATAAATATGTGTGGAAAATATAAATACACCCAATATAAGTGGATATTAACTATAAAACAGTCAATGTTCATTCACACATATTCAAAGGATGACATATTCAATAACTACAAGTTGAACCCAAAGAAATCAAAATTGGGTTAAGAAGTTCCCATGGTAAAAATTCGACAGCCTAACAACGTCAATTCCAACTTTAGAAAATGAGTTGATAAAATATTAAAAGGTTATCTCATCACTTGGACATAAAATTTACATCAATAAGGATATATAATAACATATTCCATCATTACAATATGTAAAATAAAAGACCCAACAAAAGAAGTCTTTTAAAAAGAGGAGGGTGAAAGGTTCCCTTACTGACATGGGTATCTTTCGAAACGTACACCCCATGAAAGAAGGACAATACAACATTGATGTAAATAGTCATAAACGAATGTATATTACACAAAGAGTAGAATAATGGGTAGTACATATACCACTAAAAGGAAATGGTGGAAAATGTAGCATAAATCTCACAGGAATAAAAGTGAGATGAAAAATCCCTTACGAAAACTCGGCAGCCTAACGACGCCACATAAAACTTCCAAAAATAGATTAATGAGATCAAACAGGGTATCTCATCCTATTAACATAAAATTTAAAGCAATATTAATATAAAATAACATCCCCCAACATAACAAAGAGGATATTAAAATAAGTGACTTAAAGGAGAGTACTAAAAAAGAAAAAGAGAGGTTGGATCTCTTACGAAAATTCGGTAGCCTAACGGCGCCACTCCAAACGTCCAAAATGGATTCATGAGATAAAATAGGGTTTCTCATCATATGAACATAAAAAGTACAGTATGAGTAATATAAAAGAACATCCCAATCATTAGAAAGATGAGCTTAAAAGTAATGACATAAAAGAGTATACTTAAAAAGAAAGAGAGGGGTAGGATCCCTTACCTCGGGTCCGACTTGACTCGATCGTTATTTAAACTTCTAAATAATAAACTTGAGTTAATTTATACTTGCTTAAGAACCTTTTTCAAGTTCATTATTACTTTTATATCACTTATTACCAGGTTATAAACACTATGTAATTATATATGTTAATAATGGTTGTTTTGTCGATCATTGCTACTTGAGTCAAAAATAAATTCTTTATAACTAAAAGTTTGTTCATGGGGTAAAATATCCATTATATACAGAATTATATTAATTATTTAGATATCATATATATCATATATATCCATTATATACATGCATTTATAATATTACATAACATTTAGAGGTAAGAAATGAAATGCACAGTTCATGGAGATTGTATGTCGTACGTACACATGAATGCTATTTCCATTTCTATTTCATATTTAATGGAATTAAAAAAGAATGATATATAATAGTGTTATAATTCCAGTATGGTATCATATATAATATCCTTAAATCTATCCTTCATATGTACCATATATGGTATTAATGAATCAAATCACTTTGAGGGGGCAGTAGTCCGCACTTCCTCAAATGAAGATATCATGTTTACCCATAATGGAAACAATAAAGTTATGCCATAAATGAAAAATAAAGAATCTTAAGGAAAAAATAAACATATAATATATCATATATAAATATAGTGACATATTAATGGCCACCTTTGAAGGTGTTAAAATAATATTGAACAATCATTGTTTCATGAGGCAGAAATTCACCATCCACAGAAACAGTATGTTCTTTAACCATTAGATGTAGGTGTGTGTAAGTGTAGAACGAATAATTCTCATAAAAACATCCTAGTATATTGAATATACTGGAGTTGTTACAAAATAAATGAATAAAAAGAGTTCAGGGGGTTCGAGAAGCAAAATAATACAAAAGAACACAAGTGAATACATTACCTTAAAATTGGGTAACTCTTCTTGATTTGAACCAAAGGGGTTTCATGAAGAGAATTATGCCAAATCTGAGGCTTCTAGGATGAGTAGAGGTATGTGTAGAGACAAAATGATAAGATATTGGACGAGCCAAAGTATTTAGAGATGTGGGTAAGGAGGTAGAGGTGGGGGCCTTTTATAAGAGCGAAGGAGGTGCACTCTTGGTAAGGTATAAAATGTAACTTTATTTTCCAATGTGTTTCGGATTTTAAAGTTCCCAAACTGATTTATTTCTAGGATAAGGTGATACGAGTTCGAAATCCACCCATCCAATAGGTTTTTGACATTTTTAGGTATTATATTTTACATTATCTTTTCATTTTATTTTAATCGTTAAATAATGAGGTAATCGCTGCATCATCATGATGTCATAAATAATTTAATTTATATATTTTCTAAAAATTATAAAAAAACTACTATGATGTAGAAAATATTTTTAGATTTCCAATGACTTTTTATAGTGAAAAATATAACTTGTATAACCCCATGTAAAAATTGTTTTAGTATAACAATACATGTTTGTGTCATTTTTACTTTTACTTTAAATAAAAAGCATTAATTTCATTATCTTACCCAAGTGGCTCCATGGGGTCCAAACAATATACCCATGGGTTGTATTGGTCTTAAATGACTCATAAAATATGGTTAGTACAAGTTTCAAGGTCATTTCATAATATTAAAACTTTATTTTTACCTTAAATTACACTAATTACCTCTAATCGCGATTAAAAACATAAAAGTTACTATTCAGCAAAAAATTATTTTAATCCCATTGAACAAAATTTTAATTCATAATGAAAACCATGTATGTAAGATTTTTTAAATTCAAGACACAGAGGTTGTAAAATTTCATTTAAACGAAAAATCAGATTTTTAAATACCACTTAGTGGTTTCACTATTCATCAAAAATTCAAGTTTGTCAGAAAAATACCAAAAATTCACCCTAATTTATATTTGATATTCCAAATTCAAAAATGAATTCTATTTTACAAAATTAAAAACATATAAGTTACATTAATTATTTTAATAATTAATTCCCGCTGTCAGAACAAATAGCGTGTTTTTATGAAACAATATATATCAAAAAATTGACACTAGTTTAAGTCCAATTTCAAATTGAAATTAATTTCAATGACCACTATTGGATTAAATGGTAAAAATATATTCTAATTTAACTTTAAAACTAATTAAAAATATAATCTAATCATATAAATAAATTATATTAAAAAGTGGTTTTGAATTAAAATACAACATTTTTCACTATTCATTAAAAAATGAACTTTATCAGAAAAATACCAAAAATTTACAAAGCGTAAATTTTGATGTCCCGATTCTAAAGAAGAAATATAAACATAATAAAGTGTATTTAAAAGAGGTTATCCATAAAAATACGGTTAATAGACCCTTTAAAGAATATTAGAATGTTTACGCTTAAAATTGGATTCATTCGCATTTTTAATCCTCTAACATTTATTGTAAAAACTAAAAATATTTAACAAACATATATAATCATTTTGAAGTCATTTCTATTCATTACCTCCATTACAAAGACTAGGAGTTAACTATTATAATATTATTATATTATTACTGTGCGACGTAAGATTTTAGAGAAACTCGTTGTTGTGTATTGGGTACGCCATCGAGCATAGCATTCCCTTTAAAGTAGTATTAACATTTTATTCACAAATATTGATAAGTATTAGAATTTAATATTATTAATTTACCTAGGATGTTACATAATTGGTTTATAACAACAAATAATTCTCAATAGAATGTAAATTGAGATGAAAAACATTACCTTTTATTTCCTTTTAGGTGAATGTATATTATCTTCTAATATAATTTTTATAAAAATTAAAATAACTTATAAACAAAACCTAATCTTATTTATAATATCATATGTTATATTTTTTTTACTATCTTATTAATCATTTGTGAATAATCTGTCATTATTTTCATCTTTTCAGGTATAAATTGTCTTGTTTTTAGAGAATGTCATGACTTTTTATTTTTGTTCTTGTTACATATATCATGCTTTTATCATATCCAGAATCAAAAAAATGATGTAAATATTATATATATTCACTATATATTTATTTATGTTAATCCATATGGTTTTGAGATAGGAAATGAAATTAACTATTCAGGGAGATGGTAGATCATACGTATGTATGAACACTACTTCATCTTCATTTTTATTTTAAAATAATTAAAATTAAATAATATTTACGTATATAATAATTACAGTATCATATTTATTTCATAAATTTCATAAATTTTTTTTAATACCATCCTTAATACATTCCATGTATATCATGAATGAATCCCACATTTTTGAGGAGGCGATAGTCCACACATCCACAAACAAAGTTATTGTATTCCCACAAAATAAAAATCATTAAGGTTTGAACAATATAAAAATTAAATAAGAAAAAATAAATTATAAATACTATATATATAATAAATAAACTATAAATCCATAACTATTTCCAAAATTGAAAGGTGGTAATGGAAGAATGAATGACATCAGTTCGCGCAGTGGTAGTCCGCCATATACACAAATAATGATTGTGTATCCCATTTGACAGATGTGTGTGGAATTTTAGGTAAAAATCATAAAATAAAAAACTTCTAAAAATATTAATGATATACATATTATTATATAATAATTATATAAAAATAATTTAGGGGGTTAGTAAGTAAATTAAATAAAAGTGATTCTTGAAAAATGTTACCTCTTTTTCAAGTAACTCCAATTTGTTTATAACAAAATAATTTCTTGGATGGATTTATGCCCAAGTTTATGATATTATGATTAGGTTAGGTATTTTGGGAAGATATTTCTTTATATGTTTTGATGATACAAAGGGCTCGAGAAGTGTGATGTATTGTGAGGGGTGAGTGTCTTTTTATAGTGGAGGAGTGACATTCTTGTAAATATAAAAATATAAATAATATTGAGAGGCCCACCATGAATCAAATACCTTAAGTAATAAAAGTAATAGGAGAAAAAATTATAAGGTATAAATATTTCCATCCAATATTTTTTTGAAATATTTCTTTGTCATTTTCGACCTTAATATTAAGGTTTAGTCCCATGTAAAGCTTAATTTCACCATAATTGCTATAATTAATCTTAATTAAATTTATTAATATTTTTGTTAAAAAAATAATATGAACTTATCATATATTATAATATATGATTATTCAAAATATCAAATAAAATTTTCCAAATTTCAATCACATAAGTGTTAGAAATTGATTTAAAAATAATCCCGTAGACATGACGACAATATGGGTTTTTAAATTAAAATATTAAAAGGATTGAAATTTATTTATATTAAATTTATTTTTGAAATAGATTAAAATGATATAAATTGGATTAATTGATATATAATTGAAGTAATTAAACTTAAAAATCATTTTAAAATATAATTTAGCATGACAAATTATTTACATTAATAAACAGTTTTCAATTATAACTCACTATTTTTCACTATTAATAAAAAAATGAAACATCCTGGAAAAATAATAAAAAAACCCTAAAATAATTATTTATGTTAAAATTTTAAAAGTTAAGATTATTTTGATATATAAAATTTATATAAGTGTTAAAATTTTGTCTTAAAATAGTTGCTCTATTAAAAGATAGAAAAAACTACCTTTATAAAAATAGAGATTTTATGTGTAATATTGGTTTTATTCTTATCTTGTGCCTATTAAATATATTGTATGAATGCCAAAAATATATTATCGAATAAGTAAAATATATATTTCATTAGGATCAATAAATAATATTATGTAATTTAATTTATTACGATAACGTACCTTTATGAGCATAAAAATAGTTTTTATAAAAACATTAACTTTTTATTTATTTGGTTCTTATATTAATTTTTAATTAATGTGTGACCAATTAATTAAAATACAAATTTCAATAATTTATTTAATAATTTTACTAACCATAAATTTAATGCATAGGATATATCTCAATATATTAAATAATAATATTTCTAATAATATATTATTGTTCAGTAAAACTAAGTCTTGTGTGTAATGAAAACTATCGAACAAAGTCTATCTTGCATGTAATGCCAGAAAACTCAATGTTTTTCTCACTAAATTCTTATAAATGGATTTATTGAAAATATTAAACATATAATTAAGTATCAGTATGTAATATTAATTTATAATCATTGTGTTTCCTATCACCCATGAAATTAAATACAATGTTCATACTTTAGAATTTTAGGGGGTTAAATTATCCCCACCATAATTAAAATGCATCCTCACAATTTAAATTTGGTCTCACTAATCAAGGGAATGATATTTTAAAATAAACTATTATTGAAAATACTACCTCATAAATAGGTTTAATAATAAATCTTTTTAATAATAGGGAAAATGAAATGTGAAGGTCACCACTAAACTATGATTTCAAATAGGAGAACATCAGTGAAAATGTAGACATGAAAGTGAAATATAACTATCATATTCTGATGAAGTGTAGAAGAGAACATGTTCCTGGAATTTTTTTTTACCTCCAAAATATATACTATAGATTTGAATTAAAGTCATTGATATCATAAATATTGATAATTATATGACAAATTTTTTGTATCAAGATCATTTTTCCTAGAGTTTATTAATTATTTCATTTTATAAGAATATAAGTAAATAGAGTTACTTGATACATTTCTATAATTGATATAATATACTTTAGATGTTCCTTAAACTATTTCTACTTAATTTCATAGCACATTTTTCATCATATGTTTATGAAATACACCAATCTCTAAATCCACATCCAAAGATCAATATAAACCATTTCATAAATGGTTAACCACTCACAAAGATTATGACTCCACCCTTTAGAATCATTTCATTGGTAGTTTATAGTATTTAATTTACATTGTCCGCATAAATCATCTATTTATCCCATATAATTTTCTCATTTATAAGATCATACTAAAGCTCATATTTCCCAAAATCATGTATTTTCAAAAAATTATAACTTGTAACCAAATAAATGTTCTTGGTACCATTCAACATATGATCTCAAATATTTAATGAATAAGTACTATAATATATATTTATATATTTTTTTATAAATTATATGATAAAAAAATCATCAATAAAATACAGTTACATAATATTTCGTAGATTCAAAAATAGAAACAAATTAATCATTCCTCTCTAATTGTGTGAATAACATATGCTCAAATTTTATCAATTAGATTATTCTGTGATATATTCCCTTGAATCATAGAGAATTATTTTTTATATTTCCCCATATTCATGCAGTTATGAAACTGTATATCAATATTTTAATCTTTTCCTTTTATCATTTTTCATTGTGAACCTTTTCTCCACACTTATAATAAACACCCAATCCATTCTAGCATTTTATCAGGTAATTCATTCCCCTATTATCAGATGTTGGATAATCCTTCGTTCCAATATTATTCATTGAATCATCATAATTTTCATGGTTTTTATAAGTCCTATTATACTCTTGTATTCCATTGAAGATTTTGGATCTTGAAAATTCCATATTTGTTCTGATGACACATAAAAATATGTCTTTATACGATGAAAATGTCCGAGAAACTAGTGCTCTTTAGTTATTTTCATTAAGACCATTAAAGAAGTTTTCATTTTAATTCTCTATGTTTCATATGTAACCCGCAAAATACCCATAAATCCTTGTAAAGGACTTTTCATGACTCTGAAATCTTTCTTTTTCCCCTTTTTAAACTAAGGATCTTTGTCTTAATCTCACTATTTAGTTCACATAGGAAATATGTTTCAAAAAACACGGCCTTAAAATCTATACAATCCACCAATTATACTTCCTCTTCATCCATAGTATCCTAGATCAATAACCAGCATTTATTTACATGCCATTCATATAATATACTACAAGTGTAACTATTTTCTTTTCACCACATCCTAATTCTATAAATATCTTCTCCAAATAATTAATTCATTACTCTATCACCATTAGGCCAGTAGTTGCAGTAAATATTGGGGACCTTTATCACATAATTTAGTCCAAAATTAGAGAATATAATTGTGGAATATGTTTCTCCATCTAGGAATGGTTATTTTTCATAACCTGATTAAGCTTCCATAATAAATCCCTAACCCGCTTTGTTCCAATACCAGCTATATCATATTTCTCAGTAGGGAACTATCTAAATTATCCAAGAGTATTGAAATCACTATTTTTTCCATGAAAAATTTCTAAATAATTGAATATACTACATTAGATCATAACATTATGAAACATAATGAATAATAAAAAAACTAGTGAAATACATAACACTAATTGAAATTTTTTTATATATCTAATTCTATAATCATAGACATGGTTTCTTGGGGGATATATTTACTTTCAAATCCATTATAATGGTTTGTAAATAAATCTGAATTAACCTAAGCATATCCCCTTGTAGTGTCAAACTAGATTCATATTAAGGCCCATTTTCATGTTCCAAGTTACACAAGAGTTAGTACTATCACACCTTTTCAATGTTGTTACCATAGGTACATCTTTTGTTGATCCACATCCACTTGCAATATCCTGGAAGGGATGTATTTCTAGGAAGACCCACTTAATCTCTATGATACCAAAATTCTAGGATGTTCTTCAACACTTATCCTAAAATTTTATCTATGGTTTATGTTCACTAATCAAGTTTTTCTAAATAATGTTTATAAGGTTGATAATAAACTTTATATAATAACAATTGTAACACCCCATCATAAGAATCCTTGATCTAGTGCTTTAATTTTTTATATTGGAATGAAGACACTGAATAAAATCCCAAAGGGATGAACAATATAATAGTTCTAGAAACCCAGAAATATACATTGAACCCAATTTATATTTGTAATAAAAAAGAATCATAATTCATAATAATATAAAATGATCTTCATCCTTGAAAATCATTTCAAGATTTTATCTTTATATAATTGGGAAAGGAAAAAAATAAGTGTTTAATAAGATGCTTACTATGGGTAACGTAAAGTGTAAGAAATAATGAATCTATTATAATAAATCAAAATGACAAGGTAAATAAATGAGAAAACATTCCATTCAAATAACTATATAAGAAGTAAACAACATAGAAATCTTAATAACTAACACAGATTCCATTTAATTAATTAAATTAGAATGAAATGAATCAATATATTTTATAATTTAATAATAAAATTTATAATAATAATAATAATAAATAAAATACTAATGAAGTATATTCGTAATTATTGGATGTCATATTTGAGGAACATTAAATCCTATACTATTAATACCACTCATAAGATGGTTTAAAACTATATGTAGAAACCCTTTTAATTAGGACATATGATTTCCCTCCTGAGAACTAGTTGATGCATCATGGGGATTTATAATGTTTGGGACCCACCTATTACTGCTAATCTAAATAAATCCTCATATATTGTAATCTATTTAATTAATAAACAATGTTCCTTTTCAAATATCCCTATTGAATAAAGAATATATATTTATTAATATTTCCCTATATAATAAAATAACTGTAAAAGTAAACATCATATACAAAATATGTGTACATTTTAGGAACTAATAATATATATCAACCAATAATGTTGACATTTAGGGAAATTTAAAATGAAAAATGATTACAATAAAGTGATTGTTTCATGATAATGCGAACAATAACAAAAGAAGGTGATATTACAAAGGTAACTTTTACCACGCAGTTATTATCCAGATAACCCACTTAGGTGAGATAATTAAATGTGAAACAAAAAATACTATGAATAATGAGTGAATCATGATATTAAATGAAAAATTTGTTGTATATACACCACATTAAAGTAAATTGGTGCATAACAACAAATAAGTATCAAGGAAATTTATATTGAGACAAAATCCCTTACCTTGCATTTAATTTTTGGTGAAAGTCATTTGATTTCTTGTATAATAGTTTTTATAATTTAAATAACTTATAAAATGAACATGATGATATTTTTAATATAAAATGTGATCTTGTTTTTATATATTATTACCCATTTGTTAACAAATATCCATTATTTTCATTATTTCTCATGTTAATTGTCTTATTATTCCAGTATGTCTTGACTTGTCTAATTTGTTCCTATTACATAGATCATGATTTCATAATATCCCAAATGAGAAACATGATTTGAATATTATATATTTTCATATTATATTTTTTTATATCAATCCATAAATGTTTGATATAGGGAATTAAATTCACCGTTTATAGATACAGTAGGCCGTATGTACGCAAGAACGCTACATCCATTTCCTTTTTATAGTAAAATAATTAAATTTAAATAAATTAATAAATTTATATTTTTTATTATAATTATAGTATTATATTAATGTCATATATATCACATATTTTTATAAACACCATCCTTAATACATTCAATGTATATCTTGAATGAATCAAATCTCTTGGATGAGGTGGTAGTCCACACATCCATAAACGAAGTTATCATATTCCCACAAAATGGAAAGCATAAAGATATGTTTTATATAAAACAAAAATAAGAATAAATACATTAAAAATACTATATATATCATATATAAACTATAAATATATATTTATTTGCATCCAAGAACATTGGTAAAGGAAGAAAGAATGATATCAGTTTGTAGGGCGGTAGTCATTCGTACAAACGAATGATGATTGTGTATCCCATTTGATGGATATGTGTGAAATTGTAAGATGAGATATTATAATGTAAAATAAAATTTTATTTAAGATAATTAGGCTATTATATAATAATGATATAAAAATAATTGAAGGTGAGGATATGTAAATGAATCAAAAGTGATCATTGAAGAACACTACATCTTTTTTGGGTATCTAATTTTGAATTATACAAAAAAATTCCTTGTATGGATTAATTATCATAGTGAGGTTTCTATGATTATTAGATTTATTTTTTATATCTATTTGTGTAGGTTTTAGATGATTCAAATGGCTTCAAGGGTATGAATAAGTGGGATGGGTGAGTGTCTTTTTATGGGGGAGCATGAGTGTCATTCTTGTAAATATTAAAACATGAACACTATTGGGAGGTCTTTGTTACATAATGTGACTCAAATAATGATCCATTTAGATAATATGAAGTATATTGTATATTTAATTCTATTAAATAGGTTTTTCAAAAGTTTCGTAGTCATTAGGGCCCTTATGTTTAAGGTTTAACCCATTGTTAATCATAAGTTTATGTTAATCACAGTAATTAATTTTAATTACATTCACAAATATTTTTGAAAAAAAATAATGTTGATAAAATAATTTTTTATATATTATTATTATTCCAAATATTTAATCCAATTTTTAAAAATTCCAATAATTAAAATGGTATAAATTAATTAAAAATTAATCCAACAGATGGGAAGACAAAGAAGTTTTTTTAATGTAAAATGTTTAGAAGATTGAAATGTTTTATAAAAAAATTAAATTTAAAATTTATTCCAATGAATTATGTTGGATTAATTTATTTATAATTTAAAAAATTAAGATTCTAAACCTATTCATAATATAATTATTCAGAATAAATTTTTTACACAAGAAAAGTAGTTTTCAATTAAAAATTTATATTTTTCACTATTCTTCAATAAATGAAACTTCTCAGATAATACGAGAAAATAACCCTTGGATAATTTTAATGTTAAAATTTTAAAATTTTATCTTATTTTGACTTATAATATTTCTAAATGTATCAAAATATAGTTTTAAAATAGGTTATCCATAGAAAAGAAAAAAAACTACCATTATAAAAAAGATTATTTTTATGCGCAATATTGGGTTTCTTATTTTATTATTAATGTTAAATATATTGGATTAATGTAATATTTTTAGTGAATATTATATATATATATATATATATTTCATTAATATCATTAAATAATATTAGTTAATCTAATTTACAAGGATAAATCTCATTTGTGAGCATAAAAATAGGTTTTATAAAAACATTATCCTTATATTCTACTTTTTATTATATTGATTTCTAATTAATTGGTAACCAATTAATTATAATATAATTTTTCATTATTTATCTAATACTTTTCATAACCATAAATTTCAAATCTATGATATATCTTATTATATTAACTAATAATATTTTAAATAATATATTATTTTACAATAAAACATGGTCTTACGTTAGCGTAAATTGTCAAAAGATTTTGTTGTTCTGTGTAACACAAGCTAACTCAGTGTTGCGTGCATTACAATATATAAAATAGATTTATTTAAAATTTTAAATATATCTAAAAGTTTCAGAATGTTATTTTCCTTACTATGCTTGGTGTTTTGTGTGAGACATACTATTAAATAAAATGTTCTTACTCTAGAATTTTGGGGTGTTACGTGAGGTGAGATGCCAGTAGCTGAGAATGAATCAGATTTTAATTTTTCATCCATATTATAGCATGATGTAACAAATTTTTAACACCCCAAGATTTCATGATATACTTCTCTTTTAATAATGCAATAGCTTGCATTGTACGCAAGTTTGAGATTCTAGCACACCACGACCAATCAAATTAGCAGTTATGAATAGTAAAACCCACCTTTTGAAATTATATAAATTTTATATTTCAAAATGGACTTCATTTTTTGATTAATAATATCTAAATTAGCCTATGTTGAAATTTTGGTATTTTTTCTAAGAACTTCCAATTTTCGATGAATAGTGAAAAATACTAAAAAACAACATTTTTAATCAAAATAATTTATAGTGATAAATTATATTATTGAGTGATTTTAAAGTATAATCTGAATATAATTTTACCATTTTATCCAATATTGGTCATTAGAATTAATTTCACTTTGAAATTGGACATAAACAATTGTCAATCTTTTGATATATATTGTTTCTTAAAAACACACTATTTGTTTTGACAAAGGGAATTAATTATTAAATTAATTAATGAAACTTATATGTTTGTAATTTTTTAAAATAGACATCATTTTTGAATTCGGAATATCAATTATATCTTTGGGTGAATTGTTTGTGTTGTTCTGAGAAACTTCAATTTTTGATGAATAGTGAAACCACTAAGTGGTAGTTAAAAAACTAATTTTCGGTTTAAATGAAACTTTACCACTTCTGTGAATTGAATTTAAAAAATCTGACATAAATTGTTTTCATTAGTAAGTAAAATTTGGTTCAATGTGATGAAAATAATTTTTGGTGAATAGTAACTTTAAAGTTTTATTAATCGGAATTAAATGTAATTAGTGTAATTGAAGGTAAATATAATGTTATAATAATATGGAATTACCATTAAAATTATCCTAACCTTATTGGATGAGTCATGTCTGACCATGAAAATCTATGTGTCAACTTGGGGACCCCATGGAGCCACTTGAGTATGAAAATGACATTAAAAACTTTTTATTTAAAGTAAAAATAAAATTGTCACAAACATGTGTTGTTTTACTAAAACAATTATTACATGGGGTTATATATGATAACTTTTTGACTATAAATATTCATTGGAAATCTAAAAATATTTCCAACATCATGGTACTTTTTTTAATAATTTTTAGGAATTAAATAAATAAATTTATTTTTGACACCATGATGATGCGGCGATTACCTCATTAATAAACAATTTTAATAAAATTGAAATATAACGTAAAATAGAATACTTAAACTTGTAAAAAGCCTATTGAGTGGGTGTATTTAGAACCCTTATCACCTTATCCCTGAAATATATCATTGTGGGACCTTTAAATCTGAAAAGCATTTCATAATAATGTAACATTTCATGACTTTCCAAGAGTGCCCCTCCTCCCCTCTTACAAAAGGCCCCAACCTTTACCACGTTATTCACACCTTCAAAGCCATTTAGATCGGCCAAAATCTGCCCAAATACTCTCCCAAAATCCATCTATTACTCCTAGATGTCTCACTTTGGGCAGATGTCTTCCCAATGAATCCTTTGGCTCAAATCAAAAAGAGTTACCCGATATTAAGGTAATGTATTCTCTTATGTTATTTTGGTTTATTTTTCTTCTCCAACCCCTTAAACTATTTTTACTAATTTATTTTTTAACAACACCAGTATATTCAATATAATAGGTTGTTTTATGTGAAATATTTTATTTACACTTACACACACCTTCGTTTAATGGTTAAATAACATACTGTTTCTGGGGGTGGCCAATTACTACCTGACGAAACGATGATTGTTCAATCCTTTTTAACACCTCTAATGGTGGCCATTATGATGCAAATATTTCTCTATATGATATATATTAGGTTTATGTTTTGTTTATTATTCTTTATTTTTCATTTATGGCATACCTTTATGATTTCCATTATGGGTAAATGCAATAATTTTATTTTAGGAAGTGCAGACTACCACCCCCTCAAAGTGATTTGAATCGTTAATGCCATATGTGGGATGTATAAAGAATGGACTAAATAATATTATATATGATATTATACTGGAATTATAATATACCTTTATATCATTATGATTTAATTCCATTAATTACAAAATATAAATGAAAGTATCACTAATGAGTACGTACGGTTTACCGTCTCCCTGAACGGTGCATTTCATTTCTTACCTATAAATGTTATGCAATATAATTAATGAATGTCTATACTGGATATATATGATATCTACATCATGAATATAATTCTGGATATAATGTATATTTTACCACATGAACACCTTGTAATTACAAGAATATTATTTTTGACTCAAGTACCGAAGATTGACAAAACGACCGTTATTAACTTAAATAATTACATAATGTTCATAACATGGTAATAAGTGATATAAAAGGAATAATGAACTGGGAAAAGGTTCTTAAGAAGGTAGAAATTAACTCTAGTTTATTATTCAGGAGGATAAATAATGATCGATTCAAGATGGACACAAGGTAAGGGACTTCATATCAATCCGCTTTCATTGAGGCATATTTTGTTTTATACACAACTTTCTTTTATACGCTGTATAAAACCCTATGACTATTACTTTTATTCGAAAGGAATATTTTTATATGAATCATTTTTACTAAACGAAAAAAGGAATGTTTTGTCTTACCTATGCAGTGACAACGACTTATCCGCCGCTGTGACCATTATTTGAGTTTCAGCTTCCTCTACAAGACAAAACTTTTTTTAAATGAAAAATAAATACCATGTTTTAATTTTATTTTATTTTGCTATTGAAAATGGTTTTAACAGTGTTTTTATTATATCAATGTGTTGTATTGATATATTGTGATTGATATGTGGAAATTTTATGTTTCCTTTATACATATTTTAGGTGATACGATTATGTTATGGTTTATGATATGTTTAAACCTGTTCATATGAAGAATGCATTGGACTTAATAAGTGATGGGTGGAGCTCGCTATAGCTCCTCGATGCATCAGTATGTCTCATGAGACAAACTAGTGTCTTGAAACAAGGCCTTGACAAAATCTTATTCGTAGTCTTAGCATAACTCCTTTACAATGTGGTTATGATAGTCTGGCTTTATGCATTCCATCATTATGAAAGTGGTTATTTGTATTGCATGTGATTATTAAACTAGTAGAATATCTATGTGAATAATAAAATGGAATTATTTCATTTTACTTTTTCCATATTATGCTGAAGTTCAAGTTTAAAAGGCTTTTGTTTTAGTTATACTTTGCTGAAATTTTTATGTTTATTTATGAATGTTTCCACTATATTGTTATCCTTACTGTACATCTGATCTCAACCCTTTATATGTTTTATTTTTCCAAGGATGTGAAGAAATATTTTATGATTGACCTGTTGGGATAGTCTAAAGGGGATATGAGTGTGGACTATGGAGACTATGTTATTGTAGTTTTTAACATTATGATGTAATGTAACATTTATGAATGTATCTAGTGTTTTTAAGGCTACTAAACTAATCTGTCTTTCGAGACATGATCTTTTGTGATCATTCCAATGTTATGTAATAATGCACCGACTCTGGGTAACTTGGGACGGGGCGTTACAAAATGTTTAAAATCTATATAAATTGTAATATTCCTTTATGTAAAAAAAATAATTTGGGAAATACTATATTTTTTAATAACCCTATTCCATAAGGAAAAACATTTTCATTTCCCCATAATTTTAATCAGGAAAAACATTACCTTCTTGATGTATCTTTTTTAAAAATTCATCAAACTCAAATAAACTTTTCTCAGTGCACCCATTTCATTGTATCAAGTTAACTAATCTCAAAAATGTTGATAACACTCTATTTTTATTGATACCTATGAATAATGGTTTCTTATAATATCTATATACTTTTTCAATAGTTGATATTTTTTGAATGGTTTAAATGCTTACATCTGGAATTTTTTCTTTAATACAATCCACTTTCTAAATTAAAATATATTATTCGATATTATATGTTGAATTTTCCATTCACTCACCATCGTAGAACCAAGGTGAATAATTAGGGATAAAACTGTAGAAAATGAGATGATCCTTGATTTTAAACGACATAACATTTTGAAATTCAAAAAATTAATCCATATACATAAAATCAACTCTTTGTTTTGGAGAAATAATTTAGAAAAGTCCAAAAAATTATGAGCTCCTTTTTAAGATTCATTAGTGGCACTTCATAAATTTATCAAATTATGATCCATTAAATAACTTGAATCACAATATAAAATATGAATATATTTAAACATATAACCATTTCTAAATATATATAAAAATATAAAATTAAAACATAAAAACATAAAATTAAAATTATTGGTGATTAGGTAGACAATGTTTTTAGGAATAAAATCAAAATAAATTACTCTATGATATTATCTTATTTAAATAATTAATAAAAAAAAGTGTTTTATGATATCATTAAAAAGTATAGGGATACTTTTTTCAAGTTTAGATAGATATTTTTTAATGACTATTACACAACACTACTTGAGTTTTGCCTATATCCTTCTATGTAGTCATCAATATTCCTCTTTAGGAAACCTAGGATAATTAACCATATAAATAAATTTAAAATTTTCCTTAATAATGAAAAGGAAAATATTATAGTGTAAAAAATATAGATCCAATTAAGTGTTGATAACAATTAGAAGAAAATATAAATAACTAACTAATTGAAATCCACACACAAAATACAATAATATTGGAGGGAGATCTATTAAGCATTCATTTTCACTATAATATAATATGAAATCATTTAGGAAAAAAGTCTCTTGAAATATATTAATTCCCAAATTTTCCCACATATTTGTTTTATAATAATCTTCATGAAATTCACTACTGTATGGTAATATGGTTTTCACTAATTTAAATATGTTATTAAAATAATCATTTTACATAAAAACAATTTGATTTAATATCCAAAAGTTTTTTGATTACTTATTATTTACCTACAACACATCTAGAGTATGTGATTACTCTATATAAGAAGAATTACATAGAGTTACAAAGATTAGTAATGAGTGTGGTTATAATTGTTTTCCAATATTAATTTTTTTTTGAATTGAATGATAATTGGTCATGTATTAAGTCATAAATATTAATTAAATATTAATTATTATTTTATTACACGTATAAATATTTATCTTCTTAATACATGTCATCCGGATCAAAAAATATATAATTTCATTATATTTCGAAATGAAAGAGACCATAGGTACTAGTTTAAAATAATATATATATATATATATTAATTTTGGATTATTTTTATAATTCCATAAAATAACAAAATATTAAAATTAAAAAAATCATTAATAAAGTTTTTTATAATTATCAATAAAATGAATAAAAAAAATGAATGGATAACTCAAATTTATAAAACATGTTAAAGAATTTATCTTACCAATTAAAAAAATAACTTACAAATTTTTTTGTTTTATAATGAAACATTGATCCTGAATATATATATACTCCCTCAAAGCCAGTGGTAGAGTGAACATTACAAGTTTAAAGAAAAATATTTGAGGTAACAAATAAGATAAAAACAAAAACCTTCAACCATGATTTATGTTCAACTAGAATAGTGATTTTGGGAAAAAAATATTTTCATGGATCATAAAAAATGGAAGAATCCTGAAATATTTAGGACAAATGATCAGAAAAACATGATTAAATTTGACTAAAATACAATTTGAACGTCATTAAGTGGGAGTAGATTCTTAGGTCATCTGAAATAGAGTTTATGTGAATTAATTCATTTAGTGAATCACGGAAAAATGATAATGGATGAGTGGTTAAAGATCAATGGCATGAAAATATTATTAAAATCGATTGATATTGACTAAAATTAAGGTTGATGATCTATGACTGGTCATCTGATCCATCATAGGAAAAAAAATATTCTATTAAAATAAAATGTGGTGGTTGGACTCTAATTGTTTTTAAAGAGTTTGAAGATAAATTATTAAAAAAATTTATGCGGAGACATTTTTTTAATCAATATTATAGTTTTTTTGAAATAAACAGACATTAAATGTTTCTTACAAAACATTTGACGTTAGTGTATTAGAATCCAACGTTTTGAACATGACATTAAATCAAGTGTTTCTATTAGTGGGATGTACGAAGGTCATTTAAAATAATAAATAACTTAATTTCCATGATGGAGAGAATTATTAGTAAGTGAAGATATGGAAATAAATGAAAACAATAATTCCCCAATCTTAATGTATAGTGATATAGGTTATTGATTACAAGAAAGTGATTGATAATGAGAATGTATACAATAACCAAATTGTTAATCCATGAACTGTGAAAAATACCATAGATTCATTGTAAATGAGGGAAATTTGAAAAAAATACCATTTCAAGATACTTTTTCTAGAGATGAGGTATTAATTTACTATCTAGACTAATAAAATAAGGACATATAATTACTTGAAATGTAGAATGTCAGATTTTAGTCAATTTTAACCAAAATGGATTCTATTTTATAAACTATCACCAGTAGAAAATTATAATATTTCTATAGTTATAAACTATAGAAATAGGGGACAAAACCATGTCTATATAATCTATTGGAATATATGTCGGAAAAATGGACATAGTTTTAAATCAAGGATATATGTCCCTACCATGCGTTCAATGCCTATGACCTTGGATTATAACCTAAACATAGATTCTTTCATCTACAATTTCAAACCATATAAATTTATATTAAAAATATAAAACACATAAAGAGTTTTTATCTAAAGACCCATAATCCATTCTATATATGATATTACCTCTTTAATACGAAACAATATTGGTTGTAATATATATATTCACGAATATTAATAAATGTTATTATTAAACTAGAAAAACTAAATTCTGTGATGTGGAATGGGAACTATGACCATGGTTTTGTAGAACTTTGGTGGTAAGAATTTGATATATGTTTTGTGGCCATGGTTTGGTAAAATTGTGGCTATAGGTCTTCTAAACTACCACATTTCTTGAAAACTGTCATGGTAGGTGTTTATTATAAGGGGTTATTTCTATGGTTCTCTAAAATCATAGATAGAGGTGATATCTAACAATAAGAATTTCAAAACCATCGTGAAAAGTTTTTCATATAAGGGATATTTCCATAATGTTTTGGAAAAAAGGAAACATGTAGTATTTACCACAATCTATTTCCAAAACACTGGAAATAACCCTTACATTAAAATTTCCTAACCATTTTGGTTTTTCTCGCATGATCCTACCACCACGAAATTTTATAAAAGTGGCTATAGTATGAAATATTACCACTTTTTATTGGAACAGTGGGAATAGTCCAAAAAATCTATCCTTATGACCACAGTTTAGATCTAACCATGGTTATAAATTATCCTATAAACATATATTTTCATACTGTGGAAATAGAACCACTGTTGTAAGTCCTTTTTATAGTTATAGATGATTATTCAAGTCATTTTTTATTCTTATAGAACTAAAAATAAACTTTTAATGGATCACATAATCCAAAAAAGGATAAATAGATCCTCCTCATGTACTCAAACATTATCCAAAACCAAAATGGCGAGAAAAAGATAATTCTCATAATTTATAATATATTAATATGAATAAATACATCATAAATGTCTAAATACTCATTTATAACACCAAATGTTATACCTAGATAATTTTTTAAATATAAAAACCAAAAAATATTCAAAATATTTACAACCATATTTGAAAATCTAAAAAACTCAAAGGGATTTGATCACATATTCTTCCAAGATTAATTTAACATTTTTCTATAATCAAAATTAGTTTCACATATTTTAATATACCCAAAAAGTATATAACGTAATCATTTTATCTCTCAAATGTGCTAATTAAGTCAAGAATTAAACTGAATCCCCATAAAGATACATTAAAATCAAATATTCTTCTAAAATATAATTCATCCTTTATTCTTGAAAAAAAATCCCAAAATATTATATTTACCTTAATCATGTAATGTCCCTAAATAAAATTAATCACTTAATCACGTTATAATATTTTAAATTAAAACCTAATAAGAAGTGTCTAAGATATTTTAATGTATAATCAAACTTAAACATATCAACCCATGAAAATTTCAGTTTATCCTATAGCACTATGTCATATCATTGGTTTCCATAAGTTATATTCTCTCCATAGTCCTAATATTTCATAATGAAATTATGAATTAACCTAAGAACATCCCTCAAGAGTATCAAAACAAGTGGGTAGTAATTGTAAAATCACTATGAATCAAAATGATTGTTGAAATATACTCAACCAACTCATTTCAGGGTTATTACACCTAGATGCATTTATTCCAAAACCTAGCCCAATTATATTATTTAGATTGAGATATATTTATTTGAAAACAACATAATATATTCATTACCAAGTATTTTGGGTGTTATCCTATACTTAGACATATACCCATGCTTTCTATGAAAGATATCTAATCACAATCCCCTAAAATAAATAGACATTGCTATGATAGGAACTATAGAGACACAAGCCTTTTATACATTCTATTACACAATTGTTAACATAAACATCAATTAATTACAAACCAAATATTATGATTCCTAGTTTCATTAGAAGAATATGTACAAATAACATGAAAAGTATCTAAAAAACACCAATTTTTTTATTTTTTTCACCTCAGGGAGACCCTAAATATCTTTTAGCTCTTAAAACTATATAATATGAGCTAGATCATATATAAAATAAATTGAAGACTGAAAAATCCTACTACGGTAATAAAATTGATAAGGAATCATAACATATGAGTCAAAGGTATAACATGATATCATAAAATAGATAGACCATGAGTAATCACAAGGAATAATAATATAACTAACATGGTCTTTTAAAATCATAGATACATAAGAATTGTGGAAGTTACATTTAATATGACACAATCATCAGTTAAGGTTAACTACATAGAAAATATCACATGGTGTAAAAATTCCTATACTGGGTTAGGTTAGCTCGTAAATACCATATATTATGTATCACAAGACTAAATATTTACCCAATGAATTATAGTCTTATATGGGAACACCTATAATAACATATTCTTGATTTATGTGTGCCAAAAAATTGAAATCAATCACAGTGCCTAAAAATAAGAATTACCAATGGAATGAAAATGGGTTTCATAATCTTTCCGTATTTCATAATCAATGGAAATTTCATAATGAAGGAATTTGAGAGATAAACATAAGTCATGTATTACCCCATAAATTTAAGGAAGAATAACCTATGTATATTATATATATATATACATATATATAATTTAGAAGCAATCCATAACATGAATGGTGTTTTTTTGTTGATGAAAAAACTACATGAAATATTTAATAAGGAAAAAACAATTTTCAATTTGGAAATCAATTTTAAAAAATATTTTTTTTCTGAATAATAGAAAAAAAATTCTTTGAAAAGAATCTTGGAAAGTTATAAAGGAATTTTCAAAATAACGACTATTCATAGTGTTGGAAATATTTATCTTTTTGAGTATATTAATAGAATGAGTCCTATCAAATTTTTAGTAAATATTTAAATGAAAACTTGTTTAGAAAATATTAGGAAGAATAATAGTAAAAAAATTAGTAAAAATAAAAATGTGTGTGAAAATTTCATCTACCATTTTTAATAAAATAGTTAAAACATTATTAAAATATATCTAGAAATCATGGGCATGGGAAAAATAAGTTTCAATCGAAAAGAGGAATACAACTGTCTTTTCTAAAAAAATTTATCCACCATTTTAATTACCCAAGAGACTAAAATAGTTCAATTACATGAATATATTATAAATAAATTGAGGAGAAGAAAATAATATGGTTTATAATATAATTTTGAGTGATTTTCTACAATAGAAATTCAAACATAAATAATCGTTATTAAAATGATTTAGAATAATAAACCATTATTAATTTAGAAACTTTTGAATCAAAAACCTCATGAAAGAATAAAAATTAAATGAAACATTAAATTCTGAGAATATAAAAAGATTAATTATGTAAAATATCAATGTGTTAGTACATGCATATTGTAAAAATAAACGGGTGCGTGATACCAAATATGTCTCAATGGTGTGGAAATTGAGACATAATCTTATAAAATGAAAATACCATTGATGTGGGGATTAATTATTGAATTGATTATGTTTATCAAATGTAAATCCAAATATATTTTTAAAATAAGATAAAATATAAACAAAATAAATTACACCTGCAATTAATGAATATCAAATACAATGAAGAAGTAATATAACCCAATGAAGAGATATTGTGTTATAAAACATCTTACCACATAGTAACATTGAGATAAAACCCCATTGATGAAATAATTCAAATTAAAAGATAAATTACTATTAAATTTTATGTAATCATGATATTGTAGGATAAATTAATTTTATTATAACCATATAAACAAAATTAATCAATAACATTAAAATATTACTTGATGAATGGAAATTGAGGCAAAATTTCTAACCTTGAGTTTAAATCATCACACACATAATTTATCTTCATGAAAAATAAAATTATGTTAATTATTTACTATCATAAAAACCTTTATTATTTTTATTATTAATTTTATTTATTTTATCACTATATTATGTATATTTACATAATCAATTATGTTCTAGTATGATGTTTTTATTGTATTCAGTTCATGTCTCTAAAATCACCTCGATATGTTGACAATGGTAAAAAAAAGTCATTTATCAATTAAATATAAAAAAATAATGAAATAATTAACATTTATATACATAAATTATAGACTTTAATACCATCCAAGATATATGGTTATGAATAATTAGCTTTGTTACAATTATTTAGATGGTAGGCCATGCATTCACATGAGTAATGTTTCCATTTTCAAAGATCAAGATGTGAAGAAGGTATGTATTATTTTATCATTAAATAATTAAAATTTAATTTAAAATATCATATTATTTACTAAAAGACACATACATATACCATCCATGTGATGACATAATAAAATATTAATCACATATCTTCATGTGGTAGTAGTCTCCACAGACATGAGCGTGTGTATCATTTTTTAATGGAAGGAAATATGAAAATGTATATGATATTTAACATTAACAGAATGATTAATAATCAATGAATTGAATATATTAAATTTAATTCTATCATCCTAATTATCTATTATAGGTGATGATGGGAAAAAATTAAATTGGTTTGCAAGGTGGTAGTTCATAGTTCCCACAAACGATGGTGTCGTTTTTCATTTGATAGAAGAGGTGATGGATAAATAATATACAATAAACATTAAAAAAAATTAGTATAGAGGATATAATGGAGTTTTTACATTGTAATTATCAGGAAATAATAAATGATGTAAAATAAGTATACAAAATGATGGAGCTCGATGAAGACGATTACCATCGCTTAGAAGAACCTCCTTTCAATATATTATTAAGGACCCTGATGATTCTACTTTTCGAGGAAAAGTAAATATAGAATGAAGATAAATATTTTTGGGAGATATATTTTTAGGTTTTTTGTGATAAAAATGTCTTGAGAGGTGTGTATAAGTGATAGGAGGGGGTTCCCTGTAATAATTTAGGAGGAGTGTAATTTTAAGAAACACACAATACTCTTAGATAATTGGATGTAACTTTGAAGAAATTTTCCTAAAACATTGTTAATCAATAAATTTTATTTGTGATATGATGATGAAAAATCTAAAACATTAAATAATATACATTTTTGAACATGTATTTCAATTTACCTACAAACCTTTTCCATTTTAGTTTTTACAATGATAACTGGTTGTTTTTACTATTTTAATATTCATTATGACCAAAAATAAGTGGAAAATTTAATCTAATATCAATTTTTATGATTCCAAATATGTAATAAATTTTTTAAAAATTAAAATAACATTTTTTTGAATTTAATTTCACAAAAAAAATGATAAATGTGTTGATTTGTTTTTCAAGGAACACATTTTTGAAATAATAAATGATATTATATTAAATATATAACTAGAAATCATAATTATATGAATATAAATACATATAATTAGATATATATTCTATAAATTTCATTTAAATATTTATTTATTATTTGTTATGTTAATTATTAAAAACGGAAAAAATCTATGCACATTGAAGCACTTCAAAAAAATCACTTATTTAAGCATCAAAATAATCATATACCAAATTGAAAATAATTTATAGTTAAAATGAAATTAATTATATCATTAAAAATAAAATGGCTCATATTTCACTTTAACACAAAATCAAAAATGAAATGAATCATTTAATTTATTTTATTTCATGAAATTAAACAAAAGTATTTGAAAAATCTGATGTTTTCACTATTCATAGAAAAATCAATCATTTTAGAAAAATGCTACAATTTAATTATAAATTAATTTTTATATGATGATTTCAAATATGATTTTTATTTTATAAAATAATATTTCTAAAAATTCAAAAAATTAATTATAATATTTTTTCTGAAATAGTAATGAAAATCATTTGTGATTGAATAATATATTTTATAGAATTAAATATCATTATTAAAAATTCAGTTATTATATATAATGAATTTATTAAAAAATTCATATTGAGTGATACCTTTATAAATATTTCCTAAATCAGTTAATTCTATTCATACCCACCAATTTAATTCCAAGGTTATAACAGTCATATTTATATAATATTTTTCATTGTTCATTTAAGATTTATTTTTCCTATCTTATACCCTATAAAAAATAATGTTATTATTTTAAAATCAAAATTTATTGCATTAAATCATGGATATATCATTAAATAGAGTAGTATAGATTAATATAGCCGACTAATTGTATCACAATCAATCACTAGTGTGTAATAAAGTCCTTAGAACACATGATTCGGGGGCAGAGGAACACCCCACCACTAAAACACCCTAAAAATATCAATAAGATGTCCCTAGAACAGTAGTCAAAGGTAGAAAAGAAACACCCCATTAGTGAACCCCCTGACTATAAAATAGATGAGGACTCATACTAGACATTCCAACTATGTACCCAATGATTCCCATGTGCAATAATTCATAAACCATTTAATCAAAACGATGGTTTGAAAATAATTTCAATCATCCATTACAAAATTCATTGAAAATACCATTTCATTTAGGAAATAGGTGAAAACTGTATTTTCTCAAAAAAAAAGTTTTCACACAAAAAAATCAATATATTATGCCCATAAATTTAGAAAACACTTTAATAATACAATGCTAATCAATGGTTCACATAACATAGGCTAGATATAAAACCAACCACCTCATTATTGGAGGAACAATACCCATAATGGGAACCACGAACACTAGAAGGAATTAAGTGGCATAAACGAACGACATAAAAATGATTTTCATATCATATAAATTCATTATATAAAATTAAATAACAAATATATAGCTTAGATAATAAATACCTTGTTAACACAACTTCCACAAAAAAACACCATGAGGGTTGTCCTTCAAGAGAATATAAAACAATGGATCTAGAAAGGATCAAAAAAAGATAATCACTACATTAATGAATCCAAAAAATAGTGGAAATATCATTCCATAATAGATTTACAATGAATTTGAAAGGTTTATTACTAGAGGGAAGTGATGTAACCAAGATGAATATTAAAATTTGAATGAATACATTCATAAGATGATGATACACCCTAAATCTTCATGGATCTCTCTAAGGTTTGAGACCTATGGATTCACAATAAGAGAGGTTAGGAAGTAACATGAGCAGTAGATAAAATCTAATGGAATGATGATATTTACATTGTAAGCCATTGATTAATGTCATAAAATTCCCATTAAGAACATCTTCTAAAAACCAAACCACATCTGGGTAAAAAAATATTGGGTGACATATTTATGATGTTATAATTGTGATTATGGTGTAAATTGACTTATGTTTAAAAATGATTTCTCAGATTGTTCCTAGTGACCCATTTTATGCTATTAAATAACCATTTATTCCCTAAATGTTCCCCAAAACTAGTTTCCATCCTATTATATTCTCAAAAACTCCAAAAATGTTCCCTATGTCCACAAACTATAATAAAAAAACTCTTTAAAATAGAAGAGGGAATATATTTTATCTTGGTTGTAATGAACTAACACATGTTACCCCCAACTAGCACCCGACCTGACCTATCACATACCTAAAGGGTGTTCCAAATCCCCACAGGCTGGCAACAAGCACCTGAGCATCGAATGAAAAAAACCAAGGGAACAATTTTTCCCAACCTAAACAACCACATGGAATACATATATAGAGAAATAAAGAAATACTAGAAGACTAACATGTATATATTATATAAATTTATGGAAAATAGCGGAAACAGAACAACTGTAATAGTTGGAAAACCCGAAATACAAGTTCAAATGCAAAGAACCCAATGAAAACTGATACTCCAAACGATGGCATGGACAACCCCCCACAATCTCACCATAAGCTACCCATAATGTTTGACACAAACCACATCTCCTCACTATGGAACCCTGCCTTTCCCCACACTAGAAGACAAAAAAAATGTCTACGCATTGCTGAATAGGTCCATTGGGTGTGATCTAACATGCTCATTAGGATCCCACTCATGTATTCCATGAAAAATACCTTTATAAAAGATCATGTATGATAGTTTTAAAAAACATGGCATTGTAAGTAGTAAAGAATTTTGATAGAAAACATAGTAAATGTTTTCCTTTTTCCATAGTTCAAAACAAAAGAAGGTATAACCATTTAAAAGAACATTTCCATATCATTTTTAAAAATAATAAACATGGAAATCAATACTAACTCAGAAATCCAAGAAGCACAATACAAAAGCACACATATCGAAACACCTAGGAATACTACAGGTCTACGAAGCAACTACTCATACAACAATAATCAAGTGCACAAAACTGACCCTAAAATGACATGACTAAGAAGAATATGAATACCCACTTGAGTAAACCCCCCAAAATGAAAATATCGATACCTTAGAAAAATTGGCACATGAAATAGAGGAAATCCCCAAGAAACACCTCCTTGATAATCACAAAATAATGGATGATAGCCTTGAGCCAATCCTTCTACCCAAATACCCAGGGTAACCCATTTTATATTTTTTATAATTCTTTTCAATTCTATTAAAACTATTCAAAACCATTTCACAATCCATTTATTAGAAGCCATGAAAAAACCATAATTTTTTCAAAACCCTTTTTCAACACACACAAAAAATAATTCAAATTTCATAAATCAATTTAAAAATCAACAGCAATCAGGGTCATTATCATAGGATAGAGATAAAGCCACCTACCTGAATGTCCGGGTCACACATGCCCATAACGGGAATCCAAAAGAAACGAAACCCAACAATGCCAATGAAGGGCCTATAATAAACCCACAATGAAAGGGTTGATACAATTTTGAAGACAAGGGGTCATATGATAGATTAAAACCCACATACCTCAAGGATGGATGTCTGCCACTACAAAAATAGAAAAGGAATGGCCTTCAGAACATTATATCATAACAAATATAGAGGAAGACAACATTAATAATAGAACTGATATTAGTGGATCCAGTACTAAAAATCCAGGGTGCTATCACGATCAACCATAATGATGAACTCGAAATAACTCTTACCCTGAAAGATACACTAAAGATGAAATGAAAATTCGAAGCCGATAGGATCGATCCAAATGGTGAGGTGCCTTTGAAAGTCACCTAGGAGCATCTTAGGGTCAAGAGAAAAGATGTATGGGATGATAGGGCTGAGAAAAAAAAGCCAAACCAGTGACTTAAAGATAGGATTTGGCCATGTCATGACGTGTACTACTTGTAATTGCGTGTATTCCATGATGGATAAGTTATGCCAAAAAACCCATCGCCTCATTTAAATATATGCTACTTAACCCCCACATGATATGTATTGTAGGTACACAACATTTCCTTACTCACAATAGGATCTCCCCATTGATGACTTGAATCTAGTAACTATTACAATTCGTGTTCCTCCAGTACATGGTGTGTACCTCCAGTATATGGTGTGTACCTCCAGTACACAGTGTGTACTTCTAGAACATGATGTGTACCTGCTCTTCAGCCTGTTGAAAATATAGAAAATGAATTCTATGGACTCTTAACCGAAAGGGAACTTAGAAAATTGAAAAAGTACCCAATAAAGGTAATAGGATTTTAAAAACTCCACACCATAAATACTTTTAATCCTTTGGATGTCATAAGGAAGATGAAACTCATGAAAAATGATGAGGTCACTACCCCCTCATCATCAAATCGCATTCCCATGTCTCATTAGAATCTGATCCAGTTTTCCATAGAACTCTAACCAATGGAATATATTTCCCATATAATATATTCATCTGAGAGTAAAAAATCTGAAATAGTTTCTCCAAAATAGAAGAATCTGTGTAACACCCCAAGCTTCCATGGTACATTTCCCTTTGAATAATGCAATATCTTGCGTTGTACGCAACTTCGAGATTCTAACACACCACAACCAATCAAAGTTGCAGTTATGAATACTAATACCCACGTTTTGAAATTATAAAAATTTAATCATTCAAAATGGACTTCATTTTTGGATTTGGAATATCTAAATTAGCTCAGGGTGAATTTTGGGTATTTTTCCAAAAACATGCAATTTTTGATGAATAGTGAAAAAGACTAAGTTATAGTTTAAAACTGAATTTTTTATTCAAATAAGTTTTTATTTTATTTATATTTATTTTAGGTCAAAATAGACACATAATACCTATATAAATTCAATGTAATTCATTGGAGTCAATTTATAATAATTTTAGATATATAAAAATTTTATAGAACTTTTCACCGTCTTTTACCCAACACCTATGAGAATTTTCAAATTCACATAAAACATATTTTTACTGCTTCTATGAGTGGAATTCTAAAAATATGGGAGACACTGTTAATATCAAGGAGTAAAATGTGGTTAAATAAGAAAAAAAATATTTTTTGGTGAATAGAAACATTTTACTTTTATTTACCACAATTAAAAGTAAACAGGGTAATTAAAGGAAAAAATGATATTATTATTACCCTAACACATGTCCTAAATCTATTGGATAAGTATATTTTCACCAAAAACACCCTTAGGAATAAAATATGAACCCCTTTGGTTCACATCATCAAAGCCATTTGGCTCAGAAAACCTCTTCCCAAATACCCTCTTAACTATCCTCCCTTCATCTTAGTGGCCTTTAATTATTCGTAAAGCCATCCTAAGGATCCCTTTTGATCAAATCAAAAGAATGACCCTGAGGAAGAGGTAAATATCTCACCACCTCTTTCAAGTTTCTTCCTTCTTCCACTTCCTTTTTCTTTTTTTTCCATTATAAAATAATAACTCCAGTATCTTCTATATACTGTGATGTTATTATAAATATGGTACAACCAAATTCATTATTCTATCCATCCTTTGAATAACATGTCACCATACGTGCATACGTACAACTTACTGTCTCCACGGCGTGGTGTAATTGTTATTCAATACATTATTATTTGGATGTGTATAATAATGATGTGAAATTGATGTAAATAATAAATATAACACGATAATGATTCTGTATATATGATATACCATCCAATTATATTTTATTTTAATATCAAAAGAATGATATTGTCGCTCGTGCGTACGTACGGATTTCCGTCTAGACATAGTGATGAGATTCATTCCCCATCATATCCATTCAAGAATAATTTTCATTAGATAATTAAAAATAATGTTTAAAGGCTTTATATCATTCTGGATATGAATAAGATACATCCCATCCATAAAAATTATGACTCACATAACAATGAATATAAAGGAAAACGAATCTGTTTACACCTGAAACAATGATAATACTAAGATATTATTAACAAAGCAACTTTAAAAGATCATATATGATATCATATTAATGTATATGAATATTTTATAATTTAATAAAAATAATTTCACCATTATACAGTTGGTTAACCTACCCTCGAACAAGTAAAATTACAAGGTAAGGGTTATTTTCACAATATTTTTATTATCTGAGGTTGTTTTTACGTAAGTATCTACTGGGACCTCTTTATCATCCACATCCTTGTTTATTAAAATTGTATTTCAAAACATTCTTACTATTTTATAGACTATGGGTTAATTTAATTTATACCCTTGTGTGACTATTTAAAATATTTTTATAAAGGAATCTTTCCGTTGTTTTCCAAACAATGTCCTTTTTAACCTTTTCGACAAAATTAAAGTATTAGTGTCTTTTTTAACTTATACGGAGTTTGAAACTATTTTCCACCGTTATAAAATCATCTACGATTCCCTTAAAAGCTTAAAAGAATAGTTTAAAAGTAAAAGTTTTATTTTATAATTATGTGAATTTAAAATTATTTCAAAAAAGTGATAATTATCTCAAATAGTTGTGATTTTATCTATGTAAACATACTTTGATGGATTTTAAGATTATTTGAAGTTGATTTATTATGATAAAAAACTACCATATTGTATTGAAGGTTTTGTGATAAGTTTGACCGTGGATATGTTATTTTTATAGCATTCATGGTTTATGGATAAAGTATTGACATTTTGTATGCTAGTTTTAATTTGAATGATTATGTTATGTTTAAACCTGTTCATTTGAGGAATGAATTGGACTTAGTATGTGATGGGTGGAGCCTGCTATTTCTCCTTGATGCATTGGTAGGTCTCATCAGACAAACTAATGTATTGTAACAAGGCCTTGATAAAATCTTATTTATAGCCTTGGCACAAGGCCTTGACTATGTGGTTATGATAGTATGGCATTATGCATTCCATCATTATAAAAGTGGTTATTGATATTTCATGTGATTATTCGGAGAGTAGAATATCCATGTGAATAAGTAAATGGAATTATTTCATTTTATTTTTACCTTGTTATGATGAAGTTCATGTTTAAAAGACTTTTGTTTTAGTTATACATTTCCTTAAATGTTTACGCTTATTTATTAATGTTTCCACTATATTGTTATCCTTACTGAGTATTTGAGCTCACCCATTTCTATGTTTTATTTTTCCCAAGATGTGAAGAAGTATTTTATAACTGAACTATAGTGATTTTCTGAGGGGATATGAGTATGGAGAATGGAGACTATGTTGTTGTATTTTTCACATTATGATGTAATGTAAGACTTATGAATGTATCTAGTTTTTTCAAGGATACTAAACTAATAGGTCTTTTGAGACTTGAGCTTTTGTGATCATGCCAATGATACGTAATAATGCACCAATTTTGGGCTTTTGGGGTCAGGGCGTTACAATCTGGCTGTAACCCAATTTCTTCCTAACATAGAACTTGAGTGTGATCTGGGTGATACTTCCTATGTTGAGATACGTGGAAAACATCATGAATTATGGTAAACAGAGCCACAAATTCTAATTGGTAAGAAACCTACCTGGTCCATTCATTAATATAAAATGGTCCATCATATCTCAAAACCAACATTCCCTATTTTCAAATACAACAGTAACCCAAACGAGGATAAAATTTCAATAAAACCTAGTCACTTATGGAAATCTCCAATGGTCGATGATATTGATCTGAATACTATTTCTATCGACTCTAGGATGTAACGAGACATTTTTTCACTTCTTAAATCTGGATGGACATCTCATGAACCAGACTTGGTCCAATTAAAGCTACTTCTCCCACCTCTTCTCAACAAAGATGTTATCTGCTCAGGCAACAATACAATTCCTCACAAGAAGAAATTATTATTAATGACTAATAACGGTTTTTTTTAACTAACTCAACCATTCTAAGATGGATATACTGTGATCCACAAAAATCCAAGATGTAGCCCCAAATCATATCCTCTAGGATCTGAATTACATGCTTCATCTGACTATATTTCTATGGATTATAGGGAATTATCAACTGGATCTTAGATCCCATTTCCTCTTGAAGACATCCCCAGAACCACGTAGTAAACCATGGATCCCTATATGAATCAATGGCATAAACAATACCATGTAACCACACAATATCTTGTAACTTAAATCTTACACAGATCATCAATATTATTGGTGTATTTTATCATAATGAAATTAGTAGATGTTGTAAACTAATAAAAATCTAAATAGATTGAATTTATTCCTCAGGGTGTCCATGGAACCCAACAACAAAATCCATCGATAACTCATACCATTTTCAATTCAACACCAGAAGAGGATAAAGAACACTGTAGGGTTTCATGTGCTCTCCCATTATCCTTTGGTAGGGGTTAGAGAAAGACCATAATCTTCAATGTCATGAATTATGAATGGACACATGAATCTTATTCTCATTTCATAATAAATATTCATAGTGCCAGGATGAACAACCCATGAAGAGCTACGAAAATAAAAAAAGATTGAACTTCTCACAGGTACTGGGATGAAAAATTTCTTCTTGAAGAAATGGTTTCCATCTGAAGAAAGTGACCAACCAAAAATGGGTTTCACACCATAAATACTTTTTGATTCTTATGAAACCTATAATCTTGCTATTGGCCTTACAAGATAGACTCTAAATGAGATGATGACAATTGGGAAATGGTCAGAAACATACATGTAACATCCTCCTGAGTGACCAAGTGAAACTGAGTGGAAATACCAATAATATTCCTTTCCACTTTTGATTCTAAAACACCATGTGATGGTACCTTCCTGCTATGAGAATCTGCAATAACATTCCCTTTCCCCGGGGTGTAAGTGATGTTAATGTCAAACATGTAAAGGTACGCTATCAATCATCTTTGTATGAGATTCAATTCATTCTGAGAGAAGATATATATCAAACACTTATGATCAGATAAGACAATGGACTTCTCCTCAAAGAGATAGTACCATCAACAATTAAGCACATGAATCACCAAAAAAAGCTATAAATCATGAGTTGGGTAGTTCTTCTCATTTGGTCAGAGATGACGAGAGATAAAAGCTACCACATGATCATCCTATATCAGCACATGTCTCAAAATAGAACTAGATGCATTCTAAAATACCACATACCCCTTACCAAGATTAGGTATCTTCAAAATTGTATAAGTTGATAAAAGTCATTTCAATTCATTAAAAAAATACTGACACATTTCATTCTATGTTAATTTCACTAATGTTTGTGTGTAAGAGAAATCAAAGACAATGAAATATTATATAAATCCTCAACAAACCAATAGTATTACCTAGAAAGAACAATGAATCATTGAATTTCAAATACTTTCTCGGGTACCTTACAAGATATAATATCCATTACCTTTTTTGGATCAACTGATAATCTGTGCTCCAAAATTCTGTGCCCTAAGAACTTCACTTATCAAATCCATAAACTACATTCTGAAATATTTCCATACAAACAATTACTCCTCAAAATTTCCAAAACCTAAATCAGGTAGTGATCATGCCCATGATCATATTTTGAGTAAACCAGAATATCATCTACTAACACTACCACAAAAGTGTCAAGATACAGATGAAAAATCTGATTCATCAAGGCCATAAAATCTAAATTAGCATTAGTTAGACCAAAAGTCATCAAAATATATTTAAAATGGACATAAATTATCCATAAGGCCATTTTATATTTATCAGACTCTCAAACTCTAAGCTGATGATAACCCAAACGAAGATCAAACTTTGAGAACCATTTCTCCCCTTTCAACTAATCAAAAAAATCATTCACATGAGGAAAAATATATTTTTTCTCGACCATTACCCTATTAAACTTTCGATAGTACACACATAACTGAAGTGAAACATCTTCTTTATTGGAAAATAGAAATAGAGATTCCCATATAGAAACACTAGGGTGAATGAAACCTTTCCCTAATAGGTCATCCAACCGAATCTTCAGTTTTCTAAACTCTTCTGGTTCCATGCAATAAGAAGGAACTGATATCTGAGGTGTACCTAGAACCAAGTCAATGGTACATTCTACCTATATATATGTATGATAACTAGAGAAATTCATTGGGAAATCAATAGGAAAATATCTAAAAACAACAGGGTGGCCATAAATTAAAGTAACATCATTGACTTAAAATGTAACAACAACGGACAAAATCCTAATATCATGGAGGGAAGGACCTACATGAAAAAATCTCATATCCCACATTACATGAAAAACATGAGAGATCATGTAGGTAGAATGAAAAAAACACACCAATGATAACAATGGACCTCAGCTCAATGAGCGACAAGACTATCCATACCAATGATGATGTTAAACACATCTAGACAAAGAAAGAAAAAAAATCCCAAACCAACATTGTATAAAATATTTTTAACTAATAAGGACACCAAAACCCCTTCTATTTCATTTTAAAAAGAGGTGTCTCTAACTCCATTTTAATGGTAATAAGTTTCATAGGGTTTTTAAGTGCATGAAAAAACCATGCAGATATAAGAGACTAGGGGGCACCAGTATCAAACAAAGAGATTGGTATTGATGATGAAATAAGATGAGTACCTATAAATATTGTAGCACCTACATCAACATCCATTAGAAACTCATCAGTTGCATGTAAATTATTTAATAATGATGCATGTGGCCAGAGACTTGTAGTCCGTGAAGCTTTTGACTTCCCTATAGTAGCCTTTGGAGATGATGAACCCTGACCATAATGAGGAAAATTCAAAGCCTGATAGAAATCCCACATGCGACCAACACATCCACAACTATTACCAGTCTTCATGGGAATTGGAAAATAAAAAATAGTGTGACACACCTTCCTGTACAAATATCAAGTTAGAGGAACATTTATAGTAGTAACATACGGTCCAGAGGAGGCTTAATGTTGAGACCCACCCCCACCACTTCTGCGATGGTCCTATCACATACTCTTCTTCCCATGTACACCACTAAAGTTATCACCAGTTAGAATAGAAGAGGTGGAAAATACAACCTTGCCTACCATATTCATTTTTACCATCATGGATATGTCTACTATATCAATATATGTAAAAAAAATTAACATGAACACTTGTGATCTGATAACTGGCCACAAACTCTATAGGTATTTTTGATCCTTTATCTGGTCATTATTTACCACGTTCAGAACAGAAATAGACAAGCTCAACTAAGTGTTTGGTGTATGTGAGAACTGAATGATCTACCTACTACTATGATAGTAAATCTGGAGAATTTTCTAACATCATTCACTCTAGAAAAATATACAGAAATAATTGGGTTTTGAAATACATCCAATCCAATCCCACATGTCTGTCTTCCTAGACCATAGAGTCCTATTAATGCTGACCGGAACCCTCAATCCTAAATGTTGCACACTTCAACTTGATATTCTTAGGTCTCTCCCAGAAGCCAAATATTTGATCGATCCTATCCATCCAATCCTCTTCTTCTTGAGGTTCAATAGTTTTTTTTAAAGGACAGTGGATTCTCATGTAAGAACTCTTCTGATTGATCTATCTCTCCTATATCTCTGGGTTGTACTTCAAAAACATCCTTCTCAACTCATGGAACATATTGATCGGCAACATGGACTTACTGTATGATAGTTTTGATGAGATTTTAATCCATAGGTGGGTTCCATTGAGGATCATCAACAACACCCCCTTTAGGAACATGAGGAAGACGTCTTGGATGCATACGACTGCACATCAAAACATAATAACAATATAAAAATATAACAAATATTAGTTCAAAATTGAAAAAACCTAGATAAAATTGATATTTTTAAAACAAAAAACTATTCTTGAGACAACCATCACTAAATACCATGGAAACTTGAGTCTCATTACGGTTAGAGCTGGCCAAACACATATCACAACATACCTATCAAGTTCCAACAATACCATCTCTAGTATAAAAGACATACCAAGAAAATAATTCTTGAGGAAAGACCTCCTATGATACAATCTGTAACAAACCGAACCAGGTTACCCTCAGATAGCACTAGAACTGACCCATCATGTACCCAAAGGGAATTCTCGGTCCCCACGGCCTGGAGAAAATCACCTGAGCATCGAATGTCAAAACTGAGGGAATAATTTCTCCCAACTGGAAAACCACATGGAATACATATATAGATCAATAAATGAACAGTTGATGACTAACAGATGTATATTCCATAACTATAAAGAAAATTGTGGAAACAGAACAACTGTAACCTTATAAAAACCCAAATGAAAAGTTTAACTACATGGGACCCAAACCAAAATTATACTCCAAATAATGATGTGGACAAACCCCCACCATCTCTCCACCAACTACCCATCCTAGATGACATGAACCTTGATGCCTCACTACAAGGGCTTGCCTTTACCTACACTGGAAGATACTCAAAGGTCTACACATCGCCAAAGAGGTGTGAATGGTGTGATCTAATAGGCCTAGTAGGATCCAAACCAGGTGTTCCATAACATGTCTCTATATAAAAAATCGTTTATGCGAATTTTATAAATAAACATTGCATGATAGGTAGTAAAAAAGTTTTACTGAAAACATGGTAAACAATTCCCTTTTTCAACATTTGTAAACAAAACCAATAATAAAAATTTCAATGAACATTTTCCATATCATTTTCCACAAGAAAAAATTCATATGGAGGCTATCTCAGAAATCCAATAAGTACAACACAAAATCACATGTATCACAACACTATGGAATACTAAAGGCCTAGGTATAAGACTACTCATAAAATAATTATAAAGTGCCAAAAACTGATCCAAGAACAATAGTCCTTGGAAGTATAGAAATTCTGCATGAGTAAACCCCCAAAAATATCAATATCGGTCCCCTAGAACAACATACCATAGAAATGGAGAAAATCCCCAAGGAAAATATCTTTGATAATCACAAAATAATAGATGATGGCCTCAAGCTAAACCATCCACCCATGTACCCATGGTAACCCATGCACTCTATTTCACAATTCATTTCAGTGCTTCGAAATCCAATCTAAACGATTTCATAATCCATTTATCAAAAGCTAGGGAAAAACCATATTCTTTCAAAATACTTTCTCAACACACCCAAACAATCATTCTAATTTCAAAAATAAATTTTCCAAGAAATAGAACTCAGGATCATTATCATAAGCTAGAGACGAAACCACTTACCTCAAAGTGGAAGTCAAACACACTCACAATACAAATCCCAAAGCAAAAAAATCCATCAACACCAACGAAGGCCATAGAATAAAACCCAAACATATAATGATTGATTCAATTTATAAGAAAAGGGGTTTGATGATAGAAAAAAACCCATGTCTATCTAGAACAGACATATTTCCCTCCACAACTATCAAAGGAACAACCTTCAAAACAAGATCTCACAACAGATCTAGCGGAAGAAAAAAGAATAATCTAACTTCGATCATAGGATATTGTACCACAACGCTATGGTGCTATTACAATAATCCAAAAAGAAGAAACACAATTAAATTTTTCCCAGTGAGACCCATTACAGATGAAATGATGATTTGAAGCTGATAAGATTGATATGTATGGTGAGGTGCCTATGAAAATCTCCTAAGAGAAGCCTAGGGTCGAGAGAAAAGATGTATGGGAAGAGTTGGATGATAGAAATTGCCAAACATAGGACTTTGAGCTGGGTGTGGGCCGAGTCACGACTAGTACGACTTGTTCATGGTGTGTATACCATTCTAGATAAGTTACAATGAAAACAACATAGACATGATTAAAAAACCGCTACTTAACCCCTACATGATGTGTACCTCAGGTACAAGATGTGTTACTGCTCACTGTGTGATCTCTCTATTAATAACTTGAATCCACCAACTAGGACATGTCGTGTACCTCTAGTACACATCATGTACCTCTAGTACACATCATGTACTTCCAATAAACAGGGTGTACCTGATCTGTAGCATACAGATGATCCAGAAAATAAATATAAGGACTTTGAACCAAAAGGGTTCTTAGAAAATGGGAAAACCTATCGGATCAATATAATAAGATGCTTCACAGGATGTTATAATCACCATACCATTAGACATTACCTTGTCAAGAGGTCATGTGGAATAATCATTCTCTATAAATATGTGAGCTTTCTTCTCCCTCACTAAATATTTTCACCTCAATGTCTAATGATAATCTGATCCATTTCACCATAAAACTCTTACCATTGAAACAGACATTCCACATAAGAATTTCACATGAGAATGAATCATCTCCACTGGTTTCTCTACAGTTGAAACATCTAGCTCCAACTTAATCCCTTCCCAACTCAGAACATGTGAGGGACCAGAATGAAATCTACTGAACTGAGATATATGGTAAGCATCATGGATACCTATCCATTGAGATGAAAATTCTAACTTTTAAAAAACCAGTCTATTCTTCATTGTGAACTTAAATGGTACAAAAATATCAGATCCAACTTAACCAATTTAGAAAAATGATACTGACTTATCCCTGTAATGAATTTCTAGAAAACTTGGTCACAAATGGAAATCTCCAAAGGACTGCATTGAAGATCCACAAACAATTTCTACCAAAATTTCACTGTAACCAAATGTTGATGTATATCTTAGACCATCACTAATGTTTATTCAATGATACTCAGTCCCATAAAAGTTTATTTTCCAACCTTTTCCCAATAAAGAGGTTACCTACATGGGAATACATGAAAATCCTCAAAGGGCATTATTTTTATCGATGAACAATGACTATTTCAGTTAGAATACTCAAACTATCCTAGATGGATATGCCATGATCCACCAAAATCCACGATGTAGGTAATGAGGAGATCCACCAAAATCTAAATCGAAAACTCTATCTATTGATGGTAATTTGTACTCAATTGATTCCAAGTCCACATAACCTATTGCAGACTCTTCTTGAATTAGGATGTAATCATAGGATCTCTTTCTAAAAAAATGGAAGACGAATCCCCATGTAACCTCAGGATCTGCTGCATATATTGGTGACCTTGATCATCAACATTAGTTGTGTCCCTAATCTGAATGAAATAAATTGATTTCATTAACTGATTATCCACCATTGAAATAGAATTCGCCCCATGAAAAATTTATAATAGTCTAACAATAAATTAAATGGAAACACCAACATATTTCCAATCGGAAATAGATCAGGATGGTAAAATACAAAAGGTTTCAGATGCCCTACCTTTACTGTTGGTAAGGTGAAATAGTGTGGCACATAGTGAACAATGTCAATGTTCATACATGGCCACTAGAAATTCCATCTCATTTCATAATACATCTTATTCATGAAAACGTTGATAGACAATGAATAACATTGAAAATCATACAACACTGAATATATCATAGATATTGGGGTGAAAAATGAATCCCTAAAAAATACCATTATAATGGAAGAAAATCTAGGAATTGTCACCCCACTATTTATGTTTTACCTGATTCCCATGAAATCATAATCCTTCTGAAAGCTCTATAGAATATACTCTAGGGGTGATGAATAGCTTGAAATGGTACTTTACTATTGACAAATCCATTGATTAACATTTCTTTCATTAGGGTGTAGGTGATTTTAAAACCAAAAATTTGATGGTACATTATCCACTACCTCTATCTAAGATTCAAATCATTCTGGGAAAAATATAAAAAATAGACTCTTATGGTTAGAAATGGCGATGAATCTCCCCCTAAAAAGATATTGATACTGAATCTTAAACACATTCAGAACTATGAAAATCTCTAAATCATAAACATGTTACTTATTATAAAGTTTCCAAAGATGAAGGGAACTACATGCCACATTATGATCACTATTATATGATAAAAATACATTGCAACACTAGGAGCATCTATTTACCCCACCTATGGAACCCATTGAAGGTGATTTATATACTCCAATAGTATGATCACATTTATATGAAAACAATACATTCTTTTAGGAGAATCTGTTTCCCCCACTGATAGAACCCATTTAAGACGTATCAGATGTATACAAATGAACCCAAAAAGTATATGATAGTGATTAGGCAACAGAATAATCTATGTTAAAAACAGAAATCCATTATGTATAAACTAAGAATATGATCAAAACCAAACTCAGAAGACACACATCCCAACATTTTATGATTACCCAAGTCTTATAACGTTATAAGATGGATAAGAAATCACCGTAACCTACATCTCATGTCTTAAAAATCCATTCTCCCGTCTAACAACTTCCCAAAACAGTACATAAGCATTTTATAATACCAAATTATCACATCCTGACTTGGATAACCATCCATCAAGGGTCTACCCCAAAATGCAAAAAAAACCCAAAGGGTGTTCCGAATCCCCATGGGATAGTGACTAGAAACCAAGAATCAATTAATAAATAGATGGAATGATATTTCCCAACCTGAAACAACATATATGGAACATATATTAAGAAAAAAGTAACTAAGAAATAAAACAATGATAAGTAAATTCTCTAGAAAAAGATGAATGTATATAGTAATAAAACACTTAAATATATCATAAAACCTAAAGGTAAATTCCCAATTAAACTAGAAAACACAACTAAAACCAAAAAATTCTCCTCTTTGTGATATGTGGGAAAAGTCCCACCATATCACCGCTAGATACCCATAACCAATTGGCATAAGATTTTATATGTCACTATGGATCCTTAATTTTTTCATACATCAAAATACATAATAGGGTCTACACACTACAAAAGGGGGTGCATAGGGTGTGAGATAAACATCCTCTATGAGATCAGACCCTAATGTTCATCATGATGTCTCTGTAAAACAGTCTCTACATTATCATTTTATAGAAATGAAAGGATTGATATGTAGTAAGACAATTTTTATCTCAAAACAATGGTAAATAAATATATATTATCCCCAATTCTAATACCAGTTTGGTAAATGTGTTCGTAGAATATAAAAATTCCTGAAGAAGGTAATAAAATCCAAAATCGTAGAAACCAAAGAACATGAAAATAAAACCATGTATCACTACATGCCAAAATACTCGAATAGTCACACCACAATCGATAACTAGTCCACAATCAAGTCTGTAAAACATTATCCTATGGAGAAGATGAACACCCCATGAGTGAACCCCCTAAAAATTTCTATATTAATCACTTAGAATAACGTGCCAATGGAGTAGAGGAACACCCCATGATTGGGACCCTTGATAATAAAATGGATGAGGCCCTATACTATAGATTCCACCAAAATAAACAATGCCTCGCTTGTGCTATATTTACCAAATAATTTCATTAAAACCTCAATTTGAAATCCATTTTTTACATCCTTTTCAAAATTATTTTAAAATACTTTTTTATTAACCAAAACTGATGAAAACCAAAATTCTTAAAGAACTAGTTTTCACACATTAAAAAAATCAATTAATCATGATGATTAATTTAGAAAACTATTTAATAAAACATTTGAAATCAATGGTTCACATATAATTTTTTAGAGACAGAACCACCCACCTCAACTTGGGTTGAAAACTACCCGAAATAGGATCCACCAACTCTAGATGAAGATAAGAGAAAACAAATAAGACCCTAACAAAAATTCATATATATTAGGATCACATTCCATAAAAATCATGGTCTAGAAGAGAGGTTAGATCACATATACCTTAATATAAAAACTCTTCACACCAAAACCAACATGAGGGTCATCCATTAAAAGATAAAAAACAAATGATTTAGAAAGGATTAAAAAACTATAACCACTAGGTCTATAGACTTATAAACACACACAAACAATATTTATTAGTTGTCAATAAATAATTCGAAAATATACTTACTTGAGTGAAGTGACGCAACTGATATGACAATTGAACACTAAACAAAGATGTATATAAAATTAAAAGACACCAAAATCTCCCTATAACTTCCAAGGTTTTTAGACCTATATCTAAACAATGAGAGATGTTCGGGAGTCATGTGAGTAGAATGAAAAAAACTACTAGCCTAAATGGATTTACAACATAAAAAATTTATTTACTGCATAATATTCCCATAATGTAGTTATACTAAAAAACACACTGAATTAAGATAAAAAATATTTTCCATCATATTTATGATGTAAACATAGTTTTTACAGAATTAATGGACATGAGTTACACAACGATTTCACATCATGTTTCCCATGAACCATTTATCCTATAAATTAACCAATTATTCCATAAATGTTCCATGAAGGAAGTTTCCATCCTATGATTTATAATAAAACTCCTAAAAAATTTCCAATTCAATCCAAAACAAAGAAAAAATATCCTAAACATAAAATAGTGTGTAACATTAATTTATAATGCTATATGGAAATAAAATTTCATTTTATATTCTTCTAGTGATTTGTAGTCCAGAAACTTCATTTGATTTTTCTATACAATATGAACATATGATAATTTTCATTCAGTAATGACATTCCTATTGATATTTTGTGATGAAAATATTCATCACCCTATGTATATGATACCAAATTATAATAAAATCAACGTCCAATATTTAGTTGAACTATTATTTTTCTTCATGATATCCCCTTGAAAAAGAATCTTTTTCTGGTATTAGGGGAATCATTATATCTTATGTATCATCCTATACCCCTTCTTCTAGTGATACTAATTCTTCTAATAGACATAAAAATAATAATTTTTATACTCCATTTTCTTCCGTTCATCTGATGCACTGTTTTTTATCTGGTGGTTCTAGTCTATCTAGTACCCAATGCCTCTTCTGATAGTGCTTATTTGGATACGTCAGACCAAATTATTATTTCTCTCTTTCTTAGTGGATGATAGCTCTTATGGATTTTGAATTAATTTTCATAATAATATGAAACCCTTCAATACCCCATCCCCAAAATTCATCTAAATAACTATATATAGGCAGTGGTTCTCTATAATTTTAAGGTTAGGTGTGTACTTCAAATTCAAACTCCCCAATAATGTTTTTAGACCCCTCATAAAAACTAAATTCATTTGATTGACTTCAAGCTTCCTAAAAATGGAAGACAACCCATGTTTATAGGATGATTCTTTACATATAAACCTCCACATTATTCTTCAATACTCATAAAATAACATCTATAATCACAACAATTTTTTGTGATTATTCAAATGTTGATCATCCATCTCAACATCAACACTACCTTATAACTAGTGTGGATTATGGAATCTCAAACTACTGGTACTATATGGGAATTGGGATTTACGTGTCTTATTACATAGTTAACGTGATGAAATAATGTCTCACTCACCATCCCATGTGGTATCCATGTCGTATCACTCACCTTTTGGGATTTGGGGAATGTACCATATTTCATGAGCTTATAGGTTCATTAGACAAGTTTTTGATATCAGAGTTAGGCCCAGTTTATCTAACACCAGTATTCCTGGTATATGGGCACTTATATCAACATGTACTTGGTTTATATAGGTTGATGTAATATATATAATTATACAATATATATATATATTACTACTACTATATATACAGTGAGTGTTCAGTCTTCTATTCGAGCCATGAGCTGAAGTAGGTAGACCCTCCAGGTGTCCTATAGGAACCCGAGTGGGATATTTATTTATTTATTTTTCATTTTTAATTAATTAGTATTAACTACACACATTTCATTAATGATAAATTCTTGGAATTCATGTATAAATTGTTGGTGGTGTCCTACTGAGTTTTTTTTCACACACCCTACTCAGGCTGCCTTTTGTACCCATGAAGATTATCTATCTATATATATTGATAAGGGAAATCACTCTTTTATAGGTTATTGATATGCATTGATTTCAAATGGACCTTAGGAGAAGAGGATTGATATTTCACTCGTGATTCTTGTGTATAATATTTTATTCTTTTTTAATTTTTTTTATAAAATTTTTTACCCTTCCCTATATTCTGTTTTCATATATCAGTATGCCATGAATCATGTATTAACAATTCTATGGAGGCTTTTTATTATATTATTAGTTGTTCAGTTATCTATTTATACTTACAATGTTTATTAATTTTTTCTATTTAAATATTCTTCCATTTGTTTATTAGTTATATCTGTTTTGGTACTTTGATACAAGGGTATAGTCTCCCCACTATAACTCCTTTACATCTTCGCTTCTAGTTGGCAGAATCTAGAGTATGAGGTGGTGATATTGAGTCCATTTGAACCGCTGGATCAGAGCATGGTTTATGTGGATCCTAGGTTCGGATATAACACCCTCATGTCTTGATTAATCAAAATATAAATAAAAAAAATTAATGATTCATTTTTAAGGGATGATTCTAATGAAAATAAATCGGTAAAATGTTTTTTATTACACATCGAATGAAATAAATGAAACAATAATTATAAATTTTTTGTGATTCATCATCATGAAATAATTGCAATAAATACCATTTAAAACATAGTGGGAAGAACCATTTTACTTATAAGAAGAATAAAACTAGGGATGCAATATGAGGGGCACAAAAGACACATAACTGATAATATGAATCACAACCATACATAACAAATAGTTTGTAAACAAACTGTGAATATGGGTAAGTTCATCATTGGTATACGACACAACATCATTGAAAATATTAAATAAAAAATGAATGTTATAAGAATAAAAAATTGAATATTTTTTTATTAAACATAAAATAATTAATATTACTAACCTTTTCAAATTTATTCTTTGACCCAGTTGTGATAAGCTTATACATTAATCTTTAAAAATATTAACCAAATTCCACCCTTCCTTTTTGTGGATGATAATGAGGTTATAAAATATTAAATTTATAATAAAACGAATATATATATATTATAAAAACCAAATATTATCTGATATAAATTATATTTACCATTACTTACACGTATTGAAATATATTTGGATTCTTTATTTACAAGGAATATTTGTGAATCTTTTTCAAAGACGAGTATTTTCATATATATTAACTAATAGTACATGTTTATACAACACCAATTGAAATTAATGATCTTATAAAAAAGAATAGAACTTACTTTTCAAACTAGTTGATAAATGTTTTATGAATACCACATAAGTAAGAGAAAAACTGATATAATTTGAATTCATTTTGGTAGAATACGATAAAAATCCAATGAAAAATAAAATATAAAAAATTTAAAATTAATCACATTATAATGTATATTTCTTAATAATTATCTTAGATTTATAACCCATCAAGTAATGGAAGAAAAAATCATACAATCTCTAGATTTGATAATCTCTCAGATATATATGAATGTCTAAAAGGATTTTTCACATATTGCATTGCCATTGAAATGAATTATAGATCTATAATACCCTAGCAACAAGTTTTATCATATTATATTTGAATAGTTTGTATGTAACTAAATAAATAAGAAATATAGAAAGTCACTAGAAAAATATTTATTTAAATAAATATAAATGAAAACATAAATTTACTTACATGGAAAACAACTATAACATAGGAATGATGACATCATAAAAATTGACCTGATCCATGATGACTTCTTTGAATATTCTCATTGGATAGTCTCTTTAACTTATATTATAAATCATCCATAACTCATAAATATTATCCATGTAAGAAGAAAATAGTATAATTTTTTTATCCCATCTGAAATATTAGAATTATCAGATGTTGTTGGTTCCTGATCCCTTTGTTTCATTTGTACTGATTCTTTTGATATAATATAATGCTATATAAATTAATTGTCAGAAAACATTACGAGTAATTTTTAATCAATTGTAAATAATATTTAAAAAATCAACACATACCACTTATATTCGATAACAAGTAAGCTTATAAAGATAATATAAAAAATGACATCAAAATATCTCTAACACTAGTAACCTTCACAGAATGAAAAGGCTATAAACTGCTTGGATCAATAATATCATGTATTGATACTCTTACATGAACCAATTTTGTAGTCTTGTGATTCAATTAATACCCAAAAATATGTATGATTATGTGTGATACAATGTATACATGGGTATCTCTAACATACAACTCATAGTAAATGGCCGTGTTCAAATAAAGAGATAGAGGATCCAATTAGCGAGTCTGTGCAGTCTGTGTAGGCTATGAAAGCTGCGTAGGCTATAACACCGGAGGGTTTTTAAAAAAATATTCAAAATTCGTGAAACAATTTTTTAAGAAGATATTTATAACTATCCTTTAATCATAATTTTTCATCTTCTATGTTTTTAATTTAAAAAACAGTCATTTACCATTGTGTCAATAAGATATTTAGATTCTCATGGAACAAACTTGTTTTTTGTGAATAGTAACATACCATTATGAATAGTAATACGAACCTATTGAAAAGTAAATTTTATTATTATTTTATTTTATTAAGGATTTAAGATAATAACATGTTTGTTAATTTTTCAATGTGATAGAAAAGAAGTTATAGTTTTAAAATTGTTTATTTTTGAATTAAGTATGATTTTATTTAAAAATTAAATAAATGATATTTAGAAAATTATTTTTTTAAAATGGAATTCATTTTGGAATTATAAACATAAAAAAATGGTTAGGGTAAATATTTGTTATTTTTAGAAAAAGTTGATTTTTCGATGAATAATAAAAATATAGTTTTGTGTTTCGCTATGTTAATGACATCATTAATGATGTAATAATGATATAATAAATCTAGTCAACTTGTGTACAATAAATTAATATGTGAGGTGTCCCAGTGGATAATACCTTGGGAAAATACCATGGAGATGCCCATGGTTTTTCCAATACCACTAAGGAGGTGTCCCTTGGAAATTATTAAAATATTCCCTCACTTTTCCTATAAATACCAATTAATTCCTTCATTAACTTCATTAAAAAAATTTCATCAATAAATAACTAGCCCCATTACCTCCCTAGTAGTCCTACCAAGGTTTCCTCAGGCCCCTAAGGTCCCAACATTCATGTTCTAGGAGTTACTCTACAAGTTAATAAAATTCTCAATTTTATTTCTTTTCTATTAAAATTCTATTTTTTGATGTATAAAATTCAAATTTCCATTCCATGTTCTTATTTAATTATTATTCTAGATCTATTTTTATTATGATTCATTTCTGGATGGGTGACACCTGTCTCCTATCTTTTTAATATTTTCTAATACCATGTCTCATAGCCATTAGACTACTGAATATTTTGTAAGAGATTTTTAAATTATTATTTTTTATTTTGAGTTAATTTATTTTCTTATTATTTCCTCATCTACTCTTACCCAAGAGGAATGAATGTTCCATAAATAATTTATATTATGTATGTTATCATTTTCATTTACAATTCCTCATCATTCATCATTTTCTCACTCACTTATTAAAGGAATAAAAACATTGTCTGTGATTTTTCGAATTTCCAACATCGTGGACAGTGTGATTTCAATTTGAATTAATTATTTAATGTCTCTTCATGAAACCATTTTTATGGCTAAACATGGTTATAATATATTTATTATTCCCCATATGTGGTTTGGTAATCCTTTTTTACTCATGGATTAAATTTATAAGAAAAAATGAGGTTGTTATTAAAAAAACCACTAAAATGATCTAAACGAACATCGTAAATGTTTTAACTTGTGATTCATCCTCATATAAAACTTCAAAACGATAAATTTTATAATTATTTTACTAGAAATATTTAAATACATTTCCATTCCAATTCTAGAGTTTCACTTCCAATCGACAAGAATATCCACCATTAACCAATCATAAAAAACATGTAAAGAAAACACCCCAAAACAATACAAGGAAAAAAATACTATAAAATAAAGGGTGAAAAAATGTAATGAAATGAACATATAAGATATTATAAATATGGATATGTTTCATTATGATATTAATAATAGTCTTTTAACCATTATACATGAATTTTAAACATATTTTAATTAAGAAGAATCATAGGTAAGGGAATTCTTAACCCGATTTCCATTCTTTGAGTTAACCTTATTCTTTATTCATTATGTGGTATTAAGATTATTGCTGTCATGAATTTGTGTTTAGATTATGTTTAATTATCTGTATTTAGAGTCTATTCACATATCCTTTCAATTCTATTAATTCTCACTCCCATTATATTTTAATGGACTTTCATTTTAAAATTATTTTAAAACACTCTTTCATAAATTTCAATAGGATTGTTTTTTATGTGTATGGTATGAGTATTCTATCCTGATTTCAAGGTACTTTATTAACATGATATGTTCCTTGGACATTATTTATGTTGGTTTGAGCCCATTATAGCTCAAGATATGTTGGGTTGAGCCCATTGTAGATGAAGATATCATAGGTGATCCCCATTATAGCTCTCTAATGCATTGGATACTCTAGAGATGGAAGTTTACCAAAAGGTTATTCTATAAGTAAGGGTGAATGTAAGAGTGATATGGTAAATATGTCCCAAGGATACTACATGATATTTATATGCATATGTATTTTTTTATATGATTATGGGTTTTATTGGTTTTTATGTTATCACTTGACTAACACTTTCTATCTTTATATCGCATAATAAGTTTTATACTCATCCCAGGTTTTTGAATTGTTTTCCACAGGAAATAAATATGATTAACAAAAATAAGTGATTACTGATGTTTGATATTGTGTGTGGTCAAAGAAATCATGATTTTTGTTTTAATGTTTTATATTTTGAAAAAAATGGAAACTATTTTTAGTAGTGTTATCCTGTATGATTGTGGTATGTCATGTATGTAAGGTATCCTAATTCTTTAAAACTCTAATCCAAAAAATATCCTCAATGTGTAATAATGTATGTTCTTGTTTAAAATTCAAGATTAAGTAATGATTTAAGGCTGGGTCCAAATAGTTGGTATCAGAGGATGGTTTAGAGATCTTTTGGGGTTGGGATGATATTAAAGAATAACATAAATGATTTTTACTGAATGGCAATTAGAAATGTTATAGAAATTATATATTACCATGAACTTAATCTACGTTATGTTTGTACAGAATGTTTTTCCATAGAATAAACAGGGAAGTAGAAGTAGGAAGGCACCAAGAGGCTGGTGTCTGTCCGAATAGGCCTCCCAGAATGGTGGGAATCAGAACCGAGCACTTTGTGATAGAAATGGATCATTTGAATCAAGAAATAAAATTTTGTGGTATCCCAGATAGAGAGGAACATGATCAACCATGAAGAAACATGTATTTTTGGAACATTTTATGAGGCAACATCCTCTATCATTCAATGGAACCGTAAATCCAGTGATAGCCAAAGGATGGATCAATGCTCTAGAAAAGATATTTGATTTCATGGGCTGATCATAACATCAAAAGGTAATAAAAAAAATTATCATTCGGAAGGTGAATCCAATCAATGGTGTTCACTGGTTAAGAACACGAAAGAAATAGATGATCTTGATGGTCTAGAATGAGAAGATTTAAAGAGTATTTTTCCAGAAAAATATTTTCCCAAAATAGTTTGACTCAGAATGGACAAACAATTCATGGAACTGAAGCCGAAAGATGATGATTCAAAGGATGCATATGAATAAAATTTTACAATATTTTCCAGGTATATACCAGATTTTACTAATGATTTTGAAAATAAAATTAATAGATTTTACAATGGTTTGAAATTTTTTTGTGAAGATCTTTGGCCTCAAGATTGTTTAAAAGCTATGAGAATCTTGTTCGTTATGCTGAAAACATTGAGACAGAGTTTTCTAAAAAATATGTGCATCGTGATGATAATAATAATATGTGATCAGGTTGGATGAAAATGGAGAGGAACTCGTCAACGAAGTCTGGAGTTAAGAAAATGAATTTACCTTCTTGTGAAAAGTGTGGTAAAATGAATCCCGGTGAATGTCTTTTAAATTCTGGGAAATTTTACTGATGGTGAAATACTAGACATGTGTCTTGTGAGTGCAAGGAAAATGATCCAAAAAATAAGGAGAAACAGATGGTGATATGATTTAACTGTAAGGAATTGGGTCATTTTGCTAATGTTTGTCCAAATCTAGTTACTCAAGCAGGGAATCTACAAGATTGGAAGAAAAAGGGATTGGTAAAATATTTTTCAACCACATCATCAAATGTCGTGCCATCATATGAGGTCGCCTCAGGTACATTGCTTGTTTTTATAGATTTCGTAAATGTGTTGTTTGATTTTGGGTTACACATTCCTTCATTTATGAGAAATTTTAAGAAAATTTTGGAATTAAACCTCATGAAATGAATTTATATCTCATGGTAAAAACACCTAGAGGAAATATTGTGGTAAAAATTAATTATAATAATATTACACTACTTGTATGTGGAAAGAGATTACCTACAAACCTGGCTGTATTTCTTTTAGTAGAGTTTGATATAATTCTGGGTGACTGGTATTCTTTTTATCATGCTAAAATAAATTCTGGAGAAAAATAAGTTGTTTTCTTCAGAAAATATTTATGTTTGTGTACAGGAATGAATGCATACCATTAATAACATATCAGGAAGCTATGAAACTGATAAAGGATAGAAATTAAAGTTATCTTTCATATATTTTTGAAGATAAAAGAACTATCCAAATTGATTATGTACTATTGGTAATTGAATACTTAGACATTTTTCATGTTTATTTGCCTGGTGTTATTCCTAATAAAGGGGTTGAGTTTTCTATTGACTTTGTTCCTGATGCTAAGCTAATTTTCAAACCTCCATATCTAATTTCCTAGATGGATCTTCTAGAATTAAAAAATAAGTTGCAGAAACTATTAGATAAAGGCTTCATCCAACCTAGCACTTAACCATGGGGCAGTCCTGTCTTGTTTACTATGAAAAAATATGGTTCAATAATACTTTTCATCGATTATAGAGCCTTGAATAACATTACTATAAAAAACATGCATCCTTTGGCACATATCAATGATTTGTTTGATTAGTTATATGGAGCACAATATTTTTTGAAGGTTGACTTGAGGTTGGTGTACCATCAGTTGTAAGGAAAGGATAAATAAATCTTGAATACTGCGTTCCATACTAGATACAGTCATTATGAGTTTTTAGTTATACCTTTTGGGTTAACTAATGCACCTGCTACATTCATGGATCTTATTAATAGAATATTTCATGAGTTATTGGATAAGTTTGTGGTTGTATTTATTGAGGACATTAGAGAATATTATAGAAGTAAAGAAGAGCATGAAAAACATATAAGGGTTGTTTTACAAACCTTAAAGGAGAAGAAACTATATAGAAAATTCAGAAAGTGTGATTTTTGGTTTCAATTGAAATATTTTCTTATAAAAATTATGAATAAGTATGGAATAATAGTTCATCCTTCCAAAACATATGTGGTTGATGAATGGACAAGACCTACAATTTTGTCAATTATTTGTAGTTTTCATGGATTTTCATATTATTACCAACGGTTTGTTAATGAAATTTCTAGGTTATCTATCCTGCTATCTAAGATAACATGAAAAGTGTTAAATATTTTTGTACAGAAGAATGTCATGTTTTTTTTAGGAACCAAAGAAGTGATTAGTGAATTCTCCTGTTTAGGAATTACGTTCCCGAAGTGGTGAGTTTGTCATCGACAATGATGCTTCATTGAAGGGACTTAGTTTTGATCTGATGTATAATGATCATGTTATTTCATATCCTTCAAGAAAAATTATACCTCTTAAGTCAAGTTATCCCACACATGATTTTTCATTTCATGCTATGGGGTTTTATTTGAAAATTTGGACACATCATTTATATAGAGCTAAATGTCAAATACATAAAGACCATAAAAGTCTTAATTATATATTTACTCAGAAGGAATTAATCATTTTGTAGAGAAGATGGATTGAACTGATAAAAGATTGCGATTTCAGGATCAATTACCTTCAAAGAAAAGTAAGCAATGTAGAGGATGCCTTGATTCAAAAACTTCATGCGTCGTTAACCAAGCTAAGTTTGGAACAAGATACCTTGATTAAAGATTTGATGAATTTTGGATTAGAAGTTGTTTGTGAAAGGAACTATCTATTTTACATCAGGATTCAGTGCATTAATCATTATCATACAGAATTAAGAGAGCAGAGAAGGAAGACCATGAACTACAAAAAAGGTAGAATTGGTTAAAATAGGTAACTAGCCAAAATTTAACCTTGATAAAGATTGTGTTTAAGATTTAGTAAAAGGCTGTGTGGGCCGTGTGATTCTCAATTGAAGAAAGAATTGTTGTGTGAAGCTCAATGTTCTCCATTTTTAGTTCATCCTGGATGTACTATGTTGTATAGAGTCTTTCGGGAATATTACTAGTGTGATGGAATAAAAAGGGACATTACTAATTTTTCTGTGAAATGATTGACATGTCAACTGGTAAAGGAGAGTGGCAGTTACGGAAGGGGATTCTTCAACCATTTATAGTGATAGAGTGGAAATGGGAGAATATATCCAAGAACTTTGTGGTGGTATTATCGAAGACTTCTCGAGGTAACAATGTGATTGGGTTATTCATGATCGCTTAACAAAATCTATACATTTCCTTTCTATTTGAGATACAATGTCATTGGATCATATTTTTTGACAGTACATCAATGATATTGTCAGGATACATGGAGTTCCACATTCTATTGTATCTGAATGGTATCTATGGTTCACATTTAACTTTTGGAAGGGACTTTAGAACTCGTTGGTTATAGGGTTAAATTTCAGTACAAATTTTTTATCCTCAATCAAATGGGCTGTCAGAATGAATGATTCAGACATTGGAGGATATGCTTCAAGCTTGTTCAATGGAATACCATGGAAGTTGGGATCAACATCTTTCTTTAGTTGAGTTTTCTTATAAAAACACTTTTCATTCCAGTATTTAAATGGAACCTTTTGAAGAATTGTATATGAAGAGGTGTCGAACTCCAGATTTTTGGGATGATGTTAGGGAAAGAAAGTTGATGGGACCATAATTAGTAGATTATGTGGATGAGAAAGTGAAGATAATCCAACAAGACATGAGGATAACTCAGATCAGGTAGAAAAGTTAGGAAAATAATAGAAGGAAAACCTTCTCTCTTGAGGTAGGTGACCATGTTTTCCTTAAAATCTCTCATAGGAAAAGTGTGACTTTTTTTGGTAAGAAAGGGAAGACAAGTCCATGATTTATCGATCCTTTTGAAATCCTGGATAAATTTGGATCAGTTTCATACCGTGTATATTTTCCTCCAAGTTTATCTTAAGTACATAATATTTTTCATGTTTTGATGTTGGGAAAGTATGTTCCAGATTCATCACATGTCATGAGTCCAGATATAGTTCAGCTGGAAGAGAACGTTTCTTATGAAGAGAAACAAGTAATGATTTTGATCGAAGGGAACAAGTATTGAGGAATAATGTAATCCATAAGGTAACTTTTTTGTGGATAATCCACATGGTTGAAGAAGCATCATGGGAATTTGAAAATGTTTTGAGGGAAAGTTACCCTCACTTGTTTAACAAGTAAATAAAATTTTGAGGATAAAATTTATCTAAGGTGGGGATAATTTAACACCCTATGGTTTTTAAAAAAATTATTTAAATGCATGAAACAATATTTTAAGTAGATATTTATAACTACCCTTTAATCATAATTTTTCATCTTTCATGTTTTTCATTTCAAAAAATAGTCGATCCAACCCATTACTTCTTTAACATATTCCAATTTCATCCTCAATGAAGCTCTGGCCTCCATATGTTCCTAGAATTCTTCCAAAGGTTTTCTCAAGACCCCATGGTCCAAAAATTCATGTTCAAGGAGTTACTCTATATGGTAATAAAATTCCCAATTTCTTTCTTTTTTCTATTTAAGTTCTCTTTGATGTGGTATAACATTTATGTTTTCATACCATGTTCTTATTTACTTATTATTATAGATCTATTTAATATTATGATTCGTTTCTGGATAGGTTACCACTATCCACTCTCTTTTTAATATTTTCTAAAACCATGTTGCATAGCCGCTAGGCTGCAAATTTTTTTGTAAGCGATTTCCCAATTATTCTTTTTTATTTTGAGTCCTTTTCTTTTCTTATTCATTCCTCATCTACTCTTACCCAAGAGGCATGAAAGCTCCAGAAATCATGTATAATATTGATGTTCTCATTTTAATTTAAAATTCATCATCATTATTCATATCCTCTACCACTTATTCAAGGAAGAAAAACATTGTCTATGATGTGTCGAATTACCGACATTATGGACGATGTCATTTCAATTTGAATTAATTCATTCATGTATTGTTATAAAAACATTTTTATGAATGAAATAGGTTATAATATATCTATTATACCTCATCCATGATTCTAGAATTCTTTTTTACTCATGGATTTAATTTATAAGACAAAATTATTTCGTTATTATCAAAGAACCACTAAAATGATTTAAACAAACATCATTAATGTTTTAACTTATGAATCATCCTCATATAAAACATAAAAATGATAAATTGTATAATTATGTTAATGGAAATATGTAAATACCTTTAAATTCCAATTCTAGAGTTTCATTTCCAATCTACAAGAATATCTATCATTAACTAATCATGGAAAACATTTAAAGAAAACACCCCAAAGAAATATAAAGAACAAAATACGAACAAATAAAGGGTGAAATGATTAAATGAAATGATCATATAAGGTATTATAAAGATGGATATGTTTCTTTAAGATATTAATTACACTCTTTAAACCATTATACAAGAATTTTAAACACATTTTATGTATGAATAACCTGAGGTATTGTAATTCTTAAACCGATTTCTATTCATTGGTAAACCTTCTTCTTTAATAGTTATGTGGTATTTAGATTATTGGTATCATTAATTTGTATTTATATTTTGTTTTATATTGTGTATTTATAGTGTATACACATATACTTTCAACTCTATTAATTCTCACTCAAATTTTAATTAAAATGTCTTCCCTTTTAAAATCCTTTTAAAACTATCCTTAATAAATTTCAAAAGGATTGTTTTTATGTGTATAGAATGAGTAGTTTATCCCAATTTCAAGATAATTTACTAACATGATATATTCCTTGGAAATTATTTATTATGGGTTGTGCCTATTATAGCTCATGATATGTTGGGTTGAGCCCATTATATCTCAAGATATGACAGGTGATCCCCATTATAGCTCTCCAATGAATTGGGTACTCTGGAGATGGAAGTTGACCCAAAGGTTATTACATATTTAAGGGTGAATGTAAGGGTGATATGGTACATTTTTTCCAAGGAAACTACATTATGATTCTATGCATAGGATTTTTTTTCTAAGATATGGGTTTTAATGGTTTTTATGTTATCACTTGACTAACATTTTCTATCTTTATATCCCTTACCAAATTGTATACTCATCTGATGTTTTTAAAATGTCTTTCAAAGTAAGTATAGGTAAGAGAAAGAAGGGATTCATGATGTTTGATATGCAATATTGTCAAAGAAATCATGTTTTATGTTTTAATGTTTTTATATTTTAATAAAATGGAAATTTTTTTTAGTAGTATCCTCTTGTATTGTGGTATGTCATGTATGAAAGGTATCCCAATTATATTAAACTATAATCTTGAAAAGATCCTCAATGTGTAATAATTTATGTTCTTGTTTATAATTCAATATTACGTAAGGGTTTATGGCTAGGACCTTATAGTTGGTATCACAGGATGGTTTAGAGAACATTATTGTTTGAGATGATATTGATGTATAACATAAATGATTTTTACACTATGGTAAGTTAAAATTTTATAAAATTTAAAGATTAACATGTTGCTTCATCTAGGTTATGATTTTACAGAATGGTTTTCCATAGATGAAATGGGGAAGCAGATGTAGGAAGGCACCATGTGGCTGATGTCTGTCCGAATTTGCATCCCAAAATGGTTGGAATTGGAACCGAGTAGTTTGTGATAGCAATGGCTTTGTTGAATAGAGTGATAAATGGTGGTGGTATCCATGATATAGATGAACATGATCAACCATAAAGAATCATTTGTTTTGTGGGTAATTATATGGGAAAACATCCTCCAGCATTTAGTAGAACCACAAATCCAGTGACTGCTAAAGGATGGATCAATGCTCTATAATAGATATTTGATGTCATGGGTTGTTCAGAAAGTAAATAGGTAATAATCTCAATTTTTCTTTTGGAAGATGAATCTGATCAAATGTGGTATCTATTTAGGAATATGATAGAAAGAGATAATCTTGATAGTCTAGAATGGGTTGATTTTAAGAGTCTTTTTCTGGAAAAATATTTTCCCAAAATTGTTCGACTTAGAATAGAGACAAAATTCATTGAACAGAAGTAAAAAGATTATTATTCAATGGTATCATATGAATCAAATTTTACTAGACTTTCAAGGTATGTACCATATTTTACGCGGGGTTTTAAATGTAAAATTAATTGATTTTACTCCAGTTTGAAACCATTTTTTAAAAGAACTTTGGCCTCATAAGAGTTTAAAAGCTATGAAAATCTTGTTTGTTATGGTAAAAAATTTGATATGGAGTTTAGTGAAACATATGTACATCATGATGACAAGAATAATAAGAAATCAGATCGGCTGGAAATGGGGAAGAACTCTTCAAAGAAATCCGGAGGTAAGAAAATGAATATCCCTTCTAGTGAAAAGTGTGGTAAAAGGCATCCTAATGATTGTCTTGTAAATTCTGGTAAATGAAACTGATGATGAATTTTTGGAAACGTGTTTCATTAGTGCAATGAAAATGATTTGAAAACTAATGAGAAGTCGATGGTGAGATGCTTTAACTATAAGAAATTGGGTAATTTTGCCAACGTTTTTCCAAATCTTGTTACTCAAGCAGGGAATCAGCAAGATTGGAAGCAGAAGGGTTTAGTAAAATATTTTGTAACCACATCAGCAGATCTTAAGCCATCAAATGAGGTTCTATCTGGTAAATTTCTAGTTTTTATAGATTTTGCAAATGTATTGTTTTATTCAGGGTCTACACATTCCTTCATTTTAGAGAAATTTTCAGAAAATTTGGGAATTTAACATCATGAAATGAAGTCAGATCTCATGGTAAAAACATCTGGAGGAAATATTGTAACAATAATAAATTTTAATAATCTTTCTATCATTGTATGTGTAAAGATTTTACCGTCAAACATTATTGTTTATCCTCTAGTAGATTTTGATGTTATTCTGGGTATTGACTGGATTTCGTTTTATCATGCTAAGATAGATTGTAGAAAAAAGATGTTTTTTCAGAATGAATTTTAGTTTGTGTAAAAGAATGAACCCATACCATTAACAACATTTCGGAAGGCTAAGAAAATGATAAAGAATGGAAATGAAAGTTATCTGGATCATATTTTTAATGATAAAGAAACTATCTAGATTAATGTTGTTCTAGTGGTAAATGACTACTTAGATGTTTTTAAAGATGATTTTCCTGGTGTTATTCCTAATCGAGAGGTTGATTTTACTATTTACTTAGTTCTTGAACCTAAGTCAATTCCTAAACATTCTTATCAATTTTCCCAAATGGAACATCTGGAATTAAAAAATCCATTGCAAGAATTATTAGATAAAGGCTTCATCCGACCTAGGACATCACCATGGGAAACTCCTATCTTGTTTGTTCAGAAAAGAGATGGTTAAATGTGACTTTATAAATCAATTTTAGGTCCATTAATAACATTACTATTTAAAATAAGTATCCTTTTCCTCATATTGATGATTTGTTTGATCAGTTCTAGGGAGCAAAGTAATTTTCAAAGTTTGACTAGAGGTTGGGGTAGCATCACTTGAAAGTAAAGGATGAATACATCCTGAAGACTACATTACATTCTAGATATGGTCATTATGAGTCTGTAGTTATGCCTTTTGTGCTAACTAATGTACCTACTATATTCCTTGATCTTATGAAGAGAATATTTCATGAGTTCATGGATATGTTTGTGGTTGTATTTGTTGATGTCATTCTGGCCATTCTAGAAGTAAAAAGGAGCATGAAAAACAACTAAGGGTTGTTTTACAAACCTTAAAGGAAAAGAAACTCTATGGAAAATTCAGAAAATGTTATTTTTGGTTTCAATAGATTTTTTTTCTTAGGTACATTGTGAATAAATATGGAATAACTGTTGATCCAGCCAAAACACAAGTGGTTAATGAATGGACAAGACCTACAAATGGTATAGATATTTGTAGTTTTTGTGGATTAGCTGGTTATTAATGATATTTTTTTAAAACATTTCATGGTTATCATTCCATCTAACCATGTTAACAAAAAATGGACAACTTTTTTGGATAAAAGAATGTGATGTTTGTTTTCAGGAACTGAAGAAGAGATTGGTGAATGATATAGTTTTGGTACTACGTTTCTAATGTGGTGAGTTTATTGTCTACAGTGATACTTCATTGAATGAACTTAGTTGTGTTATGATGAAAAATTATAAGGTAATTACTTCTTCCTAAAGACAACTTAAACCTAATTAGTTAAATTATCCGACACATTATTTGGATTTGGCAGCTGTGGTTTTTTCTTTAAAAATTTGGAGACATCATTTATATGAAGACAAATGTCAAATATACTAACCATAAAAGTCTAAAGTATATATTCACTTATAAGGAACTAAACATGATTTATAGAATATAGAATGAATTGAAGAAAGATTATGATTGTGCGATCAATTACCATCCAGGATAAGAAAACAAAGTGGCAGATTCCTTGAGTCAAAAACATCATGCATCGTTAACCATGTTATTTTTGGAACAAGATAACTTGATTTTTGATTTGATTAATTTTGTGTTAGAAGTTTTCGGTGTAGAGAATAAATTTGTTTTGCTTTAGGTATCAGTGTAGTCATCATTATCATAGAGAATTAAGCGAGCATATAAGAAAGACCATGAGCTATAGAAAAAGTTATAATTTGTTAAAATGGGTAACCTGCTAGAATTTTATATTGATAAATATTGTTTTTATGATTTTTAATAAGGTAGTGTGTGCCTTCTGATTGTTAAACGGAGAAAAAAAATTTGTGTGTGAGTCTCATATTTCTCCATTTTCAGTTCATCCTGGAAGTACTAATACATACAGAGACCTTCTGGAATGTTACTGGTGGGATGGAAGTAAATGGGATGTGGCTGATTTTACTGTCAAATGTTTGAAATGTAAACGGTTATAACAAAGTAGAAGTTACCAAGGGGGATGCTTCAGCATTATCTAGTTCTATATTGTAAATGGGAAAATATATCCATAGACATTGTGGTGGGATAACCAAAGAATTCCTAGGTAATAATGCGATTTGGGTTATTTTTGATTCGCTGAAAAAATCCACACATTTCCTTTCTATTCTAGATACAATGTCATTGGATCAACATTCTCAATTTTACCTCAAAGATATTGTCAGGATACATAGATTTCCTATTTATATTGTATCTGACTGGGATCCTAGGTTCACTTATAAGTTTTGGAAGGGACTTCAGAAGTTGTTGGGAGCATAGTTAAATTTCAGTACACCTTATTATCCTCAATAAGATGGGCTGTCAGAATGAATAATTCAGAATTTAGAGGATATACTTCAAGCTTGTTCAATGGAAAACCACGGACGTTGGCAATAAAACCTTTATTGAAGTGAGTTTTCTTATAATAACACTTTTCATCCTAGTATTCAGATGGCACCTTTTGAGGCATTGTATGGGAATTGGTGTTGAACTCTAGATTTTTGGGATGAAGTTGGGGAAATGAAGTTGATTGGACCAGAATTAGTAGAGGAAGTTTATAAGAAAGAGAAGATGATACAACAACACATGAGGAAAAATCTGATCATGTAGAAATGTTATGTAGATAATAGAAGGAAATGTCTCTCTCTATGTAGGTGACAATGTTTTCCTTAAAACCACTCCTTGTAAAATTATAATGCATTTTGGTAAGAAAGGTAAGATAAGTCTGTAGTTCATTGGTCCTTTTGAAGTTTTAGAGAATGTTGGTCTAGTTGCATACCGAGTAGCTTTACCTCCGAGTCTATATCAAATACATTATGTTTTTCATGTTTCCATATTGAGAATGTATGTACCAGATTAATCAAAGGTCTTGAGTCTTGAAGAAATTTACCAGGAAAAGATTATTTCTTATGAAGAGAAACCAGTACATATTCTTGATTGAAGGGAACATATATTGGGGAATAAGGAAATCCACCTGTTAATGGTTTTTTATAAAAAACACATGGTTGAATAAGTAACAAGGGAATCTAAAAATTCCATGAGGGAAAGTTACCTTCACTTGTTTAATACTTAAATAAAATTGCAAGGAAGATATTTATAAAAGTTGGGTATAATGTAACACCCCAAGGTTTTTAAAAAATATAAATGAAATGCATGACACATTGTTTTAAATAGTTATTTATAACTAGGATTTAAACATAATTTTACAGCTTCTATGTTTTGAATTTTTAAAACCAATCATCTACAGTTGTGTTCGGTAAGTTATTTTGAGTCTGATGGAACCAACTTGTTTTTTTGGTGAATAGTAATTTACCCTTATGAATTGTAATATCAATAGTAATGTGACCCTAATTAATAGTAAATTGTATTATTATTTTATGTCCTTAAGGCTTTAAGATAATAACATCTTGGTTAATTTTTCAATGTGTTATAAAAGCAGTTATAATTTTAATATTGTTTATTTTTGAATTAAGTATGATTTTAGATAAAAATTAAATTAACGATATTTAGAAAAATATTTTCAAAAAATAGAATTCATTTTTGAATTCCACGTGTTAAAAAATGGTTAGGGTAAATATTAGGTATTTTTCTGAAATAGTTGATTTTTTGGTGAAAAGTAAAAATACAATTTTCTGTTTTGATGTGTTAATGACACCAATAATGATGTAATAATGATGTAATAAATATGGGCGAACTGGGTATAGTAAACTAATGTCTGAGGTGTCCCAACTAGATAATTCGTTTGGAAAATACCATGGGAAAGCCCATGGTTTTTCCAATACCTATAATGAGGTGTCCCTTGAATTTTTTTTGAAATATTCTCTCACTTTTTCTATAAATACCAACCCATTACTTTGTTAACATCATTCAAATATCTTCCTAAATGAATATCTAACCTACTTACCTCCTTAGTAGTCCTCCCATGGTTTACTAAAGCTCCCAATTTCCCAACTATCATGGTATAATAGTTACTCTACAAGAAAAGAAAATTCTCAATTTGTTTCATTTTTCCATTCACGTTCTCTTTTATGTGGTATAAATTTCATGTTTCCATACCATGTTCTTATTTCCTTATTTTTATGTATATATAATGTATTATTATTCGTTTCTCTATTTGTGACCCCTGTACCCTTTCTTTTTAATATTTTTTAAAACCATGTGGCATAGCCGTTAGGATGCCAAATTTTTTTAAGGGATTTCTAAATTATTATTTATTATGTTGAGTTTATTTATTTTCTTATTCTTTCCTCATCTCCACTTACAAATGTGGAATTAAAGATCTATAAATCATGCATATTCTGGTTTTTCTCATGTTTATGGAAAATTAATCATCATTCTTCTCCTCTTCTCCCACTGATTCAAGGAATAAAAACATTGTCTTTAATGTGTTGAATTACTAACATCATCGACGATGTGATTTCAATTTGGATTAATTATTTCCAGTCTGGTCATGAAACCATTTTTATGGTTGAACTAGGTTATACTGTATGTATTATTTTTCATCCATTATTCTGTAATTCTTATTTACTCAAGGATTTAATTTATAAGACAAAATGAGGTTGTTATTATCAAAGAACCACTAAAATGATCTAAACGAACATCATAAATAATTTAACTTATGAATCATTCATATATCAAACTTCAAAATTATAAATTTTATAATTATGTTATAGTAAATATGTAAATAACTTTCCATTCTAAATATTGAGTTTCTCTTCCAATCGAAAAGAATATCCATCATTAACCAGTCATAAAAAACATATAAATAAAACACCCCAAAATAATGCAAGGAAAAAAATTCTAACAAATAAAGGGTGAAATGATCTAATGAAATGATAATATAAGATATTATAAATATTAATTTTTTAAGATATTAATAACACTTTTTTAACCATTATAAAGAATGTTTAAACACATTTTACGTAAAAAGAACCTGAGGTAAGGGAATTCTTAACTCGATTTCTGTAGAGACCCGAAGCCTGACGTACATGGACTTTACATTACTTTTGCGGAATACTTAGTACATTACAAAAACACACACACAAGGACCGTAATAGTTTAGTGTCTTTGGAAACTCGGAACGTAATCTTCTAATCGTGGAGAAAGATCTTCAATATCTCCCATAAAGATCTTCTTTTTTTTTTCTACCTAAAACCTTTCTTTATATCCTGGGGAAAAGAAAACATAAAAGGGTGAGCTCAAATGCTCAGTAAGGGTAAACAAAAGAAATATCAATCACATAATTTTCATAAGAACATAACATTTTTGGAAATCTTAACCTGCAAAAGAGAGCATAATTTCATAACATGGGATAAATCATAGTAGTGAAATGAAATCATAACTTAAAACATTACTCATTGTGGCATATACACATAATCATAGAGAATCATTTCTTGTTAGTCAAGACTCATTGCCAAGACTATCTTAGTGGACAAAGTCCCTTTCTGAATAGAGTAATCCTCGTTTCAGTCCTGTTTCACTGAACCGGTATAACCTACCATTCCAGCCATGTCTATCTCATGAGATATAAAATCTTTACCCAATGCATTGGAGGGAGATATAGGTCCCACCCATCTCTTAATGAATCCTTTCTTATGTGTGCCACAAAATCATAAATCATACATCATTGCATAACCCATGTAATAAAAATGGGATTCTTAAACAACATGACATCATAAAACCATTCATATAAGATAAAGGAATTCATAAACATAATTCCATCACAACATAGTCAAATCAATGTAAAAATATGGATAGAAACAGAACCCTTTATTATCTTAGATGGAAAATAATTTTGATAAAACACTTGCATTGAATTCTTGAGGAAAATATCCTTTCTTCTTCAAAATCAATTTCTTTTCACAAAACATCATGCAATTTTAAAAGAAAGATATTTTATTGAAAATAGTCATAAAATCTTTTAGAGTAAGCTTCATGAAAATAAGGCTTCATAAAACAGTAGAAATCCGTTCGTGCCGTATAAGTTAAAAAAACATTCTTTTTTACTTTTGTCGAAAAAGTCAAAATGTACCTCGTACGAAAAACGACAAAAGATTCCTTTCATATCTTTTTCTAAAAACTCACCAAAGGGTAAAATTGGATTTAAACAATTGTAGGTGGATGGAAATAATATTACATATTGAAGAAACATGGATGTGGATGGCAAAATACACCCCAGTAAATACTTACGAATAAACAATCTCGGATAAAAATGAGATTGTGATATTTCCCTTACCTTAGGTCCGACTTGCTTTGTAAGTGTCCGAACCTCTTGTATAATGATTTAAATCATGTTATTGACTTATTAAAGAATCATATTCATTGTTATGATATCATATATGGTTCACTTATGACATTATATTACCCGTTCTTTTGTAAACTCCATGTTAAAGAAGCGTTTTGGGTAAAATCGTTTCATTTATCGTAGGTGTTTTGACTTGTTGTTCTTGACATCATTATTACTTATATCATGATTTACTTACTTCCAGAATATAAAATATGATTTATATATCATATATATTCAGTATATATATATATATAATAGGTAGATAAATAAAATGAAAAACACCGTTCATGGAGACGGTAGTCCGTACGTACGCATGAACGCTGTTTTCCTTTCCTTATTGTCTTGAAATGGAAGTAAGTAGATGACATACATATGTATATATATACATAAATCCAGTATCTTTATAATGTCATATATTTCATTATTATTTCTTATATATACATTATAATCATTCTTAAATGGTTAACATGGAGAATGAATCTCATCGCGTCGTGGAGACGGTAGTCCGTACGTACGCACGAGCGATGATATCATTTCTATAAATATTGAATTGAATTGGAGTGGATTATACAATATATCAGAATCAATATGATGTTGTAATAACTATGTATAATTATTCTTTACACCATTATACCCATCCATGTAAGGTGGTGGTGGAAAATAGATTACACCACGGCGTGGAGACGGTATTCCGTACGTACGCACGCGCGGTGATTTCTTTTTTCCGTAGGATGGATAGATGGTGAAATAGGGTTGTTTCATACTTATAATAACATATCAGTATATGAGTGATACTGATGTTATTACTTCATAATGAAACAACCTAAGAAGAAGAAGTGGAAGAAGAAATAAAGATGAAAGAATTGGTAACGGTAATTACCTCTTCTTTGAAGTGCCTCTTTGAGACCTCTTCTTAGGGCACTAGAATTGGTCTTTGAGGAAGACCAGAACCTCTAGGATGTTTCTAGGGAAGTGGAGAAGAGATTTTGGCAGGGGTTGGCCGAGCATGAGTGCTCAAATTGGTGTGAGGAGGAGGGGGAGGAGGTGTCCTTTTATAGGGGAGGAGAGGGGCACCTTAGGAATATCTCAAAATATTATTTTATATTAAAGTCAAAATCGGTTTATAATGGTTCCAAAGGGTCTTATTTCGAAGCTAAAGTGGGGATGGGTCGAAATCCTATCAACCAATAGGATTTAGACAAGTTTAGGGTATTATTTTAACCTTATCAATTAGATTTAACTCTAAGTTAAATAATTTAACATTTACCGTGTCTTTTTGTTTTCTTTCACTATATGGTTAATAAACTTACTATAACATGCCAAACGAACCCCAAATTGTTTATTATTAATATATATATCCTTATCTAAGTCATTTGGCCGAACATTAGATTTTTAGGAATAAAATAACAATTAATAATATAATATTTGATTTAAAAACTATTTTGTGTCAATTTTGACACTATTTGATATATGATTTTTGTGAAAGTCATAACAGAATTAAATGTTCGAATCAAGTTGATTAAATCAACATTAATATATCATGGTAACCTAGAAAATTAGTGTAATTCATAAAAAGTCTTAAATTACATTTATTTTGGTATTTATATTATCAATTATGTCAATATTTCATTAATAAGATAATTACTGCATCATCTTTGTGTCATAAATAAATTATATTATTTGATGTCTAAAAATTACAAATAAAATACCATCATGTAGGAAATCTTTTTAGCTTTCTAATGAATATTTATAGTCTAATTTATCTTATGTATAACCCCATATTAAAAATGATTTACTTATTAAACTTTGATTTTAACTATTTTAACCCTTCTTTAAATAAATTAATAATAAATGTCCTAATCTAATCCAAGTGGGCCTAAATGGTCATATTTTATTCCTAAGTTTGTTTTTGGTCGAATTACACTTGTCCAATAGAAATAGGACATGTTTTAGGGTAATATTAATATCATATTTACCCTTAGTTACCCTATTTACTATTAACCGCGGTAAAAAAAAGTAAAAAGTTACTATTCACCAAAAAATTATTTTCATCTCATTGAACCACAATTTAGTCCTTGATATTAACCGTGTCTCTCGGATTTTCGAAATTCCATTCACAGAAGCGGTAAAATTAAGTTTTATGCAAAATTCAGTTTTTAACCTACCACTTAGTAGTTTCACTATTCATCAAAAATTGATGTTTTTCAGAACAATGCCAAAATTTCATCCCAAGCTATATTTCATATTCCGAATTCAAAAATGAAGTCTATTTTACCAAATTCATAACATAAAAGTTGCATTAATTAATTTTATAATTAAATCCCGCTGTTAAAACAAATAGCGTGTTTTTAAGAAACAATATCTATCAAAAGATTGACACTTGTTTATGTCTAGTTTAAATGTGAAACTACATCCAATGAACAACATTGTATTAAATTGTAAAAATATATTCTAAATATACTTTAAAACCACTCAAATTAATGATTTATCACTATTAATTATTTCGATTAAAAAAGTTGTTTTTAATTATAATTTAGTAATTTTCACTATTCATCAGAATATGAAAGTTATCCGAAAAGTACCAAAATTTCACCTTAGGCTAAATTCGATACTCCGAATCCAAAAATGAAGTTCATTTTGAAAAATAAGATTTATAGAATTTTAAAAAGTGGTTATTACTATTCATAACGGCTAGTTTTAATAATATTTTAATAGCATATCGTTGTTTAATGAAACTCAGTATTGCGTATTACACACGCTATCGAGGAAGGTCGCGATTGCATGTAATGCAAGGCAAGTCAAGGATGTGTGTTGTGCAAGATCCTTTTGGTGTAGCGTACAACACAAGACATTAATAAAATTAAAAAGAATATATATATTTTTTATAAAATCTTGGGCTGTTACATTCTACCCCCCTTAAAATGAATTTCGCCCTCGAAATTCGTCGGGGTTATAAATGGTTTACTATTTGAAAGTTTCTTTAATATAAACCCACATCGTAAAAGGGAATACCAAAACTTGTCTTTAAAAACTAAAGTATGAAATGTAACGATTACCCAAATAAACTAATCACTGGGTTTCCACATAGGTGAAAATATGGATAGGGAAGAGAAATCTAACCATCATGTTCTGATGGAGAGTGGTAGAGAACATGGCTATGGAAAAGCCAGTAATCACAAATCCATAGATTTGTGATGATATAAGGTACCATCTGATTCATCAGGTATAAGATCACTAGGACAACATTTTTTTTTGTTTTTCAAGATCATTTCCCTAAAGTTGAAAATTTGCTTAGAATAAATACTTACTTTATTTTGGTACAATCTCACTTTTGTTCGTGCCTTGAACAATTTCTAATTCATCTCTTAAATAAATGAAGTTGAATTTGTTATTCGTGAAGTGTTAGCAGATCATGCGATAGAATGACGGGTCATTCCATCTGTCTCAAACAAAATGTTAGCAAAAGTTATTAAATATACATAAGTCATTCTATAGTGAGATTAATCATATATAGTTCCTAAAATGGACTTATACTTCATATATCATACTGCTTAATATAATAAAACTAGTTTCTACTAAACAGGGACTTCTTGTAGGCCAGTGGTAGGCGATAAAGGCCAGTCGCACTTTGGTTGTGGGTTCGATTCCTACAGCCTTGTCCGAAGCGATGGGCTGTCACCCGTCCTGCAGGTTGTCCCTTTTTCTAAAACTACGTTACTATAACATCCCATCAATAATATCGAAAATCTTCTATCCTTAAACAATACTAACTTATGTCCAATATAATCCAGTCTAATCTTTAGGCTTATACATAATACTGCAGTCCACTCTCATAATATAGTGACAACGATTACCAGAGATTTAATACTGTCGTTGATCCCACATATCATAAGATATGTCTTGTTGGTCACATTCCAAACATTCAAAGTCCTTAATCGTGTATTCTCTTGAATACCTTAGTGAAAACATGAGTGCAGTTAAAAGTTAACACTTTCCACATACCAAAATCCTCAAAATTCTATATACTCAAACCATGATATCACTTAGTCCTTATATCAATCATGAGCTCATGAATACTATTAAACATTTCATTTTCTCGTCTTCATTATGCTCATATCATCTTATTTCCAAAAAATATCTCAATCACTTTGAATACCACATCAATAAATATTGCAATACTCAATTATACAACATTATTTTGGAATCCCATTACATAAACACTTAATCATTCCACCACATCGTTGTCATATTCAACATTGCCAATAGTGATCACATGTGATTTCCCTTTGTCCTTTTCCTTCAGTGGTTGCTCATGTTGATCATCACTAAACCTTGGATTAGGGCAATTATTAGCATAATGCCCCATTTCCTTGCACTTGAAGCATTGAAGTGTTGGCGGTGTGTTCTCTGCAGTGTTTGCTTTATTCACATCATTAGAAACCCTTTTTCCATTACTTCGACACTCAGCTGCTCGATGACCTTCTTTTCCACACTTAAAACATTTTCTAGTCCCTTTTAGACAATCTCCACCATGCTTCTTTCCACACTTTGTGCATAAGGAAACATTCATCTTCTTTTCACCATTATTCTGAGATTTCTCCTTGAACTCCATCTTTCGTTTCTTGTCAAAACCATGAGATGGATATGTAACACCAACTTCCATTTCTACCTTGATAGCACAACGCACAATTTCTTCATAGCTACTGAAGTGTCTTATAGCTAATGCCCTTCGAAGACTTGGTTTTAAGCCACTGAAAAATCGATCAACTTTACTTTCAGGTTGGATGATAATTCCAGAAGCATACCTTGCAAGTCTTGTAAAATTTGCTTCATAGGTACCAACAGATTCATCGTCCCTTTGCTTCAGTTCAAGAAATTCTTTCTCCATCTTTGTTCGAAGAATACGAGGGAAGTACTTACTGAAAAACAAGTTCTTGAACTCGTCCCATTCCATGGACTCAATTTCATCTCTTGGCCTCGTATTCTTGATAAGATTCCACCATTGATCAGCTTCACCTTCCAAACGATATACTGCTAAGATGACTTTATCATGTTCAGAACATTGAAGAACTGAAAATATCTTTTCAGTAGTACTGATCCATTGTTCAGCCACAAGTGGATCAGAAGACCCACTGAAAGAAGGTGGACGTTGCCTCATGAAGGACTCAATAGAATATTGTTCCCTTCTCTGCTCATTTGGAAGTCCAGAATGATTCATAGCTTGTGTAAGTATAGCAATAAGATTTTGCACTCCATCTCCCATAACATTTGTTTGTTCAGGAGGGCAATCATTGCATTGTCCATTGCATTGATCAACACGGTTCCTTCGGGTTCCAGCCATCGTCTAAAACCCATAAAGAATAGTGTGAGAGGCAAAAATCATGCTAGGGAAAACAACATAATAAAGGGGGAGTACCTTCAATATCCAACATCTTAGGTTTAATTCTATGATCGTTAGCGTAATTCTATTACTATAACCTATACGTATACTTAACCTTAGAGACATCCCTAGACATACCTTAGAAATATCTCTAGGGATCTCACTAACGTTTTCGCATCCTAGTTTCCAAAGGTTGACTAAACCTTTCCTCTGATACCAACTGTAGAGACCCGAAGCCTGACGTACATGGACTTTACATTACTTTTGCGGAATACTTAGTACATTACAAAAACACACACACAAGGACCGTAATAGTTTAGTGTCTTTGGAAACTCGGAACGTAATCTTCTAATCGTGGAGAAAGATCTTCAATATCTCCCATAAAGATCTTCTTTTTTTTTCTACCTAAAACCTTTCTTTATATCCTGGGGAAAAGAAAACATAAAAGGGTGAGCTCAAATGCTCAGTAAGGGTAAACAAAAGAAATATCAATCACATAATTTTCATAAGAACATAACATTTTTGGAAATCTTAACCTGCAAAAGAGAGCATAATTTCATAACATGGGATAAATCATAGTAGTGAAATGAAATCATAACTTAAAACATTACTCATTGTGGCATATACACATAATCATAGATAATCATTTCATGTTAGTCAAGACTCATTGCCAAGACTATCTTAGTGGACAAAGTCCCTTTCTGAATAGAGTAATCCTCGTTTCAGTCCTGTTTCACTGAACCGGTATAACCTACCATTCCAGCCATGTCTATCTCATGAGATATAAAATCTTTACCCAATGCATTGGAGGGAGATATAGGTCCCACCCATCTCTTAATGAATCCTTTCTTATGTGTGCCACAAAATCATAAATCATACATCATTGCATAACCCATGTAATAAAAATGGGATTCTTAAACAACATGACATCATAAAACCATTCATATAAGATAAAGGAATTCATAAACATAATTCCATCACAACATAGTAAAATCAATGTAAAAATATGGATAGAAACAGAACCCTTTATTATCTTAGATGGAAAATAATTTTGATAAAACACTTGCATTGAATTCTTGAGGAAAATATCCTTTCTTCTTCAAAATCAATTTCTTTTCACAAAACATCATGCAATTTTAAAAGAAAGATATTTTATTGAAAATAGTCATAAAATCTTTTAGAGGAAGCTTCATGAAAATAAGGCTTCATAAAACAGTAGAAATCCGTTCGTGCCGTATAAGTTAAAAAAACATTCTTTTTTACTTTTGTCGAAAAAGTCAAAATGTACCTCGTACGAAAAACGACAAAAGATTCCTTTCATATCTTTTTCTAAAAACTCACCAAAGGGTAAAATTGGATTTAAACAATTGTAGGTGGATGGAAATAATATTACATATTGAAGAAACATGGATGTGGATGGTAAAATACACCCCAGTAAATACTTACGAATAAACAATCTCGGATAAAAATGAGATTGTGATATTTCCCTTACCTTAGGTCCGACTTGCTTTGTAAGTGTCCGAACCTCCTGTATAATGATTTAAATCATGTTATTAACTTATTAAAGAATCATATTCATTGTTATGATATCATATATGGTTCACTTATGACATTATATTACCCGTTCTTTTGTAAACTCCATGTTAAAGAAGCGTTTTGGGTAAAATCGTTTCATTTATCGTAGGTGTTTTGACTTGTTGTTCTTGACATCATTATTACTTATATCATGATTTACTTACTTCCAGAATATAAAATATGATTTATATATCATATATATTCAGTATATATATATATATAATAGGTAGATAAATAAAATGAAAAACACCGTTCATGGAGACGGTAGTCCGTACGTACGCATGAACGCTGTTTTCCTTTCCTTATTGTCTTGAAATGGAAGTAAGTAGATGACATACATAAGTATATATATACATAAATCCAGTAGCTTTATAATGTCATATATTTCATTATTATTTCTTATATATACATTATAATCATTCTTAAATGGTTAACATGGAGAATGAATCTCATCGCGTCGTGGAGACGGTAGTCCGTACGTACGCACGAGCGATGATATCATTTCAATAAATATTGAATTGAATTGGAGTGGATTATACAATATATAAGAATCAATATGATGTTGTAATAACTATGTATAATTATTCTTTACACCATTATACCCATCCATGTAAGGTGGTGGTGGAAAATAGATTACACCACGGCGTGGAGACGGTATTCCGTACGTACGCACGCGCGGTGATTTCTTTTTCCGTAGGATGGATAGATGGTGAAATAGGGTTGTTTCATAATTATAATAACATATCAGTATATTAGTGATACTGATGTTATTACTTCATAATGAAACAACCTAAGAAGAAGAAGTGGAAGAAGAAATAAAGATGAAAGAATTGGTAACGGTAATTACCTCTTCTTTGAAGTGCCTCTTTGAGACCTCTTCTTAGGGCACTAGAATTGGTCTTTGAGGAAGACCAGAACCTCTAGGATGTTGCTAGGGAAGTGGAGAAGAGATTTTGGCAGGGGTTGGCCGAGCTTGAGTGCTCAAATTGGTGTGAGGAGGAGGGGGAGGAGGTGTCCTTTTATAGGGGAGGAGAGGGGCACCTTAGGAATATCTCAAAATATTATTTTATATTAAAGTCAAAATCGGTTTATAATGGTTCCAAAGGGTCTTATTTCGAAGCTAAAGTGGGGATGGGTCGAAATCCTATCAAACAATAGGATTTAGACAAGTTTAGGGTATTATTTTAACCTTATCAATTAGATTTAACTCTAAGTTAAATAATTTAACATTTACCGTGTCTTTTTGTTTTCTTTCACTATATGGTTAATACACTTACTATAACATGCCAAACGAACCCCAAATTGTTTATTATTAATATATATATCCTTATCTAAGTCATTTGGCCGAACCTTAGATTTTATGGAATAAAATAACAATTAATAATATAATATTTGATTTAAAAACTATTTTGTGTCAATTTTGACACTATTTGATATATGATTTTTGTGAAAGTCATAACAGAATTAAATGTTCGAATAAAGTTGATTAAATCAACATTAATATATCATGGTAACCTAGAAAATTAGTGTAATTCATAAAAAGTCTTAAATTACATTTATTTTGGTATTTATTTTATCAATTATGTCAATATTTCATTAATAAGATAATTACTGCATCATCTTTGTGTCATAAATAAATTATATTATTTGATGTCTAAAAATTACAAATAAAATACCATCATGTAGGAAATCTTTTTAGCTTTCTAATTAATATTTATAGTCTAATTTATCTTATGTATAACCCCATATTAAAAATGATTTACTTATTAAACTTTGATTTTAACTATTTTAACCCTTCTTTAAATAAATTAATAATAAATGTCCTAATCTAATCCAAGTGGGCCTAAATGGTCATATTTTATTCCTAAGTTTGTTTTTGGTCGAATTACACTTGTCCAATAGAATTAGGACATGTGTTAGGGTAATATTAATATCATATTTACCCTTAGTTACCCTATTTACTATTAACCGCGGTAAAAAAAAGTAAAAAGTTATTATTCACCAAAAAATTATTTTCATCTCATTGAACCACATTTTAGTCCTTGATATTAACCGTGTCTCTCGGATTTTCGAAATTCCATTCACAGAAGCGGTAAAATTAAGTTTTATGCAAAATTCAGTTTTTAACCTACCACTTAGTAGTTTCACTATTCATCAAAAATTGATGTTTTTCAGAACAATGCCAAAATTTCATCCCAAGCTATATTTCATATTCCGAATTCAAAAATGAAGTCTATTTTACCAAATTCATAACATAAAAGTTGCATTAATTAATTTTATAATTAAATCCCGCTGTTAAAACAAATAGCGTGTTTTTAAGAAACAATATCTATCAAAAGATTGACACTTGTTTATGTCTAGTTTAAATGTGAAACTACATCCAATGAACAACATTGTATTAAATTGTAAAAATATATTCTAAATATACTTTAAAACCACTCAAATTAATGATTTATCACTATTAATTATTTCGATTAAAAAAGTTGTTTTTAATTATAATTTAGTAATTTTCACTATTCATCAGAATATGAAAGTTATCCGAAAAGTACCAAAATTTCACCTTAGGCTAAATTCGATACTCCGAATCCAAAAATGAAGTTCATTTTGAAAAATAAGATTTATAGAATTTTAAAAAGTGGTTATTACTATTCATAACGGCTATTTTTAATAATATTTTAATAGCATATCGTTGTTTAATGAAACTCAGTATTGCGTATTACACACGCTATCGAGGAAGGTCGCGATTGCATGTAATGCAAGGCAAGTCAAGGATGTGTGTTGTGCAAGATCCTTTTGGTGTAGCGTACAACACAAGACATTAATAAAATTAAAAAGAATATATATATTTTTTATAAAATCTTGGGCTGTTACAATTTCCATTCATTGAGTTAACCTTATTATTTATTCATTATGTGGTATTAAGATTATTTGTGTCATTAATTTGTGTTTATATTATGGTTTAATATCTATATTTATAGTGTATACACATATCCATTCAATTATATTAATTCTCACTCCAATTATATTTTAAAGGATTTTCCTTTTAAAATACTTTTAAAACACTATTTAATTAATTTCAAAAGGATTTCTTTATGTTTATGGATTGAGGAGTTTCTCCTAATATCAAGATATGTTTTACCAGGATATGTTCCTTGGACATTATTTATGTTGGGTTGAGACCATTATAGTTCAATATATTTTGGGTTGATCCCATTATTTCTCAAGATATGAAGGGTGAGGTCCATAATATCACTCCAACGCATTGGGTACTCTGAAGATGGATGTTGACCAAAAGGTTATTCCATTTTTAAGGGTCAATGTAAGAGTGATATGGTAAATATGTCCCATGAAAACTACATGATGTTTCTATGCATATGAGTTTTTTCTATAATTATGGGTTTTTTGGATTTTATAATATCACATGACTAACACTTTCAATATTTATATCCCTTATTGATTTTTATACTCATCCCATGTTTTTAAAATGTTTTTCATAGGAAATAAGGATGGTAAAGAGAAATAAGGGATTCATGATGTTTGACATGGTGTGTTGTCATAGAATCCATAGTTTATGTTTTAATGTGTTATATCTTGAAGAAAATGGAAACTGTTTTTAGTAGTATCCTCTTGTATGATTGTGGTATGTCATGTACGTATGTTATCCTAATTCTATAAAACTCTAAACCCAAAAAGACCATAAATGTTGTAATAATGTATGTTCTTGTTTGAAATTCATGACTAAGTAACTTTTTAAGGCTGGGTCCTTATATATGTTGTGATTGTCTCATCAATTGAACATATATAGCTTGCATTTCTGATTTAATTTTTTTACCCATAGACTATTTCATGTCTTTCATCTAATAATTTAATGAATATATTTTTGTGTCTAATGATTTCTTACTTTGATGACCAAAAACATTCCAAACACTAACACCCGACTTTTTTCCTCTTACACAATCTGTGTGTTTTTGATTTCCTAAAGTGGTATCTAGGATCGTAATCTATACCTCAGGGATAATATTCCCCTCTAAATCCCACTCTTGAAGGGAATCCTGAAATGAAAAATTTAATCCTATATTAGTGTTATTTATTTAAATATAAAACCATTCATGGAAAATAAAAATTAATTTCTTATAATATTATCTGGTACTTCATTAATTTATCTATAAGATGCATTCAATTTTTTTCTTCTCAATCTTTTGAATTTTTTTGTGGTGAGTGAGGGGATATGGGGGACTAAATTGGACCACTTCTGAACCACTAGTAGATTGAGAAATTTATTAATCAAATTTTTATAAAATCATTTCTTCCTCTAATAAATGTTACCCTGTATGTGATAAAGTACGAGGGAATACATTCTACAGCTGTATCTCTTGATTAGATACCATGGAGGATTGTTATATAATAATTAAATATTACATAATCATGTAATATATAATAAATCATACAATATTACGTAAGTATCACTCCATAAATTATTAATCATGTAATACAATAGTAAATTTCTTCCATGATTCTGTATCCAAAAACCTATACTTGAGGCATGAGTTTTCATTCTCTAACATCCCAAAATATAACATTTGGTTAATTTTGTTTTAAAATATCTCCATCCAACGGCATATAATGTTAGAATTATTTTCTTAACATATTTCATTTTTCAAAATTGAATGTCATATATAATTGGATAAATTATATATTAATCATTTAAAATATATAATATTTGAAAAAATGAGATAAATATAAAACAATTGAGATATTCTAACACCATGGACTCCCAAAACTACTCTTTATTCATCTTGTCATTGTAATTCCAATTAGGATATGAAATGGTAATCCTATAATTGTTCTGTATGGTGATATATGTGGTAAAATGCATTTGGCTTGGGTGAGTTTAGATATTATCATCTTCCTAAAATTCAATATTCATTCTACAGACTCTATAGGAAAGTGAATTGTTTGAAAAAATTTTATTCACATGTTTACCAAGAGTTTAAATCATTGTATTTGTATAATAATTATAATAATAATTCATATGAGCCCCACCAAAAGACCTACAATTATTCTTTTTGTAAACAAAAAGTTTTATCCCATTAAATAATTATATTACTAAATATTTAGTAATATGAAAAAAGATGTATACCTCAGAAAATATTACACTTCCTCTGTTTCATTCATTGAAATTGAAAAATATAATGAAATTATATGTACCTATATATTATTAGATAAGTGAATATTTAAAAATAATGTTTGTAAAAATATGTAAGTAATAAAATAGTGTCACCCATTTGTTATATTAAAAATAAAATCATGTTCTGATTGTTGACCAAAAAATATACAAGCTAAATGATTAAAAAAAATTATAATTATAAAATGATAGAAACATTTATAAATTTAAATATCAAAATTAAAAAGGAATGTTTTATATGTGTAAATTTAACCATTACTTAATGATGTATGTCTTTTTTTTCAATCAAAAAATTTTTATACATGACTATTGAATATTATATATAACAAAAAAGTCATATAAATAATAAAATATATATCATTAAATATCCAATAATTAATGAAAAATATAGTTTCTATATAGGTATATTTTAAAAAAAGAAATAAAATATAAATATTTACCTGAATAATTAGGAAAGTAATTTACCATTTTACCATATCACTTTAGTATGAAAATTTAATATTGTATGGACTATGTCTGCATTATAGTTGTAGAGACCCGAAGCTTGACATACATTGAAATTACATTACTTTTGCAGAATACTTAATACATAACAAAAAACAGACACACAAGGACCATAATAGTTTAGTGTCTTTGGAAACATGGAAGGTAATCTTCTAATCGTGGTGAAAGATCTTCAACATCTCCCATAAAGATCTTCCACTTTTTTTCATACCTAAAACATTAATTTATAACCTTGGGAAAAGAAAACATATAAATGGTGAGCTCAAATTCTCAATAAGGGTAAGCAGGGATAAAATAAAACATACCATATACATTTGAACTTAAAAACATGAACATAATGTTTAAACAGAAAAAACATGACCAATGACATAAAACATGGAAATACGCAAGGCAGAGATCATAAATAAACATTAAGAATGATAAAATATCATGGGAATAAAAAATGTAATTGTGTCAACCATTAAGAACATGATAGAGCACTGTCGTGGGCGCCCTCAAATGATAAATGTGATTTTGGGGTACTTAGGTGCAGCAGAGTGGCTGACCAAGGTAGTCTCTCAAAGGAGGAAGTGAATTTTACATCTTATTAAAGGTATTATAAAAATAAAATTAAAACACTACTTTAATGTATGGTTTTTTTATAGTTTATGAATCTTGAAGAAGTTTGCTGGAAGAAGATTATATATTTTTTTGTTTTTAGTTTTGAAATGAATTTCGATTAGAATGACACAACAAGAAGATGTATTTTTAGAAATATATTTTAAAAGGGGTAATTGATCTAACTCTACCTCTTCTCTTTATTATTAATAATTTTCATTTAGATTAACATTCACTTAATTATTATCCCTTAATTTGTTAAATCCCGAACCCTACGAGAATTAACTTTACCACGAAGATGATGTGAATTTAACCCTAGGCTAACTTCGGAACATGCAATCGCATCACCCTGCTTTGATTGATGTTCTAAGATTAGCTTATGGTCAGTGGTAAATTAAGGATTATATCCATTCTAGAAATGAGGATGAATTGTGTTTAGGGATTATATTTGAACTCTAAAAATTTATCCCGTGTGGTCTTGTATTACCGATTAAGATCACGCTCTCACAATTTACACAAAATCCCGACCTCGCGTGTTTTTGTGTTAATTGTTCAATTGCATTCATTGTTTCTTACAATTTAAAAACACAATTCATGGATCATATTAAGTGAATTACATTAGCTCAATGATTCAAAATAATTAAATGAAGAGGGTAGAAGACAGATCGATTACTAAGAGACTACTCTTTCATGGGTGGCGTAATCATCGTAGAAGCGTTTTGCATGTGCAAAGGTTTATAATGGGTATAACCCAATAACGCTTCTACTCAAGAATTCCAGCCCAAAGAGGAATATTAAGAGAAGAAGAAATTTAAACAAAATAGAAGAAAGTATAATAAATAAAAGAAGAACAAAGAAGTTTATTACACAAATGAAAACATTACAAAATGAAGAAGAGAAGGAGGCTTCGATGAGGGGATCCTTGCTTCAAGAGCTACCCCTCTTACAATGGTTGGAGAATTTGGGTGAAACAAATTATACTCTGCCTCCAATCTCCCAATGCACGTACCAAACCCTAAAAATGAGAGAAAATTAAATTTATAAAGGGGAGTGGAGGAGAGGTTACAAGTGGTTTCAAGTGTGAATGTGGAAATTCGGAGAAATATTTTAATGCAAATTGAACCGCCCATTTGACCACCACAACGCGTGAATTGTCCGGCCTTCCAGAAGGATCAAATGTGAGGACATGGGTACTCTACCGGATCTCCAAATTTCGGATCAATACAACCCCATATGTAGGAGGTATGGACGCAATACGGAAGCTTATCCATTCTGGAGATTCCAGCCCATATTTGATTTTATGGCCCAATTAATCCATTAAAATGCATTCTTTTGATCTAGTGTCCTGAATAAAAGTTGTAGATAATTATGTTAGGAACACTGTTACAAAATTTCAAATTCAAATAATAAATATACTAATATTTATCTTCAGCATACTACAGTGAACTATAAACGGTAAAACTGGAATTTTCATCAAATATTCAAATGAATGATCTAATCCCAAATATTTTATAAATAAACATATTTAACAAAATTTGAGGAAATTATATCATTTATAATCAATAAAATATTCAATAAAATAGTGTTTTATCAACTCCCCCACACTTACCCTTTTGCACACCTGGGCAAAACCTCATATCAAGTAAACATCAATATCAAATCAAAACAAATTTTAAAACACATATCCTTAAGATAAATCAATTTCACACCAAGAATCAAAAGATATCATGCCTCATAAAAAACTTTATTTCAAGTTCTCCATTTATATCATTCAATATATTTCCATTTCATTTATCCGCCCATGCACAAAACACTTACCTCACTTGAATTTTCTCTCATCACTCAAATATCAATTTTTTTGCAATGTCTTTCTAATCCAAACTCATACAAGGGTCACCATAGGCTTGATAGATTCCTACATTGCTACCCGATGTGAGTCAAGGACATATGTTTATCATGAAGAATTTTCAGGGTTGTTCTATGGCTTTCGGTTGGTAGGATTAAGATGTGAAAAACTCTAAGGCTGAATGAGGAGGGCTTGACTATTTTGAAGCAATATTGCATTAATCTAATTTTCACTTAAATATAGTCATCTCTTCAATCCCCATAGTATCAATTCATCTCCATCATCATGAAAATTCATGAAAGGTTTACACCATTCATCATTTCAGCATATAAAATTTCAATCTTCTCAAACATGATTTTCTTGAAAGCTCCAGATGGGCACAGCTTTCCACCTCAATTAGAAGCTCCAGAAAAGGCACAGCTTCACTTGTCATGAAAGCTCCAGAAAAGGCACAGCTTTCAATATAATGAATTTCTTCAGCAGAAAACAAATCTCTTAAGAATTTAATTTTCCACCCAAAGTATCACAGAACGTGGTGGCACAACACAAGACAACTTCCCCCACACTTAAGCTCAACTAGATTATGCAATTTCACTTCAAGAGTTGGTTGGATAGGGAAAATTGGCTTGTAATGTGGCTAACCTAACAGGCTTTGCATGGCTTCTAAGGGCTACAAGGATTAAGTAATCAAGGTAGGCCAAAAAAGGATTCTTTGAAATAGGGGCTTTAATACCAAACAAATGCCTCAATCATTTAAACATAAGTACCTCAATCCCTCACGTTTTGACAGGAATAGATCAAATTCTGGTTAAATCATGTACGGTTTGGTTCTCTCAAGAAGTGAGGTGAATGTAAAGAATATGAAAATAATGGTTTAGAAGCCTCACAGGAATGTGATTTCAAATATAAAGACAGTGAGAGTGGCATGAGATTCAAAATTCAGCGTACTTTTCATGAAATTACTAAATATTTGAACTTGAAACAAAGTCATTTCAGCATTCATTTAAACTTAGTTTCAAGGGGTAAATTGTTTCACTTATTTATATGGATTTAAAAATGGTGATGAGAATCATTTTAGACCAAAAGTTTCAAAAACACACAGAAACTTGTAAATTAAACACACAAAATTTGAAAAACACAAAAACAAAATTTGGTTTTGTTTTGGGCGCCCTCAAATGATTAATGTGATTTTGGGGTACTTAGGTGTAGCAGAGTGGCTGACCAAGGACATCTCTCAATGGAGGAAGTGAATTTTACAACTTATTAAAGGTATTATAAAAATAAAATTAAAGAGAATAAAATAAAAACACTACAATAAAGTATTGGGTTTTTTTTAATGTTTATGAATCTTGAAGAAGTTTGCTAGAAGAAGATTGTATATTTTTTGTTTTTAGTTTTGAAATGAATTTCGATTAGAATGACACAACAAGAAGATGTTTTTTAGAAATATATTTTAAAAGGCGTAATTGATCTAACTCTACCTCTTCACTTTATTATTAATCATTATCATTTAGATTAACATTCACTTAATTATGATCCTTTAATTTGTTAAATCCCGAACCCTATGAGAATTAACTTTACCACGAAGATGATGTGAATTTAACCCTAGACTAACTACAGAACATGCAATCGCAGCACCCTACATTGATTGATGTTATAAGATTAGATTATGGTCAGTGGTAAATTAAGGCTCATATCCATTCTGTAAATGAGTATGAATTGTGTTTAGGGATTATATTTGAACTCTACAAATTTATCTCGTGTGGTCTTGTATTACCGATTAATATCGCGCTCTCGCAATTTACACAAAATCCTGACCTCGCGTGTTTTTGTCTTAATTGTTCAATTGCTTGCTTAGTTTATTACAGTTTAAAAATACAATTCATGGATCATATTAAATGAATTATATTAGCTCAATGATTCAAAATAATTAAATGAAGAGGGTATAATATAGATCGATTACTAAGAGACTACTCTTCCATGGGTGGCGTAATCATCGTAGAAGCATTTTGCATGTGCAAAGGATTATAATGGGTATAACCCAATAACGCTTCTACTCAAGAATTCCAGCCCAAAGAGGAATATTAAGAGATGAATAAATTTAAACAAAACAGAAGAAAATATATGAAATAAAAGAAGAACAAATAATTTTATCACACAAATGAAAACATTACAAAATGAAGAAGAGAAGGAGGCTTCGATGAGGGGATCCATGCTTCAAGAGATACATGTATTACAATGGTTGGAGAACTTGGGTGAAAAAAAATCCCCTCTGCCTCCAATCTCCCAATGCATGTACCAACCCCTCCAAATTAAAAAAACTTCAATTTATAGAGGGGAGGGGTGGAGAGGTTACAAGTGGCTTCAAGTGTGAATGTGGAAATTCAGCCAAATATTTTAATGAAAATTGCACCGCCCATTTGACCACCAAAACGCGTGCATTGTCCGGCCTTACAGAAGGGTAAAATGTGAGTATATGGGTCCTATATCTCCTCACCAAATTTTGGCTCAATAAATGCCCGTATGTAGGAGTTATGGCCGCAATACAAAAGCTTATCCATTCTGGCGAGTCCAGCCCATATTTGACTTTATGGCCCAATTACTCTATTAAAATGCATTCTTTTGATCTAGTGTCCTGAATAAAAGTTGTAAATAATTATGTTAGGAAACCGGTTACAAAATTGATAATTCAAATAATAAATATAAAAATATTTATCTTCTAAATACTACAGTGAACTATAAAGGGTAATACTGGAATTTTCATCAAATATTCAAATGAATGATCTAATCCCAAATATTTTATAAATAAACATATTTAACACAATGTGAGTAAATTATATCATTTATTATCAATAATATATTCAATAAAGTAGTGTTTTATCATAACATGATATGATTTCCATATTAGCCAATGCATTGCGGCCAAGACCATCTTAGTGGACAAAGTCCCTTTCCGAATCGAGTTAACTCCTCGTTCCAGTCCTCTATTACTGAACCGGTTTAAATTTCCATTCCAGCCACATCTATCTCATGAGATATAAATCTTTACCCAATTCATTTTAGGGAGATATAGGTCCCACCCATCTCATAATTAAATCATTCTTTCGTGTGCCACAAAATCATAAATCATACATCATAGCATAACCCATGTAATAAAATGGGATTCTTAAACATCATGCAATCATAACATAATCCATAAACAATTGATATCATTTCATCATAAGAAAAGTGAAACCATTTAAATCATAGAGACATTCTACTTGAAACATACACATATTAAATAATGTCATCTTAGATGAAAAATAGTTTTGACAAAACACTTGAAATGAATTCTTGAGGAAAATATCCTTTCTTTTTTAAAATAATTTTATTTTCACAAAATTCCATGCAATTTTAAAAGATAAGGGTTTTTTTGAAAATAATCATGCAATATTATAGAGGAATATTCTTGAAAATGAGGCGTTATGAAACCGTAAAAAAATCTGTTCACGCCGTATATGTTAAAAAAACATTCTTCTCGTACTTTTGCCAAAAAAGTCAAAAAAGTAACTCGTAACATAAAAAAAGAAAGATTCCTTACATACCATGTATTAAATTTCAAAAATGGGTAAAAATGACTTTAAACATACGTGAAAATACTTTTATAAAACATGGACATGGATGATATAAATAACCCCAGTAAATACTTACGTATAAGCAATCTCGGATAAAATGAGATTTGCAAAATTATCTCTTACCTTAGGTCTGATATGCTTCGAACGTATCCAAACCTCCTATATATTGATTTAAATAATTTCATTGACTTATTATAGAATCATAGTCATTGTTATGATATGATATATGTTTCACTTATGACATTATATTACCCGTTCATTTGTAAATTCCATGTTAAAGCAGCGTTTTGGGTAAAATTATTTAATTTATCGTATGTGTTTCGACTTGTCGTTCTTGATATTATTACTTATATCCTGGTTTAAATAATTCCAGAATGTAAAACATGATTTATATATAATATATATTCATCACATAAATATATATATTATAGATCAATAAAAGGAATAAAATGCACCGTTCAGGGAGACGGTAAGCCGTACGTACGCATGAATGTTGTTTTCGTTTCCCTATTGAATTGAATGAAACTAAATAGCTGACATACATATATATATACAAACACAAATATAGTAGGATTATTATTTGATATATTTCATTATTATTCATTAAATAAACTTTATGATCATTCATGTATGGTTAACATGGAGAATGAATCTCATCGCGTCGGGGAGACGGTAGTCCGTACGTACACACGAGCGATGATATCGTTCTCATGATCGTGGAATTGTATTGGAGTGTATGTATACTATTTCAGAATCAATATCACTTTACAATAATCATATATAGTTATTATGTACACCATTATACCCATCCAAGTAAGGTGGTGGTGGAAAATAGATTACACCACGACGTGGAGACGGTATTCCGTACGTATGCATGCGCGGTGATTTCATTTTTCGTAGGATGGATAGATGTTGAAATAGGGTTGTTTCATACTTATAATAACATATCAGAATATTAGTGATACTGATGTTTTTACTTCATAATGAAACAACCTAAGAAGAAGAAGTGGAAGAAGAAATAAAGTTGAAAGAATCGGTAACAGACATTACCTCTTCTTTGAAGCGCCTCTTTGAGTCCTCCTATTAGTGCACTAAAATTTGTCTTTGAAAAGACCAGAACCTCTAGGATGTTTCTAGGGAAGTGGAGAGGAGAATTTTTAAGGGATTGGCCGATCTTTAAGGCTCAATGTAGAGTGAGGAAGAGTGGGAGGAGGTGCCCTTTTATAAGGGAGGAGAGGGGCTCTTTTGGAAAAACTAAAAATATTATTTTATTATAAAGCCAAATTCGGTTTCACATAGCTCAAAATTGATTTATTTCGAAGCTAAGGTGGGTATTGGTCGAAAGTATCTCATAAAATAGAATTTAGATAAGTTTAGGTTCCTATTTTAACATTATCATTTAGATTTATCATTAAGTTAAATAATTTTACTTTTACCGTGTCTTCTTGTGTTCTTATAATATAAGGTTAATAAACATACTATAACAAGCCAAACGAACCCCAAGTTGTTTATTATTAATATATATAAACTTATCTAAGTAATTTTCCCGAAACTTAGATTTTTAGGAATAAAATAACTATTAATAATATAATATTTGTTTTAAAAACTATTTTATGTCAAATTTGACACTATTTAGCAATTTATTTTTGTGAAAATCATAACAGAATGATTAGTTTGAAGATCGTTAATTAAATCAATACTAACATGTCATATTAACCTGTAAAATTAATGGAATTCATAAAAAGTATCAAATTACATTTATTTGGGTATTTATAACATCAATTATGTCAATATTTCATTAATAAGATAATTACCGCATCATCTTTGTGTCATAAATTAATTAACTTATTTAATGTCCAAAAATTACAAATAAAATATCATTATGTAAGAAATCCTTTTATCTTTCTAATGAATTTTTATAGTCGAATTTATCTTATGTATAAACCTATATTAAAAATTATGTAGTTATTAAACTTGGATTTTAACTATTTTAACCCTTCTTTAAATAAATTAATAATAAATGTCCTAATCTAATCCAAGTGGGCCTAAATGGTCATATTTTATTCATAAGGTTGTTTTTGTTCGAATTATACTTATCCAATAAAATTAGGACATGTGTTAGGCTAATAGTAATATCATTTTTACCCTTAATTACCCTATTTATTTTTAACCGTGGTAAAAAAAGTAAAAAGTTATTTTTCACCAAAAATTATTTTCATCTCATTGAACCACATTTTACTTACTGACATCAACCGTGTCTCTCGGATTTTTGAAATTCCACTCAAAAAAGAGGTAAAACTACGTTTTATGTAAAAATCATTTTTTTAAACTACCACATAGTGGTTTCACTATTCATCAAAAAAATGAAAGTTTCCAGAAAAATACCAAAAATTAGGCCTAAGCTATATTTGATATTATGAACTCAAAAATGATGTCTATTTTACCAAATTAAAAATATATCAGTTGAATTAATTAAATTAAAAATTAATTCCCGTCGTCAAAACAAATAACGTCTTCTTAGGTGATAATAACTATCAGAAGATTGACACTTGTTTATGTATGGTTTAAATGTGAAATTACATCCAATGACCAAAATTGTATTAAATTGTAAAAATATATTCAAAATATACTTTAAAAACACTAAAATTAATAATTTATCACTATTAATTATTTCGATTAAAAAGGTTTTTTTAATTACAATTTAGTAATTTTCACTATTCATCAGAAAATGAAAGTTAGCCGAAAAGTACCAAAATTTCACCCTAAGCTAATTTCGATATTCATAATCCAAAAATGAAGTCCATTTTGAAAAATAAAATTTAAAAAATTTCATAAAGGGGTTATTACTATTCATAACTGCTAGTTTTAATAATATTCTAATAGCATATCGTTGTTTAGTGAAACTCTGTATTGCGTACTACACGCGCTATCGAGGAAGGTCGCGATTGCGTGTAATGCGAGAAAAGTCAAGGATTCGTGTTGTGAAAACTCCTTTTGGTGTAGCGTAAAACACAAGTCACTAATGAAATAAAAAAGAATATTTTTCATAAAATCTCGGGGTGTTACATTCTACCCCCCTTAAAATTAATTTCGCCCTCGAAATTCGTCAGGGGTTATAAATGGTTCACTACTTGAAAGTTTCTTTAATAGAAACCCACATCATAAAAAGGAATACCAAAACCATTCATTAAAAACAAAATTATGAAACATAATGGTTACCCAAATAAACTAATCACTGGGTTTCCAAATAGGTGAAAATATGGATATGGAAGAGAAATCTAACCATCGTGTTCTGATGGAGAGTGGTAGAGAACATGGCTATGAAAAAGCCAGCAATCACAAAGCCATAAATTTGTGATAATATAAGGTACCATCTTATTCATAATATATAAGAGCACTAGGACAACATTTTTGGTTTTCAAGATCACTTCCCTAAAGTTGATGAAATTGGAATTAGAAGACATACTTTCGTGATTTTGGTAGAGTCTCACCGTTGGTCGTTCTTTGGACAATTTCCGCTTCATCTCTTAAAGAAATGAAGTTGAATTTTTCATTCGTGATGTGTTACCAGATCATGTGATAGAATGATGGGTCATTCCATCTGTCTCAAACAAAAGGTTATAAATGTTATAAAAAAATACATAAGTCCATCTATAGTGAGATTAATCATATATAGTTCCTAAAATGGACTTATACTTCATATATCATACTGCTTAATATATTAAAACTAGTTTCTACTAAACAAGGACTTCTTGTATGCCAGTGGTAGGCGATAAAGGCCAGTCTCACTTCGGTTGTGGGTTCAATTCCCACAACCTTGTCCGACACAATGGGCTGTCGCCCATCCTGTTGGTTGTCCTTTTTCTAAAACTACATTACTATAACATCCCATAAATAATATCAAAAAAACATCTATCCTTAAACAATACTAACTTATGTCCAACATAATCCATTCCAATAATACTTTCTAATCCCATATTATAGTGAAAATGATTACCAAAGAGTTCATACAACTAGCATGTTAGTACCATTGTTGATCCCCATATATCATGTTATATGTCTTGTTGGTTACATTCCAAACATTTGAAGGCCTTAATCATGTATTCTCTTGAAAAAAAATGAATACCAATTGAACCTTATTGAAAACATGAATGCTGTTAAAAGTTATCTCTTTACACATACCAAAATCCTCAAAATCTTATATACTCAAACTGTTATATCACTTAGTCCTTATATCAATCATGAGATCACGAATACTGTCAAACATTTCATTTTCTCCTTATCCCTTCATTATGCGCATATCATATGCTTTCCAAAATATTTGAATCACTTTTAATGGGTATCGGTACCATAAAATTATTGAAAACCACAATAGACTAATACAAAAATATTCTAATACACAATAAAAGTACCTCAACAACATTATTCTGGAATACCAATACATAAACACTTCAATCCATCCACTTCAATGATTGTCCTGGAATAAGTCCTTCCTTGATTTAGAAGTAAATTTTTAGGTTAGGGAATTGAGTTGGGTAATGCCCATGTTCTCCACAAATAATACATTGAACTCCATAATAGTCTGTCACTCTATAACCATTTTTTCCACACAGAAAACATCGGTCCCTCAATTTGAGGTATTCCCCAAGGTTCTTCTTCCCTTCTTTAGAAATCTCAATCTTCCTTTCTTTATGCTCCTCAACATGCGAACATGCATAATAGTCTATCTTCCTCTTATTTGATGAATTAGTCATACCACTAAATTTCACCTTGTTAATCATATATCGCGATGACTGATTTGGCATAATCAAAATATATTTCTCTCTAGGCATTACACAATTTTGTTGCTCATAGTCACCAATTTTTCCATTGGATTCAATGATAACCGAATTCCTTCTGGTTCCCTCCATTAACTAAAACACAAAAAGAATTTTGTGAGTGGAAAAATCATGCTAGAGAAAACAACATAGTAAAGGGGGAGTAACCTCAATATATAACATCTTAGGATAAATTCTAATATATTTAGTGCAATTCTAGGACTATAACCTATACGTATACTTAACCTTAGAGACATCTCTAGACATACCTCAGAAATATCTCTAGGGATCTCACTAATGTTTTTACATCCTTGTTTCCAAAGGTTGACTAAACCTTTGCTCTGATACCAACTGTAGAGACCCGAAGCTTGACGTACATGGACATTACATTACTTTTGCGGAATACTTAACACATAAAAAAAACAGACACACAAGGACCATAATAGTTTAGTGTCTCTGGAAACTTGAATGTAATCTTCTAATCGTGGTGAAAGATCTTCAACAACTCCCATAAAGATCTTACCATTTTTTTCATACCTAAAACCTCTCTTTATATCCTGGGGAAAATAAAACAAAAAAAAGGTGAGATCAAATGCTCAGTAAGGGTAAGCATGGATAAAATAATACATACCATATACATTGGAACTTAAAAACATGAACATTATGTTTAAACATCAAAATCTTGAGCAATGACATAAAACATAGAATTACTTAAGGCATAGATCATAAAGAAACAATAATAATGATAAAATATCATTGGAATAAAACATGTAATTGTGGAAACCATTAAGCACATGATATGATTTCTATATTAGCCCTTGCATTGCCACCAAGACAATATTAGTGGACAAAGTCCCTTTCTGAATCGAGTTAACTCCTCGTTCCAGTCCTGTATTACGGAACCGGTTTAACTTGCCATTTTATCCATGTCTATCTCATGAGATATAAATCTTTACCCAATGAATTGGAGGGAGATATAGGTCCCACCCATCTCATAATGAAATCATTCTTTCGTGTGCCACAAAATCTTAAATCATACATCATAGCATAACCCATGTAATAAAATTGGATTCTTAAACATCATGCCATCATAACATAATCCATAAACAATTGATATCATTTCATCATAATAAAATTGAAATCCTTTAAATAATTGAGACATTCTACTTGAAACAAACACATATGAAATAATGTCATCTTAGATGGAAAATAGTTTTGACAAAACACTCGAAATGAATTCTTGAGGAAAATATCCTTCATTTTTAAAAATAATTTTCTTTTCAAAAAATTCCATGCAATTTTAAAAGATAAGGGTTTTGTTGAAAATAATCATTCAATCTTATAGAGGAAGCTTCTTGAAAATGAGGCGTTATGAAACCATAAAAAAAAATCCGTTCACGCCGTATAAGTTAAAAAAACATTCTTCTCATAGTTTTGCTGAAAAAGTCAAAAAAGTACCTTGTAACGTAAAAAAAATAATGATTCCTTACATACCATGTAGTAAAAGTCAAAAATGGGTAAAAATGAATTTAAACATACATGAAAACACTTTTATAAAACATGGACATGGATGATAGAAATAACCCCAGTAAATAGTTACGTATAATCAATCTCGGATAAAATGAGATTTGAAAAATTATCCCTTACCTTAGGTCTGATATGCTTCGAACGTATCCAAACCTCCTGTATAATTATTTAAATAATTTCATTGACTTATTACAGAATCATATTCATTGTTATGATATCATATATGTTTCACTTATGACTTTATATTACTCGTTCTTTTGTAAATTCCATGTTAAAGCAGCGTTTTGGGTAACATCATTTAATTTATCGTATGTGTTTCGACTTGTTGTTCTTGAAATTATTACTTATATCCTGATTTAAATAATTCCAGTATGTAAAACATTATTTATATATAATATATATTCATCATATACATATATATTATAGATCGATAAAAGGAATGAAATGCACCGTTCATGGAGACGGTAAGCCGTACGTACGCATGAACGCTGTTTTCGTTTCCTTATTGAATTGAATGAAACTAAATAGATGACATACATATATATATATATACACACAAAAATCCAGTAGCATTATTATTTCATATATTTAATTATTATTCATTAAATAAACTTTATGATCATTCATGTATGGTTAATATGGAGAATGAATCTCATCGCGTTGTGGAGACGGTAGTCCGTACGTACGCACGAGCGATATATCGTTCTCATGATCGTGGAATTGTATTGGAGTGTATGTATACTATTTTAGAATCAATATCAATTTAAAATAATCATATATAGTTATTATGTACACCATTATACCCATCCAAGTAAGGTGGTGGTGGAAAATAGATTACACCATGGTGTGGAGACAGTATTCCGTACGTACGCACGCACGGTGATTTCATTTCCCGTAGGATGGATAGACGGTGAAATATGGTTGTTTCATACTTATAATAACATATCAGTATATTATTGAAACTTATGTTATTATTTCATAATGAAAAAACTCTAGAAGAATAAGTGGAAGAAGAAATAAAGTTGAAAGAATCGGTAACAAACATTACCTCTTCTTTGAAGTGCCTCTTTGAGTCCTCCACTTAGGGCACTAAAAATGGTTTTTGAAGAATATCAGAACCTCTAGGATGTTTCTAGGGTAGTGGAGAAGAGAATTTTGTTGGGATTGGCCGAGAGTTAAGGCTCAAAGTGGTGTGAGGAATAGAGGGAGGAGGTTCCCTTTTATAAGGGAGGAGAGGGGCTCTTTAAGAAAAACTAATAATATTATTTTATTATAATGCCAAATTCGGTTTTAAATAGCTCCAAATTGATTTATTTAGAAGATAAGGTGGGGATGGGTCGCAATAATCTCATAAAATAGAAATTAGACATGTTTAGGATCCTATTTTAACTTTATCATTTAGATTTAACATTAAGTTAAATAATTTTACTTTTACCATGTCTTCTTGTGTTCTTATACTATAAGGTTAATGAACTTACAATAAAAAGCCAAAAGAACCCCAAGTTGTTAATTATTAATATATATAACCTTATCTAAGTAATTTTTCCGAACCGTAGATTTTTAGGAATAAAATAACAATTAATAATATAATATATGTTTTAAAAACTATTTTATGTCAATTTTGACACTATTTAGTAATTTATTTTTGTGAAAATCATAAAAGAATGATTAGTTAGAATAAAGTTAATTACATCGATAATAAAATGTCATATTAACATATAAAATTATTTTAATTCATAAAAAATCTCAAATTACATTTATTTGGCTATTTATAACATCAATTATGTTAATATTTCATTAATAAGATAATTAATGCATCATCTTTGTGTCATAAATAAAATAACTTATTTAAAGTATAAAAATTACAAATAAAATATCATTATGTAGGAAATCCTTTTAGCTTTCAAATGAATATTTGTAGTCTAATTTAGCGTATGTATAAACCCATATTAAAAATAATTTAGTTATTAAACTTTGATTTTAACTATTTTAACCCTTCTTTAAATAAATTAATAATAAATGTCCTAATCTAATCCAAGTGGGCCTAAATGGTAATATTTTATTCATAAGGTTCTTTTTGGTCAAATTACACTTATCCAATATAATTAGGACATGTGTTAGGGTAATAATAATATCATTTTTACCCTTAATTACCATATTTACTTTTAACCGTGGTAAAAAAAAAGTAAAAAGTTACTATTCACCAAAAATTATTTTCATCTCATTGAACCACATTTTACATACTAACATCTGCCGTGTCTCTCGGATTTTTGAAATTCCACTCACAGAAGCGGTAAAATTAAGTTTTATGAAAAATTCATTTTTTTAACTACCACTTAGTGGTTTCACTATTCATTAAAAAATGAAAGTTTCCAGAAAAATACCAAAAATTCGGCCTAAGATATATTTGATATTATGAACACAAAAATGATGTCTATTTTACCAAATTCAAAATATATCCATTGCATTAATTAATTTAAAAATTAATTCCCATCGTCAAAACAAATAGCGTCTTCTCAAGAGATAATAACTATCAAAAGATTGACACTTGTTTATGTCTGGTTTAAATGTGAAATTACATCCAATAACCAACATTTTATTAAATTGTAAAAATATATATTTAAAATATAATTTAGAAACACTCAAATTAATAATTTATCACTATTAATTATTTCGATTAAAAAGGTTGTTTTAATTAAAATTTAGTAATTTTAACTATTCATCAGAAAATGAATGTTAGCCGAAAAGTACCAAAATTTCACCCTAAGATAATTTCGATATTACGAATCCAAAAATGAAGTCCATTTTGAAAAATAAAATTTACAAAATTTCAAAAAGTGGATATTACTATTCATTACGGCTTGTTTTAATAATATTTTAATAGCATATCGTTGTTTAGTGAAACTCGGTATTGTGTACTACACGCGCTATCGAGAAAGGTCGTGATTGCATGTAATGCAAGGCAAGTCAAGGATGCGTGTTGTGAAAGGTCCTTTTGATGTAGTGTACAACACAAGACATTAATGAAATAAAAAATAATATTTTTCATAAAATATCGGGGTGTTACAATAGTCATTAATAATAATGTAATATATGAATACACCTCATATAATTCAATAACATCATCTTCATCACCAACAACGAAATGAATTATTTTCTATTTCAAAACGACGGACCAATGGTCATTCAATGATTCTAGGATATAAATTATTTAATTTTCATGTTTCACCATGATAAATGGTACCTCTTTGAAACTAAATCATTTCAAATGAACTTGTGTAAACCCATAATAATCATGGTTTACACCACATTTACCATCAATCCAATTGCACTTAAACATTGTGACATGAAATTTAGTATTATAAATTTCCCATATATCTTCTAGAACACTAAAATATGTTTTTTATGTTAAAATTTGAGTTTCCTCTTTTTCACTCTAAAATTTTAGTTCATCAACAATGATCATTACGCCACTATTTGGAATAGTACTATTTTCTTCTTGATTTTCTATATAAAATGTAAACCCATTAATATCAAAACAATACCAGGTGATTAAAGTAATAGATTATCCCCCAAAAAACTATTTAAAAGATTCTAATGTAGATATATCTATGATGACATTATATTTAATCCATGAAACTAATGAATTTTTAAGCTAAATCATCTTCCACTTTTTCATTTCATTTCAGATATCATACCACTAATTTAGTTATTTGTGATAATATATAAGGTTGAACGTCATTTGTTTTGTTGAGAATATATATGTGTTGAAACATCACTTCCTCGCGTGGAATTAACACTACTTTTTAGACATTAATCCCTCTAAATTCACTATCAATTTTATCACGTTGAGATATAGTCTGACCTATATACCCCACTTAATGCACATAACAAGTATGAAACTCAATTACCTCTTCCGATACATACTTTTGATTAAGATAATCCTTTATTCAATGATTATTTTCATCACATCCCTTTAATATTTTCACATATCTTTCAAAAGGACATGTCCAATGAAAATAAAGAAGCCCACATTTTATTATTTTATGCACCATAATAATCACCAAATAAACCATTATATCAAATATTATAGGTCAGATATACATTTTTATTTGGAAATATATTAGATTATTTTCATCCTCATGCACATCACACAAACTTACATCAATTACATTTCTACAAATGGTATTAAAAATATTACATAACATGATGATAGAATTTGTGAAATCTGTTGGTAATATACATTAATATGAAACTTGTAGAATTTGTTTCATCAATACACGACAGTCATGAGATTTTGAACCTATTAATTTAAATTCCATAAATTACATTAAATTATTCATATTTGAATAATATCAACTGGGTATCTTATTAATAAGAAGACACTGAAAAAATTCATCTTATCACTCTTGCTTAATGTGTGAAAAGTGATATGTAAATATGTTTTGCTTCTATTCATATCTAGAGCTAACTCAAAACAAGTTAACATTGATATAAAGTCCAATATAACATAGAATCTAACTTTGTTTTACTTATTTTTTTTCAAATAATGTTCCAATAAAACTATAACATATGTTTTTTTGAACAGGAATAACACCCTTGTAATGTTTAATCTATAAAATCCCCAATAAAGAAGTTTGAAAAAGATAGACTATTTATTCTAGATATTTTTTTGATGACATGAACTTACTTTCTTTACAAATGTGAAATAAATATTTTTCATCATTTTTTAATATACATTAAAAAATTGGTTTGGGGTATTAATATATTCCTCTAAATAATTAAAATATTTTTTCAATCTATAATAAAGATGATAAATTTTAAAAAAATTAAATATAACATGTAAAATATAAATATTCAATTCTAAAATTTATAATATGAATACGATTCATTAAAAATTGAAAATTATTTATGTCCATTAACTCTATATCCAGATAATTGTCAATTGGTAGGAAATTCATTTATAATGAACATTATCAAATCATGAAAAAATTTATGTTGTTTCCTGTATAAATAAAAATTGTAACACATGTATCCCATATATTTTTCAAATCATCAATCAATGGAGAGAGATACACATCAATATTGTTTCCTCACTGTTTTAGTCAAAAAAATTATCAAGCCCATAAAAAAATTATATTTTATTCATAAATTTATGTGGGGAAAAGTTATAAACTACAAATAAAATATACTATAAATTTTATTGGCTATTTATTCTCTTATATGGAATCAATTCATCTATGTACTGTACCATTATGAGATTTATAACATCACTTACAAAAATATGACACTTTTTATTAAATGTCTTCCACTGTGGGGAATAATGCAGTGGGTCATAATTTACCATCAGAGATACACATGTATATATTCTATATTTACCATTTTTAATTAATTGAATATGGAAATAGATGATTCAAAGGAAGAATTTATGGAAGGTACACAATTTCATTACTAAAGGTTCGATTTTGGTAACTAATATTGGTTCATGGTTGATTTTTTTGGAAATATTTATAGGAATTATAGGAGGGTTCAAAATTAATTTATGGGGAGGTTTAATTCCCTCAAACCAGATGTCTATAGTTAGTTCTTTAATTTATTACATCGGAATGATTACAAGGAATAAAATTCTGAAGGACATATCAGCTTAGAAGTTTTTGAAACTAGAAAAAATACATAGATCCTATTTAAATTTGGAAAAAAAAAATACATGACAAAATAAAATTCTATGTATCCTTGAAACTAATTCCAGGAATTTATATTTATATCATGGGGGAAGGGAAAAAATAAGGGTGGGATAAAATGGCCAGTAATGGTAGAGTACTATAAAATGACTAATGAATTTGGTAGAATAAATCAACATGGAAAGGTAAATAATTTAGAATACATTCCATTCAAAGAGCTAGATAAGGAATAACCAATATGGAAAGGTAAATAACTCACAGACATTCCATTTAATCAATAAAATAAGAATGAAATGAATCTATAGAATTTAACATATTAAAATTTCAAGGATAATAATACAAATAATTGAAATCTCAATGAAGTCAATTATTAATTATTGGATATCATCTTTATGGAACATGAATACCTATATCGTTATGACAATTCACAAGATGGTTCAAAACTTTAGGTAAAAACACTTTTAATTTGTCAAAATGATTTTTCTCTTGAGAACCTACTGATTAATCAACAGGATATATAAATTCTAGGTCCCAACCATCACTTCTAGTTCAATTAATTCCTCATATCAAATACCATATTTAATTAGTAGAAAAAATTTCCCATTTAAAATTTTCTTATTGAATAAATAATACATATTTAACAATATTTCTCTTGATAATCAAGTTACTATCAGTGTAAAAACCATACGTAAAAATGGAATTTATTTTATAAAATATTATTATATATCACACTATAATGCCGAAATTTATTGAAATATAAAATGAAAAATGATTAAATAAAACTAATTGTTTAAATATAAAGCTATCAATCATAAAAGAAACTATGATTACAAAGATAACTTTTTTCACTTGGTAATATTATCACTAAACCCCTTGGGTGATATAATTCAAATTTAAACATAAAATACCGTGGATTATGATTTAATCCTGATATTAAATTACAAATTGGTAGTATATACACTACATTAATGTTAATTTTGAAGGACCCGACCTTAAACATTACTTATTATTGAATGAAATGAATAATTCACATTGAGGATATTTTTGAGGTTTATAGATTTAGAGAATTAGGACATAACTATTACAACTCAAAGGTTACAAAGTAGACACATCTACCAAGATTCCATTTTTTCGTAAAAATAAAAACTCTTGAAAAGAAGTGTCATGTCTAGTTCCTTGTTTTAGACAGCTTGAAATTTCCATGATCCCATCTTTGTCCCTATTAAACTTTAGGTCCTATGGAAAACATTTCAAAAAACATGGGATGAGCATAAAAATCTCAGTAAGGGTTATACCAATACGGAAAGAAAACATTAGTCCATGTATACATAATAACCAATGAAATCATACTTTACTAATAAAGCATATGAAATTTAACATACCTAATGAAATCATAAGATTTACGAATAACTCATAGAAATCATAAGACATAAAGGTAACTTGAGGCATTCATAAAATTCTTACATAGGGAGTAACCCTCATGGTTATGTTTGGAATACCCATCACAATATATTCCCTATATCTCTTCGGATAAACCTTAGCGTTTAACCCCTTCAAGTTACCCAATGCATGGGAGCGCTATATCGGGCTCACCCTCCCTTAGTTTATCATGGAACCACCTGTATTCATAAACAATGCCCAAGAACCATAACATAATCATAGAACACAACTTAAGCACAATGGAAAGATAACATTCCCACATTGTAATAACAATATAACATTTTAATATATTGAAATAATGAATCCATTCTAAAAACCATTTTCATAACCATTTAAAACATTTAATAAAGAGATTTTTGAATCAAAGTGTCCCATAACACTTTGAATATTTAAAAATTTTAAACAATTAATATCTATATAAATAAATCCTTAAAACCATTTTGAAAAAATGGATATTAATTATAAATATTTATAAGTATAAATCATTAAAACATTTAAAATGATATTTTAGTTAAAGGGTTTTAAAAAAAATAGATACAATTGAATACAATAATTGAGGAATAACATTTAATCATAACATTATAATATCATGAGAATATACGTATTCATGATATAATATTCCAAAGTATAGTATATACACCATATAAGAGTGAATTGGTGCATAATAACAATGAAGTCTCAATAAGAATTTAAAATGAGATGAAATCCATTATAAAGAAGGTATCCTTAAATTAAGGATAAATCAATCTCATATTTATGTGTGAAAAATATTAATACACCTAATATAAGTGGATATTAAGTGTAAAACAATCAAATTTAATTCACACATATTCAAAGGATGACATATTCAATAACTACAAGTTGAACCCCAAGAAATCGAATTTGGGTTATGAAGTTCCCTTGGTAAAAATTCGACAGCCAAATTGCGTCAATTCCAAATTCAGAAAATGAGTTGACAAAAGATTAAAAGGGTATCTCATCACTTGGACATAAAATTTACATAAATAAGGATATATAATAAAATAACCTAAAATTAAAATATGTAAATTAAAAGACCCAACAAAAGAAGTCTTTTAAAAATAGGAGGGTGAAATGTTCCCTTATCGACTTGGGTATCTTTCGAATCATACACCCCATGAAAGAAGGACATTAAAACATTGATGCAAATACTCATAAATGAAATTATATTACACAAAGAGTATAATAATGGGTAGTACATATACCACTAAAAGGAAATGGTGGAAAATGTAGCCTAAATATCATAGGAATAAAAGTGAGATGAAAAATCCCTTACGAAAACTCGGCAGCCTAACGACGCCACATAAAATGTTAAAAAATGGATTGATGAGATCAAACAGGGTCTCCAATAATATTAACATAAAATTTAATGCATGATTAATATAAAATAACATCCCCCAACATAACAAAGAGGAGCTTAAAATAAGTGACATAAGGGAGAGTACTTAAAAAGAAATAGAGAGGTTAGATCTCTTACGAAAATTCGGCAGCCTAACAGCGCCACTCAAAACGTCCAAAATGGATTGATGAGAGAAAATAGGGTGTCTGATCATATGAACATAAAATTTACAGTATGAGTAATATAAAATAACATCCCAATCATTAGAAAGATGAGCTAAAAAAAATGATATAAAAGAGTATACTTAAAAAGAAAGTGAGGGGTAGGATCCCTTACCTCGGGTCCGACTTGACTCGATCGTTCTTTAACCACCTAAATAATAAACTTGAGTTAATTTATACTTTCTTAAGAACCTTTTTCATTATCATTATTTCTTCTATATCACTTATTACCATGTTATAAACACTATGTAATTTTTTATGTTAATAATGGTCATTTTGTCGATCATTGCTACTTGAGTCAAAAATATACTCTTTATAATATCAAGTTTGTTCATGGGGTAAAATATCCATTATATCCCGAATTATATTCATTATGTAGATATCATATATATCATATATATCGATTATATACATGCATTTATAATATTACATAACATTTATAGGTAAGAAATGAAATGCACCGTTCATGGAGACGGTAAGCCGTACGTACGCATGAATGCTACTTCCATTTCTATTTCATATTTAATGAAATTAAAACATAATGATAAATAATAGTATCAAACGGAGGTTAATCAACCATTTAAAGAATATTAGAATGTTTTCTCTTAAAATTGGATTCATTCGCATTTTTAACCCTCTAACATTTATTGTAAAAAGTAAAAATATTTAACAATCATATATAATCATTTTGTAGTCAGTTCTATTCATTCCCTCTATTAAATTGGCTAGGAGTTAACTATTATAATATTATTATATTATTAGTGTGCGACGTAAGATTTGAGAGAAACTTGTTGTTGTGTATTGGGTACGCCATCGAGCATAGCATTCCCTTTAAAGTAGTATTAACATTTTATTCACAAATATTGATAAAAATTAGAATTTAATATTATTTATTTACCTGGTATGTTACATAATTGGTTTATAACAACAAAAAATTCTCAATGGAATGTAAATTGAGATGAAAAACCTTACCTTTCATTTCCTTTTGGGTGAATGTATATTAACTTCTAATATAATTGTTATAAAATTTAAAATAACTTATAAACAAAACCTAATCATAATTATAATACCATATGGTATATTTTTTTAATATCTTATTAATCATTTATGAATAATCTACAATTATTTTCATCTTTTTGGGTGTAAATTGTCTTGTTTTTAGAGAATGTCATGAATTTTTATTTTTGTTCTTGTTACATATATCATGATTATATCATATCCAGAATCTAAAAAATGATGTGAATATTATATATATTCACTATATATTTATTTATGTTAATCCATATGGTTTTGAGATAGGAAATGAAATTCACTATTTAGAGAGATGGTAGGTCGTACGTGTCTATGAACACTACTTCAACTTCATTTTTATTTTAAAATAATTAAAATTTAATAATATTTACGTATATAATAATTACAGTATCATATTTATTTCATATATTTCATATATTTTTATTAATACCATCCTTAATTCATTTCATGTATATCATGAATGAATCCCACATTTTTGAGGAGGCGATAGTCCACACATCCACAAACAAAGTTATAGTATTCCCACAAAATGAAAATCATTAAGGTTTGAACAATATATAAATTAAATAAGAAACAATAAATTATAAATACTATATATATAATAAATAAACTATAAATCCATAAATATTTCTAAAATTGAAAGGTGGTAATGGAAGAATGAATGACATCAGTTCGCGCAGTGGTAGTCCTCCATACACACAAATAATGATTGTGTATCCCATTTGACAGATGTGTGTGAAATTCCTGGTAAAAATCATTAAATAAAAAACTTTTAAAAATATTAATGATATAAATATTATTATATAATAATTATATAAACATAATTTAGGGGGTGAGTAAGTAAATTAAATAAAAGTGATTGTTGAAAAATGTTAGCTCTTTTTCAAGTAACTCCAATTTGTTTATAACAAAATACTTCCTTAGATGGATTTATTCCCAAGTTTAGGATATTAGGATTAGTTTAGGTATTTTGGGAAGATATTGTTTTATGTTTTGATGATACAAAGGGCTCAAGAGGTGTGATGTATTGTGAGGGGTGTGTAGACGCCGGAAAAGTCCGTTGTTCCCAAACGAAGCTCCGGATGTGGAAAGCGAAGTGATATTTGGAGTCAGAGGCACGTTCCAGAGGGCCCGGAGGACTTGCGCGAAATTTCAGAGGATCGCGCGCAAAGTTGAGTCGCGGCGCGCAATCCTCCCGGGATGCGCGCAATGCGCTGGGCCGGCGCGCTATTTTGCGCGCCCGCGCCCTGCGCGGCGCCTTTGCGCGCGGGGTCCTGATTCCGCGCCCGCGAAGCGAATTGCGCGCCCGAGACCGGATTCCGCGCCCGGGGTTGCCTATAAATATAAGGCGACCCCCGACGTTTTGAAGGTTGCCGGAATCCGAAGCGTCGCTTGTTCGCGCAATCCAACCCCTTCCGCGCGCAATGCTGATCTTCAGGTAACCTCCTTTCTTTCGCGCAATAGAGCCTTGGGGTCCGCCTTCGCGCGCAATCCCCTTGGCTCATTTCCCATTAATAAATTTCAACCCGAAGGCCTTTGCGCGCAAAAGAAGCCTCTTGCGCGCAATTGCCCCCGGGTGCGCGCAATCCAGCCCGATTGCGCGCACCCCCCCATTTTCAAAGTGGCCATTCATTAGAGAATGTGCCGTTGCCCCCGCGCGCTACCCGAAGCCCGGTGCGCACAATCCCGATCATCCGCGCGCGAAGCGCTGGCCCAATTGCGCGCCAGCCCGCCATTTTGCGCGCCGACCCGCTGTTTTGCGCGCAAAGCTCCTCTTTTGCGCGCAATCCGCCAGGGTCGCCTCCCTTGACCCCCTGAGGGTACCCGCCTGCGTGGCGCCCGATGATCCTCATCTTGGGTGCCCGAACCGTGCGCTGTCCTCCCGTGCAGCCTTCCAGGCTCGTGCGAAGTGACACGGACCCATCAGCGGCAATCATTCGTCCAGCATGACGTTAAACTGCATATTCATCCAGCATGACGTTAAACTGCATATTCGTCCAGCATGACGTTAAACTGCAGATTCGTCCAGCATGACGTTAAACTGCACATTCGTCCAGCATGAAGTTAAACTGCATATTCGTCCAGCATGACGTTAAACTGCATATTCGTCCAGCATGACGTTAAACTGCATATTCGTCCAGCATGACGTTAAACTGCATATTCGTCCAGCATGACGTTAAACTGCATATTCGTCCAGCATGACGTTAAACTGCATATTCGTCCAGCATGACGTTAAACTGCATATTCGTCCCGCATGACGTTAAACTGCCCATACGTCCAGCATGACGTTAAACTGCACATCCGTCCAAGCTGCACGACGCTAAACTGCCTAGCCCCCATCGTCCGCGCTGCAAGACGTTAAACTGCCAAGTGTTTCGTCCTCAACACACGACGTTAAACTGTGCTTCGTCCGGCAAGACGTTAAACCGTCCGCTTCGTCCTCAACACACGACGTTAAACTGTACTTCGTCTGACAAGACACTAAATCGTCTGCATCATCCGATCCCGTGCAATGCACGCAGGGTCTCCCCCGGTTTGGATGTGGCCCCCACCCGCTCGTCTCTGCAGGGATGTCGGGATTGTCCCGCTTTTGGGACGATTTAATGGGAGTGGCTTTTCCCTACGGGGGAAGGGTATTACAAACCCCTAGTTTCTCGTGGGAGGCTGCACATGTGTATCTCCATTGCGCCTCCCCACTGCCGAAGCCAGTAGAGGGTGTGACTGGGATCGAGGTGTCTTCTGCTTTCGGTCCAAGTCCCTTCCAACTGAGTTTTGCCGCATCCGGGCTGCCTCAAGTGCGTAAGTCCTGACAGAATGAACTACGTGGACTTTGATCCCTGTCTTCTAAACAGGGTACGTAGGAAGCCTTCTTGAGGTCCAAGCCCGCCACCTGGTCGTCCCGGTCGTATTTACGTCGGTTCGTCCATCAGTGGACCCCTCTAGGGTTCACGCTTGCGTCGATTCACCTATGAATCCGCCCCTGTGGGAGACTGCCCGTGTGTATCTCCACGGTGCCTCCCCACAGCCCCCCTTTTCCATTTCTCCTTTTATCGTCCAGCATGACGTGAAACTGTGATCCACCCGGCTATTCCATCCCCCTCTGTGCGAGGTGGTTCGGTTCAATCCTCCGCCCGGCGGCCTCGACCTCTTCGTGAGTCGGCTTGCCGACGTCCAGCATGACGTTAAACTGTATACCCGAACTACGTTGACTTTGATCCGTGCTAACGCGCGGTACGTAGGAAGCCCCTACGGGGTCCAAGCTCTTCACTCCATCATCCATCCTGATCCTTACCCGGGCCGCCACATCCCGGTGGGGTCATGCCACTTCACTCCACTCCACGTTACTTGGGAAGCCGCCCATGTGCTGGCCCCAGCGTCGGAGGTTCCCCGCAAGGGGTTCTGTCATCTGATCCACTTTTCGTGTTGATCGGTCCGATGCCGTCCCCGCTGGACGTTAAACTCGTGGCATACCCCGTGTTAAACATGGGAAGCTGAGGAAAACTCAGGTGACACAGTTCCCCGCACCCAGTACGGGATGCCTCAGGCCATCATGCCTTCGAGAAGCCCTATTAGGGACGGAAGACAGACGTGTAGAGCCGCAGTGTTACGACACGCCCCCAGCACCCAGAGCCACCCGGCCTTCTCACTGCAGGTTGCTGCCCCGACCAGACTCCTTGGAGCGTCCGGGCAGAAGCAGCGTAATTAACCGGTGTCCATGAAGATATGGCGCCGGGAACGAGATTCACGAGCATGTCTTAAATCTATGAGGGAGACCCGGATTAGGCGACGAGTTCCGAGGAGACGTCCAAGGAAGGAGGAGCCGACATCCCATCATCCCGGTTTCGATCAAGGAGCAGACGCCCCTGAATAAGGGACGGATGCTGCCCGCCCTTGGAAAGCGGGACTGCGGGACCACAAGCCGCGCGCCCATCCCCTCGGGTTGACGGGTGCACGCGCGAACGCGTCCTGGCGGAACAGCGTAACCCGACGCACATCCGCACCGAAACAGAAAAATGGTGAACCCGACGTGAATCTCTTCTCCTCGATACGAAGACCGATGGCTTTCAGAGGTGTTGGAAGACCGGCATGTTGCCCGGCCAAGCATTCAGTCTTACCCGCCAGGGGCTGGGGAAGTGAAATCGGGCACTCCGTCTCGCAACGTCGAGGGCCTGGGTTCCCCCCACGGAAGGCGTCGTGGCGCTAATGGTTGGTTGTCGATTCCTTTTTCCTGTCAGTGTTAATGGGTTCTTCTCCCTGCTTTCAGAAATCAGGTCGCCCGATCCAGTGCCCGATCGCCACCCGCCCACTGGCGCAGGGATAGGGGAAACACCGACGCGGCTACTCCGCGCGGTCCTGCCCGTTCCACAGTCGTCCCAGCAGCTGCAATTGCGGGACGGCCATGCCCTCTCTCCCCCTCGGAGGTCATCCAGAGAAGGGTGATCAACACCCTGGTGCGGAGATACGAGGAAGAGGGAGTCATTCCCACTAGGGAAATGGCTCGCCTAGACCTTGAGGAGGATGCGCCTCGCCACCACCGCCGCCCCCGAGGGCCGCGCAGGGAGGCACCGCTGCCTACCTCAACGTTCAATCGCTTCGGGAGTTTATCCCCGGAGCGCTCTGACAGTTCCCTTCCCTATGCGGATGAGGTGGAAGATGCCCGGGATCACCCTATCCGGGATTCGCTCCAGGGATCTACGGTAAGGACTCCCGCCAGGCCACGGCGACACCGCCGCCAGGCCTCTCCAGTCGAAGAGCGGACTCTCCACCTGCCCACGCCGCTCATCCCGACTCGTCTGTCTCGACGCCAACGTCGGGCACGAGCGGAAGAGGATGCCCACCTTGGGGCTCTAGCAACAACGGCCGCATTGGCCCAAGCCACTACTGGCTCCAGTCGCCAGGCCTCTGCGCATCCTGAGCAGGGGAACTCCTATGCCCGACCTGGATCGAGGCCCCGACCGCCCCAAAGGCAGGTTGGGTCGACTCTCCCGGTTGCTGGCACTGGCAGTAGCCACCGCGGACTACCTCGCGGTAGCGCTATTCACCGGCAGGATCTACTCTGTGTGGCCGATCCAGGAGGTATGGGTCATCCCACCTTCCGATCCCGGCCCGGGGGCCTGCCCGGAATCATCTCTCCCCGCGTCCCCTTTGATATCTGTCCCGGTGCCCCTCGCACCTTGGTTCCCAGTCCTCTTGGCCCCAGCACCAGCGCGGCCGGAGGACGCCAGGACAGAGATCAGCCCTGCCCCGAAGAACCACCCAGGGGCAGGAAGGCAAGGCGTCGACGCCGAGGGAAGAATGTTACGGAATTCCGGACAGAGATCCGAACGGTTTGCTTCTCTGACTCAGAGGCGGAGTACGATTCGGCGACAGAGCCCCTTCCCCAATCCCGCTAGTCAAGGGCAGGGGTAGGAATGCGGCACGTCAGCCTCGTGCTCCCCGAGAGCGAGATCGATGTGATCCCCGCTTCTCTCCGAAGGTATATCCGGAGTAACGAGGGCCTGGTAGACCCCCAAGGATCAAGCTTGCGGTTGGTACCGGCCCCTCCGGAAGTGCCTTCCGTCTCGATCGGAGAAGCCAGAGACTTTTTCTGGGGACCGACGGTCGAACCACGATTTGGTGCGCCCTCGGCGAGCACCGATGCTACGGCAGGTTGTTTGCTCTCCGGCCCGTCCTATCGTGATGTGGTAGCCAGGGCACCGCCACCCTCAGAGGGCGGCCCGGGATATGGAGGCCAATCGGCCTGCTCGCCGTATTCACCGCCGGCCAGCCCGTCAGCCCGGCGGCCCGCCTCGGCACCACTACCAGTTCCCCGTCCGTTCCCAGCCATGGAAGAGGACCAAGGAGATCTGGGTCCCGAGTTTGAGTCGTGGAGCTTCTGGACCGTCCTTGCAGAGGGCCACTTCCCTGAGAAGTTTTGGCCAGTCGCAGGACCGGGCTTTGATGCACCCGAATCGCTCACCCCGGATGAGTTCGAATGCTTCCGCCGAACTCTCCGGGAGACTCGCTCCTGTCTTCGCCGCCTACAAATGCCATACCCCGGGAGTCAATCGCACCTGGAGGATATTGGTGAGCAGTGCCGTCAAATTGACCTGGCCATGCTCCCCGCGGTTCGGCACCCCGGGTCATTTGAGCACCACGAGGCCCTCCAACAACGATGCGTTGAGTGTTTTCAAGTACTCCGCAAAGTTATCGAGGAAGCCACTCCCCACGTGTATATCCGTGGATGGGGGCAGTACGCTGCCCTACGCTTCAGTGTGATCCGCCGACAGCCCGATTCGCTGGGTGGCCCTGAGGGTATATCCCCAGGGACAGGAACGGTCAATATGGCTGACCTGTCGGGAGAGGGGAACAACTTGGAACTTCTCGACGGGGGCTTCCCCCCCCGAAGACAAGCCGTCGTCAGATCCATCGGTGAGAGTTACTCGTCATCAGAGGAACCTCCTGGGGCTCCCCGCACCCACTAAAGCACTGACGTTGAGCCGAAACGTCAGCAAAGGAAAAGAGCACAGCGGATCTATAAGGCCCGCCGACCCATCTGCCTCCATGCAGAGGGCAGAGGAGGATCCTGAGAAGGCTACGCTACGTCAGCAGCTCGCCGAACAGAAGAAGCTGGTTGACCAGCTCCTCGCCGAGCGCGCTGCAGAACGGCGGCCTGACTACGGTGATCCCAGGCCAGGACAGCAGGGACCGGAACAACCGCTCCTCAATGAGACTCTCCCGGGCAACCGTGATTACGCCGTGTTCGCCGACAGGAGAGAGGCCATTGCCTATGGCAAGAGGGCGCGGTATGTTTTTCCACACCCTCCCGAGTGGCGTGACTACCTGAGAGATCCCGCTCGGATTCCTCCCGCTGCCCCAAGGGCCGCTCCGCCCGCCATCCCACGAGCTGCCGAGTTCGACGACCCGGTCGACGACCCGATTGAAGGGCCATGCAATGCGCCCGTGGTTAGAGATCCTCGCCAGGACTGGAACCCATGTCCGGACGATCCGATGGCGGCACTCATTGCCCGTTTGGAAGCCTTGGAGACTCGGCAGGTGGCGATCCCACTGGACGGCAAGCCCTACCCAGCATGGGTGGATGACATGCCGGCGCCTCCGGGATTCGGGAATCCCACTTTCGCCCCCTTCAACGGAACTGGAGATCCGCCACAGCATTTAGCCCACTTCAACTCGAGGTGCGAGCCTATGTTGGGGACTCCGGCGCAGCAGGAGGCCGCTAAGCTTCGCTGCTTTGTTCAGACACTGGAAGGGCCAGCATTTGTCTGGTACAGCCAGCTCCCCGTCGGGTCGGTAACCAGCTGGGAGGACCTCCGTAGACAGTTCCTCTACCAGTTCAGTTCCACGACCCGGAAGACAAGTATCGCAGACCTCTTCAAGTGCAAGCAGATGCCTGATGAGCGAGTCACGGACTTCGTCGCCCGATGGAAGGGTCTCACGTATTCCCTTGACATGCCATTGACTCAGGAACAGTTGCTGACAATGTGCGTCGGGAACGTCAAGACCGAGCTGGTCCCTTCCCTGATCACTCAGAATTACCCCGGAGGGTTCAGGGACTTCTCAGACAAAGCTCAACGTCTTGAGGAAGCCCTGCAATAGGCCAGCCAGGCACACCCGCTGCCTCCTATGATTCCTGCAAGGAGAGTCAGCAGGGCTGAGCCCGCTGCTGTCGCCCAGATAGAGGCCCCCAGGCCATTGGAGCTGCTGCCGGCGAGGCCAGCTCCACAGCCTCACAGGAATCCGCCTCCACGGGCTCAGTTCCCGGGCCAGCAGCGGCAGCCTCAGAACCGGCCGGCCCCTCCACGTAATGTACCGCCGCAACCCAGGCGAGATAATCAGGGTCCACCTCCTCGGCCGGCCCCTCCAGCCCCTCGTCAAGACCACGCTCCCAGGGGCCCGCGACACCTGAGTTACTCATTTCATGAGGATCAGGTCCCCGGTTACTTCCGGAGCGCCCTGGAGCAGAGGATTGTGCGATTGCCTGAGTGTTGGAGGCCAGAGGAGGCACATCTTACGAATAACCCCCGCTACTGCCCCTACCATCGGGCCCTGGGGCACACCATCCAGCGGTGCTATGTGTTTAAGGATTGGCTCCAAGACCAGATTAACAACAATGTAATCAGGTTGGGCCCAGCTCCAGCACAAGTGGCGGGCGTGTTCGTGGGATCAGATGACGATAGTGGCAACGAGGGCGAATGGCAGCTGGTCTCCGACCGCGGATCCCAGAAGTACAATAACTGGATGGCCCGCAAGACGACCATTCGCGCCCATGGAATCATCCGTGCGCGCTTGAATCAGCCTGAGCCCCCAGAACCTGCGGGTGCTGCTTCGGCATCGTCGTCCCAGCCTGCCTCTTCCAAGAGGAGCAAACGGCGGCAGCGCAAGAAGGAAGAGCGCGCCCCGCCGGTTCCGCCACTATCCCGCACTCTCGGCGATTTCATGCCCCCGGAGATGGGGGTCCCTCCTCGGATCCGCCCGGTGATGGATGATTCGTCCGATGACGGTATTGGGTACGCTTCGGTTAATACCGTCGAGCTGGTAAATCCCTTTTCGGTTCCCGACGTTGAAGAACACCAGGTGGACCTCCCTAGTGTCCCCGGTCGTCGCTACCGTCGGAAGAACCGCAACAACAGGAGTCGCCGGGGCACAGCCGTTGGTACCTCCAGCCAGGCCGTGCACGCCACTGAGACTAGGCAGCAGGCTCAAAACCGAGCTCAGCGCGCGCAGCCCCCCCATCCGGGGATGACGGATTCTCCTCCGCCACTGTTTGTGGTGTGGGACCAGGCAGAACCGCCTCAGCCGCGTCGCGACTAGCTCCGCCCTGCCACGAGTCCATCCCGGCCTCCTGACTCCAGTACGGTGATTATTTCGCGGACTGTGACCAGTGAACAGCGAGATGCGCCAAGTACCAGTCGGCCGCTGATCCAACCGGCAAGGCCCGTCATGCCACCAACCGCAGAGCAACCTCCTGCAACCAGGGGCTCGCGCTTGGCCAAAAAGTATGATGTCCTGAAGCACTTGGCCGACATCCCAGCAAGGCTCTCCATCCTTGAGGCTCTGCACATGTCATCTGAGATGCGCGAGGCACTCGCTGAAGCCCTGAAAAGCCCCCTCCAGTTTGAGACAGAGGTTGCGGCTGCAGAGGCCTTTCACGCCGAAACGATCGAGGACGCCGAATGTCAGGCAGTTATCTCGTTCTCTGGTAAGGATGAAGACCCTCCTATACAGGGACATATCCGTCCGCTGTATGTCACTGGCCAGTTCAATGGCCTTGAATTCCGGCGCTGTCTTGTCGACACGGGGTCCGGGATTAACCTGATTCCAACTCGGACGCTCCGGAGATTGGGGTTGTCTGAGGATGACTTGATTCCCTCCGACCTCAGGATCCAGGGGTACGACCGCACCGAGCAAACCCCGGTCGGCAAGATACGTTTGAAGACCCAGTTCGGTGACTTGGTTGCCAACACCGAATTCATGGTAGTCTCTCAGGACACTGCGTATAACGCATTGATGGGCAGGCCATGGCTTCACCTTCACACGGCGGTTCCCTCGTCATACCACCAATGCCTCAAATACTCCCTTAATGGTCGAGTAGGCGTGCTTCAAGGAGATGCATCTCCCTTTGCCTCATGTGAAGCCCGCTATCTGGACGTGGACTATTACAAGAGCAAGGATAAGCAGATCCTGGCAGGTGAGGTTGAGCCTGTCGCTGTTGCAAGCGATCCCTGGGCAAGTCTGGATAACGCTTACGTCCTCCCGATTCACCGGTTGGACGTCGCCATGGTCTTGACGGTCCACGAGTCTCCTGATGAGATGGCCGCGACCGCCCGCGCCAGCACCAGTGGCCCAGCAGGATCTGGTAGCCCCAATGCAGTTTCCAACGCAGTCTCTCCCGTGGACGATCCCTCCCCGGGCGGAGAGGATATGGAAGACGCACCCCCAGCCTTTGAGGAGGGCGTCCCCGCCACGGTCGATGAGTTAATACAGGTGAACCTTGGAACCGAGGCTGATCCAAGACCCACATTGGTTAGTGCCGCCCTGCCCTCTGAGGAGCGGCAGCAGTACGTGGACTTTCTCAGGCAGCACCGTGATGTGTTCGCTTGGGGCTATGACGAGATGCCGGGGCTAGATCCTCAGGTAGCCGTCCACCGCCTTGGTCTCCTGGCGAACCATCGCGGGTTCAAGCAGCCTCCCAGGAAGATGCACCCATCCCACGGTGCCATGGTTGAGGCCGAAGTTGACAAGCTTATCAAAGCCAACTTCGTGAGGGAAGTTCAGTACCCCAAATGGCTGGCCAACATTGTGCCGGTCAGGAAGAAGAACGGGCAGATTAGAGTCTGCATCGACTTCCGCGATCTCAACCGCCACTGTCCGAAGGATGATTTTCCCCTTCCAGTGACAGAGCTGTTGATTGATGCCACGGCAGGGTTCCAAGCCCTCTCCTTCATGGATGGATACTCCGGATACAACCAAATTCGGATGGCCCCTAAGGATGAGGAGTTCACTGCCTTCAGGGCCCCCCAAGGTACCTTTTGCTACCGGGTCATGCCCTTCGGCCTGAAGAATGCAGGTGCCACCTATCAACGGGCGATGCACCGCATATTCAAGCCAATCCTCGGCACACTGGTGGAATGCTACGTCGACGACTTGGTTGTCAAATCGCGCCAGCGTCAGGACCATCTCAAAGATCTTGAGAAAGTGTTCAGCTTCCTCCGGTCTCGCTGCCTGAAGATGAACCCGTTGAAGTGTGCCTTTGGGGTCACCTCCGGAAAGTTCCTTGGATTTGTGGTAAGATACCGGGGTATTGAGATCGACCCAGAGAAAATCAGGGCGATTAGCCAGATGCCTCCCCCAGGTACCGTCCGGGAACTGCAAGGGTTCCAAGGCCACTTAGCCTATATACGCCGATTCATCGCGAATCTGGCCGGCAAGTGTAAGCCCTTTTCTCGGCTCATGAAGAAAGGTGCCACCTATGTATGGGATAAAGAGTGTCAGACCGCTATCGAGGAAATCAAGCAGTATCTGCTTCAACCTCCGGTCCTGATGCCGCCCGTATCCGGAAAGCCACTGGTCCTTTATGTGACCGCCCTGGAACGGTCCCTGGGTGCCCTTCTCGCCCAGAAGAACAACGAGGGAATAGAGAATAGCCTCTATTACCTCAGTCGCATGCTCCTCGATGCGGAAGTTAGGTATTCCCCCATCGAGAAGAGCTGCCTGGCGCTCGTATTTGCCGTACAGAAATTACGGCACTACTTGTAGCACCATGAGGTACAGTTGGTTTCTCGGGTAGACCCGTTGAAATATATCCTGAGCCGGCCTATGTTGACTGGCCGCCTAGCGCGGTGGGCTGTGATTCTCCAGTAGTTCGACATCAGGTATGTGTCTCAGATGGCCATCAAAGGGAAAGCATTGGCAGACTTTCTGGCAGCTCACCCGACCTCCGCGGATCAGCCGCTGGATCTAGGCTTTCCTGATGAGGCCATTCTCTCGGTTGATCGAGCCGATCCATGCTGGCAGATGCACTTTGACGGTGCATCCCGGAGCCCCACCGGTAGAAGACTCGATAATCCTAAGATCAACAGAGTGGGCTTGGGAATCGTCTTCATTACCCCGGAGCGAGCCGTGCTGCCATACTCTTTCCTGTTGTCAGAGGGCTGTACCAACAATGAGGCGGAATACCATGCCCTCATCACCGGCCTCGAGTTGGCCCTCGAGATCGACGTGCCCCGTCTGTGCGTGAAAGGGGACTCCGAGCTGGTCGTTAAGAAGATCAATGGCGACTACGTTGTCAGGATGCCGAAACTTGTGCCATTGTTGGAGTGCACCCTCCTTCTGATGGCCCGATTCCCTTCTCGGCCGGAAATTGTCCATGTTCCCCTGTCGCAGAACAGTCGAGCAGATGCTTTGGCCAGCCTCGCTGCGTCACTTGCGGAGCCTGAACAGGAAAACCTGATCGTCCGCGTGACGCGCCGCAGGCTCATCGCTCCCGTTATCCCGGAAGAAGATCGCGGCCCGTTGGTAAGTAACCTCACCACGGTTGCCCCTGTGCCCGGAGCCCCGAGTACCCCAGATATGGAAGTCGAATCAGCCCCTGATTGGAGGACGCCTTTGGTTGAGTACCTCCAACATGGCATTCTTCCATCGGATCGGGCCGAGCGCGAGCGAGTTCGACGCCGCGCATCGCAGTTCGTCCTCCAGAGCAGTCCCGGCCTGGAGCAGATCCTCTACAAACGTGGATTTGATGGTGTTCTCCTACGTTGCCTTCAGGGAGTTGAGATCCCACGAGTCATGCAAGAGGTTCATGCTGGTTCATGTGGCGCCCACCAGACTGGGCCGAAGCTGTCCCACCAGATTTGGAGGTTGGGATACTTCTGGCCCTCTATGATCCATGACTGCATCGAGTATGCCAGGAAGTGCCATGCGTGCCAGGTTCACGCGAACTTTGTGCATCGGCCGCCGGAGCCTCTCCATACCACAAGGTATTCCTGGCCCTTTGCAGTCTGGGGACTGGATGTTGTGGGACCTTACCCGCCGGCGACGGCTCGCCAGTACCGGTTCATTCTGACCGCCACGGACTTCGTCTCCAAATGGGCAGAAACGATTCCGCTCAGAGAGGTCAAATCCTGTTCGATCGCTGACTTCGTGACCTCCAACATCATCTATCGATTTGGAGTGCCTCACGCTATCCTCACGGATAACGGAACCAATTTCCGAGCAGCCGAGTTGAAGAAGTTGTACGCCAAGTATAACATTCGCTCGAACCATACATCTCGCTATCATGCGCAGGCGAATGGACAGATCGAGGCGTTCAAAAAAACCCTCTCTAACATTCTGCAAAAGATGGTTGGTCAGAACAAGAAGAGTTGGCCGGACAAGCTCCCCAATGCCCTCTGGGCTTATCGGACGACGACTCGCAATTCCACCCAGATGACCCCTTATGCCCTGGTGTATGGAGCTGAGGCCGTCCTGCCCATCGAGATCCAGTTGCCGTCCTTGCGCACTGCGGTCTACGACCAGCAAGCGCCGGACAGAGTTGCTGAAGCCCGTCTAGTCGAGTTGGAAGCACTGGATGAGAATAGACTTCGCGCTTTGCACAACTTGGAGAGGCATCAAAGCAGAATGGCTCGAGCTTTCAATAAGAAGGTTCGCCTCCGCTCCTTCCTGCAGGGTGATCTAGTGCTAGCCCTAAGAGCGCCGATGATCCCCGGCAGGAAGCCGCCCAAGTTGGAGCCCATGTGGGAGGGACCTTTTGTTGTCCACAGGGTCTATCCCAATGGCGCGTACTCCCTAGCGACTATGGATGGTGAGCGTGTCACTCCTCCCACCAACGCTAGGTTCCTCAAGCAGTACTTTGTCTGAGTGTGCCCACGTCCTGCACGACGTTAAACTGCATTCGTCCAGGCTACAAGACGTTAAACTGTTCAGCATTCGTCCGCGCTGCAAGACGTTAAACTGCCAAGTGCTTCGTCCTGCATGACGCTAAACTGCACTACGTCTGAGCTACAAGACGTTAAACTGTTCAGCATTCGTCCTGCATGACGTAAAACTGCCCCTCAAGAACTATGTGCGGCTTGATTCCCATCCTTATGGGATACGTAGGACCGCCTGGACATTCATGTTTCAGGCCCAGCCCTGTCCTTCGGGAATTTCCATCCCATCCCGGGCCCTTGGTCCAGTTGCCTCTGGGTATGTGACGTATCGCGTGCGCGGGGGATTATGTCCTCATTTACGTCGGTCTTCTCACCACGCTGTATGCCCCCCACGTTTGGGGATGCCTTCTGCTCCCCCCTTCTTTTTCCCTCATCGTCCTGCATGACGTTAAACTGCCTCTCAAAGAACTACGTATGGCTTGATTCCCATCCTCATGGGATACGTAGGACCGCCTGGACATTCATGTTTCAGGCCCAGCCCCATTCCCCGGGAATCTCTATCCCGCGTTGGGCCTCTGGCCCCAGTTCCCCTCCTTTTTGTGCGAGGCGTATCGCGTGAGCGGGGGATTATGTCCTCATTCACGTCGGTCTACTGGCCACGCCGTACGCCTCCCCCGTGTGTGGGACTACCTCACACCCCTCATCGTCCTGCATGACGTTAAACTGCCTCTCCAGAACTACGTATGGCTTGATTCCCATCCTTATGGGATACGTAGGACCGCCTGGACGCTTGTGTCTCAGGTCCAGCCCTGTCTCTTGGTTGATTACGGGGATCTTCCCTCTTTTGGTTGCTCTCAGGGTGAGTCCTCTGACCCTTTCCGGTGATCTGTTAACATGTTTTGGGTACTTCGGTCTATGACTCGTAGTGTCAGATTCAATCCCGACAAGTCCTGTGTTGCTTGTCAGGCCTCGCGCTCCCTCTTGTTCGAGCCTTCACTCAAAGGGATCCTCGTTAGCGGTTTGGGTGTGATGCCTCAGTGCTCTCCTACCGCTCCGGGTCGATTTACCGGCGAGTCCTGGGCCGCAAATCGATATGAATCCTGCGATTGAGCGGTCGATGCTCGTTTGCTTGACCCGTCTTAGGCTGACGCGATCGGATGTTGTGTTGCGAATGCGTCAGCAACATCCTTGATCGCCATGTCAGCTCTTTCAGGCTCTGAGCATTGGATTGCGCAGTCCTCATCACACTCCGCCTTTATGCGTTGTAGTGGAATCTCGACACTCTCTTCATACTGACCTCCAGTACACCTCTACACGTTAGGCAGACCAACCAGGGTAATGATGTTGTTCGAGGCTCCCATGATCTGAGCACCAGGGATATATGCGGATATCCTCCCTAAGGGCCATGCGTAGCTGGACCCTCGTCCCCATAAGGAGGAGGTAGTCGCCCGAACAATCGCGTTCTGGGCCCAGTATATCTGGAGGCTAGCATCTCTGCCCCTCGGGTGATGGACACATGCAGACCCCTATCCCAAGACTCTTCTCCGGGAATCGTGCATGACCGCTGGGCTGGGTATGTTCCCACCTCCGCCGTATCCGCCGTACCGCAATAAGCGGATTCCTCCATGGTCCGAACCACACGACCTTAAACTGTGTTGTCTGGTCCTACCACACGACCGTAAACTGTGATCGTCTTGGCCGCCCGACGAGAAACGACACTGCATCGTGATGTTCTCCTCAGGGGACACTCATGTTGGGAGCTGGTTAATAACCACGCCATTCATCAATGCCTTCCATGGCTTGATTATTGTGGCGACGCCAGAGATTTCTCAATCACAGGCGTGTCGCCACACAAAGAAAAACCATTCATCTTTAAGGACAAACAAGAAATATCAAATGCTGCTCCTTCTGTGTGCGAGGGTCAGACCCGCACTCTTCCCCGCGCTGGTGCCTGATTGTGTTGCGCCGCGCTTCAAGAACTACGTGCGGCTTGATTCCCATCCTTATGGGATACGTAGGAACGCCCGGATGTTTGAAACTTCGGGTCCAGCCCCCCACCTCTTAGAGATTCCCCCTTCTCTGGGGAATCCGCCGCCTTCAGGTCACCCTCAAGGTGTGTTCCCTGACCCCTTGCAGTGGTCCACCGGTGTCAAGAGTACTCTGGTTTATTGCCAGGAGGGTCAGGAACCGCTTGGTCAGGTTTCCTCCGCTTTTCAGGCTTCGTGCTCCCTTTCATTCGGACCCATCGTCTACGCCCTGGGTGGAGCCCCCGTGAACGGTTCGGACACAATGCCTCAGTGCTCTCCCACCGACTCGGGCCGGTACCCCCAATGGCCTCGGGCAGCAAATCGATATGAATCCTGCGATTGAGCGGTCGATGCTCGTTTGCTGCCTCATTCCACCAACGGTTAGTGCGATATTGATGCTGCTTTTCCGCCACGGTCGGCAGTACTCCCATGTCGTTACGCCGGTGCCCCCAGTCCTTGAATGAATGGCCGCATGATTCACATTTTCCACCTTCCATTCCGGCCAGGCGAAACCTCGACACTCTTGACACTATCCCTCAGTGCATCTTCGCATATCCAGGTGATATGACCACGATGTGGCGTGCTTTGAGGTCCTTATGGTCCGAGCTCTAAGACCTTAAACTAAGATCTCTCCTTATGGTCCGAGCTCTAAGACCTTAAACTAAGATCTCTCCTTATGGTCCGAGCTCTAAGACCTTAAACTAAGATCTCTCCTTATGGTCCGAGCTCTAAGACCTTAAACTAAGATCTCTCCTTATGGTCCGAGCTCTAAGACCTTAAACTAAGATCTCTCCTTATGGTCCGAGCTCTAAGACCTTAAACTAAGATCTCTCCTTATGGTCCGAGCTCTAAGACCTTAAACTAAGATCTCTCATTATGGTCCGAGCTCTAAGACCTTAAACTAAGATCTCTCCTTATGGTCCGAGCTCTAAGACTTTAAACTAAGATCTAGACCTTATGGTCCGAGCTCTAAGACCTTAAACTAAGATCTACCCCTATGGTCCGAGCTCTACGACCCTAAACTAAGATCTCCCCAAATGGGGTCCTACGTCCTGCATGACGCTAAACTGCACTCTCAGAACTACGTGTGGCTTGATCTCCAGCCTGATGGAGTACGTAGGAACGCCCGGGCATTCCGACTCGGGTCCAGCCTCAGGGATCGTTAAGTCCCGCCCCTCCTCGTCGCCGGCCGTCTGGCCTGACTTCGGGTAGAGTGGTGCAGTTGTGATATTCTCCCCGATTCAGCTCGGGATGCCCCATCGCAAGGATGGGAAGCGACGGTTTCCTCGTCAGAGAGGTGCTGTCTGAGAATTGAGGTGACTCACGGCCAGATTAGTGCATCCTCCTAATACGCTCTCCCCACGGTGGCGCAATTTTGAGAGCGTTGGATTCTGTCCGAACAAATCGTCACTTCGCCCCATGCTTCGCTTGCCCTGTTGATCTGGATTTCCACCCTTGTGTCTGAAGGAACCCCAAAGCGGTATTAATGATGACATGTGGTCCGCCTCCTGCAATATGAATGATGGCCTTTTTCGGTCCGTCTATTGCAGTTGTTATGGTCGATCCACTGTCCGCCTACCGTCTTGGGCATTTCCTGGAAGGCCGACCGTTGTGGATGTCTGGATTCGGGACGCGCGATTCACCCTTTCTCATTTCCCTATGTTCGGATAAAATCTCAACGCCCCTAGCATTGTCCCGCTCGTGTGTTGGAACAGGTTGGGGGAATGGTACATTGATTAGGTCTGAGGTCTCCTTTCCTAGGAATGACCTCCCTATTTTCTCCAGAAATCCAGGCCCAATTATGGACGCCTGATGCTTGGTTAACACTCCCGCAAGACAACGAATTGTGGTTGAGCATGTTAAACCCAAAGATGCAGATAAATATATTGATTCATACAGATGGATCAATGTAGCGGAAGCAAATGTTTTGGGAATGGCAAAACAAAGCCCTTAGGGATTAGCGTGCTGAATGAGTCTTTCTAATGCCGCTACCCTTTGGCTGGTGACCTCCAGAGCTGCTTCTCGCTCTCTGCGTGCCCTCTCTTCGGCGGCGGTCGCAGCGCACAGTTCGTCGATTCTGGCCTGTGCACGCTCCCGCTCCACCTGAATTGTGACCATCTGTTGGCCCGCCTCCGTCAGCTGTACCTGGGCGTCAACCAGCTGGGCTGCTAGTTGCTCCACAAGCTCGGTACACGTTGCGACGAAGGCCTCCTTCTCTGCCGCCTGCCCTTCGAGGCGCCGGACTTCCTGCTCCGCCGCGAGGAGCGCCCGCGTGCTCTCCGACATGTCCCGACTTTGTGTGACGTCGGCACGCCGGCAGCTCTCGCGCATCTTTTCGGCCATGAAATCATGGACCGTTAGATGGAGGCGTTGAGCATCAGCTCCCCCGGCACACAGAAAGCGCAGCCAGGTTTGAAGTGATCCCATGCGCCCCAGCCACTCCGACGGGTCTCGCTTGAGGAAGCGCTGGATGCACTTCCACCCCCTACGGCGCGTTATCCGGCTCTCCTCGGCCGCCTCCATGTCTGAGTCGTCCATCTCCTCGGGATCGGCAGGCCGGTAGGCAGGTAAGGCAGCCAACAGGTCTGCTGCAGGGTCTGCCCCTGGGAGGTCCTCACGAGGGATAGGTTCCCCAACATCCGGGCGACCTTCTTCTCTCTCCCCAGCGGCGCTGACACCCTCGTCAGCCCCCAACCTCTCTCCGATGGCAGCACCGTCGACGTCCGCAACCCCTTGATCAGCAGTTGGTGGGGCCGACTCGGTTTGGGAAGTCTGTTCCGGAGCAGGCGGCATGTCTGCCACCGGTCCACTCGTGGAGGGCCCGAGTTCGGCAACCCGATGAGCCTCCAGTGTTGAGATCACTGCGCAGGGCATGCCATGGTTAGTCACGGATCGTCAACGGCAAGCACTAGCAGTAAAGTAGGGAGACTTACGGGAGTTCGGAGCGTCATCTTCCGCTATCCCGGTCGCCGCAGGAACAGTTGCAGCAGGGGACCCCTTAGCGCTTGTCAGTTCGATAATGGGTGCCTGGCCCCCGCCTTGTCCTGCTGGCGCCTCTCCTACTCCCGCTGAGGACGCCTGACCGACATCCGTGTGCTCCTGAGAAAGATGGAGAAATGGGTTAGAAGCTGCATAAGAGAGTGGATGAAGCAGATTGAGTAGGGATAGAAGCGGACCTCGAGGAGCTCAGTGACATCAACGTTGTCAGAGCCGGCCACCTCGCCGCTCTCCCGTGGGCTCCCCTGATGGGATCTTCCCTCGGAGCCTTCATCCTCCCCCATTTCCTCCTCTTCTTCGGAGTCGCTGCTACTGTCATCTTCTTCCGGCGGCATCTGTTCCGGAGCGGGCTCGAGACCGAGCATCACCTTCACCAGAAGGGATGGCTCCGCGCGCTGACCACGTTGGCGCGCGTACTCGTCCATGGCCGTCAGATACGCATACTGCCGGTTGAAGTCCACTCTATCGGCAATCTGGAGGCGCCCGACCTCTGGCAGATAGATTCCTTCTCTGAGTATCTTTCGCCAGATGGCGTCGGTCCCCAGTGACTGCCGCAGAGTCATCCAGGCTGACCACAGCGCCGGGAAGACCGCATCATGGGAAGGTTCGAGCAGACGTCTCACCTGCTTCCCGGGCCGCTCGTCGACCACCGCACGTGCCCCCTCTCTGGGCGCTGAGGTCGTGGCGGCAGCTCGCGATGTGCCCGCCGCCGAAGTCCCTGCCCGCGCCGGCTCCGCTGTTTGGCGCGCCTCCGTTCTCCCCCGTGTGGCGGCGCCTCGCCTCCTTCCTTGACGCCCGGTCTCCGCACGGGTAACCTCGAGCCGCCGAACTAGCTTCCGCAAAAGCCCCTCGGGGTACGCGATGGCCCAGTGTTCGGCGTACTCGGTTGCCAAGCCTGCGTCAACTCCGGTAGGAGGGAGAGTGATGACGTCGCCAGAGCCGAAAGCGGCAAACATCAGCCACATCTGGCGAAGGACGCCAGGGTTCGTCTCCTCCCGGACAGCAGTGAATACCCTCTTCAGCATCCGTTGAAGGCACCCGAACTGCCTGGCGAACCGGGTCGGCACGTAAGGCTCGCAGATCACCTTCCCGTCGATCCGAGCCACGAGCACCCCGCCCCGCATGTTCAGGAAGTATTCATGCTGCTCCAGCGGACCCTGCCCATTGTCGATCATCTGGCCGACGGGAGTGGGGAACGGACTGAAGTTGAAGTTGGCATGATTGCCAATCCGGATCCGCACGCCCTCCTCACTTAGGGTCATCGGAGCGACCCCCGCGATGTTCAGCAGGGAGGGTCGCAGGCCGTTGCCTGGAGGAATGATGGCATTCGGAAACGTGTACCCACCGAGGTGAGCAGCCACCCAGCCGTGGAAGAACTGAAAGGGCCCACAGATCCTTCGTGGCGACCCCCCTCGTGAGATGCGTCCCAGGATGGCATACAGCCTCGCCAACACTGGGACCCCGAGGTTGTATCTCTTGTTGGCGGCCATAGCGCCCGCCATCGCCAGTGTCGCCGGGCGAACGCCCATTCTCGCGTCCCGCACTGGCAGGGGCCACCCACTCAGAAAGGCGGCCAGGAACGCCGCGTACCGGACATTTGGGTCCCGGGCCTCGATGACGCGGTACCCCCATGAGCGGTAGTCGCCCGTCTCCAGGACCCGCCTGTACGACCCGTTCCGGCTCCTCTGAGCTGCGGTCGGGCACCGCTTCCCCCTACCTGACATCTTGACCGCTGGGTCATGCTCCAAGAACTGGCCGAACCACTCCTTGTAGGCTATGTCCTTCTGGAAGTCCTTGATCCCAAGCCGCTGCGTAGCCAGGTCAAGGAGATGCCATGTCAGGATGGGAGTCCGTGACCTGTCTTCCCAGATGTTCTTCGGGGGCAGGAACTCATCGTATTGGTAGCCCTCCAGCGGGATACCTCCGATGCAGTGGATGTCCCAGAGACCGATGCCGACCTCCCCATGGTGAAGATGGAAGGTGTTGGTATCCGGAGACCATCGGGTGAACAGCTCCGGCCCGAGCTCGGACTGCTGGTAGAAGTGGAACTGCGACGTCCACACCGCCTCGAACAGGCCGATGTACCGCAGCTCCTCTGCGAAGTGATCGCAAGTGTGGCGTACCCAGAACGCCCAGGCCCACTCACTGGTGAAATTGCCCCCAGACCGCAAGTCCCAGTCCTTCAGCCAGCCCTTGGTGTCGTCAGTGACACTCTGGCGATATGTGCTCGAGTAGAGGGCTGGAGAATTCTCCGCAGTAGGCTCACCCCTGTCAATGGTCCGCGTCCTCGGGTTCAGGACGTAGACATCCATGTGCCTGGTTTCCCTGGAAGGATGCCCATTGTTGGTGATGTTATAGCGGTGAAGCTCGTCCTCCCGAGTCACCCAGGTCCGTGGCGCATCGACCTCGAACCCTGGCACCGGAACCTCATCGAGGATGCCGAAGTTCCAGAGCGGCAGGTTGTCCGACAGTGGATATGTCTTCTGGGCCGGCGTTAGTAAGTCGAACAAGGATTGATTGTTGGAAACAATCTCCTTGGCTCCGTAAACCTCCTCGTTCGTCGCCATCTCAGCCCTGCGAGTGGAGGCATCCCCCTCATTTCCTCTGTACGCGGCCATCTCAGAAGTTTCGGGAGTCGTGCGGGTTAAGGGATGAAGCGTGCGGGATCGGACGAGGCTGGTAGAGAAGTTTGAAGGGTGGCGCGCAATCCAAGTGGACGGCGCGCAATTGGGAAGAATGTCGCGCAAAGTTCTGGGTTTTCGCGCAAAGACAGGCGAATTCCGGACGGTTTTGCGCGCCGATCGGGCGAATTTCGCGCCGGAAAAGGCAATTTCGCGCATGAGAGCGTTGGAGCCTATCGCGCGGAAGGCCTGAGTACGGAACGCGGGACCCAGGGCCCCTATTTATAGGCGAGGCCGGGGTCCGCGCTGCGTGGAAAGCGCTTTGCGCGACCGCAGCGGAGACTTTCGCGCCCGGCGCCCCTTTTTGCGCGCCTAAGTCCCGCGCCGCCCAGGACTTCGGCATTCCGGCGTCTCCCTCAGAACCCGATCGTTGCGACCTCTCGCCGACCAGATTCCGAGGGGGGGCTTTTGTAGACGCCGGAAAAGTCCGTTGTTCCCAAACGAAGCTCCAGATGCGGAAAGCGAAGTGATATTTGGAGTCAGAGGCACGTTCCGGAGGGCCCGGAGGACTTGCGCGAAATTTCAGAGGATCGCGCGCAAAGTTGAGTCGCGGCGCGCAATCCTCCCGGGATGCGCGCAATGCGCTGGGCCGGCGCACTATTTTGCGCGCTCGCGCCCTGCTCGGCGCCTTTGCGCGCGGGGTCCTGATTCCGCGCCCGCGAAGCGAATTGCGCGCCCGAGACCGGATTCCGCGCCCGGGGTTGCCTATAAATATAAGGCGACCCCCGACGTTTTAGAGGTTGCCGGAATCCGAAGCGTCGCTCGTTCGCGCAATCAAACCCCTTCCGCGCGCAATGCCGATCTTCAGGTAACCTCCTTTCTTTCGCGCAATAGAGACTTGGGGTCCGCCTTCGCGCGCAATCCCCTTGGCTCATTTCCCTTGAATAAATTTCAACCCGAAGGCCTTTGCGCGCAAAAGAAGCCTCTTGCGCGCAATTGCCCCCGGGTGCGCGCAATCCAGCCCGATTGCGCGCACCCCCTCATTTTCAAAGTGGCCATTCGTTAGAGAATGTGCCGTTGCCCCCGCGCGCTACCCGAAGCCCGGTGCGCGCAATCCCGATCATCCGCGCGCGAAGCGCTGGCCCAATTGCGCGCCAGCCCGCCATTTTGCACGCCGACCCGCTGTTTTGCGCGCAAAGCTCCTCTTTTGCGCGCAATCCGCCAGGGTCGCCTCCCTTGACCCCCTGAGGGTACCCGCCTGCGTGGCGCCCGATGATCCTCATCTTGGGTGCCCGAACCGTGCGCTGTCCTCCCGTGCAGCCTTCCAGGCTCGTGCGAAGTGACACGGACCCATCGGCGGCAATCATTCGTCCAGCATGACGTTAAACTGCATATTCGTCCAGCATGACGTTAAACTGCATATTCGTCCAGCATGACGTTAAACTGCATATTCGTCCAGCATGACGTTAAACTGCATATTCGTCCAGCATGACGTTAAACTGCATATTCGTCCAGCATGACGTTAAACTGCATATTCGTCCAGCATGACGTTAAACTGCATATTCGTCCAGCATGACGTTAAACTGCATATTCGTCCAGCATGACGTTAAACTGCATATTCGTCCAGCATGAAGTTAAACTGCATATTCGTCCCGCATGACGTTAAACTGCCCATACGTCCAGCATGACGTTAAACTGTACATCCGTCCAAGCTACACGACGCAAAACTGCCTAGCCCCCATCGTCCGCGCTGCAAGACGTTAAACTGCCAAGTGTTTCGTCCTCAACACACGACGTTAAACTGTGCTTCGTCCGGCAAGACGTTAAACCGTCCGCTTCGTCCTCAACACACGACGTTAAACTGTACTTCGTCTGGCAAGACGCTAAATCGTTCGCATCATCCGATCCCGTGCTCTGCACGCAGGGTCTCCCCCGGTTTGGATGTGGCCCCCACCCGCTCGTCTCTGCAGGGATGTCGGGATTGTCCCGCTTTTGGGACGATTTAATGGGAGTGGCTTTTCCCTACGGGGGCAGGGTATTACAAACCCCTAGTTTCTCGTGGGAGGCTGCACATGTGTATCTCCATTGCGCCTCCCCACTGCCGAAGCCAGTAGAGGGTGTGACTGGGATCGAGGTGTCTTCTTCTTTCGGTCCAAGTCCCTTCCAACTGAGTTTTGCCGCATCCGGGCTGCCTCAAGTGCGTAAGTCCTGACAGAATGAACTACGTGGACTTTGATCCCTGTCTTCTAAACAGGGTACGTAGGAAGCCTTCTTGAGGTCCAAGCCCGCCACCTGGTCGTCCCGGTCGTATTTACGTCGGTTCGTCCATCAGTGGACCCCTCCAGGGTTCACGCTTGCGTCGATTCACCTATGAATCCGCCCCTGTGGGAGACTGCCCGTGTGTATCTCCACGGTGCCTCCCCACAGCCCCCCTTTTCCATTTCTCCTTTTATCGTCCAGCATGACGTGAAACTGTGATCCACCCGGCCGTTCCATCCCCCTCTGTGCGAGGTGGTTCGGTTCAATCCTCCGCGCGGCGGCCTCGACCTCTTCGTGAGTCGGCTTGCCGACGTCCAGCATGACGTTAATCTGTATACCCGAACTACGTTGACTTTGATCCGTGCTAACGCGCGGTACGTAGGAAGCCCCTACGGGGTCCAAGCTCTTCACTCCATCATCCATCCTGATCCTTACCCGGGCCGCCACATCCCGGTGGGGTCATGCCACTTCACTCCACTCCACGTTACTTGGGAAGCCGCCCATGTGCTGGCCCCAGCGTCGGAGGTTCCCCGCAAGGGGTTCTGTCATCTGATCCACTTTTCGTGTTGATCGGTCCGATGCCGTCCCCGCTGGACGTTAAACTCGCGGCATACCCCGTGTTAAACATGGGAAGCTGAGGAAAACCTCAGGTGACACAGTTCCCCGCACCCAGTACGGGATGCCTCAGGCCATCATGCCTTCGAGAAGCCCTATTAGGGACGGAAGACAGACGTGCAGAGCCGCAGTGTTACGACACGCCCCCAGCACCCAGAGCCACCCGGCCTTCTCACTGCAGGTTGCTGCCCCGACCAGACTCCTTGGAGCGTCCGGGCGGAAGCAGCGTAATTAACCGGTGTCCATGAAGATATGGCGCCGGGAACGAGATTCACGAGCATGTCTTAAATCTATGAGGGAGACCAGAATTAGGCGACGAGTTCCGAGGAGACGTCCAAGGAAGGAGGAGCCGACATCCCATCATCCCGGTTTCGATCAAGGAGCAGACGCCCCTGAATAAGGGACGGATGCCGCCCGTCCTTGGAAAGCGGGACTGCGGGACCACAAGCCGCGCGCCCATCCCCTCGGGTTGACGGGTGCACGCGCGAACGCGTCCTGGCGGAACAGCGTAACCCGACGCACATCCGCACCGAAACAGGGTGAGTGTCTTTTTATAGTGGAGGAGTGACATACTTGTAAATATAAAAATATAAATAATATTGAGAGGCCCACCATGCATCAAATACCTTAAATAATAAAACTAATAGGAGAAAAAATTATAAGGTATAAATATTTCCATCCAATATTTTTTTGAAATATTTCTTGGTCATTTTTGACCTTAATATTAAGGTTTATCCCATGTAATGCTTAATTTTACCATAATTGCTTTAATTAATCTTAATTAAATTTATTAATATTTTAGGTAAAAAAATAATATGAACTTATCATATATTATAATATATCATTATTCAAAATATCAAATAAAATTCTCCAAATTTCAATCACATAAGTGTTAGAAATTGATTTAAAAATAATCCCATAGAAATGACGACAGTATGGGTTTTTAAAGTAAAATATTAAAAGGTTTGAAATTTATTTATATTAAATTTATTTTTGAAATAGATTAAAATGATATAAATTGGATTAATTGATATATAATTTAACTAATTAAACTTCAAAATCATTTTAAAATATAATTTAGCACTACAAATTATTTACATGAATAAACTGTTTTCAATTAAAACTCACTATTTTTCACTATTAACAAAAAAATTAAACGTCCTGAAAAAAAACAACCCTAAAATATTTATTTATGTTAAAATTTTAAAAATTAAGTTTATTTTGATATATAAAATTTATAAAAGTGTTAAAATTTTGTCTTAAAATAGTTGCTCTATTAAAAGATAGAAAAAACTACCTTTATATAACTATATATTTTATGTGTAATATTGGGTTTATTCTTATCTTGTGCCTATTAAATATATTGTATGAATGTCAAAAATATATTATTTAATAATTAAAATATATATTTCATTAGGATCATTAAATAATATTATGTAATTTAATTTATTACGATAACGCACCTTTATGAGCATAAAAATAGTTTTTATAAAATCATTCCCTTTTTATTTATTTGGTTCTTATATTAATTTTTATTTAATGTGTTACAAATTAATTAAAATAAAAATTTCTATAATTTAGTTAATAATTTTCCTAACAATAAATTTAATGCTTAGGATATATCTCAATATATTAAATAATAATATTTTTAACAATATATTATTGTACAGTAAAACTAAGTCTTGTGTGTAATGAAAACTATCGAACAAAGTCTATCTTGCATGTAATGCCAGAAAACTCAATGTTTTTCTCACTAAATTCTTATAAATGGATTTATTAAAAATATTAAACATATAATTACGTATAAGAAAGTAATATTAATTTATATTCTTAGTGTTTCCTATCACCCATGAGATTAAATACAATGTTCCTACTTTATAATTTTAGGGAGTTAAATTATCCCCACCATAATTAAAATGCATCCTCACAATTTAAATTTGGTCTCACTAATCAAGGGAATGATATTTTAAAATAAAATATTATTGAAAAGACTACATCATAAATAGGTTTAATAGTACATCTTTTTAATAATAGGGAAAATAAATTTCGAAGGTCACCACTAAACTATGATTTCAAATAGGAGAACATCAGTGAAAATGTAGACATAAAAGTGAAATATAACTATCATGTTCTGATGGAAAGTAATAGAGAACATATTCCTAGAATTTTTTTACCTCCAAAAGATATACTATATATTTTAATTAAAGTCATTGATATCATAATGATTGATTATAATATGACAAATTGTTTGTCTCAAGACCATTTTTCCTAAAGTTTATTAATTATTGCATTTTATAAAAATATAAGTAAATAGAGTTACTTGATATGTTTCTATAATTGAAATATTATACTTTAGATGTTCCTTAAACCATTTATACTTAATTTCATAGCACATTTTTCATCATATTTTTATGAAATACACCAATCTCTAAAACCACATACAAAGATCAACATAAACCATTTCATAAATGGTTAACCACTCACAAAGATTATGACTCCACCCTTTAGTATCATTTCATTGGTAGTTTTTAGTATCCAATTTACATTTTCCACATAAATCATCTAATTATCCCACATAATTTTCTCAATTATAAGATCATACTAAAGCTCATATTTCCCAAAATCATGTATTTTCAAAAAATTATAACTTGTAACCAAATAAATTTTCTTGGTACCATTCAATATATGATCTCAAATATTTAATGAAAAAGTAATATAATATATATTTTTATATTTTTTATAAATTATATGATAAAAAAATCATCAATAAAATACATTTACATAATATTTCATACATTCAAATATAGAAACACATTAATCAGTCCTCTCTAAATGTGTGAATAACATATGTTGAAATTTCATCGATTAGATTATTCTGTGATATATTCCCTTGAATCATAGAGAATTATATTTTATATTTCCCCATATTAATGTAGTTATGAAACTGTATATCAATATTTTAATCTTTTAATTTTATCATTTTTCCTTGTGAACCTTTTCTCCACACTTATAATAAACACCCAATCCATTCTAGTATTTAATCAGGTAATTCATTCCCCTATTATCACATGTTGGATAATCCTTTCTTCCATTATTATTCATTGAATCATCATATTTTTCATGGTTTTTAGAAGTCCTATTATACTCTTGTATTCCATTCAATATTTTGGATCTTGAGAATTCCTTATTTGTTTTGATGACACATAATAATATCTCTTTACACGATGAAAAAGTCCAAGAAACCAGTTCTCTTTAGTGATTTTCATTATGAACATTAAATAAGTTTTCATTTTATTTCTCTATGTTTCATATGTAACCCACAACATACCCATATATCCTTGTAAAGGACTTTTCATGAGACTGAAATCTTTCTTTGTCCCCTTTTTAAACTAAGGATCTTTGTCTTAATCTCAGTATTTCGTTCACATGGGAAATATGTTTCAAAAAACATGCCCTTAAAATCTATACAATCCATTAATTCTACTTCCTCTTCGTCCCTAGTATCCTAGATCAACAACCACCATTGATCGACATGCCATTCATATAATATACTACAAGTGTAACTATTTTCTTTTCACCACATCCTAATGCTATAAATATCTTCTCCAAATAATTAATTCATTACTCTACCACCATTAGGCCAGTAGTTGCAGTAAATGTTGGGGACCATTATCACATAATTTAGTCCAACATTAGAGAATATAATTGGGGAATAGGTTTCTCCATCTAGGAATGGTTATGTTTCATAACCTGATTAATCTTTCTTAATAAATCCCTAAACGGCTTTGTTCCAATAGCATCTATATCAGACTTCTCAGTAGGGAACTATCTAAATTATCCAAGAGTATTGAAATCATTATTTTGTCCATGAAAAATTTCTAAATAATTGAATGTACTACATTAGATTATAACATTACGAATCATAATGTATAATAAGAAAACTAATGAAATACATAACACTAATTGAAAAATTTATGTATGTCTAATTCTATAATCATAGACATGGTTTCTTGGGGGATATATTTACTTTCAAATCCCTTATAATGGTTTTTAAATAAATCTGAATTAACCTAAGAATATCCCCTTGGAGTGTCAAACTAGATTCATATTAAGGCCCATTTTCATGTTCCAAGTTACACAAGAGTTAGTACTAGCACAAATTTTCAATGTTGTTACCATAAGTACATCTTTTGTTGATCCACATACACTTGTAATATCCAGGAAGGGATGTATTTCTAGGTAGACCCAATTAATCTCTATGGTACCAAAATTCTAGGATGTTCTTCTACACTTATCCTAAAATTTTATCTACGGTTTATGTTCCCTAATCAATTTTTTCTAAATAATGTTTATAAGGTTGATACTAAACTTCATCTAATAACTATTGTTACACCCCATCATAAGAAGCCTTGATCTAGTGCTTTAATTTTTTACATTGGAATGACTACACAGAATAAAATCCCAAAGGGATGTCCAATATAATAGTTCTAGAAACCCAGAAACATACATTGAACCCAATTTACATTGGTAATAAAAATGAATTGTAATTCATAATAATATAAAATGATCTTCATCCTTGAAACTCATTTCAAGATTTTATATTTATATAATGGGGAAATGAAAAAAAATAAGTGTTTGATAAGATGCTTACTATGGGTAATGTAAATTGTAATAAATAATGAATAAATTATAATAAATCAAAATGAAAAGTTAAATAACTGAGAAAACATGCCATTCAAATAACTATATAAGAAGTAAACAATATAGACATCATAATAAATAACACACATTCCATTTAATTTATTAAATTAGAATGAAATGAATCAATAGATTTTATAGTTTGATAATAACATTTATAATAATAATAATAATAAATAAAATATTAATGAAGTATATTCGTAATTATTGGATTTCATCTTTGAGGAACATGAAATCCTATTCTGTTAAGACCACTCATAAGATGGTTTAAAACTATATATATAAACCCTTTTAATTAGGACAGATGATTTCTCTCCTGAGAACTCGTTGATGTGTCATGGGGATTTATAAAGTTTGGGACCCACCTATTACTGCTAATCCCAATAAATCCTCATATATTGTAATCTATTTAATTAATAAACAATGTTCATTTTCAAATATCCCTATTGAATATAGAATATATATTTATTAATATTTCCCTATATAATAATTTAACTATAAAAGTAAACATCATATATAAAATAGGTGTACATTTTAGGAACTAATAATATATATCAACCAATAATGTTGACATTTAGGGAAATTTAAAATGAAAAATGATTACAATAAAGGGATTGTTTCAAGATAATGCGAACAATAACAAAAGATGGTGATATTACAAAGGTAACTTTTACCACTTAGTTATTATCCAGATAACCTTCTTAGGTGAGATAATTAAATGTGAAACAAAAAACACTATGAATTATGAGTGAATCATGACATTAAATGAAAAATTTGTTGTATATACTCCACATTAATGTAAATTGGTGCATAACAACAAATAAGTATAAAGGAAATTTATATTGAGACGAAATCCCTTACCTTGCATTTAATTTCTGGTGAAAGTCATTTGATTTCATGTATAATAGTTTTTATAATTTAAATAACTTATAAAATGAACATGATGATATTTTTAATATAAAATGTGATCATATTTTAATATATTATTACCCATTTGTTAACAAATATCCATTATTTTCATTATTTGTCATGTTAATTGTCTTATTATTCCAGTATGTCTTGACTTGTCTTTTTTGTTCCTATTACATAGATCATGATTTTATAATATCCCAAATGAGAAACATGATTTGAATATTATATATTTTCATAATATATTTATTTATATAAATCCATAAATGTTTGATATAGGCAATGAAATTCAACGTTCATAGATACAGTAGGCTGTACGTACGCAAGAACGCTACTTCCATTTCCATTCTATATTAAAATAATTAAATTTAAATAAATTAATAAATTTATATTTTTTATTATAATTATAGTATCATATTAATGTCATATATATCACATATTTTTATAAACACCATCCTTAATACATTCAATGTATAGCTTGAATGAATCAAATCTCTTGAATGAGGTGGTAGTCCACACATCCATAAACGAAGTTATCATATTCCCACAAAACGGAAAGCATAAAGATATGTTTTATATAAAACTAAAATAAGAATAAATACATTATAAATACTATATATATCATATATAAACTACAAATATATATTTATTTCCATCCAAGAACATTGGTAATGGAAGAAAGAATGGTATCAGTTTGTAATGTGGTAGTCATCCGTACAAATGAATGATGATTGCGTATCCCATTTGATTGATATGTGAGAAATTGTAGGATGATATATTATAATGAAAAATATAATTATATTTAAGATAATTAGGGTATTATATAATATTTATATAAAAATTATTGAAGGTGAGGATATGTAAATGAATCAAAAGTGATCATTTAAGAATGCTTCATCTTTTTTGGGTATCTAATTTTGAATTATACATTAAAATTCCTTGTATGGATTAATTATCATAGTGATGTTTCTATGATTATTTGATTTATTTTTTATATCTATTTGGGTAGGTTTCAGATGATCCAAATGGCTTCAAGGGTATGAATAAGTGGGATGGGTGAGTGTCTTTTTATGGGGGAGCATGAGTGGCATTCTTGTAAATATTAAAACATGAACACTATTGAGAGGTCTTTGTTACATCATGTGACTCAAGTAATGATCCAATTTAGATAATATGAAGTATATGGTCTATTTAATTCCATTAAATAGGTTTTTCAAAAGTTTCTTAGTCATTTTGGCCCTTATGTTTAAGGTTTAACCCATTGTTAATCATAAGTTTATGTTAAACACAGTAATTAATTTTAATTACATTCATGAATATTTATGATAAAAATAATGTTGATAGAATAATTTTTTATATATTATTATTATTAAAAATATTTAATCAAATTTTTATAAATTCCAATAACTAAAATGGCTTAAATTAATTAAAAATTAATCCAACAGATGGGAATACAAAGAAGCTTTTTTAGTGTAAAATGTTTAGAAGATTGAAATATTTTATAAAAAAATTAAATTTCAAATTTATTCCAATGAATTATGTTGGATTAATTTATTTATAATATAAAAAATTAATATTGTAAACCTATTCATAATATAAATTATCAGAATAAATTTTTTACACAAGAAAAGTAGCTTTCAATTAAAACTCTATATTTTTCACTATTCTTAAAAAAATGAAACTGCTCAGATAATACGAGAAAATAGCCCTCGAATAATTTTAATTTTAAAATTTAAAAAATTTATCTTATTTTGACTTATAATATTTATAAATGTATCAAAATATAGTTTTAAAATAGGTTATCCATCAAAAGGCAAAAAAAACTACCTTTATAAAATAGATTATTTTTATGCGCAATATTTGGTTTGTTATTTTATTATGAATGTTAAATATATTGTATTAATGTAATATTTTTAGTGAAATATATATATATATATATTTCATTAATATCATTAAATAATATCAGTTAATCAAATTTACAAGGATAAATCTCATTTGTGAGCATAAAAATAGGTTTTATAAAAACATTATCCTTATATTCTACTTGTTCTTATATTGATTTCTAATTAATTGGTAACCAATTATTTATACTATAATTTTTCATTATTTATCTAATACTTTTCATAACCATAAATTTCAAATCTATGATATATCTTATTATATTAACTAATAATATTTAAATAATATATTATTTTACAGTAAAACACGGTCTTATGTTAGCGCAAAATATCAAAAGATGTTGTTATTCTGTGTAACACAAGCTAACTCAGTTTTGCATGAATTACAATATATAAATAAGAATTATTTAAAATTTTAAGTATATCTAAATGTTTCAAAATGTTATTTTCCTTACTATGCTTGGTGTTTTGTGTGAGACATACTATTAAATAAAATGTTCTTACTCTAGAATTTTGGGGTGTTACATGAGGTGAGATGCCAGTACCTGAGAATGAATCAGATTTTAATTTTTCATCCATATTATAGTGTGATGTTCCAAATTTGTATCATCCGAATCTTCCACGATATGCTTCTCTTTCAATAATGCAATAGCTAGCATTGTACGCAAGTTTGAGATTCTACCACATCGCGACCAATCAATGTAGCCGTCATGAATAGTAAAACCCACCATTTGAAATTATATAAATTTTATATTTCAAAATGGACTTCATTTTTTGATTCATAATATCGAAATTAGCCTATGTTGAAATTATTTTATTTTTCTGAGAACTTACAATTTATGATGAATAGTGAAAAATACTTAAAAACATCATTTTTAATCAAAATAATTTATAGTGATAAATTATACTATTGAGTGGTTTTAAAGTATAATTAGAATATAATTTTACCATTTTATCTAATGGTGTTCATTAGAATTAATTTCACTTTGAAATTGGACATAAACAATTGTCAATCTTTTGATTGATATTGTTTCTTAAAAACACGCTATTTGTTTTGACAAAGGGAATTAATTATAAAATTAATTAATGAAACTTATATGTTTGGAATTTTGTAAAATATTCATCATTTTTTAGTTCGGAATATCAATTATAGCTTAGGGTGAATTTATGGTGTTTTTCTGAGAAACGTCAATTTTTTATAAATAGTGAAACCACTAAGTGGTCGTTAAAAAAATAATTTTTCGTTGAAATGAAACTTTACCACTTCTATGAATTGAATTTAAAAAATCTGATATACATGGTTGTCATTAGTATGTAAAATTTGGTTCAATGAGATGAAAATAATTTTTGCTAAATTGTAACTTTTATGTTTTATTAATCACAATTAAACGTAATTAGTGTAATTTAAGATAAATATAATGTTATAATAATATGAAATTACCTTTAAAATTGTCCTAACCTTATTGGATGAGTCATGGCCGACCACAAAAATCCATGGGTCAACTTGGGGACCCCATGGAGCCACTTGGGTATGAAAATGACATTAAAAACATTTTATTTAAAGTAAAAATAAAATTGTCACAAACATGTGTTGTTTTACTAAAACAATTATTACATGGGGTTATATAAGCTAAATTTTTGACTATAAATATTAATTGGAAATCTAAAATTATTTCCAAAATCATGGTACTTTTTTTATAACTATTAGGAATTAAATAAATAAATTTATTTATGACACCGTGATGATGCAACGATTACCTCATTAATAAACAATTTAAATAAAATTGAAAGATAGGGTAAAATCTAAGACATAAACTTGTCAAAAGCCTATTAGATGGGTTTATTTCGAACCCTTATCACCTTATACTCTAAAGATATCATTTTGGGACCTTTAAAATTAGTAAATCATTTCATAATAATGTAACATTTCATGACATTGCAAGAGTGCCCCTCCTCCCCTCTTACAAAAGGCCCCCACCTCTAGCACGTTATTCAAACATTGAAAGCCATTTGGCTCGGCCAACCTCTGACCAAATACTCTCCCAACATCCATATATTACTCCTAGAAGCCTCACTTTGGGCATATGTCTTCCCAAGGAAGCCTTTGGCTCAAATAAAAAATAGTTACCCGATTTTAAGGTAATGTCTTCTCTTATGTTCTTTTGTTTTATTTTTTTCTCCAACCCCATAAACTATTTTTATTACATTATTTTTTAAAAACACCAGTATATTCAATATAATTGATTGTTTTATGAGAAATATTTTATTTACACTTACACACACCTTCGTCTAAGGGTTAAATAACATACTGTTTCTGGGGGTGGCCAATTACTGCCTCACGAAATGATGATTGTTCAGTCCTTTTTTAACACCTCTAATGGTGTCCATTATGATGAAACTATTTATCTATATGATATATATTATGTTTATGTTTTCATTATGAATCATTATTTTTCTTTTATGACATACCCTTATGATTTCCATTATGAGTAAACCCAATAATTTTATTTTAGGAAGTGTGGACTACCACCCCCTCAAAGTGATTTGAATAGTTAATTCCATATGTGGGACGTATAAAGGATGGATTAAATAATATTATATATTATATTATACTGGAATTATAATATACCTTCATATCATTAAGATTTAATTCCATTAATTACAATATATAAATTAAAGTAGCATTCATACGTACATACGGTTTACCGTCTCCATGAACGATGCATTTCATTTCTTACCTATAAATGTTATGTAATATAAAAAATGAATGTCTATACTGAATATATATGATATCTACATCATGAATATAATTCTGGATATAATGGATATTTTACCACATGAAAACCTTGTAATTACAAGAAAATTATTTTTGACTCAAGTACCAAAGATCGACAAAATGACCGTTATTAGCATTAATAATTATATAATGTTCATAACATGGTAATAAGTGATATAAAAGGAATAATGAACTAGGAAAAGGTTCGTAAGAAAGTAGAAATTAACTCTAGTTTATTATTTAGGAGTTTAACGAATGATCGAGTCAAGTCGGACACAAGGTAAGGGACTTCATATCAATCCCCTTTCATTGAGGCATATTTGTTTTATACACAACTTTCTTTTATACGGTGTATACACCCCTCTGACTATTAATTTTATTCAAAAGGAATATTTTTATATGAAACATTTTTACTAAACAACAAAAGGAATGTTTTTTCTTACATATACAGCGACAACGACATCTCCATTGCTGTGACCATTATTTGAGTTTCAGCTACCTCTACAAGACAAAAGTTTTTTTAAATGAAAAATAAATACCATGTTTTAATTTTCTTTTATTTTGGTATTGAAAATGGTTTTGACAGTGTTTTTATTATATCCATGTGTTGTATTTTTATCTTGTGATTGATATGTGGAAATTTTATGTTTCCTTTATGCATGTTTTATGTGATACGTTTATGTTATGGTTTATGAAATGTTTAAACATGTTCATATGAAGAATGCATTGGACTTAATAAGTGATGGGTGGAGCCCGCTATAGCTCCTCGATACTTCAGTATGTCTCATTAGACAAACTAGTGTCTTGAAACAAGGCCTTGAAAAAATCTTATTTGTAGTCTTAGCATAAGGCCTTGACTATGCGGTTATGATATTCTGGCATTATGCATTCCATCATTATGAATGTGGTTATTTATATTCTATGTGATTATTCAACTATTAGAATATCTATGTGAATAAGTAAATGGCATTATTTCATTTTACTTTTGCCATATTATGCTGAAGTTCAAGTTTAAAAGGCTTTTGTTTTAGTTATACTTTTCCTGAAATGTTTATATTTATTTATGAATGTTTAAACAATATTGTTATCCTTACTGTACATCTGAGCTCACCCCTTTCTATATTTTATTTTTCCCAGGATTTGAAGAAATATTTTATGATTGACCTGTAGGGATAGTCTGAAGGGGATATGATTGTGGACTATGGAGACTGTGTTATTGTAGTTTTTTAAATTATGATGTAATGTAACATTTATGAATGTATCTAGCGTTTCCAAGGCTACTAAACTAATCTGTCATTCGATAATTTGTCTTTTGTGATCATGACAATGTTATGTAATAAGGCACCGACTCTAGGTAACTGGGGTCGGGGCATTACAAATTTTTTGAAATCTATATAAATAGTAATATTCCTTTATGTAAAACAAAAATAATTTGGGAAATACTATATTTTTTAATACCCCTATTCCATAAGGAAATTTTTTTTCATTAACCCATTATATTAATCTGGAAAAACATTACCTTCATGATGTAGCTTTATTAAAAATTCATCAAACTCAATTGAACTTTTCTCAATGCACATTTCATTGTATCAATTTAACTAATCTAAAAAATGTTGATAACACTCTATTTTTATTGATACCTAAGAATAATGGTTTCTTAGATTCTCTATATACTATTTCAATAGTTGATATTTTTTGAATGGTTTAAATGATTACATCAGGAATTTTTTCTTTAATACAATCCACTTTATAAATTAAAATATCTTATTCGATATTATATGTTGAATTTTCCATTCACTCACCATGGTAGAACCAAGGTGAATAATTAGGGATAAAACTGTAGAAAATGAGATGATCCTTGATTTTATACGTCATAAAATTCTCAAATTCAAAAAATTAATCCATAGACATAAAATCAACTCTTTGTTTTGGAGAAATAATTTAGAAAAGTCCGAAAAATTATGACCTCCTTTTTAAGATTCATTAGTGGGACTTCATAAATTTATCAAATTATGATCCATAAAATAACGAGAATCACAATATAAAAGATGAATATATTTAAACCTATAACCATTTATAAATATATATAAAAATATAAAATTCAAACATAAAAACATATAATTAAAATTATTGGTGATTAGGTAGACAATATTTTTAGGAATAAAATCAAAATAAATTATTCTATGATATTATCTTATTTAAATAATTAATAAAAATGAGTTTTATGATCTCATTAAAACATATAGGGATACTTGTGTCAAGTTTAGATAGAAATTTTTTAATGACTATTACACAACACTACATGAGTTCTGCCTATATCCTTGTATATAGTCCTCAATATTCCTCTTTAGGCAACCTAAAATAATTGACCATATAGATAAATTTAAAATTTTCCTTAATAATGAAAAGGAAAATATTATAGTGTAAAAAATATAGATCCAATTATGTGTTGATAACAATTAGAAGAAAATATAAATAACTAACTAATTGAAATCCACACACAAAATACAATAATATTGGAGGGAGATCTATTAAGCATTCATTTTCACTGTAATATAATATGAAATCATTTAGGAAAAAAGACTCTTGAAATATATTAATCCCAAAATTTTCTCACATATTTGTTTTATAATAATCTTCATGAAATTGATTACTCTATGGTAATATGGTTTTCACTAATTTAAATATGTTATTAAAATAATAATTTTACATAAAAAAATTTGATATAATATCCAAAAGTTTTTTGATTACTTATTATTTACCTTCTACACATCTATAGTATGTGATTACTCTATATAAGAATAATTACATAGAGTTACAAAGATTAATAATGAGTGTGGTTATAATTTTTATCCAATATTTTTTTTTTTGAATTGAATGATAATTGGTCATGTATTAAGTCATAAATATTAATTAAATATTAATTATTATTTTATTACGTGTATAAATATTTATCTTCTTAATACATGTCATCCTGATTAAGAAATAAATAATTTCTATATAATTCTAAATGAAAGAGACCATAGGTACTAGTTTAAAATAATATATATATATATATATAAATTTTGGATTTTTTTTATAATTCCATAAAATAACAAAATATTAAAATTAAAAAAATAATTAAGAAAGTTTTTTATAATTAAAAATAAATTGAATACAAAAAATGAATGGATAACTCAAATTTATAAAACATATTAAAGAATTTATCTTCTCTATTAAAAAAATAACTTACAAAATTTGATGTTTTATAATGAAACATTGATCCTAAATATATATATACTCCCTCAAAACCAGTGGTAGGTTGAACATTAAAAGATTAAAGACAAATATTTGAGGTAACAAATATGATAAAAACAATAACCTTCATCCATGATTTATTATCAACTAGAATAGTGAATTTGGGAAAAAATATTTTCATGGATAAAAAAAAACGAAGAATCCAGAAATATTTAGGACAAATGATCAGAAAAACATGATTAAAATTGACTAAATTAAAATTTGAATGTCATCAAGTGGGAGTAGATTCTTAGGTCAACTGAAATAGAGTTTCTAAGAATTAATTAATTTAGTGAATCATGAAAAAATGATAACAGATGAGTGGTTAAGGATCAATTACATGAAAATATTTTTAAAATCGATTGATATTGACTAAAATTAAGGTTGATGATCTATGACTGGCCATCTGATCCATTATAGGAAAAAAATATATTCTATTAAAATCAAATGTGGTGGTTGGACTCTAATTGTTTTTAAAGGGTTTGAAGATAAATTATTAAAAAAAATTATGCGGAGACATTTTTTTAATCAATATTATAATTTTTTTTGAAATAAACAGACATTACATGTTTCTTACAGAACATTTAACGTTAGTGTATTAGAATCCAACGTTTTGAACATGACATTAAATCAAGTGTTTCTATTAGTGGGATGTACGATGGACATTTAAAATAATATATAACTTAATTTCCATTTTGGAAAGAATTATTAGTAAGTGAAGATATGGAAATAAATTAAAACAATAATTTCCCAATCTTAATGTAGAGTGATATAGATTATTGATTACAAGAAAGTGATTGATAATGAGAATGTTTATAGAAACATAACTTTAAATCCATGAACTTTGAAAAATACCATAGATTCATTGGAAATGAGGGAAATTTGAAAACATTTTCATTTCAAGATACTTTTACTAGAGATTAGGTAATCATTTACTATCTTGACTAATAAAATAAGGACATATAATTACTTGAAATTAAGAATGTCATATTTTAATCAATTTTAACCAAAATGGATTCTATTTTCTAAATAATCACCACTAGAAAATTATAATATTTCTATAGTTATAAACTATAGAAATATGGGACAAAACCATGTATATCTAATCTATTGGAATATATGTCTGAAAAATGGACATAGTATTAAATAAATGATATATGTCCCTACCATGCATTTAATGCCTATAACCATGGTTTATAACCTAAACATAGATTCTTTCATCTACAATTTCAAACCATATAAATTTATATTAAAAAAATAAATCACCTAAAGAGTTTTTATCTAAAGACCTATAATCCATTCTATATATGATATTACCTCTTTAATACAACACAATATTGGTTGTAATATATATATTCATGAATATTAATAAATTTTATTATTAAACTAGAAAAACTAAAATATGTGATGTGGAATGGGAAATATGACCATGGTTTTGTAGAACTTTGGTGGTAGGAATTTGATATATGGGTTGTGGCCATGGTTTCGTAATATTGTGGCTATAGGTCTTCTAAACTACCACATTTCTTGGGAACTATCATGGTAGGTGTTTATTATAAGGGGTTATTTCTATGGTTCTCTAAAATCATAGATAGAGGTGATATCTAACAATATGAATTTCAAAACCATGGTGAAAAGTGTTTCATATAAGAGATATTTCCATAATGTTTTGGAAAAAAGGAAACATGTAGTATTTACCACAATCTATTTCCAAAACTCTGGGCATACCCCTAACATTAAAATTTCCTAACCATTTTGGTTTTTCTCGCATGATCCTACCACCACGGAATTTTATAAAAGTGGAAATAGTATGAACTATTACCACTTTTTATTGGAAATGTGGGAATAGTCCAAAATATCTATCCTTATGACCACAGTTTAGCTCTAACCATGGTTATACAATATCCTATGAATATATATTTTCATACTGTGGAAATAAAACCACAGTTGTAACTCCTATTTATAGTTATAGATGATTATTCAAGTAATTTTTTATTCAAATAGAACTAAATATAAACTTTTAATGGATCACATAATCCAAAAAAGGATAAATAGATCCTCCTCATGTACTTAAACATTATCCAAAACCAAAATGGCGAGCAAAAGATAATTCGCATAATTTATAATATATTAATATTAATAAATACATCATAAATATATAAATACTCATTTATAAGACCAAATGTTATAGTTAGATAATTTTTTAAATATAAAAACCAAAAAATCTTTAAAATATTTACAACCATATTTGAAAATCTAAAAAAGTCAAAGGGATTTGATCACACATTCTTCCAAGATTAATTTAACATTTTTCTATAATCAGAATTTGTTACACATATTTTAATATACCCAAAAAAGTATATAACATAATCAAGTTATCTCCCAAATGTGCTAATTAAGTCCAGAATTAAACTGAATCCCCATAAAGATACATTAAAATCAAATATTCTTCTAAAATATAATTCAACCTTTATTCTTAAAAAAAATCCGAAAATATTATATTTACCTTTATCATGTAATGTCCTTAAATAAAATTAATCACGTAATCACTTTATAATATTTTAAATTAAAACCTAATAAGAAGTTTCTATGCGATTTTAATGTATAATCTACCTTAAACATATCAACCCATGAATATTTCAGTTTATCCTATATCACTATGTCATATCATTGGTTTCCATAAGTTATATTCTCTCCATAGTCCTAATATTTCATAATGAAATTATGAATTAACCTAAGAACATCCCTCAAGAGTATCAAAACAAGTTGTTTGTAATTGTAAAATCACTATGAATCAGAATTATTGTTGAAATATACTCAACCAACTCATTTAAGGGTTATTACACCTATATGCATTTATTCCTAAACCTAGCCCAATTATAGTATTTAGATTGAGATATATTTATTTGAAAATAACATAATATATTCATTACCAAGTATTTAGGGTGTTATCCGATACTTAGACATATACCCATGGTTTCTAATAAGGATATATAATCAAAATCCATTAAAATAAATAGAAATTTCTATGATAGGAACTATAGAGACACAAGCCTTTTACACATTCTATTACACAATTGTTAACATAAAAATCAATTAATTACAAACCAAATATTATGAGTCCTAGTTTCTTTAGAAGAATATGTACAAAAAGCATGAAAAGTAACTAAAAACAAGTTTTTTTTATTTTTTTTCACCTCAGGGAGACCCTAAATATCATTTAGCTCATAAAACTATTTAATATGAGATAGAGAATATATAAAAGAAATTGGAGACAGAAAACTCCTACTATGATAATAAAACTGATTAGGAATCATAATATATGAGTCAAAGGTAGAACATGATATCATAAAAGAGATAGACCATGAGTAATCACAAGGAATAATAACATAACTAACATGGTCTTTTAAAATCATAGATACATATGAATTGAGGAAGTTACATTTAATATGACACAAACATGAGTCAAGGTTAACTACATAGAAAATATCACATGGTGTAAAAATTCCTATAATGGTTTAGGTTAGCTCATAAATACCATATATTATGTATCACAAGACTAAATCTTTACCCAATGCATTATAGTCTTATATGGGAACACCTATCATAACATATTCTTGATTTATGTGTGCCAAAAAATTGAAATCAATCACATTGCCTTAAAATAAGAATTACCAATGGAAGGAAAATGGGTTTCATAATCTTTCCGTATTTCATAATCAATGGAAATTTCATAATGAAGGAATTTGAGAGATAAACATAAGTCACGTATTACCCCATAAATTTAAGGAAGAATAACCCATATATAATATATATATATATATATACATATATATAATTTAGAAGCAATCCATAACATGAAAGGTGTTTTTTGGTTGATGGAAAAACTACATGAAATATTAAATAAGGAAAATACAATTTTCAATTTGGAAATCACTTTTAAAATATAATTTTTTTCTGAATAATAGAAAAATATTTTTTGAAAATAATCTTGGAAAGTTGTAAAGGAATTTTTAAAATAATGACTATTCATAGTGGGGGAAAATATTGTTCTTTTCGAGTATATTAATAGAAGGAGTCCTATAAAATTTTTAGTAAAAATTTAAATGAAAATTTGTTTAGAAATTATTAGGAAGAATAATATTAAAAAAATTACTAAAAATTAAAATTTGTGTGAAAATTGTATCTAACAATTTTAATATTATAGTTATAACATTATTAAAATATATCTAGAAATCATGGGCATGGGAAAAATAAATTTCAATTGAAAAGAGGAATACAACTGTCTTTTCTTAAAAAAAATTTATCCACTATTTTAATTAACCAAGAGACTAAAATAGTTCAATTACATGAAAATATTATATATAAATTGAGGAGAAGAAAATAAATTGGTTATAATATAATTTTTAAGTGATTTTCTTCAATAGAAATTCGAACATAAATAAATGTTATTGAAATGATTTGGAATAATAAACCATTATTACTTTAGAAAATTTTGAATCATAAACCTAATGAAAGAATAAAAATTAAATGAAACATTAAATTCTAAGAATATAAAAAGATTAATTATGAAAAATATCAATGTGTTAGTACATGCATATTATAAAAATAAACGGGTGCGTGATACCAAATATGTCTCAATGGTGTGGAAATTGAGACATAATCTCATACAATGACAATACCATTGTTGTGGGGATAAATCAGTGAATTGATTATGTTTATCAAATGTAAATCCAAATATATTTCTAAAATAATATAAAATAAAAAAAAATAAATTACACCTAAAATAAAAGAATATCAAATACAATGAAGAAGTAATATAACCCAATGAAGAGATATTGTGTTATAAAACATCTTACCAAAATGTAACTTTTAGATAAAACCCCATTGATGAAATAATTTAAATTAAAAGATAAATTACTATTAAATTTTATGTAATCATGATATTATAGGATAAATTAATTATATTATAACAATATAAACAAAATTAATCAATAACATTAAAATATTCAATGATGAATGGAAACTGAGACAAAATTTCTAACCTCGAGTTTAAATCATCAGACACATAATTTAACTTCATGGAAAATAAAATTATGTTAATTATTTACTATCCTAAAAACCATTATTTTATTTATTATTTATTTTATTTATTTTATCACTATATTATATATATTTACATAATCAAATATGTTCTAGTATGATGTTTTTATTGTATTCAGTTCATGTCTCTAAATTCATCTCGAGATGTTGACAATGGTAAAAAAAGTCATTTATCAATTAAATATAAAAAAATAACAATGAAATAATTAACATTTATATACATAAATTATAGACTTTTATACCATCCAAGATATATGGTTATGAATAATTAGCTTTGTTATAATTATTTAGATGGTAGGCCATGCATTCACATGAGTAATGTTTCCATTTTCAAAGATCAAGATGTGAAGAAGGTATGTATTATTTTATCATTAAATAATTTAAATTTAATTTAAAATATCATATTATTTATTAAAAGACACATACATATACCATCCATGTGATGACATAATAAAAATATTATTAACATCTCTTCATGTGGTAGTAGTCTCCACAGACATGAGCGAGTGTATCATTTTTCAATGGATGAAAATATGAAAATGTATATGATATTTAACATTAACAGAATGATTAATAATCAATGAATATAATATATTAAATTTAATTCCATCATCCTAATTATCTATTATAGGTGATGATGGGAAGAAATTAAACTGGTTTGCGAGGTGGTCGTTCGCTGTTCCCACAATCAATGGCTTAGTTTTGCATTTGATAGAAGAGGTGATGGATAAATAATATACCATAAAAATTAAAAAAATTTAGTATATAGGATATAATGTAGTTTTTACATTGTAATTATTAGGAAATAATCAATGATTTAAAATAAGTATACAAAATGATGGAGCTCGATGATGACGATTACCATCGCTTAGAAGAACCTCCTTTCGATATATTATTAAGGACCTTGATGATTTTACTTTTCGAGGAAAAGTATATATAAAATGAAGATAAATATTTTTGGGAGATATTTTTTTAGGTTTTTTGTGATATAAATGTCTAGATAGGTGTGTATAAGTGCCTGGAGTGGGTTCCCTTTAATAATTTAGGAGGAGTGTAATTTTTAGAAACACACAATACTCTTGGATAATTGGATGTAACTCTGAAGAAATGTTCCTAAAACATTGTTAATCAATAAATTTTATGGGTGATATGATGATGAAAAATCTAAAAAATTAAATAATATACATTTTTGAACATGTAATTCAATTTACCTACTCACCTTTTCCATTTTAGTTTTTACAATGTTAACTGGTTGTTATTACTATTTTAATATTCATTCTGACTAAAAAGAATTGGAAAATCTAATATAATATCAATTGTTATGATGCCCAATATGTAATACATTTTATAAAAATTAAAATAACATATTTTTTTCGAATTTAATTTCACACAAAAAAATGATAAATGTGTCGATTTTTTTTTCAAGGAACACATTTTTGAAACAATAAATGATATTATATTAAATATATAACTAGACATCAGAATTATATGAATATAAATACATATAATTAGATATATATTATATAAATTCCATTTAAATATTTATTTTTTATGTGTTCTATTAATTATTATAAATGGAAAAAATTTATGCACATTAATGCAGTTCAAATAAAATCACTTATTATAATCTTATACCAAAATGAAAATAATTTATAGTTAAAATGAAATTAATTATATCATTAAAAATAAAATGGCTCATATTTTACATTAATACAAAATCGAAAATTAAATGAATCATTTAATTTATTTTATTTATTGAAATGAAACAAAAGTATTTGAAAAATCTGATGTTTTCACTATTCATAAAAAAATCAATCATTTTAGAAAAATGCTACAATTTAATTATAAATAAATTTTTATATGATGATTTCAAAAATGATTTTTATTTTATAAAATAATTTTTCTAAAAATTCAAAAAATTAATTATAATATTTTGTCTGAAATAGTAATGAAAATCATTTGTGATTGAATAATATATTTTATAGAATTAAATATCATTTTTAAAAATTCAGTTATTATTTATTATGAATTTATTAAAAAATTCATATTGAGTGATACCATTATAAATATTTCAAAAATTAGTTAATTATATTCATACCCACCAATTTAATTCCAAGGTTATAACAGTCATATTTATATAAAATTTTTCATTGTTCATTTAAGCTTTATTTTTCCTATCTTATACCCTATAAGAAATAATGTTATTATTTTAAAATCAAAATGTGTTACATGAAATCATGGATATATCATTAAATAGAGCAGTATAGATTAGTATAGCTAACTAATTGTATCACAATCAATGACTAGTGTGTAATAAAGTCCTTAGAACACATGATTCGGGGGAGAGGAACACCCCACCAGTGAAACACCCTAAAAATATCAATATGATGTCCTTAGAATAGTAGTCACAGGTAGAAAAGAAACACCCCATTAGTGAACCCCCTGACTATAAAATAGACGAGGACCTATACTAGACATTCCAACTATGTACCAAATGATTCCCATGTGCTATATTTCATAAACCATTAAATAAAAATGATGGATTGAAAATAATTTCATACATCCCTTACACAATTCATTGAAAATACCATTTCTTTTATGAAATAGGTGAAAGCTGTATTTTCTCAAAAAACATGTTTTCACACAAAAAAATCAATATATTATGCCAATCAATTTAAAAAACACTTTAATAATAAAATACCAATCAATGGTTCACATAACATAGGCTAGATATAGAACCAACCACCACATTATAGGAGGAATAATACACGTAATGGGAACCATAAACACTAGAAGGAATTAAGTGGCATCAACGAAGGACATAAAAATGGTTTTCATATCATATAAATTCATTATATAAAAATAAATATCTAGTATATAGCTTAGATAATAAATACCTTGTTAACACAACTTCCACAAAAAAACACCATGAGGGTTGGCCTTCAAGAGAATATAAAACAATGGATCTAGAAAGGATCAAAAAAAGATAATCACTACGTCAATGAATCCAAAAAATAGTGGAAATCTCTTTCAATAATAGATTTACAAATAATTTGAAAGGTTTCTTACTAGAGAGAAGTGATGTAACCAAGATGAATATTAAAATTTGAATGAATACATTCATAAGATGATGATACTCCCTAAATCTTTATGGAACTCTCTAAGGTTTGAGACCTATAGATTCACAATAAGAGAGGTTAGGATGTAACATGAAAAGTAGATAAAATCTAATGGAATGATGATATTTACATTGTAATCCAATGATTTATGGAATAAAATTCCCATTAAGAACATCTTCTAATAACCAAACCACCTCCGGGTAAAAAAATATTGGGTGACATATTTATGAAGTTAAAATTGGGATTATGGTGTAAATTGACTTATGTTTAAAAATGATTTCTCATATTGTTCCTAGTGACCCATTTTATGCTATTAAATAACCATTTATTCTAGAAGTGTTCCCCAAAACTAGTTTCCATCCTATTATATTCTCAAAAACTCCAAAAATGTTCCCTATGTCCACAAAACCTAATAAAAACACTATTAAAAATAGAAGATGGAATATATTTTATCTTGGTTGTAATGAACAAACTCATGTTACCCTCAACTGGCACCCGACCCGACCTGTCACATACCTAAAGGGTGTTCCAAATCCCCATGGGCTGGCAACAAGCAAGTGAGCATCGAATGAAGAAAACCAAGGGAACAATGTTTTCCAACCAAAACAACCACATGGATTAAATATATAGAGATATAAAGAAATACTAGAGGACTAGAATGTATATATTATATAACATTATTGAAAATAGCAGAAACAGAACAACTGTAATAGCTGGAAAACCCGAAAGACAAGTCCAACTGCAAGGAACCCAATGCAAAACTGATACTCCAAACGATGGCGTGGAAAACCCCCCACTATCTCACCATAAGCTACCCATCATGTTTGACACAAACCACATCGCCTCAATATGGAACCCTGCCTTTACCCACACTAGAAGACAATAAAATGTCAATGCATTGCTGAATAGGTCCATTGGGTGTGATCTAACATGCTCATTAGGACCCCACTCGGGTATTCCATGAAAAATACCTTTATAAAAGATTATGTATAATAATTTTAAAATACATGGAATTATAAGTAGTAAAGAATTTTGATAGAAAACATGGTAAACATTTTCCTTTTTCCATAGTTCAAAAGAAATGAAGGTATAACCATTTCAAATAAAATTTTCCATATCATTTTTAAAATAATAAACATGCAAATCAATACTAACTCAGAAATCCAAGAAGTAAAATACAAAAGCAAACATATCTAAACACCAAGGAATACTGCATTTCTACGAAGCAACTACTCATACCACAATAATCAAGTGCACAAAACTGAACCTAAAACGACATGCCTAAGAAGAAGACAAATACCCACTTGAGTAAACCCCCGAAAATGAAAATATCGATCCCTTATAAAAATAGGCCTAGGAAATAGAGGAAATCACCAAGAAACACCTCCTTGATAATCACAAAATAATGGATGATAGCCTTGAGCCAATACTTCCACCCAAATACCCAAGGAAACCCATTTTATATTTTTTATAATTCATTTCAATTCTTTTAAAACTATTCAAAACCATTTCACAATCCATTTATTAGAAGCCATGGAAAAACCATTATTATTTCAAAACCCTTTTTCAACACACATAAAAACTAATTCAAATTTCATAAATCAATTTAAAAATCAATAGCAATCAAGTTCATTATCATAGGATAGATATAGAACCACCAACCTCAATTTCCGGGTCACACATGCCCGTAATGGGAATCTAAAAGCAACGAAACCCAACAATGCCAATGAAGGGCCTATAATAAAACCCACCAATCAAAGGGTTGATACAATTTTGAAGACAAGGGGTCATATGATAAAAGAAAACCCACATACCTCAAGAATGGATGTCTGCCACTGAAAAAATAGACAACGAATGGCCTTCAGAACATGATCTCATGACAAATCTAGAGGAAGACAACATGAATAATACAACTGAGATTAGTGGATCCAGTACTAAAAATCCAGGGTGCTATCACGATCAACCATAATGATGAACCTGAAATAACGCATACCCTGAAAGATATACAACAGATGAAATGAAAATCCGAAGCTGATAGGATCGATCCAAATTGTGAGGCACCTCCGAAAGTCACCTAGGAGCATCTTATGGTCAAGCGAAAAGATGTATGGGATGATAGGTCTGAGAAAAACAGCCAAATCAGTGACTTAAAGCTATGATTTGGCCATTTCATGACGTGTACTACTTGGTAATGGAGTGTATTCCATGATGGATAAGTTATGCCATAAAACCCATCGCCTCATTTAAATATATTCTACTTAACCCCCACATGATATGTGCTGCAGGTACACAACATGTCCTTACTCACAATAGGATCTCCCCATTGATGAATTGAATCTAGTAACTAATACAAGTCATGTTCCTCCAGTACATGGTGTGTACCTCCAGTACATGGTGTGTACATCCAGTACACAGTGTGTACTTCAAGAACATGGTGTGTACCTGCTCTTCAGCTTGTAGAAAATCTAGAAAATGAATTCTATAGACTCTTAACTAAAAGGTAACTTAGAAATATGAAAACATACCCAATAAAGGTAATAGGATGATAAAAACTCCACACCACAAATACTTTTAATCCTTTTGAAGTAATAAGGAAGATTAAACTCATGAAAAATGATGAGGTCACTACCCCCTCATCATCAAATCACATTCCCATGTAACATGATAATCTGATCCAGGTTTCCATAGAACTCTGACCAATGGAATATATTTCCCATAGAATATATTCATCTGAGAGTAAAAAATCTCAAATAGTTTCTCCAAAATAGAAGCATCTATGTAACACCCCAAGATTCCATGGTATGTTTCCCTTTGAATAATGCAATAGCTTTCATTGTACGCAACTTCGAGATTCTAACACACCACGACCAATCAAAGTAGTAGTTATGAATAGTAATACCCACTTTTTGAAATTATAAAAATTTAATCTTTCAAAATGGACTTAATTTTTATATTCAGAATATTTAAATTATCTTAGGGTTAATTTTTGGTATTTTTCTGAAAACTTTCAATTTTTTATGAATAGTGAAAACACTGAGTTATAGTTTAAAACCGAATTTTTTATTCAAATATGTTTTTATTTTAATTATATTTATTTTAGGTCAAAATAGACACATAATACCTATAAATGTTCAATTTAATTCATTGGAGTCAATTTATAATAATTTTAGATATATAAAAATTTTATAGAACTTTTCACCGTCTTTTACCCAACTCCTAAGAGAATTTGTAAATTCACATAAAACATACTTTTACTTCTTCTGTGAGCGGAATTATAAAAATCCAAGAGACACGGTTAATATCAAGGAGTAAAATTTGGTTCAATAAGATAAAAATATTTTTTTTGGTGAATAACAACTTTTCACTTTTATTTACCACGGTTAAAAGTGAACAGGGTAATTAAAGGTAAAAATGATATTATTATTACACTAACACATGTCCTAAATCTATTGGATAAGTATAGTTCGACCAAAAACATCCCTAGGAATAAAATATGAACCCCTTTGGTCCACATGGATTATATTAGGACATTTATTATAATTTAATTCAAAGAAGAGTTAAAAGAGTTAAAATCAATGTTAAATTAATAAAACATTTTTATATAGGGTTACACATAAGATAAATTAGACTATAAATATTCATTAAAAATCTAAAAATATTTCCTATATAATTGTATTTTATTTATAATTTTTAGACATTAAATAATTTAATTTATTTATGAGACAATGGTGATGCTGTAATTTCCTAATTAATAAAATTTTAAAATACTGGATATTATAAATATCCAAATAAATGTAATTTGAGAATTTTTCTGAATGAAACAAATTTTATTGATTAATATGACATATTAGGGTTGGTTAGATGAATTTGTTTCGATTTAATAATGCTGTTATGAGTTTAGAAAAAACAAAATACCAAATAGTGTCAAAATTGACATAAAAGAGTTTTTAAAACAAATATTATATTATTAATTGATATTATATTCCAAAAAATCTATGGTTCGGAAAAAAGACTTATATAATGATAGGTGTATCATTAATGAACCATTTTGGGTTCTTTAGGAGTATATAGTAATTTTATTAACCATATAATTTAAAAATACAAAGAGACAATGTAAATGTCAAACTATTTAACTAAGATTTAAATCTAATAGAAAATGGTAATATAGGGAAAACCCATTCTAAAACCTATTGGTTGATTTGGTTTTGACATATCCCCACATTAGACTTTAAATAATACACTTTTGATTCATTAGAAGCCGAAAATGATTTTATTATAAATTAATATTTCTAGCTTTTCCTACGGTGCCCCTCACCCCTCTTATAAAAGGAAACTCCCCCTTTACTGTTATTCACATCATCAAATCCATTTGGCTTGGAAAACCTTTTCCAAAATACCCTATCAACTATCCTCCATTCATCCTAGAGGCCTTTCATTATTCATAAATCCATCCTATGGAGCCCTTTTGATCAAATCAAAAGAAAGAACTTGAGGAAGAGGTAAATATCTCAGCACCTCTTTCAAGTTCATTCCTTCTTCCACTTCCTTTTTCTTTTTTGTTTACATTATAAAATAATAACTCTAGTATCTTATATATACTGTGATGTTATTATAAATATGGTATAACCAGATTCATTATTCTATCCATCCTTTGAATAACATGTCACCATACGTGCGTACGTACAACTTACTATCTCCACGGCGTGGTGTAATTGATATTCAATACATTATTATTTGGATGTGTGTAATAATGATGTTTAATTGATGTAAATAATAAATATATCATGATAATGATTCTGTATATATGATATATATTCCAATTATATATTATTATAATATCAAAAGAATGATATTGTGGCTCGTGTGTACGTACAGATTTCTGTCTAGACATAGTGATGAGATTCATTCCACATCATATCCATTCAAGACTAATTTTCATTAGATAATTAAAAATAATGTTTAAAGTCTTTATATCATTCTGGATATGAATAAGTTACATCCCATCCATAACAATTATGACTCACATAACAATGAATATAAAGGAAAATGAATCCATTTACACCTGAAACAACGATAATACTAAGATATTATTAACAAAGAAATGTTAAAAGATCATATATGATATCATATTAATATATAGGATTATTTTATAATTTAATAAAAATAATTTCACCATTATACAGTAGGTTAACCTACCCTCGAACAAGTAAAATTACAAGGTAAGGGTTAATTTCACAATCTTTTTATTATCCAAGGTTGTTTTTACCTAAGTATCTACTGGGACCTCTTTATCATCCACATCCATGTTTATTAAAAATGTATTTCAAAACATTATTAATATTTCATAGACAATGGGTTAATGTAATTCATACCCTTGTGTGACTATTTAAAATATGTTTATAAAGGAATCTTCCCGTTGTTTTCCAAACAAGGTCCTTTTTATCCTTTTCGACAAAATTAAAGTAAGAGTGTCTTTTTTAACTTGTACGGAGTGTGAAACTATATTACACCATTATAAAATCATCAAAGCTTCCCTTAAAAGCTTATAAGAATATTTTAAAAGTAAAAGTTTTATTTTATAATTATGAGATTTTTAAACTATTTCAAAAAAGAGATAATTGTCTCAAATAGTTGTGATTTCATCTATGTCAAAATCCTTTGATAGATTTTATGATTATTTGAAGTTGATTTATTATGATAAGAAACTACCATATTGTATTGAAGGTTTTTTGATAAGTTTGACTGTGGATGTGTTATTTTTATACCATTCGTGGTTTATGGATAAAGTATTGACATTTCGTATGCTAGTTTTAATTCGAATTATTATGTTGTGTTTAAACCTGCTCATATGAGGAATGAATTGGACTTAGTATATGATGGGTGGAGCCTGCTATAGCTCCTCGATCCATCGGTAGGTCTCATCAGACAAACTAATGTCTTGTAACACGGCCTTGACAAAATCTTATTTATAGTCTTGGAACAAGGCCATGACTATGTGGTTATGATAGTCTGGCATTATGCATTCCATCATTATAAAAGTGGTTATTGATATTGTATGTGATTATTCGAAGAGTATAATATCCATGTGAATAAGTAAATGGAATTATTTCATTTTATTTTTACCATGTTATGATGAAGTTAATGTTTTAAAGGCTTTTGTTTTAGGTTTACATTAACTTAAATGTTTACGCTTATTTATTGAAGTTTCCACTATATTGTTATCATTAATGAGCATCTGAGCTCTCCCCTTTCTATGTTTTGTTTCCAAGATGTGAAGAAGTATTTTATGACTGAACTATAATGATTGTCTGAGGGGATATGAGTGTGGATAATGGAGACTATGTTGTTGTAGTTTTCCACTTTATGATTTAATGTAAGACTTATGAATGTATCTAGTGTTTCCAAGGATACTAAACTAATAGGTATTTTGAGACTTGATCTTTTGTGATCATGCCAATGATATGTAATAATGCACCAAATTTGGGCTTTTGGGGTCAGGGCGTTACAATCTGGCTGTAAATCAATTTCTTCCTAACATAGAACTTGAGCATGATCAGGGTGATACTTCCTTTATTGAGATACGTGGAATAAATCATGAATTATGGTAAACAGAGCCACAAATACTAATTGTTAAGAAACCTACCTGGTCCATTAATTAATATAAAATGGTCCATCATATCTCGAAACCATCATTCACTATTTTCATAGACAACAATAACCCAAACGAGGATAAAATTTCAAGAAAACCTAGTCAATTATGGAAATCTCCAATGGTCAATGATAATGATATGAATATGATTTCTATCGACTCTAGGATGTAACCAGACATTGTTGCACTTCCTAAATCTTGATGGACATCTCATGAACCAGACTTGGTCCAACTAAAGCTACTTCCCCCACCTCTTCCAAACAAAGATGTGATCTGCTCAGGCAACAATACAATTCCTCACAAGAAGCAATTATTATTAATGACTAATAACTATTTTTGTAAACTAACTCAACCATTCTAAGATGGATATACTGTGATCCACAAAAATCCATGATGTAGCCCCAAATCATATCCTCCAATATTTGAATTACATGCTCCACTTTACTATATATATTTGGATGGTAGGGAATTGTCAACTAGATCTTAGTTCCCATTTCCTCTTGAAGACATCCCCAGAACCACGTGGTGAACCATGGATCCCTATATGAAACAATGACATAAATAATACCATGTCACCTCACAATATCTTGTAACTTAAATCTTACATAGATCATCAACATTAGTGGTGTATTTTATCAGAATGAAATTAGTAGATCTTGTAAACTAATCAAAATCTAAATAGATTGAATTTCTTCCTCAGGGTGTCCATGGAAACCCAACAACAAAATCCTTGGATAACTCATCCCATTTTCAATCCAACACCGGAAGAGGCTAAAGAATACTGGAGGGTTTCATGTGCTCTCCCATTATCCATTGGTAGGGGTAAGAGAAAGACCATAATCTTCAATGTCATGAATTATACATGGACACCTGAATCTTCTTCTCATTTCAAAATACATATTAATAGTCCCTGGATGAACAACCAATGAAGAGCTATGAAAATATAAAAATACTGAACATCTCACAGGTACAGGGATGAAAAATTTCTTCTTGAAGTAATGTTTTCCATCTGAGGAATGTAACCAACCAAAAATGGGTTTCCCACCATAAATAGTTTTAGATTCTTATGAAACCTATAATCCTGCTATTGGACTTCCAAGATAGACTCTAAAAGAGATGATGACAATTGGGAAATGGTCAGAAACATACATGTAACATCCTCCTGAGTGACCAAGTGAAACTGAGTGAAAATACCAATAAGATTCCATTCCTCCTTCGATTCCAAAACACCATGTGATGGTACCTTCCTGCTAAGAGAATCTGCAATAACATTCCCTTTCCCTAGGGTGTATGTGATGTCGATGTCAAACATGTAAAGGTACTCTATCAATCGTCCTTGAATGAGATTCAAGTAATTTTGAGAGAAGATATAGCTCAAACTCTTATGATCAGATAAGACCATGAACTTCTCCTCAAAGAGATAGTACAATCAATAATTAAGAACATGAATCCCCAAAAAAATCTATAAATCATGATTTGGGTAGTTCTTATCTTGTGGTCAGAGATGACAAGAGATAAAATCTACCACATGATCATCATCTATCAGCACATATCTCAAAATAGCACTAGATGCATTCTAAAATACCACATACACCTTACCAAGATTAGGTATCTTCAAAATTGTAGAAGATGTTAAAAGTCATTTCAATTCATTAAAAAAATACTAACACATTTCATTCTAGGTTAATTTCACCATTTTTTTTTGTGTAAGAGAAATCTAAGACAATGACATCTAATATAAAACCTTAACAAACCAATAGTATTACCTAGAAAGAACAAGGAAACATTGAATTTCAAAGACTTTCACTGGTTCCTTACAAGATATAATAGCCATTACCTTCTTTGGATCAACTGATAATCCATTCTCAAAAATTCTGTGCCCTAAGAACTTCACTTATCAAATCCATAAACTACATTCGGAAATATTTCCATACAAACAATGACTCCCCAAAATTTACAAGACCTAAATAAGATAGTGATCATGACCATGATCATATTTTGAGTAAACCAGAATATCGTCCACTAACACTACCACAAAAGTGTCAAGATAAAGATGCAAAATATGATTCATCAAGGCCATAAAAACTAAATCAGCATTAGTTAGACCAAAATTCATCAAAATATAATTAAAATGGACATAAATTATCAATAAGGACATTTTATATTTATCATACTCTCAAACTCTGAGCTGATGATAACCCAATCGAAGATCAATCTTTGAGAACCATTTTCCCCCATTCAACTAATCAAAAAAATAATTCACACGAGGAAAAATATATTTGTTCTCGACCATTCCCCTATTCAAAATTCGATAGTCCACACATAACTGAAGTGATTCATCATCTTTATTGGAAAACAGAAATAGAGATTCCCGCATAGAAACACTAGGGTGAGTGAAACCTTTCCCTAATAGGCCATCCAACCCAATCTTTAGTTTTTACAACTCTTCTGGTGCCACACAATAAGAAGGCACCGATATCTGAGGTGTACCTAGAACCAAGTCAATCATACATTCTACCTATATCCCTGTATAATAACTAGAGAAATTAATTGGGAAAACAATAGGGAAATATCTAAAAACAACAGGGTGGCCATAAATTAAAGAAACATCATTGACCTAAAATTTAACAACAACGAACAAAATCCTAATATCGTGGAGGGAAGGACCTATATGAAAATATCTCCTATCCCACTTTACAAGAAAAACATGAGAGATCATGTAGGTAGAAAGAAAAAAACACACCAATGATAAAAATCAACCTCTGCTCAATGAGCGACAAGACTATCCATACCAATGATGATGTTAAAAACATCTAGACCAGGAAAGAAAAAAAAATCCCAAACCAACATTGTATAAAATATTGTTAACTAATAAGGACACCAAAACCCCTTCTCTTTCCTTTTTCAAAGATGTGTCTCTAACTCCATTGTAATGGAAATAACTTTCATTGGGTTTTTAAGTGCATGAAAAAATCATGCAGATATAAGAGACTGGCGGGCACCAGTATCAAACAAAGAAATTGCTATCGATGATGCAATAAGATGAGTACATATAACTGTTGTAGGACCTACATCAACTTCCATTAGAAACTCATCAGTTGCATGTAAATTATTTAATAATTATGCATGTGGCCAGAGACTTGTAGTCCTTGATGCTTTTGACTGCACCATAGTAGCCTTTGGAGATGATGAACCCTGACCATAATGAAGAAAATTCAAAGCCTGACAGAAATCCCACATGTGACCAACACATCCAAAACTATTACCAGTCTTCATGGGAATAGGAATATAAAATTAGTGTGACACACCTTCCTATACAAATACCAAATTAGAGGAACATTTCTAGTGGTAGCATACATTCCAGAGGAGGCTTGATGTTGAGACCCACCCCCACCACTTCTGCAATGGTCTTATCACATCCTCTTCTTCCCATGCACACCACTAAAGTTATCACCAGTTTGAATAGAAGAGGTGGAAAATCTAACCTTCACTACCATATTCATTTTTACTATCATGGATATGTATACTACATAAATATAAGTAAAATTTTTTAACATGAACACTTGTGATCTGATAACTAGTCACAAACTCTATAGGTACTTTTGATCCTTTATCTGGTCATTATTTACCACGTTCAGAACAAAAATAGTCACGATCAACTAAGTGTTTGGTGTATGTGAGCACTGAATGATCTAACTACTACAAAGATAGTAAATATAGATAATTTTTTAACACCATTCACCCTAGAAAAATATAATGAAATTATTGGGTTTTGAAATACATCCAATCCAATCCCACATGTCTATCTTCCTAGACCATAGAGTCCTATTAATGCTGACCCGAACCCTCAATCCTAAATGTTTCACACTTCAACATGATATTATTAGGTCTCTCCTAGAAGCCAAATATTTGATCGATCCTATCCATCATATCCTCTTCCTCTTGAGGTTCAATAGTGTTTTTTAAAGGACAGTGGATTCTCATGTAAGAACTCTCCAGATTGATATTTCTCTCCTCCATCTCCTGGTTGTACCTCAAACACATCCTTCTCAACTCAGGGAACATATTGATCGGCATCATGGACTTCATGTATGATAGTTTTGATGAGATTTTAATCCATAGGTGGGTTCCATTGAGGATCATCAACAACACCCCCTTTAGGAACATGTGGAAGAAGCCTTGGAGGCATACGACTACACATCAAATCATAATAACAATGTGAATATATAACAAATCATTGTTCAAAATTGAAAAAACCTAGATAAAATTGATATTTTTAAAACAAAAAACTATTCTTGAGACACCCATCCCTAAATACCATGGAAACTTGAGTCTCATTATGGTTGGAGCTGGCCAAACACATATCACAACATACCTCTCAAGTCCCAACAATATTATCTCTAGTATAACAGACATCCCAAGAAAATTATTCTTGAGGAAAGACCTCCTCTGATACAATCTGTAACAAACCGAACCAGGTTACCCTCAAATAGCACTAGATCCAACCCATCATGTACCCAAAGGGCATTCTCGATCCCCACGGCCTGGAGAAAATCACTTGATCATCGAATGTCAAAATTGAGGGAATAATTTCTCCCAAACGGAAAAACCACATGGAAAACATATATAGATCAATAAATGAATAATTGATGACTAACAAATGTATATTCCATAACTATAAAGAAAATAATGGAAACAGAACAACCGTAACTTTATAAAAACCCAAATGAAAAGTTTAACTACATGGGACCCAAACCAAAATTATACTCCAAATAATGATGTGGACAAACCCCCACCATCTCACCACCACCTACCCATCCTAGATGACAGGAACCTTGATGCCTCACTGCAAGGGTTTGACTTTACCTACACTATAAGATACTCAAAGGTCTACACATCTCCAAAGAGGTGTGAATGTTGTGATCTAATAGGCCTAGTAGGATCCAACCCAGGTGTTACATAACATGTCTCTATATAAAAAATCATTTATGCGAATTTTATAAATAAACATTGCATGATAAGTAGTAAAGAAGTTTTATTGAAAACATGGTAAACATTTCCCTTTTTCAACATTTGTAAACAAAACCAATAATAACAATTTCAAAGCACATTTTCCAAATAATTTTCCACAAGAAAAAAATTCATATCGAGGCTATCTCAGAAATCCAATAAGTAAAACACAAAAGCACATGTATCACAACACTATTGAGTACTACAAGCCTAGTTATAAGACTACTCATTCCATAATAATAAAGTGCAAAAAACTGATCCAAGAATAATAATCCTTGGAAGTATAGGATTTCCACATGAGTAAACCCCCAAAAATTTCAATATCGGTCCCCTAGAACAACAGACCAAGGAAATGGAGAAAATCCCCAAGGAAAACATCATTGATAATCACAAAATAATAGATGATGGCCTCAAGATAATCCTTCCACCCATGTACCCAAGGTAACCCATGCACTCTATTTTACAATTCATTTCTGTGCTTCGAAAACCATTCAAAACGATTTCATAATCCATTAATCAAAAGCTAGAGAAAAACATTATTCTTTCAAAATACTTTTTCAACACACCCAAACAATCATTCCAATTTCAAAAATATATTTTCAAAGAAATAAAACTCAGGATCATTATCAAATGCTAGAGACGAAACCACCTACCTTAAAGTGGAAGTCACACACACTCTCAATACGAATCCCAAAGCAACAAAATCCAAAAACACCAACGAAGGCCATAGAATCAACCCCACACATATAATGATTGATTCAATTTATAAAAAAGGGGTTTGATGATAGAAAAAACCCATGTCTATCTAGAACAGACATATTTCCCTCCACAACTATTAAAGGTACAACCTTCAAAACTAGATCTCACAACAGATCTAGCGGAAGAAAAAATAATAATCCAACTTCGATCAGAGGATATTGTACCACAACGCTATGGTTCTATTACAATAATACAAAATGAAGAAACACAATTAACTTTTTCCCAGTGAGACCCACTACAGATGAAATGGATATTTGAAGCTGACAAGATTGATATGTATAGTGAGGTGCCTAAGAAAATCCCCTAAGAGAAGCCTAGGGTCGAGAGAAAAGATGTATGGGAAGAGTTGGATGATAGAAATAGCCAACCATAGGACTTTGAGCTGGGTGTGGGACGAGTCACGACCAGTACGACTTGTTCATGGTGTGTATACCATTCTAGATAAGTTACACTGAAAACAACATAGACTTCGTTAAAAAACTTCTATTTAACCCATACATAATGTGTACCTCAGGTACATGATGTGTTACTGCTCACTGTGTGATCTCTCCATTCATAACTTGAATCCACCGACAAGGACATATCATGTACCTCTAGTACACATCATGTACCTCTTGTACACATCATGTACTTCCAATACATGGGGTTTAGCTAATCTATAGCATACAAAAGATCCAAACAATAAATATAAGGTCCTTGAACCAAAAGGGTTCTTAGAAAATGGGAAAACCTATCTGATCAATATAATGAGATGCTTCGTAGGATGTTATAATCACCATAACATTAGACATTCCTTCCTGAAGTAGTCTTGTGGAATAAGCGTTCTCTATAAAGATGTGAGATTTCTTCTACCTCACTGATGATTTTCATCTCAATGTCTAATGATAATCTGATCCATTTCACCATAAAACACTTACCATTGAAACAGACATTCCACACAAGAATTTCACATGAGAATGAATCATCACCATCAGTTTCTCCACAGTTGAAACATCTAGCTCCAACTTAATCCCTTCCCAACTCAAAACATGTGAGGGACCAGAATGAAATCTACTGAACTGATATATATAGTAAGCATCATGGATACCTATCAATTGAGATGAAAATTCTAACTTCTAGAAAACCAGTCTATTCTTCATTGTGATCTTAAATGGTACAAAAATATCAGATCCAACTTAACCAATTTTGAAAAATGATACTGACTTATCCCTGTAATGAATATCAAGAAAACTTGGTCACCAATGGAAATCTCCAAAGGACTGCATTGAAGATCCACATAAAATTTCTACCAAAATATCACTGTAACCAAATGTTGATTAATATCTTAGACCATCACTAACGTTTATTGAATGATACTCAGTTGCATAAAAGTGTATTTTCTAACCTTTTCCCAATAAATAGGTTACCTACATGGGAATACATGAAAATCCTCAAAGGGAATTGTTTTTATCGATGAATAGTGACTATTTCAGTAAGAATACTCAAACCATCCTAGATGGATATACCATGATCCACCAAAATCCACGATGTAGGTGATGAGGAGATCCACCAAAATCAAAATCGAAAACTCTATCTATTGATGGTAATTTGTACTCAATTGAACCCAAGTCCCCATAACATATTGTAGACTCTTCTTGAATTAGGATGTAATCGTAGGATCTATTTCTAAAAAAATGGAAGACAAATCCCCATGTAACCTCATGATCTGTTGCATGTATTGGTGACCTTGATCATCAACATTAGTGGGGTCCTTAATCTGAATGAAATAAATTGATTTCATTAACTAATTATCCACCATTGAGATAGAATTCTCCCCATGGGAAGTCTATAATAGTCTAATAATAAATCAAATGGAAACATCCAATTATTTCCAAACTGAAATAGATAAGGATGGGAAAAAACAAAAGGTTTCAGATGCCCTGCCTTTACCTTTGGGAAGGTGAAATAGTGGGGCACATAGTGAACAATGTCAAGGTTCATACACGACCACTAGAAATTCCATCTCATTTCATAATACATCTTATTCATGAAAAAAATTTATAGATAATCAATAACATTGAAAATCATACAACATTGAATATATCATAGATATTGGGATGAAAATTGAATCCCTAAAAAATACCATTATAACAGAAGAAAATCTATAAATTTTCACCCCACTATTTATGTTTTACCTGATTCCCATGAAATCATAATCCTTCTGACATCTCTATAGAATATACTCTAGGGGTGATGAATAGCTTCCAATGGGACTTTACTATTGACAAATCCTTCAATGAAAATTTCTTTCTTTGGGGTGTAGGTGATTTTAAAACCAAACATATGATGGTACATTATCCACTAACTCTATCTAAGATTCATATCATTCTGGGAAAATATTAAAATTAGCTCTTATGGATAGAAATGGCGATGAATCTCTCCCTAAAAAGATATTTCTACTGAAACATAAACACATTCAGAATTATGGAAATCTCAAAATCATCATCATTTTACTTATTATGAAGTGTCAAAAGATGAAGGGAACCATAGGCCACAGTATGATTACTATTATATGAAAACAATACATTGAAACATTAGGAGCATCTATTTAACCCACCTATGGAACCCATTAAAGTTGATTTATATACTCCAATAGTATGATCACTATTATATGAAAATAATAAATTCTTTTAGGAGAATCTGTTTCCCCCACCTATAGAACCCATTAAAGACGTATCATATGTATAATAATGAACCCAAAAAGTATATGATAGTAATTAGACAAAATGAATAATCTATGTTAAAAATAGAAATCCATTATGTATAAACTAAGAATATGATCAAAACCAAACTCAGAAGACACACATCCCAACATTCTATGATTACCCGAGGCATATGACGTTATGAGATGGCTAAGAAATCACCGTAACCTACATCTCATGTCATAAAAAACCATTCTCCCATCTAAAAACTTCCCAAAACAAAACATAACCATTATATAATACCTAATTATCACATCCTGACTTGGATAACCATCCATAAAGGGTCTACCCCAAAATTCAAAAAAAACCCAAAGGGTGTTCCTGATCCCCATGGGATAGTGACTAGAAACCAAGAATCAATCAATAAATAGATGGAATGATATTTACAAACCTGAAACAACATATATGGAACATATATTAAGAAAAAAGTAACTAAGAAATAAAACAATGATAAGTAAATTATTTAGACAAAGATGAATGTATATAGCAAATAAAACACTAAAATAGATCATAAAACCTAAAGGTAAATGCCCAATTAAACTTGAAAACACAACTAAAACCAAAAAATTCTCCTCAATGTGATATGTTGGAAAAGTACCACCATCTCACCACTAGATACCCATAACCAATTGGAAAAATAATTTCTATGTCACTATGGAACCTTACATTTTTCATACATCAAAATACATAACAGGTTCTATACACTACTAATGGGGGTGTATAGGGTGTGAGACAAACATCCTCTATGGGATCACACCCTAATTTTCAACATTATGTCTCTATAAAACAGTCTCGACGTTATCATTTTATAGAAATGAAAGGAATGATATGTAATAAGACAATTTTTATCTCAAAACAATGGTAAATAAATATCCATTATGCCCAATTCTAATACCAGTTTGGTAAATGTGTTCCTGGAATATAAAAATTCATGAATAAGGTAATAAAATCCAAAATAGTAGAAACCAAAGAACATGAAAATAAAACCGTGTATCACTACATTCCAAAATAATAGAATAGTCACACCACAATCGATAACAAGTCCACAATCAAGTCTGTAAAACATTAGCCTATGGAGAAGATGAACACCCCATGACTGAACCCCCAAAAAATTTCAATATTAATCACTTAGAATAACGTGCCAATGGAGTAGAGGAACACCCCATGATTGGGCCCCTCGATAATAAAATGGATGAGGCCCTATACTATAGCTTCCACCAAAATACACAATGCCTCACTTGTGCTGTATTTACAAAATCATTTCATTAAAACCTCAATTTGAAATCCATTTTATACATCCTTTTCAAAATTATTTTAAAATACCTTTTTATTAACAAAAACTGATGAAAACCAAAATTCCTAAAGAACTTGTTTCCACACATTAAAAAATAAATTAATCATGAAGATTAATTTAGAAAACTATTTAATAAAACATTTTTAATCAATGTTTCATATATAATTTTTTAGAGACAGAACCACCCACCTCAAATTGCGTTGAAAACTACCTGAAATAGGATCCACCAACTCTTGATAAAGATATGAGACAACAAATAATACCCTAACAAGAATTCCTATATATCAAGATCACATTCCATAAAAATCATGGGCTAGAAGAGAGGTTAGATCACATATACCTTAATATAAAAACTCTTCACACCAAAAGCAACATGAGGGTCATCCATTAAAAGATAAAAAACGAAAGATTTAGAAAGGATCAAATAACTATAACCACTAGGTCTATAGATTCATAAACACACACAAACAATATTTAATTGTTGTTAATAAATAATCCGAAAATATACATACTTGAGAGAAGCGACGCAACTGATTTTACAATTGAACACTAATCAAAGATGAATATAAAATTAAAAGACACCAAAATCTCCCTATAAATTCCTTGGTTTTCAGACCTATAGCTAAACAATGAGAGATGTAAGGGAGTCATGTGAGTAGAATAAAATAAACTACTAGCCTAAATGGATTTACAACATAAAAAATTTATTTACTGCATAATATTCCCAAATAGTAGTTATAGTAAAAAACACACTGAATTAAGTTAAAAAATATTTTCCATCATATTTATGATGTAAACATAGTTTTTACAGAATTAATGGACATGAGCTAAAAAACGATTTCACATCATGTTTCCCATGAACCATTTATCCTATAAATTAACCAATTATTCCATAAATGTTCCATGAATGAAGTGTCCATCCTATGATTTATAAGAAAACTCCTAAAAAATTTCCAATTCAATCCAAAACAAAGAAAAAATATCCTAAACATAAAATAGTGTGTAACATTAATTTATAATGTTATATGTAAATAAAATTTCTTTCTATATTCTTCTAGTTATTTGTAGTCCTAGAACATCATTTGATTTGTCTATACAATATGACCATATGATATTTTCATTCAGTAATTCCATTCCCATTGATATTTTGTGCTGAAAATATTCATCACCCTATCTATATGATACCAAATTATAATAAAATCAACGTCCAATATTTAGTTGAACTATCATTTTTCTTCATGATATCCCCTTGAAAAAGAAACTTTTTATGGTATCAGGGGAGTCATTATATCTTATGTATCATCCTATACCCCTTCTTCTAGTGATACTAATTCTTTTAATAGACATAAAAATAATACTTTATATACTCCATTTTCATCCATTCAACTGATGCACTATTTTTTTATCTGGTGGTTCCAGTCTATCTAGTACCCAATACCTCTTCTGATAGTGCTTATATGGATACGTTAGACCAAATTATAATTTCTCTCTTTCTTAGTGGATGACACTTCTTATGGATTTTTAATTAATTTTCATAATAATAAGAAACACTTCAATACCCCATCCTCCAAATTCATCAACACAACTATATATAGGCAGTGGTTCTCTATAGTTTTAAGGTTAGGTGCGTACTTCAAATTCAAACACCCCAATAATTTTTTAGACCCCTCCTCGAAACTAAATTCATTTGACTACCTTCAAACTTCCTAAAAAAAGAAGACAACCAATGTTTTAAGAATATTATTTACATATAAACCTCCACATTATTCTTCAATACTCATAAAATAACATCTATAATCACAATAATTTTGTGTTATTATTCAAATGTTGATCATCCATCTCAACATCACCACAATTTATAACTTTATGAAAACATAGTGATGTTCCTTGAACATTTCTTCAAAGGATTTTTTTTCAAAAAATTAATTTAGTGAAATTTTTCCAATTATACTCTACAAATTCATATAAATAACATAGAATTATTTCAGAAGATACTTCTTATTACTGATGAAATTCTTCAAAAATAATTCATCTACAAATTTTTTTGTTCTGAAGACTCTACTCAAACAACTCTTTGAATGTTTATTAATCATAAATTCATAGGGGTCTTCCTCCATATGAACTATTCTCAAATGTTTCTTTTTTTCCTCAATATGATGAACCCTTAAAAGATTTGTTTTCTTCTTATATCTCATTACTTCATAGAACTCCATTAGATGAATTTATAGTACTCAACCTGATGCCTTTATTACACTTTGTGTCTAATGAAATCAATTGGAGTCATCCATCAGATGAAATATTTTAAAAAACCTTAATAAGTACAATATAAAGATCCATAATGAAAGATTTAATTTAATAAATGTCACAAAAAAAATTCTGAAGAATTTATATAGAACTTTTTTTCGGTCCCATAACTTTAAAAAATTTCTCAGATTACTCTCCTATTGAATCATAAAATGATCATCACACATTTCCTTGAACTATTATATTTTTATCGAAACTCATTGTTGATCATTAAAAAATTCCTATCTAGTAGAGTATACGTACTTACCATCATTTTACGATAGAGTCTTTACTCCTATTTTTCAGCCACAACCTCTTAAATACTCTGTTTGTTCATTACATATTTTTCACTTCACATATCTTCCACTATAAAGGTCTATCTGATAGAATTTTCATGATTCACCACATTCTTTTTTAACCATAAAGTTCCTTGAACCTTTCAAAACTTACTATTATTTGGTAGACTTAAAGAAAGTCTATTTGATGAATCATCCCAAAGAAACCACAACATTTATTTTTTTGCAATAATCATCATTGAATCATTGTGATAAAGCATTGTGATGTTTGATCAATGAGGAAAAATTTACTTAGTATAAAATATTTTTTTTCGTTATAATTTTGAAGAAATAACTATGAATGTAATTGGTCAATCATGTCTTTCCACCTGTTAGCGGATAAACTATATCTATTCACATCAGTATAATGTTAGTGTGAACATTTCTTTGGTGAACTAAAAAACTTTCCTATATTCTTTTGAACATGAAATATTTTTCAATATGATTGGACTATATAAGATTACTTTGGAATATTTGTTTGATGGAATCTCATTCTAATATCATTGTTACTATACCTCATGATTCACTAAATATTTATAGTGACCAACTCTTTGGGATCTTTTAAATGGAAATTCATAAGGAAGCTTCCATAATGTTGATAAAAAACCTGTTTCTCCCATATTCAAGTACATTTTTGAGGCATTTAGAATATATCATGAATATTTTTTTTGTATTCTAAATGTATTAAAAAGGAAATTCACATTTATTAATATAATAAATCTTCTATAGTAACATTATTCTTCATTCATTCATCCAAGAAACATCCACTTCACTACAAAGCTTGAATGCTTCAGTCAACCATTCCAAGTCATTTTATTTCTAACTTATTCAAGAATGTGACTTCAAGGAAATGGTTATATTTCATTGAAAACCATTTAAAACATTAACAATAACTATAAATCACAAACAAAGTGGTTTATGGAATATTTTACTATATATTTTGCTACAGTACCTTCAATGTTCTTTACAAATTAACATGGAAACAACTGAGTCTCTCATATTTATTTTTCCAAAAATTCATTTCACTTAATATTCAACTTATAAACAAGAAATACATAGTTCATGGTAAAATTGAATCAGTCTAGACTGAAGTAATTTTAAATTCCATTATTTCACTCTATGTCTATGTGAACCATTATTGAATAAAAATTAAGAGGATTTGTTTTAGACAACAAATATATCCCTTACCAAATGATCTTGCTACCTCATGAAATGATAACAAGTAAAATTTTCTTCATGGTTTATCCAATTTTATTCTCATATGAATAAACATAAATGATATATGAAACATTTTAATAAAGATCAATTTTGAAACTCATGCACTCACTTCAACAAAAATATTAAAAAAATTATGTGCAATAAGCAGGATAAGAAGCATCAGAGCACTCTCATAGTTCAAATTTTTTTATTTCATTAAATACATCAATTTACCATCCTTTTAATTAATATTATTATTTTTAACAACCATGAATGAGAGATTAAGAGATGCATACCTTTCCAATGGGAATATCTCAAAAAATTTCTAGAAAAAGCATATTTGTATGAGATGATGGTTCTGATAGTAACTTAAAATTTCACCAATTTAATCCCTTTCATGTTGACATTTCATAAGATATTCCTATTGATAAATATATTAAATAAATATTATTTAAGAACAATTTGATGAGGAATAACCAAAATGGTTATTTTTATGTTGATTTCCAAACTTGAAAACATATAGATCTTCACTAACTTGGATTACATCATATGAATTTATAAAGGACCAATATTGGAATCATTCTAGAATGGAAATATCCTTAACATGTCTATAAAAAGTTATCAACCATCCAATACTACTCAGGTTCACCCATTGAGTATATGAATCACTTTTAATTCCACATCCAAAAAGAAATAATTTCAAAACAAAAAGGTTTATAGAATAAGGTGTATATTAGTTGATTCTTAATGTGAAAAAAAGTATGAAATGATTTTCTCGGTAAATTCACTCTATTTCCTCAACTATTCATGTACGTACATACAAACATCATTTCTAACTAGGGTTGTGTGAATATTATCCCTTCTCCAATTTATTTATGCGTAAACATTCATTCCTAATGATATTTTTGTACACTTATATATCCTGGCTCAACATTCATCTTCTATAATAACTATTATTTTGGGATAATTATTCTATACTTTTTTTTTTCTGATTTTGAAATTCCTTATTGCACCTCACACGATGAAATTATTTACCATCATGTAATATATTTTTCTTTTCTTTTTCAAGATCATCTTTTTTTTTCCAATTTTCCTATTTTTAAACAATTATTATTTAAAAATAACTAAAAATAAAAAGAAACATTGACATAATGTTTGATTTTAGACAAGTATTATTTTTAGTTCCATTCTTGGGAGCAGTTTATTTGGATGATGCAATTTTTTTCATTGATATCATCTTGAGGGATTTTTGGTTTTCGAAATTTTTCTGTATACATCAAAAGGATAATTATTTTATGTATTTCCATTTTATATGGTATTATTTTCATATCAATTTTTGATACATGTTGAGATGATCATGTACCAACCTTTTGACCACCAATTTGTTTTCAACACTGTAACGACCCAATGTTTCATTAATGGAAAATCTCTCTTGATCCAGTTAAATGTCTCTTTATAAAAAAATGTTTTTATATGACGTCAAATTATTTGGTTTTATGATAAGAGTTGGGACAGTTACTTTTATATCCATTGAATAGTGATGACATGATTAGTATAAATATAAGGCTTTAATGAACCCAATTTTACTCAGACAAAGGAAGCGATGGCCTCATCTATTAGAATTGCCCCATACGAAGCCCATTTGTCAGAGCTCAGAAAAGAGATGGAGTCTCTGGGCTTCTCCCTTGACTATGCCCAAGCTGAGATTCATCATGTCAATCTCGAATGTGACCGTCTATAGGAAAAGTTGAAGTTGATAGAGATTACCACTCGAGCGATGTTATCCGAGCCGCCCCAAGAGTCTGTCGCCATCGCAGACCTTACCCTTAGGTCTTATGCGGCTGTTTTAAGGGCTTATGTAAAAAATAAGTAGTACTATGTTCATGTACATTGTTTTTTTGTATATAGTAATGAATATAATTTATAGTCATTTTTGATACATTGTAAAGAGTCATTAATGTACAAATGGTGTTTTTAGTTATTATTTAATAAAGAAATCTATTTTATTAAATTAAGGGATTTTTGAATTAAATAATATTTTAATAAAATAATAATAATATTAATAAAATATTTTTTATTAACTATAAATGATCTTATAATTTTATGAATGCAATTAAAATTTTTATTAGGGTTTGAAAGCCATTTCTCTCAAAACCCGTGAACTTTCGATAAATGTCGGTTTTTATTTTAAAAGTGAAAATTAACATTTTTAGAAAATTATTTAGATAAAATAAATGTTATTTTTGGAATCAGGATGTCGAAATTATCCAACGAGGAATTTTTCATAATTTTCTGAGAGTCAAATTTTTGGGTAAAAAATTAAATACCGTTTAAATATATAATGTGTTTTATGACATCCTAATGACCCAATGGTGATGTAATAAAATACCATAATCCTAATTTTCGGCCAATATATGTTTTATAATTACAATAAAGTGATTTTGGGTTTGTTTGACTTATTTTTCAAATCATTAGTGAACCCCTCAAGACTTATTAAACACTTTGACTTTTTAAATTAATTTCCATGGGAGTGTGACTCACCTCCACATAAGCAACCTTATTATTTTAAGAAGTTAGGACATGGGACTTATAAAATATTGTTTTACTCTTCCATTTTTCAAAAACCATGGGCAAAAACCATGGGATGGTTTGTGGTTTGGATTAATTTAATGTAAGGGGACCCAAACCTAAATAATAAAGAATTCTCTCACCATTCTTATATAAACCCACCCAAGCTCCCACTTCCTCCTCACTAAAATCCATTGGAGTTCCTCCAACCTTTGCCATACTCTCTCTATAATCCTTCCAAGGTGCCCCAAGCTCCCAATAAGCCACTCACAGGCCTCTCTCTAGCCTTTGGAAGCACACTTCCAAGTAAGGGTTTTTTTCTTACTTTCTCATTTTTTGTCAATTTTCATTAAGTTTTATTGCCCTTTTAATTTCAATTATGAATGTTGGGGTATGGTTTTGCACCTCACCCATACTTCCCTATTATTTTTTGAATGATGGAGACCCCTTTATATCTCATTAAATTCCTCCCATGTACACCTGTTACTATGCCCAAATTCCGAAAAGAACTTCTCTCTCCTCTTTTATATTCAAGAAATAATTTTGTATCGTGAATCTAAATTCCATTAAAATTGTTGGGACATGTATCTATATGACCTCCTTACTTTCCATTACATGTAAATATTATGAGGAACCCATTTCTCTCTCATCAACCATTTTTATGAAATCTTATGTCATGCTGTTACGCTGCCGAAATCACACCGATTTTCTAAGACAATGTCATTGTGTAGTGAATACCATGCCCATTTCTCCATCAAGGGTATTCACCTTTATGAAAATTTAATTATTTATTGTAAAGTTTCATGTATGAATTCCACATTCCTTTATCGTGTAATAAATGATTATGTTTTATGACTCCATGTTTTATGATCCATGTGGCACACTTATGCATGAAATGAAATGTTTAAGAAGGGTGCACCCTTATAGCGCTCCAATGCATTGGGTAAAGTATATTATCATGATACATCATATGCAATGAGTGTTGATACATGCTAATTCAAGTGAAACGAGGGTTTACTTGTGCTTCATGTGCAATGAGGGTTTACTCATGCTCCATGTGCAATGAGCCTTGGCTCATGCTAATTCAATGTTAAGTGTTGTTGCCACATTTCCATGTTATGATTATCATTTTTTATCATTACTTTATGTTCATGTTTATTTTATTCTCTATTGATATGCCGATTTTCTAACATTTATTGTAATCCTCATGTTATTCCATGTGTACTCCCTTACTGAGCTTTATAGTGCACCCTTTTCTTATGCATGTCCTCAGGTTATCACATGCAATTCTAAGTACGAGAGAATGTAGTGGTCATGTAAAGGAAGTTTTCAATAATGATGTTGTATTTCATGATTTAATTTTTTATGTATTGATCCTAAGACCCAAAGTCACTAAACCTCTCGATCTTCTTTGTTGTATCAAGTGAAGTTTTATGTAATAAATCATGTTTAAGTTGTAATAAAAAAGAAGGGTTGTAATAGTTGGTATCAGAGGATAGGTTTAGTTATTTTTGGGATTTGGAAACCCTAGTAAAGCCTTAGATACAAGACTAAGTATAATAAAAACATCCCTAAGTTTTGGTATATACTAAGAAAGTGGTTTATCAAACAAATACATCCCTATCTGGATACGAGCAGGTAGAGGTGACTCTGTCAAAGATGTATCCTACGGGTAAAACCCACAAACACCACTTTGAGATAGACTCAAATGGGAAGTGGTGGATGACAACGAGCCTTGCTGCACTCTTGGTTACGACACTCCCGGGGGATATGTTTTGATAAATTCACAATCTTAGTATGAATCCTTATTAAGGGAAAATTTTCCCTAAGAATATATGTTAGAAAGTAGATCATGAAAAGCATAGATTGAATCCTATAGACTCATGAGTTAAAGAAATTAAATTTTATTTATAAGTCATCAAATTTTTTCTTTGGATTACCCTTTATGTGTTACCCCTAACTATCCTTCTATTCCAGCCAATGGCCCGTAATATGAGGACTTGGGCAGACAATCGTTTTGAAGATCAGTGTGATAATTGTACTAATGAGATGCCCAATCCAATGGTAGTGGGAATCACGAACTTTTTCACGCTTCTCTCTCAGCTAACTCAAGTTTTGAATAGACACACGGGACAAGAGGAACGTTCAACCCCCCCTAAGAAAGAACAAGTCACTATTGAGAGCTTCATGAGACAAATGCCTCCAACTTTTAGTGGATCATCCGATCCCATGATCTCTGAAAAATGGATCAACTGCATTGAAAACATATTCTCCATCCTCCAATGTTCTGAACAAGATAAGGTTCTCCAGATGCTTATCATATGGAGGGTGAAGCTGATCAATGGTGGAAGTTGACCAAAAATACAAATCTTGAGGAGGAGATCGATGCATTGGAATGGAAGGAATTTCGTAAGATGTTTTTTGATAAATATTTTCCGCACACCCTCCGTCATAAGATGGAAAGGGACTTCCTTTCCCTCAAGAAAAAAGATGAAGAAAATGTGGGAGCGTATGAGGAAAACTTCTCAAGGCTTTCATGATACGCTTCTGGCTTCGTCGTTACCCCCGAATGCAAGGTTGACCGCTTCTTTGGTGGGCTGAAGCCTGGCTTGCGGAAAGCATTAGCGAGCCGTGACTTTGACAGCTATGAGGAAATTTTCCTATGTGCCCTCAAGGTCGAAATGGAGATCCGAGAATCACAGGGGTATCATGGGGACAAGAAGTGTAAGGTGGAATTCAATGCTGGTGGTCCGTTGGATAAATCCAACGGCGCTAAGAAGTTACAGCAACCCACTTGCTAAAAGTGCAGAAAGAAGCACCCTGGAAATTCCCTTAAGGGGATGAGAAAATGCTTCAGGTGTGGAAGAGAAGGGCACCTAGCTGTTAACTGTCGGCAAGAAGGACCCGCGGCTGCGATAGGGGAGAGGAATGCTCCGTTCGAACTTCAACGCGTTGTTCAGTGTTATAAATTCAAAGAATCAGGTCATTTTTCAAATCAGTTCCCTAATCCAATGGTTATCGGAGGCAACCAACAACCTCCAAGATAGCTAGGAAGAGCTTTTTCCATCCCTTCTGCTGAAGTGAACCCCAACAAAGAAGTGGTGACAATTACGCTAGTTATTCATTCAATAATAGAGAATGTACTTTTCGATTCAGGTTCTACGCATTCTTTTATATATCTAAAGTTTAGTAGAACAATCCCAGCACCACCACAAATCATGGAAGTAAAGATTTCGATGAGTATGGAAAATGGTGAAATAATTGCATCCCATGAATATAAGTCCTCCCCTGTTATAATATGTGGATTTAATTTCCCATCGAACCTTGTCCTACACCCTTTGGTGGAATTTGATGCAATTATTGGCATTGATTGGCTTTCCTTATATAGAGCCAACATAAATTGTCGGGAGAGGTAAATCACACTCTATATGGAGAATCAACCCCCGATTCGTTATAACTATCAGGAGGAAGTTTGACCTCCTTTAGATCCATCATCTCAAGCATGGATTTTACTCCCTTATGAGTACGCATATCTGGCTCAGATGATTTACTCCAAGGAAGAAACCATCCTTGAAGAAATTCCTATTGTTAGGGAATTCACTAAAGTGTTTCCCGAGGAACAGCCTGGTCTTCCTCTAAGAAGAGATGTTGAGTTCTCAATTGAACTTATACATTGGGAAATACCAATATCCAAGACTCCATATAGAATGGCTTTTTTGAGCTTAAAGAGCTGAAGAAACAACTACAAGAGAATCTGGATAAAGGGTTTATACGCCCAAGTGCTTCACCATGGGGTGCACCAGTCCTCTTCATCAAGAAGAAGTATGGGTCAATGCAGCTTGGCATCGATTATTGTAAACGTAACAAAATCACAATAAATAACAAGTATCCACTCCCACTAATTGATGACTTGTTCGATCAGTTGCGTGGAGCACAATACTTCTCCAAAGTGGACTTGCGGTCGGGATATTATCAAGTAAGGGTGAAGAAGGAAGATATCCCCAAGACTGCTTTTCGTACAAGATACGGGCACTATGAATTCATAGTAATTCCTTTCAGACTCGCCAATGCTCCCGAAATATTCATGGACTTAAAGAATAGAGTCTTTAGAGATTACCTTGACAAATTTGTGGTAGTCTTTATAGATGATATTCTAATATACTCCAAAACCAAGGAGGACCATGAGGAGCATTTAAGAACTGTACTAGAGACTTTGTGCAAGGAGAATCTCTATGAAAAGTATAGAAAGTTTGAGTTCTGGTTGAAGTAAGTCTCATTATTGGGCCATATCATCACAAGAAATGGGATATCTGTGGATACCTCCAAAACAGATGAAATTGAGGGATGGATGAGGCCAACATCGGTAACGGATATCTGTAGCTTCTTGGGGTTAGCTGGATATTATCAACGATTTGTGAGAAATTTCTCACGATTGTCCAACCCTCTTACCAAGCTAACTTGAAAGGGAGTAAAGTTTTCTTGGAGTGATGAATGCGATGAAATCTTCAAGGAGTTGAAAAGGAGGCTTATCACTACGCCTGTGCTCACTTTACCCACAAGTGGGGAGATTTTTGTGGTATTCAGTGATGCCTCAATGAATGGATTAGGTTGTGTGATGATACAGAATGATAAAGTGATATCCTATGCCTCAAGGAAGTTGAAAATCCATGAGTGAAACTATCCAACGCATGATCCAAAGTTGGTGGCTATGACCTTTGCCATGAAAATCTAGCGAAATTATCTATATGGAGAGAAATGTGAGATATATACTGACCACAAGAGTCTTAAATATATATTCACACAGAAAGAGCTTAATATGCGCCCGAGAAGATGGATAGAACTCATAAATTATTAGGACTGTTCAATACATTACCACCCTTGGAAAGAGAACAAGGTGGCGGATGCCCTATGTATAAAGGATCCAGCGATTCTATAAATGATGAGGATTGAGAAGGATCCAATCTTCTTAGACTTAGTGAAGATGGATGTGGGAATCATAAAAAAGGGAACATCATCAGACCATTCACAAATGATTTCTCAACCATCTCTTTTGGAAAGGTTAAAGGATCCTCAAAATAATGATGTGGGAATTCATGAAAAAGTGAAAGCTATCAAAATGGGGAAATCCTCGGAGTTTAATGTTAATGAAGAAGGAATTGTGCGGTTTAGGAAAAGACTATGTGTTCCATCATGTATGGAGCTGAAGAAGGATCTTTTGGATGATGAACATAGTTCTAATTTCACTATTAACCCAGGGAGCACAAAGATGTATCGAGATTTCCGAGAAATCCTATGGTGGGATAATATGAAGAAGGAGATCGCTGAATATATATCAAAGTTCCTAGTGTGTCAGTAAGTGATGGCAGAGAGGCAGAAGTCTAATGGGATGATGCAACCATTGCCCATACCAGAATGGAAATGGGAGAACATCACCACGGACTTTGTCACCGGACATTTGAGGACATACAAAGGCAACAATGCAATCTGGGTTGTTGTGGATCGTCTTACAAAGACTGCACACTTCATTGCTATTCGAGAGGATTTATCATTGGATCAACTGGAACAGATATATATTAAGGAAGTGGTAAGGTTTCATGGATTGCCACTATCTATTGTGTCTGACCGAGATCCACAATTCACCTCAATGTTTTGTAAGACTCTTCAACATGCTCTGAATACTGAACTTCGGTATGACCTATCATCCTAAAACTGATGGCCAATCCGAGTGTACTATCCAAAAACTTGAGGATATGTTGAGAGCATGATCAATGGACATTAAAGGAGGATGGTATCAACATCTTCTTCTGGTTGAGTTCTCTTATAATAATTGTTTCTACTCGAGCATCCAAATGGCACCATACGAAGCCCTTTATGGGAAAAGGTGCATAACACCGGCATGTTGGGTTGAGGTTGGTGAACGTAAGCTTCTTGGACCAGAAATGGTCGAAGAAATGGTGGAGAAGCTGAAAACCGTTCAGCAGCATATCATGGTAGCCTAGAGTCAACAGAAGAGTTATGCAGATAATCATTGATGATACCTTGAGTTTAATGTTAGAGACATTGTGTTCTTACGCATATCTCAGTGGAAGAAGGTCAAGAGGTTTGGAAAGAAAGGGAAGTTAAGTCCAATGTACATCAGCCCCTTAGAAATTCTTGATCGTGTTGGGGCTCTGGCCTATTGACTAGCACTTCCACCTACTATGTCCAAGGTGTATGATGTATTTCATGTATCCCTCTTAAGGAAGTACATGCCAGACCCTTCACATGTACTCTCTTCTGAGGTGGTACAATTGTAAGATGATCTTTCTTATGAGGAGCAACCAGTGAAGATCATAGATCGTAGAGAAAAAGTTCTACGAAATAAGACAATGCGCCTCGTCAAGGTGTTGTGGAGAAACCAAAATTTTGAAGAAGAAACTTGGGAGTCGGAGGATATGATGAAGATGAGTTATCCACATTTTTTTTGGTGTGGTAAAAGGAAAATTTCAAGGGCAAAATTTCTTAAGGGTGGATATTTTAACGACCCAAAGTTTCATTAATGGAAAATCCCTCTTCATCCAGATAAATGTCTCTTTATAAAGAAAATGTTTTTATAAGATGTCAACTTCTTTGGTTTTATGATAAGAGTTTTGACTATTTCTTTTATAGCTATTGAACAGTGATCACATGATTAGTATAAATATAAGGCTTTAACGAACCCAATTTTTCTCAGACAATGGAAGTGATGGCCTCATCCAGTAGAATTGCCCCATACGAAGCCCATTTGTCGGTGATCGAAAAAGAGGTGGCGTCTTTGGGCTTCAACCTTGACCAATCCCAAGCTAAGATTCATCATGTCAAGCTCGAACGTGACCGTCTACGGGAAAAGTGGAGGTTGATAGAGATTACCACTCGAGTGATGTTATCCGAGCCTCCCCAAGAGTCTATCACCATCACACACCCTACCCTTAGGTCTTATGCGGCTGTTTTAAGGGGTTATGTAACAAATAAGTAGTACTATGTTCATGTACATTATTTTTTTTGTATATAATAATGTATATAATTTGTAGTCATTTTTGATACATTGTAAATAGTCTTTAAAGTACAAATGGTGTTTTGAGTTATTATTTAGTTAAGAAATATATTTTATTAAATTAAGAGATTTTTGGATTAAATAATATTTTAATAAAATAATATTATTATTATTAAATTAATTTTTATTAAATATAAATGATCTTATAATTTTATGAATGCAATTAAAATTTTTATTAAGGTTTGAAAGCCATTTCTGTCAAAACCTGTGAATTTTCGATAAATGTCGGTTTTTATTTTAAAAGTGAAAATTCACATTTGTAGAAAATTATTTAGATAAAATAAATGTTATTTTTGGAATCAGGATGTCGAAATTATCCAATGGTGAATTTTACATAATTTTCTGAGACAGTCAAATTTTTGTGTAAAAAATTAAATACCATTTAAATATATAATGTGTTTTATGGAATCATAATGACCCAATGGTGATTTAATAAAATACCATTATCCTTATGATCGACCAATATATGTTTTATAATTAAAATAAAGTGTTTTTTGCTTTGTTTAACTTATTTTTCAAAGCATTAATGAACCCCTCCAGACTTATTCAACGCTTTTCCTTTTTAAATTAATTTCCATGGGAGTGTGACTCACGTCCACATAAGCAACCTTATTATTTTAAGAAATTAGGACTTGGGCCTTATAAAATATTTTTTTTATCTTCCCTATTCCAAAAACCATGGGAAAAAACCATGGGATGGTTTGTGGTTTGGATTAATTTAATGTAAGGGGACCCAAACCTAAATAATAAAGAATTCTCTCAACTTTGCTATATAAACCCACCCAAGATCCCACTTCTTCCTCACTAAAATCCCTTGGAATTCGTCCAACCTCTGCCCTACTCTCTCTATAATCCTTCCAAGGTGCCTTATGCTCCCATGAAGCCTCTCACAAGCCTTTATCTAGCCTTTGGAAGCACACTTCCAAGTAAGGGTTTTTTCTTCCCTTCTCATTTTTTGTCAATTTTTATTAAGTTGTATTGCCCTTTTAATTTCAATTATGAATGTTTGGGTATGGTTTTTCCCCTCCCCCATATTTTCTGCTTATTTTTTTAATGATGGGAGACCCCTTTCCCTCTCATTAAATGCCTCCCAGGTACACCCATTACTAAGCCGAAATTCCGAAAGGAACTTCTCTCTCCTCTTTTATATTCAAGAAATAATTTTGTATCATGAATCTAAATTTCATTAAAATTGTTGGGATATGTATCTATATGACCTCCTTACTTTCCATTAAATTTAAATATGATGAGGAACCCTTTTCTCTCTCATAAACCATTTTTATGAATTCTTATATCACGCCGTTACGCTGCCGAAATCACACCAATTTTCTAAGCCAATGTCATTGTGTAGTGAATACCATGCCCATTTATCCAACAAGGGTATTCACCTTTATGCACATTTACTTATTGATTTTAAAGTTTCTTGTATTAATTCCACATTCCTTTATCATGGAATAAATTATTATGTTTTATGACTCCATGTTTTATGATCCATGTGGCACACTTATGCATGAAATGAAATGTTTAAGAAGGGTGCAGCCTTATAACACTATAATGCATTGGGTAAAGTATAGTATCATGACACGTCATGTGAAATGAGTGTTGACTCATTCTAATTCAAGTTCAATGAGGTTTTACTCAAGATTCATGTGCAATGAGGGTTCACTCATTCTCCATGTACAATGAGCCTTGGATCATGCTAATTCAATGTTAAGTGTTGTTGCCACATTTCCATGTTATGATTATCATGCTTTATCATGAAATTATGTTCATGTTTCTTTTATGATCTATTGATATTCCTATTGTCTAACATGTATTGTACTCATCATGTTATTCCATGTGTACTCCCTTATTGGGCTTTATAGCTCACCCTTTTCTTATGCATGTCCTCAGGTTATCCCATGCAATGCTAAGTACGAGGGAATGTAGTGGTCATGTAAAGGAAGTTTTAAATAAAGATGTTGTATTTCATGTTTTATGTTTTTATGTAATTATCTTAAACCCCAAATACACTAAACCTCTGGATCTTCTTTGTTGTATCAAGTGATGTTTCATGTAATAAATCATGTTTAAGTTGTAATAAAAAAGAAGGGTTGTCATATTTGGTATCAAAGGATAGGTTTAGTTATTTTTGGGACTAGGAAACCTTAGTAAAGCCTTAGATACAAGACTAAGTTTAATAAAAACATCCATAACTTTTGTTAAATACTATGTAAGTGGAATATCAAAAAAATACATCCCTGTCTGGATACAAGAAGGTAGAGGCAGCTCTGGCACATATGTATCCTAGGGGTAAAACCCGAAAACACCGCTTTGAGCTAGACTCGAACGGGAACCGGTGCACGACAACAGGCCTTGCTGCACTCTTGGTTATGACACTCCCAGGGGATATTCTTGGAAAAATTCACAATCTTAGTATGAACCCTTATAAAGGGAAAAATTCCCCTAAGAATATATGTTAGAAAGTAGATCATGAGAATCATAGATTGATTCCTATAGACTCATGAGTTAATGAAATTAAAGTTTATTTATAAGTCATCAACTTTTGTCTTTGGATTACCCTTTATTTGTTACCCCTAACTTTCCTTTTATTCCAGCCAATGGCCAGTAATAGGAGGACTCGGGCTAACAACTGTTGTGAAGATCAGTGTGATGATTGTACTAGTGAGATGCCCAATCCAATGGGAGTGGGAATCGCGAACTTTGCCACACTTCTATCTCATCTAAATCACGTTTTGAATAGAAACATGGGTCAAGAGGAACATTCAACCCCCCCTAATAAAGAACAAGTCGCTATCGAGAGCTTTATGAGACAAAGGCCTCCTAATTTTAGTGGATCATCCGATCCCATTATCACTGAACAATGGATCAACTCCATTGAAAATATATTCTCCATCCTCCAATGTTCTGAATAAGAGAAGGTTCTCCTAGCGGCTTATCGTATGGAGGGTGAAGCTGATCAATGGTGGACATTAATAAAAAATATGAAGCCTGAGGAGGAGATCGAGGTTTTGGAATGGAAGGAATTCCGAAAGATGTTTTTCGACAAATATTTTCCGAGCACCCTCCATCTTAAGATGGAAAGGGACTTCCTTTACATCAAGCAAAACGATGAAGAATCTGTGGGAGCGTATAAGACAAACATCACAAGGTTTGCACGATAGGCTTCCGGCTTCGTTGTTACCCCCAAATGCATGGTTTACCACTTCTTTGGTGGGCTAAATCCTAGCTTGCAGAAAGCATTAGTGATCCGTGACTTCAACAGCTATGAGGAAATTGTCTGATGTGCCCTCAAGGTTGAAATAGAGATAGAAGAATCATAGGGGTATCATGGGGATAAGAAGTGTAAGGTGGACTTCAATGCTGGTGGTCTGATGGATAAATCTGATGGCTCTAAGAAGATCCAGCACCCCACATGCCAAAAGTGTGGAAAGAAGCACACTGGAAATTGCCTTAAGGGGATGAGAAAATGCTTCAGGTGTGGAAGAGAAGGGCACCTAGATGTTAACTGTCGTCAATAAGGACATGCAGCTGCGACATAGGAGTGTAATGCTCCATTAAAACCTCAACGCATTGTTTAATGCTATAAATTCAATGAACCAGGTCATTTTGCAAATTAGTTCCCTAATCAAAGGGTTATCGGAGGCAACCAACAGCCTCCAAGACAGCAAGCAAGAGCTTTTTCCATCAGTTCTGCCGAAGTGAACCCCGACAACGAAGTGGTGATAGGTACACTAGTTATTCATTCAAGAATATCAAACATACTTTTTGATTCAGGTTCTACACATTATTTTATATCTGAAAAGTTTAGTAGAACAATCCTCGCACCACCATAAATCATGGATGTAAAGGTGTCGGTGAGTGCGACAAATGGGGAAATCATTGCATCCCATGAAAATAAGTCCACCCCTATTATAATCTATGGATTGAATTTCCCGGAGAACCTCGTCATACTCCCTTTAGTGGAATTTGATGCAATTCATGGCATGGATTGGTTTTCCTTATATAGAGCCATCATAAATTGTCGGGGAGGGAAATCACACTCCATATGGAGAATCGACCCCCGATTCTTTACAAGTGTCAGGAGGAAGATGAATCTCCTTTCGCTCCACCATCTCAAGCATGGATATTACTGCCTTATGAACACGCATATCTCGCTCAGATGATTGATTCCATGGAAAAAACCATCCTTGAAGAAATTCCTATTGTGAGGGAATTCACTGAAGTGTTTCCCAAGGAACTGCCTGGTCTTCCTCCAAGAATAGATGTTGAGTTCTCAATTGAACTTATACATGGGGAACTACCAATATCCAAGACTCCATATAGAATGGATGTTGTTGAGCTTGAAGTGCTGAAGAAACAACTACAGGAGAATCTGGATAAAGGGTTTATACGCCCAAGTGCATCCACATGGGGTGCACCAGTCCTCTTCATCAAGAAGAAGGATGTTTCAATGCGGCATCACATCGATTATCGTGAACTTAAAAAAATCATGATAAAGAACAGGTATCCACTCCCACGAATTGATGACTTGTTCGATCAGTTGCGCGGAGCACAATAATTCTCCAAGGTGGACTTGCGGTCGGGATATTATCAAGTAAGGGTGAATAAGGAAGATATCCCCAAGACTGCATTGTGTACAATATATGGGCACTATGAATTCATAGTAATTCCTTTTGGACTCACCAATGCTCCAGCAATATTCATGGACTTTATGAATAGAGTCCTTAGAGATTACCTAGAGAAATTTGCGGTAGTCTTTATAGATGATATTCTAATATACTCCAAAACCAAGGAGGACCATGAGGAGCATTTAAGAACTGTACTAGAGACTTTGGTCAAGGAGAAGCTCTATGAAAGGTACATCAAGTGTGTGTTCTGGTTGAAGAAAGTCCCATTCTTAGGCCATATCATCACAAGAAATGGGATATCTATGGATCCCTCCAAAAAAGATGCAATTGAGGGATGATAGAGGCCAACATCAGTAACCAATATCCGTAGCTTCTTGTGGTTAGCTGGATATTATCGATGATTTGTGAGAAATTTCTCACAATTGTCCAACCCTTTTACCAAGCTAACTCGAAAGGGAATAAAGTTTTCTTGGAGTTATGAATGTGAAGAATGCTTCAAGGAGTGGAAAAGGAGTCTTATCACTGCGCCTGTTCTCACTTTACCCACAAGTGGAGAGCTTTTTGTGGTATTCAGTGATGCTTCAAAGAAGGGATTAGGCTGTGTGCTGATGCAGAATGATAAAGTGATATCCTATGACTCAAGGCAGTTGAAAATCCATGAGAGAAACTATCCAATGCCTGATCTGGAGTTGGCGGCTGTGATCATTGCCTTGAAAATCTGGCGGCATTATCTCTATGGAGAGAAATGTGAGATATATACTAAGCACAAGAGTCTTAAATATATATTCACACAGAAAGGGCTTAATATGCGCCAGAGAAGATGGATAGATCTCATCATGGATTATGACTGTTCAATACATTACCACCCTGGGAAAGTGAATAAGGTGGAAGATTCCCTAAGTAGAAAGGATCCAACGATTCTATCAATGATGAGAATTGAGAAGGATCAAATCTTCTTAGACTTGATGAAGATGGACATGGGAATCATAAAGAAGGGAACATCATCAATCCTTTCACAAATGATTGCTCAAACATCTCTTTTGGAAAGGTTAAATGATACTCAAAAGGATGAGGTGGGAATTCAAGAAAAAGTGGAATCTATCAAAAAGGGGAAATCCTTGGAGTTTAATATTATTGAAGAATGAATCATGCGGTTTGGGAAAAGAATATGTGTTACATAAAGTCTAGAGATGAAGAAGGAACTTTTGGATGATGCGCATAGTTCAAATTTCGCTATTCACCCAGGGAGCACAAAGATGTCTCGAGATCTGTGGGAAAACATTTGGTGGGATAATATGATGAAGGAGATCGCTGAATATACATCAAAGTGCCTAGTGTGTCAGAAAGTGAAGGCAGAGAGGCAGAAGTCTAAGGGGATGATGCAACCATTGCCCATACCAGAATGGAAATGGGAGAAAATCACCATGGACATTGTCACTGGACTTTCAAGGACATCCAAAGGCAACAATGCAATTTGGGTTGTTGTGGATCGTCTTATAAAGACTGCACACTTCATTGCTATTCAGGAGGATTTCTCATTGGATCAACTGGCACGAATATATATTAGGGAAGTGGTAAGGTTTCATGGAGTACCACTATCTATTGTGTCTGACCGAGATCCATGATTCACCTCTATGTTTTGGAAGAGTCTTCAACATGATCTGAATACGGAACTGAACATATGTATGGCCTATCATCCTAAAAATAATGGCCAATCTGAGCAAACTATCCAAACACTTGAGGATACGTTGAGAGCATGATCAATGGACTTTAAATGAGGATGAGATCAACATCTTCCTCTGGTTGAGTTCTCTTATAATAACAGTTTCTACCTGAGCATCCAAATGGCACCATATGAAGCCCTTTATGGGAAAAGGTGCAGAACACCGACATGTTGGGCTAAGGTCGGTGAACGTAAGCTTCTTGGACCAGAAATGGTCAAAGAAATGGCGGAGAAGGTAAAAACCATTCAGCATCATATCAAGGCATCCCAAAGCCGATAGAAGAGTTATGTAGATAATCGTCGATGTGACCTTGAGTTTAAAGTTGGATACTTGGTGTTCTTATGCATATCTCTGTGGAAGAAGGTCATGAGGTTTGGAATGAAAGGGAAGTTAAGTCCAAGGTACATTAGCCCCTTCGAAATTCTTGATCGTGTTGGGGCTGTGGCCTATCGACTAGCACTTCCACCTACTATGGCCAAGGTGCGTGATGTCTTTCATGTATCCCTCTTAAGGAAGTACATACCAGAACCTTCACATGTACTCTCTTCTGAGGTGGTACAATTGAAGATGATATTTCTTATGAGGAGAAAGCAGTGAAGATCTTAGATCGTAGAGAAAAAGTTCTATGAAATAAGAAAATGCCCCTTGTCAAGGTGTTATGGAGAAACCACAAGATTGAAGAAGGAGCTTGGGAGTCGGAGGATATGATGAAGCTGAGTTACCCACATTTGTTTTAGTGTGGTAAAAGGAAAATTTCGAGGGAGAAATTTCTTAAGGGGGAAATATTGTAACAACCCAAAGTTTCATTAATGGAAAATCCAACTTGATCCAGTTAAATGCCTCTTTATAAAAAATGTTTTTATAAGATTTCAACTTCTTTTGTTTAATGATAAGATTTGTGACCGTTACTTTTATAGTCGTTGAATAGTGATCACAGGATTAGTGTAAATATAAGGCTTTAACACACCCAATTTTACTCAGATAAAGGAAGCGATGGCCTCATCCAGTTGAATTGCCCCATATGAAGCCCATTTGTCGGAGCTCGGAAAAGTGGTGGCATCTTTGGGCTTCGCCCTTGACCAAGCCCAAGCTGAGCTTCATCATGTCATGCTCTAACATGACCGTCTATGGGAAAAGTGGAAGTTGATAGAGATTACCACTCGAGCGATGTTATCCGAGCCGCCCCAAGAGTCTGTCACCATCACACACCTTAACCATAGGTCTTATGCGGATGTTTTAATGGGTTATGTAACAAATAAGTTGTACTATGTTCATGTACATTATTGTTTTTGTATATAGCAATGAATATAATCTCTAGTCATTTTTGATACATTTTAAATAGTCTTCAAAGTACAAATGGGGTTTTTAGTTATTATTTAATTAAGAAATATATTTTATTAAATTAAAGGTTTTTTAAATTAAATAATATTTTAATAAAATAATAATATTATTGTTAAATTAATTTTTATTAAAAATAAATGATCTTATAATTTTATGAATGCAATTAAAATTTTTATTAAGGTTTGAAAGCCATTTCTGTCAAAACCCGTGAATTTTCGATAAATGTCGGTTTTAATTTTAAAAGTGTAAATTCACATTTTTAGAAAATTATTTAGATAAAATAAATGTTATTTTTGGAATCAGGATGTCGAAATTATCCAACGGTGAATTTTTCATAATTTTCTAAGACAGTCAAATTTTTGGGTAAAAAATTAAATACCGTTTAAATATATAATGTGTTTTATGACATCATAATGACCCAATGGTGATGTAATAAAATACCATAATCCTTATTTTCGTCCAATAAAGGTTTTATCATTAAATTAAAGTGATTTTGGGTTTGTTTGACTTATTTTTCAAAGCATTAATGAACCCCTCAAGACTTATTCAACACTTTGCCATATTAAATTAATTTCCATGGGAGTGTGACTCACCTCCACATAATCAACCTTATTATTTTAAGAAGTTCGGACTTGGGCCTTATAAAATATTGTTTTCCTCTTCCCTTTTCCAAAAACCATGGGCAAAAACCATGGGATGGTTTGTGGTTTGGATTAATTTAATGTAAGGGGACCCAAACCTAAATAATAAAGAATTTTCTCACCTTTCCTATATAAACCCACCCAAGATAGCACTTCCTCCTCACTAAAATCCCTTGGAGTTCTTCAAAACACCTCCCTACTCTCTCTAGAATCCTCCTAAGGTTTCCCAAGCTCCCAAGAAGCCTCTCTCTATCCTTTGGAAGCACACTTCCAAGTAAGGGTTTTTTCTTCCTTTCTCATTTTTTGTCAATTTTATTTAAGTTGTATTTCCCTTTTAATTTCAATTATGAATGTTGGGGTATGGTTTCTCACCTCCCCCATACTTCCCTCTTATTGTTTTAATGATGGGAGACCCTTTTCTCTCTCAGTAAATGCCTCCCATGTACACCCGTTACTATGTCGAAATTCCGAAAGGAACTTCTCTCTCCTCTTTTATATTCAAGAAATAATTTTTATCATGAATCTAAATTCCATTAAAATTGTTGGATAATGTATCTATATGACCTCCTTACATTCCATTACATGTAAATATGATGAGGAACCCCTTTGTATCTCATCAAACATTTTTATGAATTCTTATGTCACGCCGTCACGCTGCCGAAATCGCACCGATTTTCTAAGCCAATGTCATTGTCTAGTGAATACCATGCCAATTTCTCCAACAAGGGTATTCACCTTTATGAACATTTACTTATTGATTGTAAAGTTTCATGTATGAATTCCACATTCCTTTATCATGGAATAAATGATTATGTTTTATGACTCCTTGTTTTATGATCCATGTGGCACACTTATGCATGAAATGAAATGTTTAAGAAGGGTGCACCATTATAGCGCTCCAATGAATTGGGTAATATATAGTATCATGATACATCATGTGCAATGAGTGTTGACTCATGAAAATTCAAGTTCAACGAGGTTTTACTCATGGTTAATGTGCAATGAGGGTTTACTCATGCTCTAGGTGCAATGAGCCTTGGATCATGCTAATTCAATGTTAAGTGTTGTTGCCACATTTCAATGTAATAATTATCATGCTTTATCATGCCTTTATGTTCATGTTTCATTTATGCTCTATTGATATTCCTATTGTCTAACATGTATTTTACTCCTCATGTTATTCCATGTGTACTCCCTTACTGGGCTTTATAGCTGACCCTTTTATTATGCATGTCCTCATGTTATCCCATGCAATGCTAAGTACGAAGGAATGTAGTGGTCATGTAAAGGAATTTTTCAATAAAGATGTTGTATTTCATGTTTTAAGTTTTTATGTAATGATCCTAAGCCCCAAAGAAACTAAACCTCTCACTCTTATTTGTTGTATCATGTGATGTTTTATGTAATAAATCATGTTTAAGATGTAATAAAAAATCAGGGTTGTCATAAACATCATAGGTATTTCAAAATATTCCAAAGAAGTGGGAATTATTCAAAAAAAAATTACCTATGGATATTTCTTTGTCAAATTTTGATTCAACAACCTAAATATGTGATTCCATTTTTATTTATAATTTTGAGGATTGTGCCAAAAAATTAGTTCCTAATACCTGAATATTTTGAAACACCCACATTTACAAATAAACTATTTTCTTTTTATATCAACTGTATAATGTTTCTAGGTCATATTTTTAAATTATTAGGATCTTTTGGGGGATCTGGATTCCTCAATATTTTTTTTTATCCTCTATATTCTTTTTGGTCATGTTTTTATTTTATTTATTTATCCATAATTTTGATGAATTTGTTTCAAAACCAACAAAATAAAATAAAATATATTTTGAATCATTATTACAAGATGGTATGGACTGTACCTATTTCTTTATAGCTATTAGAGAGATAAAATTAAAAACATCCAGGATTTAGTTAATCACATACTTAAGGTATTTTATCCTTATAATAATCCAATGAAAATTGACTAGAAGAAACTACATTATCCGTTTTTTTTAATGTCTCAATATGTGACATATCATGATTTTCCAACAAAACATTCACTTCTAGTCATCTTATATTGTGGTTGTTTTATGATCTTAAATCATAATCATTGTCTCTTCATAAATATTTTTCACTATTTTATCTTCCTCTTTATATATATTATCTTTATTTTTTAATAAATATTCATGTTTATTTATATTCATGGATTCTACTTTGAATTTTAAATCAATGAGATAAATGATATTTTAATATTTTCTTCATGTTTCTGGATCTATTATTCTAGAATAATCATGAAAATATCTCTCTCTTGAAATTTTTGATAAATTTTCTATCAAATTTTGAGGAACTTATTTCAACAACCACATTTCATAATTGAAAGGATATAAAATATTTGGATAGCTTTATACATTATAAAATTTTACTTGTAGTTCCATCACCATGTTGTATACTTCTTCTTCCATTTAGGTGATGTTGTCCTACACACATTAAAGGACTATAAAAATAAAAGTGGTTATTTGTTTTGGAAAAAAATGCATAATATATCTTATCAAATCATCTAATACATCATCGGAAGTTTTAGTTTGATTATTATTGATATTTAGTCTTGGTTGTTCTTCTTGAGAATAATTTATAAAGGAACATTCACATAATTCATGATCAATTAACATTATTGATTTACTTGAGGTAGGAATGTTTTCCTTCTCATGGGTGGAAACATGAAGTGAATAATATTTACATTACATTCCTGATATATATTTGTTGTTAGAAATGTAAAGGGAATCTTATTATTCATCTTCTTTTGGAAAGTGTGATCTATTCATCATCTTTTTTTTCTTTATTTCTCCTTTTCATTTGGTTCATGGTTAAAATATAATTCGGATTACTGATAACTGAATCTTCCCTAGAAATAAAATTCATTGTTAATACGGAAAAGAACAAAAATTTTCAAATAGGGAATAGCTTAAATGTAGATAATACAATAGAGATGGACATTTTATTTGATAGAAATTTAGAAGAACACTTATAGGTATACTCAAAACTGATGGGGGGGTGAATCAATGTTGAGAAATTTTTAACCAATTACAGCTTCTTCTAACTTTAACTCTTAGAACTATTTGGATCATGATTCTATCATATTATTTTCCTTATCGTATACAATTATATGAATGTAATTAAATATGGTTCCTTAAATTTTAACATTTTTCACCACCCAATAGTAACAGCTAGTCATTTATATATATGGTGATGACGATTACATGGATTCTCTAGTATAATGTGATACCAAATAAAATTTATTGAAGAGAAAATAATCCTTTGAAAAAGTGGGAGACCCTAAAAATTAGGAGGGGAGATAGAAATAATCTCCAATACCTGGATTGGGGATGACTTTTCCAACTTATAGTTCCTCATCAGTTCTTTATACATCTTATAAAGTCATTTTCACATTTTTATTAAGTTAATTTATATCACAAAGAATGTATTACACTATATGACACTTATATTAGATATCAATGTGTAGATATATTACTCTCTTCCTTATTCTTCACCTGTTAAATTTGTAACAACGACCATGAAATTTTTCTTTGTTCCTCGACTACATATTTTCTGTTCAAAAACATAAACTGATATGAGAATCCAATAATGTTCGTCCAGTAATTTTATTACCAATGACTATTTTTCTAGAAAATATTCTTCCTGCTTTACATCTGATTCATAATTATATTAAAGACTCTTTTAGATATCTAGTATAGCCTTCCTCTTGTTGATTAAAAATTGATGTAGAAACTCTACCCAGTATGTAGTTTCTTATTACTACTTCTTGATCATCTGATACATGTACATCCAAAGCTACTGCTCCATCTGATAGATTATTGTACAATAATTATTCTAAAATCTATTTTCCCTTCTTCTAAGTAATTGTTTCTATGTCTTGTGATACCACTATATATGGTACCCCATAATTCATCTCGTACTTCTTCTTTCAAAAAATCATCCCAAATGAGAGTTACTCCTATGCATTGTGGTTGAAACATTATTATATATTTAAAATTATTTTTCATAACACCAATCAACTTTTAAATACATCATCCCCAAACACATCAGTACCCCCTTATATAGGTAGTAGTTCTCCATATTTTTGGTGTGAGGGGATTAGATTAAATCCAATTATCCTGCTCATGTTTTGAAACTCATGCTTGAAACTATATTTTCTTCACCGCTTTCAAACATCCTAAAAAACATGATACATCCAATCATTTGAGGAAAATTTCTTAGATCTTGGAATAAACATTCTTCCACCATCCTCTTGAAATATCATCTAGAATCATATTATACCTTTTTGATTATTGAAACATTGATTATATAAATTAGCATCTAAAAAATGTTTACATTTTAAAACTTTAAAAAGATCATAAAGAGTTACATATGAAGAAACATACTTTCACAACATCAATTAGTTGAAAATTCACCTAGTGTTAAATTAAATATTCATAGAAACTTCATGGAATTATTTGATAAGATACATCCTATTATTGATGAAGTTTTTCACAAAAAATTAACCTAAAATTGTATTTTTTTCTAACAAATCTACTCAATTTTATCTTTAAAATATTTTAGTATACTTTCATAACAGTCATCCTCTATATAATGGGTTTTCTTTTGTTTGATATTGTTGGAATCCTATAGGTTTAATGCTCCATAATCATTAATAACTATAATATTTCTGATTTATTAAGATAAATTGTATTTAATCATGTTTAATTATAATTTTAACATCTGGTGTTAGTGTTTACATCATAAGAGAAAATTTCCAATTTTGGTTAAGTATGAGATACCAATACTTGTAATACCAATTGGAATCTCACCTATATATATGCTATAGATGAAATAAGGTTCTAATTAGATGAGTCACTGAAAATGAAACTCATAAATTTCCCTATGTATGAGTCACTGGAATCTAGACCTTCCAATTCCTGACCTACTGACATCCAACATACTGACAGAGTGACTGAATGACAATTAAATTTCTTCTATGTATGAGCTACTGATGCATCACCTATCCATTGCGAAGATACCAATGAATCACCTACTGATAGTCAAGATACTGATTCATCACATTTGGACAACCATGAATATAATGAATAATCTATAAACAACAATGCTTTCTACGCATTACCTATAGAAAATAAAGATATTGCTTCATCATCTACTGACAACTCGATTAACCGATGCAAGTTTGACCTATGATCAGAAATGATCTACCAAAATAATGAGCTACAAATAGTATTATCCACCAACATCATGATCCACCATTAGTCTTAGCTACCAACATACTGAGTCGCCGATGATCTTTATATTAAATTCAAACTTACGTATTATTGCCATATTTTTAAACTTTTGTACTACTTATTATATTAATGAGACATTTATCTTTTGTAGACAACATTTAATGATTTCAAAGACTAGTACTATGTACAAGGTACCACAGAACATGCTTCCTGCCTGTATAAAGAGAATAACTTGATCTGTTGGAAGGTTAGCAAGAAAAAGGTGACCAGAAAGAAAACTATTTGAGAATATTAGAGAAAAACACAAGATCTACTTATTGTTATTACATGAAGATACTAATTAGAAACCAAAGACCAAAAATCTCTGCATCAACCACCTATAAGGAAAGAATACATTGAAGCTCATTGGGAATAGTTGATAAAAGAAAATGTGAATGTCTATTTTTTTCTGTTTCTAGAAGATGACTCCAGCTTCACTTATACTTTTCTGATGGAGTCGAGAAGCATCATAGAACATCACAAAAAGCATTCTAAACACTATTATAGTTTCATTTCTCTACCTGTGAATAATATTTAAATTTTGGGCAGTGTGTGTATATCTGTTTTATAAATCCACACTCCCTCCTATGTTAAACTACAATATAAAAATATATCTTCAAAAAATAATATTTTTACACATTACATTCCCATGGATAATTGTGGATGAGGCCCCTACGTAGCCTATCTATTTGTTTTTTTTCTCCCACTTATACTATGTAGGAGGTATAGTTGACCAAGATAGTTTATATACTATTGTTATGCCGATCTATGCTGTGGATCATTTATATATATATAAATAACTTGATTGTAGTTGATCACAAAGAAGAGTGGATTAGGTCTCATCCCGGGATAGATCCTCTTATTTACTTTGGTGGTGTGCTTTAAATTTTTTTTCTCATTTATTATAAATTTTTCAAAAAAATAACTCTACATAGATAGTTAATATTAGATAGAGTTTATATTATAATTTTTTTTATTAGACTGATTTCAAATGTTAAAATAATAATGTATATTTTTTTAACTGATAATTAATCAAGCCTCAAGAAATATTTGGAATGAACCAAAATTTTATAGATCTGATATATTGGTCAACTAGACTATATTTTTTTTAAAATAGGGGATTTTTATATAAACAATATTTGTCCAAAATTTTTATAGGTAATAAATTTATCCCCCTTGAGTGTATTAATCTATCCAAAATTTGGAATCATAGGATTTTTAATCTTATGTTTTAAATGATTGAAAATTTTTAAAAAAATTCAACTGGGATTTCAGTTGTGTATTAATTATCTCAATTTTTTTCAGTTCTAAATTTGAAGTCTTCAAAATCTGTTTCTACTATTGAAATTTGGACTATATACCAGAAGTTGATGATACCAATATAACTACCTAATTTAAGGGAAAAAAATATGTATAGTGGAAAATTAAAATGAAAATGAATTTAGAAAGCATGGGTTTTGAAATATGGTCTTCAATTGTAGATAAATATAAGATTCTTGATACTACTAAGAAAACATGGGATGATACCACCAAGGCAGCCTACAATAACAACTCTAATGGTATGAATTCATTATAATGCTCTTTAGGGGATGTAGAATTTAATAGGATTTCTAACCGTAAAACAACACATGAAATTTGGGATACACTAGATATTTCACATGAAGGATCCAATAGTGTTAAATAAATGAGACTTGACACATAAAGTATTAAATATGATAACATTAAGATAAATCATGATGAACCCATTTTTGATATATATCTCAAGTTCAGTGAAATTTTAAACATGATTATCTCTCTATGAATGACCATCACATCCAAGGAACACGTAATATGAATAATAATATTTTTATGAAAAATATGGAGAGGTACCTCCACATCTATAAGTGAATCTTACAATATCAATAATTTATTTGTAAAGGAATTTATAGTTAAAATGATGATGTATGAAGAATATTTTATGTTAAATAGTGAAAAAGATGATGAACTAAAGAAAAAGTCAGTGGCTTTTAAAACCAATAACTCCACAGAAAAAAGGAAAGTGCAAGTTCATGCTGAATGTTCCAGTAATGAAGAATAATCAAGTGATAGTAATGAGGAGATAGCTCAGTTGGTTACGAGATTTAAAAAGTTAAATATAATGAATATATTCTTTAGGAATCCAAGTTACAAATGGAATAATAACAAAAATGTCAATAAAAAAAGTATTGGAAGAGAAATGTAAATACAAATGAAATAGTTTTCTATGAGTGTAATAGAAGAGGACATGTAAAGGCTGATAGTCCTAAATTAATGTTCAATAAGAAATATTAAGAAAACAATAGAATGTATAAAAATGAAATGAAGGCCACTTAGAGTGCTTTGTAGGATAGATCCAGTGACTCAATATTTTCTTATGATGAGAACGTTAAAAAAGTGAAGATGTGTTTTAGGACAAACACATATAAGGTAACTCTAGAATCTCGTACACATAACTATCATTATTATGGATATGAATATGATTCTGAATATATAAAAAATGAATAAATTTTTTAATGTAGTAAAATTATTAAGGATACATAAAATGAATTTTATGATAAATAAATATCTATCAAGAAAGAACATGCTCTTATTGTTCCTATTGGATTTGAACATACTATTGAGAAGGAAAATAATGCTCAACTACTCAATGATATTAATGAATATAAACATTCTAATGAGCAACTAAAAAAATATTTTGAGAAACTAAAAAAATTGTAAAGAAAACTTAGTTCAATTTCCTAGAAAGGAGGTTGCTCAAAAGTATAATATAGGTACTCGTTATCAACCTAGAAAAATAATTTTTTTATAAATTCAATTTTGTTTCCAAATATAAAAAATCAGGTTTTATGGATATTTCTAAAAAATTGACTGCATGTTCCAATACATGAACATCCTCTACAATTTTATGTTTTACTAGAACAAATATAGTTTATTTTTCTAAGAGTTTTCAAACTATTTATAGGGAACCCATGAAGTAAATGCGGGTTCCAAAATCATTAATTACTAATGATACAATTCCTAAGAAATTTTGGGTACCAAAATATATCATTGTTAGATTTATTTTTAATGGAAAGGTGTTTGAAACATTTCTTTAAGAGCCTATAGTACTTGAACAATGAGATTTCAAGACATATGATAGGGACAATTATTTCTTCAAGAATCATTTCAAGATTTATGGTGGGAATGTCACCTTTGGTGACACTGAAAAATGAAAAACAATTGGGCTTGTCCAAATCGGTAACACTAACTCAATTTTAATTTTTAAAGTTCTTTTTTTAATTATCATATGTACAATATTCTTAGAATTTCACAATTATGTGATGATATATTTCATGTTAAATTTAATAATTATGGTTTTAAAATTTATAATTATGAAAATGATTTAGTATTCACTGCTATTAGAAATGAAAATGTTTATGATGTGAATTTAGATTCTTTAGATTCTCAAAATTTTTCTTGCTTGGGTGATTTTTAAAATGACTCTTGGATCTAACATAAGAAGATGAGAACACTGTAATATTCAATACCTTAGAAAGCTTATTGGGAATGGACTAGTCAATGGTCTACCTAAACTTGAGTTTACAAATGAAAAACTATGAAATCCTTTTCAAAAATGAAAACAACATAAAATATCTTTCAAACAAAATAAAGATGTTTCAACTATGCCACCTCTTGAGTTTGTTCGCAGGGATTTTTTTGGACCATATATTGTTTCTAGATTAAATCGGAATAATTATGTCTATTTTCTAGTAGATGAATATTTTATGTGTACTTGGTGTTCCTTTTAGCTATCAAGAGTGGATCCTGTTCCCACATCACCAAGTATGATAGAACTATAGAGAACTTAAGTGGGTTATAATTAAAACCATAAGAAGTAATCGTGGACTTGAGTTGGAAATCCAAGAGTCTGAATATTTTTTCTCACAAATCGGATATACTCATAAATTCACCTCTCCTAGGACACCTCAGTATAATGGATTTGTATAAAGAAGGAATTTAACCTTTAATGAAATCTCCAAAACTATGCTCAATGAGTATGACATACGAGTTCATTTTTGTGTGAAGATATGAATAGATCTTGTTATATTATTTAAAGTGTTTTAATTAGATATATTATTAAGAAAAAACCCCTTATGATATATGTAATAATATGAAACATTTGGTTAAATTGATTAATGTTTTTGGGTGGAAAGTCTTTATCCTTAAAAGAAAATGTTAATCCTGATATGTTTTCCTCAAAATGTGATGAAGTAATTTTCCTAGGTTATTCATCCTTTAAAAAAGAATATAAGGTATTAAATAAATGAACCTAGTTTGTGCAATAATCTTTACATATAAAATTTGATGAATCATATCCCCATGAATCTAAAACATCTATATAAAATATTTAGGATAATCTGTCCAATCCGGATATATATTCTAAACCATCTAACTCTACTATTAAGAAATCAACAAAATCCTCTAGTTCTAGAATATCTCCAGACTCATTCCATAGAGAACCTGATCCTGTAAATGAAACTACGGTAACTAGCCCTTGTTTTTCAAGATATGTTATAACCCTTAAGAACCATCATGCCGAATCTATAATTGGATACATTGGTAATGGGACATAGACTAGAGATCCTCTAAGTAAAAAAGTTTTAATATCAATATTATTTATTACAGTATGAACCTAAGAACATCAATGATGCACTCAATGATGAATTTTGGGTAATGGATACAGAAGACACTTGAATCAGTTTGAAAGAAATAAATTCTTGAAGCTTGTTGATAGAACCAAAGAAATCATGACTATATGCACTAAATGAGTGTTTAGAAATGAATTAGATGATGTTGGTATCATAGTGAGAAATAAGGCCAGACTAGTTGCAAAGTCATATAGTCAAGAAGAAGGAATTGACTATGAAGAATATTTTTCACTTATTGCAATACTTGAAGTTATTATAATTTTTCTAGCCTATGAATCACATCAAAATTTCCAATTATATCAAAACTATGTTAAAAGGGCATTCCTAAATGTCCATATAGTTGATTATTTTTGTTGAAAAAAACCCCAATTTTATAAACCCTTATTTTTAAAATCATGTATTCAAATTATCAAAATATTTGTATGGTTTAAAATAGTCTCCAAGATATTGGTATGACAGGATCAATAATTTTATAATTTCAAAAGCCTTTGCAAAAGGCATTTTGATATTACTCTTTTTATAAAAATAATTTCTAATGATTTTTTAGTTGTTCAATTATTTGTGGATTACATTGTTTTTTTATTTTCTATGAATTTATTATGTATTGATTTTTAAAAAATGATCAAAAGTGAATATGAAATGAGTTTAATGTGAGAACTCAAATTTCATCATGGATTTAAAAAATTTCAAAATAAATATTGTATTATTTTAATTCAATGTAAGTACATGATATATCATTTGAAACTATTTGGATATGATTGTATAAAAATTTGTGATACTCTAATGAGTACCACCAATAAATTGGACCATGATGAAAATGGAAAAAATGGTTATCAAACCAATTATAGAGGGATGATTAAAATCGTACTCTACTTGACTAATAGCCATACTGATATTATGTTTAGTTTGTGAATGTTTGTAAATTTTATACAAATCCCTAAAGAATCTCATTTAACCATTTTTAAAAGAATTTTCAAATACCTGAAGTATACTACCAACATATGATTTTTCTATCATAAAGGACAATATTTTAATTTATTTCGTTATTATGATGCTGATTTTGGTGGTTTTACATTAGATATAAAAATCACCTCTAGAACATATCACTTTTTGAGAATGTGTATAGTGTCATGGTGTAGTAAAAATAAAAACGTTGTTGTATTATCTACAATCGAATATGAACACATAGCTCTTGGTAACTCTTGTGCTGATATTTTGTGGATGAGACACACGTTACTAAATTATGGATAAACGTTTTGGAATTTTCATATAATCTTTGGAAATACAAGTGCTATTAATATTTATATAAATCTAGTTTATAACTCTAGAAAAAAACATATTGATGTAAGATATTACTTTTTTGGTGGTCGTTATAAAAAAGGTGATATAACTCTTCAATTCATTGGCACAGAACAAACGCACACTGATATTTTTACAAAGACATTAAATTATTATAGGATGAGTTACATAAGACATGATTTGGTTATAATCAATTTTTGAGAACCTACCAATGATATCTCACCGACATGACTCACCAACGATGTCTCACAAACAAGACTCACTGATGTGTCTCACCAATCAAAATTCAATTGTTACTCTATCTGGAATTTATAACATCCCTATTTTATTTTTTTAACATTATTTTTACCCACATTTTGTATTTTATGTCTTCAAATACATATGTTATAAAATTTGGGGTTGATCTAATAAATTTTACCCTTACACATTTACACTCAAATTCTTCCCCTCAAACAATTCTCTCATGAACTGATACCTCTCTCTCTCAAACTGATCCCTCTTAACATCCCTCAATGGCCCATGTCAAGAGAATACTTCAAGGACTTGAGGAGGAGTCACATCCATTTGAGAAAAAAAGAGGTGAATCTAGTCATCCTAATGGTATTCCTAATCCTATTCATCCTGAACACGCTAACTATATCCTATCCCCTGAGAAGGAAGTGAATTCGAAATGGTTGTTGTATATTAAGTCCCTTTTTTGAATGTGTTGTAAACCCAAGGGTGGTTAGAGTAGTTCTCTAATAAAGTGATGTCATAATATCCAAGGCTGGTACATGAGTTTTTCCAGTATGCAGAGTATATTATAGAAGGATATGAAGTGTTTTGGATAATGTCGATAGTGGATGGATGGAGAGTGTATTTGTCAGCTAAGAATTAGGAAGAATATTTGTGGGTACCCCATGAGGGTGTTTATGATGACCATAAAGGATGTGCTCCTCCAAAAACTGACCAATTCAGTTATGAGGAAACTTTAGCTGAGTTGACAGGAAATTGAATGCATAGGAGGCCAATTGCAATAGAACACAATGGTTAGTGAAGGATTCTGTTTAAATTCATCCAGTATCAGTTATGCCCTAGGAAAGTGGACCTTGCTTCACATAAGTTTTTGGATGTGTACTTGTTGTTTCTATTGAAGAATTTATATAAGATAAATTTGTGAAAATATATAATAGTTCATACCAGTGAGATGATAAATCCCCACTGAATGAAAAAACTCTTTATTTTATCGTCGAATTATCTCTGTTATGTTGAAGGATAAGGGATCTATAAATGAAGGTGAAGAGACTGTATCTTCATGTGATAGTTTTTGTCTCAACCAAACTATCTGTATGAGGATTAAAATTAAATTGAATCCCAAATAAAATATGGGGTTTTAGTATAATGATAAGATATTTGAGATATTGGATCCTTTTGAGCATACCATAAGGCCGAGGAACATGGTTGATCTGGGTCTAGGACATGATGAAGCTGGTGAGAACTCTGATGAGGATTTGGCTGAATATAGTAAAGGAAATGAGTCTCCTATAGACGAGAGTAGTGGTCTTGATATTTCGAAAATTCTAGTGAGGATGTGTTTTGGACCTTCAAGTACACCTAGACCTCTACCTTATAAAAAACACTCTTAACTGAGAATGATATTGATGAGATAGTAGAGTTAGAAAATTTTGACTATGAGATCAGGTCTGGTAGTGAAGAAGAATCTGGTGTAGTAGATAGAAGTGGAAGTGAAGAAGGAGATGAAGTTAGGGATTATGATGGAGGTGAGGAAGATGATAGAGAATCTTGAGAGGATGATAGAGAAGGCAAATGTGAAAGGAAAGATGCAGAAAGTAGTGACTATTACATTGGATCATAACATAGGGATGATGAATATAGTCATGGGGAAGATACCAATTATATAACCTTAGATGGTGTGGAGCATGAGAATCATGCTAGTCCTACCATAGTAGAACAAGATCCTGTTGTGGAATCCCATGGGGTTTCATAACAGATTTTGATTGATGAAAGGGATCCTGATACTCGTGTTGAACTAGCTATGATGGAAGATGGAACTCCTTTTATCCATGTTCATGATGAAGATTATACTGTAGGGGATGTATATGTGACTCCATTAAGGGAGTAGGATTATTTGAGAAAGAGGCAATTAGTTGGGGGGAAGGGGGGGGCAGGTAAAAGATATAATGATGGTGTTAATTCTCCATTGGATGATATTATGGTACCTGTCTAGGAAAGCGACCTTGTGTATGTGACTCTAAGATTAGACCACCCTAATTCAATTGATAAGGATCCTAATCATAATCCTATGGTTGGTTAATAACCTGTTGAATATATCACCAAGGAATATTTTCATGACATTACGGAAGAGCTGCGGGAAGCTATTCCATCAACCCCTTCAAAACCACCCGCTCCAGATTCAAAAATTAGTGAATACGATGGTGATTTTATTACTAATATATTTATATATCATATTAAGCCAAGGTTTATCAAGATTGTAGGAGCTATTTTTTAGGATAATCAAATGTTGAGGAATGAGGTAACTACTGTGGTTTATACCATTATTGATCTGAAAATTGAATATATATCTTATTTGGAAAATGTTATGAAATGACTTAGAGCCACCAATTACGATTCTTCTCAGGATGATACCCTTTTTCAAACTCCAAATCTTGATCTAACTAATTTGAGATCAGATATTTGAGATATAGTACCACATGCCTCTATCTCGGCATCTCCAATTTCTAACTCTTCTAGTATTGAGATGGTAAGAAATGTGATTAGAGAGGAACTTCTGACTATGATGAGCATCACTTACTAGGAGTGTACCTCAAAAAGTAGGCAGAATTGTGATCATATTTAGGATATGGTTATGTTTTATTCCACAGGTTCTACAAAGTCTCAAGATGAAATTACCAAAAATATATATTTTTATTTCAAGAAAATTTAAAACAAGAACCAATTAACCAATCACACCAAGTATTTGGTGGAGAATTTTAGGCTTCCCCTTGTGCCTCAAAAATTCAAAGAGAAAGGTATGTCATTGAAAGAGTTTACTCATACCCTTGAGAAGCTCATGGAAAATAATGAAGATTTTGTGAAGTACATGACATATGGTGGTGAGATCATTAGATAATTCATCAATCTGCTAAAACCATACCACCATAATTACAACATAACTATAGATTCTCCCCCCACTACTCTTATCAGACCAGTCCTTCCTACTTCTACCTCCTATTCAACTACCATTATCTCACACATAAAATTTACCCCTTCTCAAGATCTAAGCCAAACAAGACATATGATACAATAGGAAATCACATGAGCAGCTTCCTCTTCTAGATCCATCTTTTCTCCTCAAGCCATCACAAGTGTTCCCCATCCTTCCATCACAATCAACACTGGTCCCCATATTACTACCTCTGGCCACTCTACTCATCCATCCTACGATTCTGAAAAAGGTAATGAAGTTATGGACTATTCATTACCCAAGGCGTAGTTGGATCACTTTTTGATAAGGATTTGATGTAACCTTTTTTGGAACTATTTGGGTTCTCCCTTATACTGCTTGATTAATGGAATACCCTCTATGATTTCATATAATTGTTATTTCCTTATATGTTACTTATTAGTTAATTACATTTTCCTTATAATATGCACAATATGGTAAATAGATTTTTTATTTGATCAACATAAATTAATTCAATTATTCTGGTATATAATTGCGTGATTTTTGATCGTCAAAAGGGGGATATTTTTGACCTCCTCTAGTTTTAATGATCAAAAATCAAGCTTAACTATATTAAATTTGATTTATTAGGATACATTGAGTTAAATCATGTCCAAGTATAATTATAACCTATGTTGTTATTGTTTACATCATAATATAGAAATATAGATTTTGGTTTTGTAAGAGATATCAATACTTTTCCAACTGAGAGAAATGTCACTGATTCATTAGTTATTGATGAGATAAGCTACCAATAAGCTGAGTAACATATATAGAGACTAAGAAATTTAATTAAGAGTGATTCACCAACAGCATGTCCTATCAGTTCCTAAGATACCGAGGTCTGATATACGAATAGAGTGAATGAATGAAACCCATAAATATTCTATGTATAAGATACTGATGCATCACCAACCAACAACCAAGCTACCAATACATCACCTACCAACACTGAAGCTATCGACACGTCACTTATTAACAATAAATCTATTGACAAATCATCTACTGAATGATAGATCGACCAATTAATGTTGGAAATACTGATAGAAATGATCTACTGATAGAATGACATATAAATTTAATGATCTTCTGATAGTGTGAGTCATTGACAGTCTGAGCTGCTGATAGACTGAGTCACTGATGATCTTTCTTTTAAATTTGAACTTACCTCTAATAGTCAAATTTTTGATATTTATTACTTCTTATTATATTTATGAGAAGTTTAATCTTTTGTAGACAATATTTAATGGTTTCCTAAACCAATACCATGTAATAGGTACCATAGTACAAGATACTTGTCTATATAAAGGGAATATCATGATCAAAAAGAAAGTAAGTGAGATAGAGGAGACCTGGAAGAAAACTATTGGGTAACCCTAGAGAAAAACACAAGAACTCCATGACATGCTTACACAAAGATACTAAAAAGAACCAAAAGACTATAAATATCTACCGAAATAGGTTAGATGAAAAGAACCGTTCAAAACTCCATGGGAAAAGAAGACATAATAAAAATTGAATCTATTTTTTTCTATATGTTTTTGGAATACGACTCTAGATTCACATATACCATTTTGAAGTACTCCAGAAGATTCATAAAACATCACAAAAATCATTCTAAACCATATTATCCGTTATTTTATTTTCCTTTTCATAATATTAACATTTATTTAAATGTGTGTATCAAAATTTTATTTACACACAATGCCTCTGGTGCTAAACCTGAGGATACAACGATATATTCACTAACTCATCATTTACAATTTAGATTCCCAAATATAACAGTGAAAGAGGTCCCTATGAGTCCAACATATTTATTTTTTTGTACACCCACATATAATCTAAAAGAGGCCTTATTGACCTAGACAGTTTATATACTATTGTTACCCTGATCGAGGGTTTGGATCAAGTTTATTTATATATAAAATTCTTGGTTGAAGTTGGTCCCCAATTAGAGATGATTAGGTCCCATCTTGAGGCTAAACCACTTATTTACTTATGCTATGTTCTTTTAGATTTTTTTCTCCTCTTTTACAACTGCTTTAAGAAAAATATCGCTACATTTATAGTTAATCATAAATAGTGTTTATATTATAAATTTTTAGCAGACTGATTTGAAAAGATAATATAATAAAGTATATTATTTTAACTGAGAATTAATAAATCTTTAAGAAATCATTAGAGCAAACAATATTTTTTAAAATCTTATGCTCTAGTTAAATTTCCTGTATTTGTTTTGAAATTGAGGGATTTATTTAAATAAGAATCATTAGGAATAAATTTTTATTGAAACACAATTAGACCCCTCCGCAGTGTCCTACTTCGACCAATTTTTAATTTTCCAATATCAATTAAACTCTCAAAGGTCTATTCTTATTCTTCTATCAGATGAATTCCTAGAACTCCATCAAATGATTTTGTAATACTTAAATATATTTCATTATAACAATTTTTTATAACGAAATCATTCAGATACTAATGTTTGATGAAATATATTCAAAAACCTTAGAAACATATGTTTGATCATCTTTATGTAAACATTAGTTTGATGAAAATCACATAGGAACCTCTACCTGATAACTTCACAGAGAATCTTAGGTATGATGATTTAGCTCAAAAAAATTTCCCTAATTACAAATGATGGACCAGAATAGATATAAATAAAATACATCTTTTTATTTATTTAAATGCATCATCATAAAATATGGTTATAGAAAATAGATGCCCTTATTTTGTTTTATTATATCTTACTGGATATAAAGCCTATAAAGAATCATTAATATTGCTATTGAATTCTGATAATTTGAATCATATTAATATATGGTTTTAACAAATCCAATTGACATAGAAAAAGGAAGTGACGACCATTACTAGTAGGATCATACCCGATGAAGCCACGTTTTTTGAGATTATATGTGAGAGAGAATTATTGGGATTTTCCATTAAACAAAGCAATTTTTAGATCCAACAAATTACACACAAGTGAAATCATTTACGGGGAAATTTAAAGTTCATCGAGATCATTACCCAAACCATGTTTGCAGAATCACCCCACAAAAGTACCACAGTAACACACATTATTATTAGGAATTTTTCTTGTCTATTAAAGGGATAAGTATCAAGACCCTAGAAATATGTGTTTCTAACATATTTTTTATAAAATAATTAATATATTTTAATTCTATTTTGGTTACATTGTTAAGGAGTTTAATTTTTAATTTGATACAATAAAGCACATGTTGAATTTTTTTTAATATGAATATTAAATAAATGAATTTATTAATTTATGGATTTTTGAAATAATTAATATTTTAAAAAAAAATTAATATCAAATAATTTTTATCAAACATAAATGTTCATATAATTTTAATGAAGTAAAATGTTATTTTTTTAGGATTCCAAAACTGTAATTGTCAAAAACAGTCATCTTTAATAAATGTGGATCATTGTTTAAAAATAAATATCACATATTTAGAAAATTAATTTGTTAAAATGAATATTATTTTTAGAGTGAGAACATTGAAATTATCTAATGGTGAATTTTTTATAATTTCGTAAGATCGTCAAATTTATGTTTTAAAATTAAATATAATATAAATATAATTTGTGTCTAATTACATAATAATGACCCTAAATGATGTAATATGAAAGGTAATTGGGATACATGAATAAATATATGTTTTTACTTTAAAATAATGTGATTTTTATTTTATTTATATTATATAGTGTTTCTGAATCTTCCAAAACACATGATATATTTTAAGGTTTGGAAAACATTTATTAAAGAGTGTGAATCATCTCCACATCACGAATGGAAATATTTTAATATGTTTGTCCCTTGGACTCGTAAAATAATTTAAACCATTTACATTTGAAAAAAACCATTTGAATTTCTGTGTTTTTGTATATTTTATAATATTGCGTCAAAAACATAAATAAATATGAAATCCCCCACCTTTCTTATATAAACCCAAAAGATCCAATTTTTCTTCAATAAAACTCCTTACACAAGGTCCATAATCTACCCGCCACTCTCTAGAGTCATATCAAGGTGCCCCAAAGCTTCCATTAATACCTTCCCAAGCCTTTGGTGTCACAAATTATAGTAAAAGATCTTCCACTATCCTCTTTTATAATGTACTCCTTTTGTGTGGTGTCTTATAATTTCTATTTTATTATTTTATGATATTTTATTAAAAATACCCATTAATTTCCATTTGATGTATAAATGATGAGATCCCATTTCACTCTAATTTATCCCTCTTATGAACCTTTATGTACACCTCTTACGATATCAAAATTTTTTAATGGACATTCCTCTCTACCTTTTGAATTCAAGAAACTTATTGGAAATTAGTTCTTGTAATTTAAAATAGATAAATTTTCATTCAATTATAATAACATCCTTACTATTCAATTTATTTTATTTGAATGATGTATCATTTATTCTCCCCCATTTGGATGCTTACCTAAGTCATTGATATACCAAAATTCTATAAGGGATCCTCTCCATTTATTCATTATTCAAGTTTCATTATGAAAATACACATTTTATTTATATTTTAGAATGTTGAAAAAGTTCATTATATTTCCATATTACTACCCATTTTAGGTTTAAATTCTGGTATACCCATTTCTCCCTCATCAACGATTTTTTGAATTCTTATGTAACATCATTATGTTGAAAATATTTCACCACTATTTTCCATTCCAAAGAAATTGTGTAGTGAATACAATACCAATATTCATATTAATGGTATTAAACTTTATGAACATATACTAGATGATTAGTGAATTATTTCTATGTATTCAACTCCCCTTAGTCACGGATTAGAACATGAAGACGAATGAAATCTTGTTGTATGAACTATGTGGCACATTTAAGAATGAGAATGAAATGAATATGATGGGTGCACTTAGATAGTTCTCCAATGCATTAGGTAATGTTTAGTATAATGATATGTAATGTTGGGACATGGAGTTATCCAGATTCATTTATGAGTTTGTCTACCATGAGGTCTTGTAGGATTTATCCTTGACATATTTTTATGATGAAGGGTCTTATGTTGTTTCCAAATTTCCTATGTTTACATTATGATTACCATGATATATCACGTATCATTATTTTTGATTACTTTTACTACTACTATTATGACCCATTGATATTCCTATTGACATAAATGTGTCATCATCTTCATGTAATTCCATTTTTATACCCATAACGTGTAAGAGACCTGTAAAATTCAAGGAAAAGTTTTTATTAATTTTCTTTGGGATTTTACAAGAACGCAGTTTCTGACGGCACTTGATTCCAAGGCCCGGTGTGCCTAGAATTTCTATCGGATGTTAAGTTCGGGTACATTCAGTGAACGAACGAGTAGGGTTTTCTAACTTTTGAACTGGTGCATGGAATCGAATTCCAAGGGCACCCATGAATTTGAATCGCTGGTTATTTCTTAGGAACACCTATTCCAGAGTTGCGTTTACAAGAGAAAGGTTGTTAAAAATTTGTGGAGGGTAAAATAAAATTGAGCATCAATTTTATTTTTCTCTAAGTGGTTTAAAGCTTTGGGTGGAAGTTGGGGGAAACCACCCAACTTCCATTTGGAGGTTATGAGGGTGGTGGGGCCCACACGAACCCTACCCCTTCACCTTCCCTAACCTTCCATAACCCTTCTTTTAATTGGCAACTTGAGTTAATTAATTATGTGGATTAATTCAAACTTTTGAATTTCAATCCTTAAGTTGTGTTAATAAAATAAGTAAGGGAATTATTTTATTTTGGGTTGGAGGCATGTTGCTTGAGATATTTTGGGAGAAACGCTAAGGGAGACTTGAGTTTATTCATCCTCTTCGTCTAAGAACATGATGAATACGAAGAACGCGAAGAACGCCAGATTCCTCAGAGGTCAACGTCTTCTTCCGCGACGTCTTCTTTCACGAAGTCTCTTTCCGCAACGTATATTCCGTGACGAATCCTCATTCGATGAACCTCCATGAAATCTATGCTTGAGGAAGGGGTTTATGTGAATTTCTTTTCGTGATTTACTCCCATTCATTATCCACGTATATTTGGACCGTATGCTATCGATTTACAGGATGAGGCCGGACCGCACAAACATGACCGAGCCCCCTCCGTTTTTATTTTCTTGTTGTTGCGATAAGAAGGGAAATAGCGCGGTGTCGTCGCACCGCGCTGGGGAACCACAAAAGCACCGCGGCCGGAGCCGGGCCGTGGCGGAGGGGTGCGACGCCGTTGCACCACACCGGATGAATGAAGGTTGCGGCTGGTACCGAGCCGTGACAGAGCGAGGGAACCGGCGGCTGGAAACGGGACACCGGTGTAGAAGCAGGGAGGGGACCGGCTGTCGCCGGTCCTGTGGCGGCAGAAACAGGCTGGCCGGGGTGGGATGGCAGGAAAATGGAAAAGCCAGGGGTTTAGACCCCCGGCCGGCCAGCTGAGCGTCACCCATTAATTGGGGCCGCGGTTACACACCGTGGGGGGGTGGGGGGCAGCGCCCCCCTCCCCCCCCAACCGAACGGGTCCACCGTTCGACCGAGACACCTGGCGCTGCGCGCCAGCATGCCGGGCCAGGCCGCACCCATCCTGACTGACCCAGGGGTCTCGGTCCGGGTCGGTCCTGGCCCGAAACACCCGTTTTCGGACCCTCTTTGGTCTTCTGCCCATATCATGGGCTACTGACCTCCGATCGACGCACAGTCAGTGGCGATGAGATCCTTGGATCGAGGTGGTAGTTTAGACATATTGCACTCAAGGTTTCAGAATAATTTGGATTCAGCCGAGTTGGTTCGTACCCAAAACCAACCGGGCCCTCGGGGCGGAAACGCTCATAACTTGAGCTCCGGACGTCCGATTGACGTACCGTCGACTTTGTTGGATTCATCTTAGTGAGTAGGATCTTTTGTCTTACTCCGCCTGAGGTTTGGACGTAGGTGTAGTAAGGTTGGGTTGATTTTTACTTAAAAACCAACCGGGCCCCTGGGACGAAAAAGCCAATAACTCTCAGACTGGGCGTCCGATTAAGGCACCATCTGTTGCATTGAGTTCTTATTGACAAAACAGAACTTTTGGATACATCAACTCCTGACTTTGTGTTATTTGATGTATCAGCCTCTCGGCTCGTGGAGTGGACCCTCCCAAACGAGCTTACTATGTGTGGGACCTCTAGAGCTGGCTGCATTTGCAACTGTGACGACGATGACGACTGTACAGAGATCTTCAGTGGATTCGACGGCGACGACTACAAAACTCAGCGATCTTACATGGATTAGTGTTACCGATCTTATGTGGGTCTGATCCTGTGTGGGTCAGCGCTCAGCGGTTCTGTGTGAGCCAGTGCCTACAGATCTTGTGTGGGTCCGATCCTGTGTGGGTCTTTGCGGGGGTTAGTTACCTATCGATCCTTGGTGGGTCATTGCTGGGGTTAGTACCTATCAATCGTTTGTGGGTGCGATGGCTTAGATGAATCAGTGGCTACATCTGATCATCTCTGTCATCATACGAAGAAGTATACCTGTGTGAGTTGATACCTGATTTACTTTCCTATGTGTATTGTGATGTGCTATCCTGTGTGGATTTACGTCTTGCTTTCCTGTGTGGGCTGGGTTGTTCTAGAGCTCGGATGTTGGATCCAAACTAGAATTGTTGACTTAGGTATATGTATGGGAATATACCTAAGCTTTGTTGAATGTTGCTTTCTGATTGTATCTTTCCTTTGTGGATTATCCTTTGTGGATTTTGGGAGACCTTCGGGGGTCTCGAGGTCCCTACTGAGTAGCTTATACTCACCCCTTCATGGGCTATGCCCACACTACGTTGTGTTGGTTGCCGATGACGGATAGCACTGAACGTGGTTGAGGCTTGCGGAGCAGGACGATACTTGGAGGTGGACCACTAGGCAGGACGTGCTCAGAGCGGACGGTTGGACCCGAGGAGCTGTGGAGGCTATATGTACCCGTCCATCAGGTGGGACTTCCAGTGGACGGCTCGACATTGTGGATTTACTTTCAGTTGATGTTTTCCTTTTTTAGTTGTACTTTTCTGTCATTTTGGGTTTGTATTATGGCCCACATACTTTTCCGCACTTACAGTTGAACCCAGTTTTACTTAGTGTTTACTTATGCTTGCTTGCTCTCTGGTTTTTGTTTACTTTACGAAGGCAATGCCTTCCCTTTTTACCGGGAATTACACCTTGGTGCTAGTCACCAGCCCCTGGCATATGGAAGGTGTGCTTGGGGTAGTCACAGCATGAGCCCTGAGGACGGGTCGTTTCAAATTGGTATCAAAGGAGTTAATTTCTACCGCAGAACTCAGGACTCTGATCTTTCTCTATGTGAAACAATAGTGTTAAGAGTATTAAGGGTGGTTAATATTCAAGGGAGTCCAGTGTTGGTGCGGCGGCCGACATATCCGTACACCAGGACCATGACTTCTGATTTTCGACTTAATTCACGAAAACATTGATTGCAAGTGTGTTTCATGTTTTCTTTGTGATTACTTTGTGTCATATCACCAGGTATACTGTTCTAACCATGGCGCACCTGTCTCTTTTCAGGATGGCCCCATGATGGCAGCCATCTAGCATTCCGAGAGTTGTGCGTGACGACAGCCCACCGAGGGATGAGGCCTTGGTACAGGGACCTTTGACAGTAGAGGTACCTGCAATACCTCTACCCGCCAATCCACAGATGATACCAGCCCCAGCCGCTGACGATGTACGTCTCCTTAGTGCACTGCACGAGTTTCAGCTCCAGTAACTGCTGAGGTTCCACGGGGAGACGGACCCCCAGGCAGCCGTGGACTAGCTGGAGGCAGTTGTTCAGGTTTTTAGAGTAGTGAGGACACCAGCAGTCCTCATGGTGATCCTCACAGCGAGCCTACTTCACGCAACAACAGCAAGATGGTGGAGCTTGATGCTCCAGGTGCACGATGAGGCATCTCTCCTCTGGACGAACATTGAGAGCCTCTTTCGCTCGGAGTTCTTCCCAACCACCCTCTGTGCGGTGCGCATCTAGGAGCTTCTACAGCTGCGGAAGGTTAGTTTTATAGTCTACCATTACTCAGCGAGATTTACTGATCTCTCGCGCTACTCGACAGACATGGTACGAGACCCATTATTCCAGGCCCAAGCCTTTGAGCAGGGATTGAGGCATGAGATCAGGGCATCACTGATCTCCCTTAGCATTCCGACTCAGGAATGTGTACTGGATCGAGCCCTTCTGATCGAGAGTTTTTTTGCTGAGTCTACACCAGCGTCGAGACCTACCGCAGGGCGGAAGGTAGCAGAGTCTTCTGCAGTAGGCAGTCGATGGATGACTCATGGGTCCAGTCAGACTAGACCCTCAGGCAGACGATCTCAGGACACTGGCTCTGCTGTGCGGCGAACACATCACGAAGCCAGTCTTTCGAGAGGCAGACAGTGCTACGCTTGCGGCGGGCAGAGCCACATGGCTCGTGACTGCCCGACCCGCCATGCCAATGAGCATAAGATGGTTGAGGGACCACCCAGGCAGAGGCAGAGGGTCGACCATGGCGGTCCGTAGGGAGCAGTCAGACGAGGAAGAGGAGCTGGCTGAGTAGCAGGTGGTGGGTGACGCTTTGAGGCTCGACCACCACCACCACTAGGAGGTCCACCCCGACCACAAGGAGCTGGCGGGCAGAGAAAGGCACATCTCCAGGCATTGGAGGCCTACAACCACGGCGTGCCCGAGATGATTGGAGGTACTATCTATTTCTATTCCACCATTGCTGTAGTTCTTATAAACAAAGGAGTGAGTCACTCATTCATAGCCGCTTCCCTTGTTCGGAGCTCGGATATTCTGATAGAGTTGTTGGCTCGATCCATACGGCTAGTGACTCCTATGGGAGCCGACTTGATGATTACGCACTGGTGTCGGAAGTGTGAGCATACTCTAGGAGGCGAGAGCTTCGGCTGGGATCTTCTTGTAGCGACGTCGAGGCCTTACGACGTTATCTTGGGCATGGATTGGTTATCTATAGTCCATGCTCAGATCGACTGTATTAGGCGCAAGCTGCGATATGTACGCACAGACGGGAACAATTTCACCTTCACCGACAAGAAGGGAGCCTTCGCAGAATAGGATGGACTCTTGCAGAGGAGAGGACAGCCCATCACTCATCAGTTGTCTAGCCTCATCCTTGGAGCTGTTGACGTGTAGAGTTTTGGTTTTCCTACAGTGGTAGATCAGTATGCGGATGCCTTTCCCGACGACATTCCAGGAATACCTCCTCGCAGATAGGTAGACTTTTATATTGATCTGTACCACGGGACAACCCCTATATCCACTCCAGCATATTGGATGGCTCCTGCCGAGCGTTGAGAGCTACGGGTACAGTTGGAGGACTTGCAAGGCAAGGGATTCATCCGACCCCGTGTTTCACCCTGGTCTTCCCCGATATTGTTCTCCAAGAAGGTGGACGGAAGCTTGCGACTTTGTGTCGACTATCGTCGCCAGAACTAGGTGACTGTGAGAAACAAGTATCTACTACCGAGGATTGATGACCTCTTCAATCAACTCATGGGAGCACAGTGGTTCTCGATGATAGACCTCAAGTCAGGCTATCATCAGCTCAGAGTTCAGGACGAGGATGTGAAAAAGACGACCTTCAGATGTCGGTATGTCCACTCTGAGTTCTTGGTTATGCCCTTTGGCATAACCAATGATCCAGCAGTATTAATGGGCCTCATGAACAGGATCTTTCAGCCATACCTCGATCGATTTTTCGTGGACTTCATCGATGACATTTTGATTTACTCGATGAATGGGGTGGAGCACGCCTACCACTTGCGGGTTATACTAGACATAATTCAAGAGCACCAGCTTTATGGAAAGATCTCTAAGTGTCAGTTCTAGTTACGTGAGTTCAAATTCTTAGGGCACATCATCTCTGAGGCGGGAGTTGAAGTGGATCCTGTGAAGATCGAAGCAGTGCTAGCTTGGAAGCCACCCAGGAGCGTGACAGAGGTGAAGAGTTTCTTGGGGCTAGCTGGATACTATCGAAGATTTGTTCCAGACTTCTAAAGAGTTGCGACACCACTCTAAGCTCTTATGAAGAAGGGGAAACCCTTTATGTGGTCAGAAAGATGTCAGCAGAGATTCCACGAGCTGAGACAAAGATTGACCAGCGCACCTATCTTGAGGTTGCCGGAGGAGGGAGTAGGGTATATAGTCTACTGTGATGCATCAGGGACCGGACTCAGATGTTTCATGATGCAGGAGCGGGCGGTGATCACCTATTGATCACATCAGTTGAGGTCACATGAGTAGAACTATGCTACCCATGACCTTGAGTTAGAAACAGTGGTCTTCACCCTGAAGACATGGCGACACTATCTGATGGGAGAGCACTTTACAGTCTTTTCTGACCATCAGAGTCTCAGGTACATATTTTCCTATAAGGACCTAAACCTGAGACAATGACGATGGCTTGAGTTCCTCCAGGACTATGACTTTGATATAGTCTATACTCCTGGGAAGTGGAACGTAGTAGCCGATGCACTCAGCAAGAGAACGAGCATTCAGCTACTTGAGGAGGCAACAAAGTAGCTTGCCGCCTTACAAATATCCTTCATGGATAGAGATGGAGCAGCCTTCCTTCAGTCACTCACAGTCACTCCACCACTACTACAACGGGTCAGAGAGGCACAGCGTGGGGACGCCGACTGTGAGACACGACATGCGTAGATATCCTCAGGACAATCACCTGATTGTTTCTCTTTTGAAGCAGAGCACGACGTTCTTTTTAGAGGACGTACCTTGGTACCAGTTGCATTACAGGAGGAGGTGCTGAGAGAGTTTCACACTTCTCCCTTGGCGGTACATCCTGTAGTGGTGAAGATGTACCAGGACCTCAGACGACAGCACTAGGGGCCGTGCCTGAAGAAGGCTGTGAAAGAGTTCTTTTTCTTGATGCCTCACCTGCCAGCAGGTGAAGGCAGAGCATCAGGTACCAGTGGGATTGGTATAGCCCTTGGAGGTCCTGGAGTGGAAGTGGGACGTGATATCTATGGACTTCATGACTGGACTTCCACGCACTTCCAGAGGTCACGACTCCATTTGGGTGATTGTCGACCAACTCACCATGTCGGCTCACTTCTTACCCATCAGAGAGCAGGGCTCAGGGGAGAGCTTGGGGCGTCTCTACGTTCCGGAGATTATACAGCTTCACAGTGTGCCATCATCTATCATCTCCGATCGAGATGCTCACTTTACTTCCTGTCTTTGGATGGGGTTGCAGGAGGCGTTTGGGATGCAGCTACGTCTGAGCACTGCCTTTCACCCTCAGACGGATGGTCAGACGGAGAGGACCAGTCAGACACTCTAGGACATGCTCCGCGCATGTGTTATCGACTTTGGTAGTAGCTGGGAGGACCACCTACCCTTGGTGGAGTTCGCGTACAACAAAAACTACCATTCAACCATCAGGATGGAACCTTACGAGGAGTTGTACGACCGACCTTGCAGATCTCCTTTGTGCTGGACAGACCCTGGGGAGTCAGCACTCGTGGGACCAGAGATGGTCCAGGCCACGAAAGAGAAGTTCCAGGCCATACAGGAGTGGATGAGGACAACTCAGAGCCAGCATGAGTCTTATGCTGAAAGGAGGAGGAGGCCACTAGAGTTCGAGGATTGGGAGCACGTCTTCTTGTGGGTCTCACCTCAATGTGGATTACAGAGATTTGGCCGAGGTGGTAAGTTGTCTCCATTCTTCATCGGACAATTCCAGGTCCTCTACAGTTTTGGCGAGGTGGCTTATCGCATGGCTCTACCACCTCAGTTGCACCGAGTGCACAACATCTTCCACGTATCACAACTGAGGAGATACGTGCACGACCTGACGCATATCATTGATCATGGGGAGATGGACATTAATGATGAGGAGACTTTTACGGAGGTCCCAGTGGAGATAGAGGATTGACAAGAGTGGGTCCTACGTGGACGATCGATTCCTCTAGTTCGCATCATCTGGAAGCACGGGAATCTCTAGGAGAGCACTTGGGAGCGGGAGGCTCATATGCGTGCTCAGTACCCACATTTTTTCCCCTAGATATGATGTTTTTTTACGGGGATGTAAATCCCAGAGGTGGGAGTAATGTAATGACCCGTAAAATTCAAGGAAAAGTTTTTCTTAATTTTCTTAGGGATTTTACAAGAACGTAGTTTCTGACGGCACTTGATTCCGAGGCCTGGTGTGCCCGGAATTTCTATCCGAAGTTTAGTTCAGGTACGTTCAGTGAACAAACGAGCAGCGTTTTCTAAATTTTGAACCGGTGCTTGGAATCGAATTCCGAGGGCACCGATGACTTCACAGCACAGATTATTGCCTAGGAACACCTATTCCAGAGTTGCGTTTACACGAGAAAATTTGTTAAAAATTTGTGGAAGGTAAAATAAAATTGAGCATCAATTTTATTTTTCTCTAAGTGGTTTAAATCTTTGGGTGGATGTTGGGGGAAACAACCCAACTTCCATTTGGAGGTTATGAGGGTTGTGGGGCCTACACGAACCCTACCCCTTCACCATCCCTAACCTTCCATAACCCTTCATTTAATTGATAACATGAGTTAATTAATTATGTGGATTAATTAAAACTTTTGAATTTCAAACCTCAAGTTGTGTAAATAAAATAAGTAAGGGACTTATTTTATTTTGGGTTAGAGGCTTGTTGCTTGAGAGTTTTTGGGAGAAAATATAAGGGAGACTTGAGTTTCTTCATCCTCTTCGTCGAAGAACATGAAGAACGCGAAAAACGCCTGATTCCTCGGAGGTCGATGTCTCCTTCCACGACAGATTCTTTCACAACGTCTATTTCTACGGTTGATATTTCGTGATGAATCCTCGTTCGATGAACCTCCGTACAAGCTACGCTCAATGTAGGGGTTTATGTGATTTTATTTTCATGATTTACTCCCATTCATTATCGACGTATATTTGGACCACATGATATCGATTTACAAGAGGAGGTCAGACCGCACAAACACGGACGAACCCCCTCCCATTTTATTTTCTTGTTGTTGCGATACGAAGGGAAATGGCGCTGTGCCGTTGCACCGCGCAGAATCATGTGGAAAGGAATTCACAATGCCATTGCGCGACACCGTGAAATTGAACCAAGTCGCGGCGCCGTCGCGCCGCGCCAGAGAACCGAAAAAGTACCACAGCCAAAGCGGGGCCGCGACGGAGGGGTGCGGCGCCTTCGCGCCGCACCGGATGAATGAAGGTCGCGACCGGTACCGGGCCGCGGCGGAGCAAGGGAACCGGCGGCCGGAAACCGGCCGCAGGTTTCGGAGCAGGGAGGGGACCGGCCGTTGCCGGTCCTGTGGCGGAAAAAACCGGCCGGCTGGACAATTGAATAGCTGGGGGTTCAAACCCCCGACCGGCCAGATGAGGGGCCCCCATTAAGGGGGGCCGCGATTACAAACCGTGCGGGGGGGGGGGGGGGGGAGGCCCCCTGCTATCCGAACGGCTCGGCCTTTCGACCGAGCCACCTGGCGCCGCGCACCAACATGCCGGGTTGCGCCCATCCGGACTGACCCGGACCCGGTTCGGGTCGACCCGGTTCTGGCTGACCCAGGGGGTCTTGGGCCGGGTCGGTCCGGGCCCAAAACCCCCGTTTTTGGACCATTTTTGGTCTTTTTCCCATATCATGGGCTATGGACCTCCGATCAACACACTATCAGCGGCGATGCGATCCTTGGATCGAGATAGTAATTTCGACATATCACACTCAAGGTTTCGGAATACTTTTGGTTCAGCCGAGTTGGTTCGTACTCGAAACCAACTAGGCCCTCGGGGCGGAAACACTCATAACTTGAGCTCCGAACGTCCTATTGACGTACCATCAACTTTTTTGGATTCCTTTTAGTGAGAAGGATCTTTTAGCTTACGCCGCCTGAGATTTGGACATAGGTAGAGTATGGTGGGGTTGGATTTGAGTTATAAACCAACCGGGCCCCTGGGACGAAAAATCCAATAACTTTCAGACCGGGTGTCTGATTGACGTGTCGTCTGTTGCGTTGAGTTCCTATTGATGAAATGGAACTTCTAGATACATCAAATCTGGAATTTGTGTCATTTGATTTATCAAACTCTCGGCTCGTGGAGAGGACCCTCCCGAACGAGCTTGCTATGTGCGGGAACCCAAGAGCTGGCTGCATTTGCGACTGTGATGACAACGATGACTGTACAGAGATCCTCAGTGGATTCGAAGGCGATGACTACAACACTCAGCGATCCAACGTAGATCAGTGCTACCGATCCTATGTGGGTCCGATCCTATGTGGGTCTTTGCGGGGTTTAGTTACCTATCGATCCTTTGTGGGTCATTGCGGGTGTTAGTACCTATCGATCCTTTGTGTGTCCGATGGCTTAGATGAATTAGTGGCTACATCTGATCATCTCTATCGTCATACGAAGAAGTATACCTGTGTGAGCTGATACCTGTTTTACTTTCTATGTGGATTGTGATGTGCTATCCTGTGTTGATTTACGTCTTGCTTTCCTATGTGGATTGGGTTGTTCTGGAGCTCAGATGTAGGAGCCGAACGAGAATTGTTGACTCAGGTATATGTATGGGCATATACCAAACCAGTTTCGAATGTTGCTTCGTGATTGTATCTCTCCTTTGTGGATTATACTTTATGGATTCTGGGAGACTATTGGGGGTCTCGGGGTCCCTACTGAGTAGCTTATACTCACCCTTGCACGGGTTATGACCGCACTATGTTGGGTTGGTTGCAGACGACGGACAACGCTGAACGTGGTTGAGGCTTGCAGAGCAGGATGGTACCTGGAGGTGGACCACTAGGCGGGACGTGCTCGGAGCAGACAGTTGGACCTGAGGAGCTATGGAGGCAATCTGTACCCACCCTTCAGGTGGGACTTCCAGTGGACGGCTCGACATTGCGGCTTTACTTTCAGTTTCTGTTTTCCCTTTTTAGTTGTACTTTACTTTCAGTTTGGGTTTGTATTCTGGCCCACTTACTTTTCCGCACTTACTGTTGTACCCAGTTTTACTTAGTGTTTACTTCTTCTTGCTTTCTCTATGGTGTTTGTTAACTTTACAAAGGCAATGCCTTCCCATTTTACCAAGAATTACGCCTTTCTGCTAGTCGGCAGCCCCTGGCCTATTGAAGGTGGGCTTGGGGTAGTCCCGGCATGGGCCCCGAGGAAGGGTCGTGACATAACGTTCTTTATAGCTCACCCCTTTCTTATGTATATCCCCAGGTTATCCCATGTAGTTTTAAGTTTGATGGAATGTAATGATCATGTAAAATACATTTTTAATAATTTTTTTATCCCACATTAAAATTTGTTAATTAATGTACCTAATTCCCAAACACACTATAATTATCAATCATTTGGGTTGTATTAAGTGTAGTTTTATTTAATAAAACATGTATTAATATGAAATAATATGTTGGGTTACTATAACTTGGTAGTCACCCCATCTGATGATATCACAAAATTCATTTAAATTTTACATTATTAAGAAAACTGTAGTTGATCATTTATGAATTTCTATATGGAAGATTATGATGAAATACAAATTTATCATGACTGAAAATATACTCACATTTTTAAACTACAACATATTCAACACATTATTTATTTAGTCACCATAACATATTCAGTTCACTTATATTTCTTTTTATATGTACATATCACTGAATTAGTACAATTACTCACTATTTATATGAACCATCAAGTTCCCACAACATTTCTAAATATCCTTTGATTTTATAGACATCATGCATGTTTATTTTATGACACTTAGTAGTGACAAATATGATTTAATTTTCTCCTAAACATTAGTTTTGAATCACAAAGATAAATCAATGGGTGTTTTTATTATTGAAGAACACATTACTTATAATTAACTAATATTTTCTTCATGATCATAATTTGTTTGATGTAACTATGAAGGTAAAAAGTAAAAAATTTCATTCAATTAGTTGGTCGATCAACCCAACCCATTTAGATCTATTTGATGTTGGAGTGAATATTGATATTGTGAACCCCCAAACATTATTCTATGTATTGAGACGTGACATATTTTTTCCATCATATTGGACTATATAATATATCCTTGTATAGTATTATTGATTAAAACTATATCTAATAACATAGTTCATAAAATACCTATTTCACTAACTTTTTCTACTATCAAAATGTTCAATAACTTCTTAAGGAAACACCTTAAAGAAACATCCATAATTTTTATAAAAAATATGTTTCTCCAATAGTAAACTATATTATTGAGAAATTTGGCATAACACATAAATCATCCAAAGTATGCTTAATGTATTTAAAAAACATTATGATCTTCAAAAATAATAAGACTTCTTTAATTTATTTTTATTCATTTATTAATATAAAAAAAATCAACGCCTTTTCAATATGTGTATTTGATAGTTGAAATTTAAACAATGCATTCATTGTAACTTCTTAAACATATTTATGTAAAAAAATTATATTTATTTAAGAACCATTTAAAAAATGAAATATTTAATTACAAATTGGATGGAATCGGTCAATGAATCTCATGCCTCCAAGCATAATGACTATATGAAACCAAAAAAAAAGAAACTAATGAATAATATTGAGAACTCCTCACTAAGGATTGGTTTTATAAACATTGAAATTATGTTGAATACTATCACCCAGATTATTGTTTTTATCACCATATATCACTATAATGCCCTGACCATAGTTACCCAGAGTCGGTGCATTATTATATAAAATTTTCATGATCATAAGAAAGAACAAATCTCGAAAGACCGATTGGTTTAGTAGCCTTGGAAACACTAGATATATTCATATGTTTTACATTACATCATAATGTGAAAAACTACTACGACAACATAATGTCTCCATAGTCCACACTATTATCCCCTCATAATATCCCTGCAGGTCATTAATAACTTACTTCTTCACATCCTGGGAAAAATAAAACATAGAAAAGGGGTGAGCTCAAATGCCCAGTAAGGATAACAATATAGCAGAACATTCAAAAATAAGCATAAACAGTTAAGGTAATGCATTAATAAAACAAAAGCCTTTTAAACTTAAACTTCAACATAGTATGGAAAAAGTAAAATGAAATAATTCCATTTACTTATTCACATGGATATTCTACTAATAAAATAATCACATGAAATATCAATAACTACTTTCATAACGTCGGATTGCATAATGCTGAACTTTAATTTCTTTGTCAAGGCCTCGTCCCAAGACCTAGGGGCTAACTGTAACCGGAACCCAACCCGAAGTGCCTCTAAAAACCGGACACCAACCCGGAGTGCCTCTAATAACCGAACACCAACCCGAAGTTCCTCTAATAACCGGAGACCAAACCGGAGTTCCTCTAATAACCGGACACCAAACCGGAGGGCTTACTTTTACCAGTCCCCAACCTGGAACATACTTGTCTAACACATTAATGTGAATGAAAGGTTGAAATATAACATAAACATTCAGATTACAAATAACTTATGAAATGTCAATACTTTAAACAAAAACCATGAGTGACATAAGAATAACTTATCCATAGTCAAAAATATCACAAAACCTTCAATAAAATATGGATGTTTTTGCATTATAATAAATCAACTTCAAATAAGCTTAAAATCCATCAAAGGATATTGACATAGATGAAATCAAGACTATTTTAGAAAAATATCTCTTTCTATTTTGAAATCATTTAAGAGTCTTATATATATGATATAATTTTTTTTTTGAAAATATTCTTATTATCTTTAAAGGGAATCTTTGATGATTATATAACGGTGGTAAATAGCCACACCCGCCGTATAAGTTAAAAAAACATTCTTACATTAAATTTTTCGAAAAGGTTAAAAGTTCCTTGTTTGGAAAACGCCAGAAATATTCCTTTCAAAACGCATAAGGGTATAAATGACTTTAACCCATATTCTTGTAAATAGTAAAAATGTTTTGAAATTCATTTTTAAGAAACATGGATGTGGATGATAAAGAGATCCCAGTAGATTATTACTTATAAAAAACCTCGGATAATGAAGGGATTATGAAATAACCCTTACCAATTTGGTAAATTATGAGACATACAACCCATGAAAGAGGTATCATACAATGAATATGTAAATAGACATAAATTAGAGTGTATTACACAAATAATATAACTATGGGCAGTACATACACCACACAAAAGGTGATGGTGGCAATATGGCATGAATCTCACGGGAATAAGGAGTGAGATGAAAACCCATTACCTTGAACTTTTACATGGTTGGGGTAGGTTAACCTCCTGTATAATGGTGAAATAAATGTTATTAAATTATACAAGAATCATATACATTAATATGATATCATATATGATCTTTTAATATTGATTTGATAATAATATCTTAGTATTATCGTTGTTTCAAGTGTTAACTTACTTGTTTTCTTTTATATGTTTTGTTACGTAAGCCATGTTTCTAATGGATAAGTTGTATATTATTCATATCCAGAATGATATCAAGTCCTTAAACATCATTTTTAAATCATCAAATGATAATTATACTTGAATGGATACGATGGAGAATGAATCTATCACGTTCGTGGAGATGGTAGTCCGTACGTACGCACGAGCGACAATATCATTATATTAATATTAAAATAATATATAAATGGTTGTTATATCATATATACAGAATCATTAACATGTTATATTTATTATTTAAATGAGTTACATATCATTATTATACCCATCCAAATAATAATATATTGAATAAAAATTACACCACGACGTGGAGACGGTAAGCCGTACGTACGCACGTATGGTGACATGTTATTAAAGGGGTGGATAGAATACTGAATATGGTTGTACCATATTTATAATAACCTCACAGTATATATATTATGCTGGAGTTATTATTTTATAATGGTAATAACAAAGGAAGAAGAAGTGGAAGAAGAAAGGAACTTGGAAAAGGCAGGTGAAATCATTACCTCTTCTTCGGGTTCTTCCTTTTGATTTCATCAAAAGGGCTCCTTATGTTGGCTTTCTGATCAAAATAAGGCCTATAGGATGTAGTGAGGGATGTCGGGAGAGTATTTGGGCAGAGTTTGGCCGAACCAAATGGATTTTATGGTGTGAAGAAAAGAGAAGGAGGGGTGCCCTTTTATTAGAGGGGTGAGGGGAACCTTTGGAAAAGCTAGAAATATTAATTTATAATAAATTCATATTCGGTTTCTAATGGCTCCAAAGTTTATTATTAAAAGGTTAAGGTGGGGATGGATCTAAAACAACTCAACCAATATAATTTAGACAGGTTTAGGTACTTATATTAACCTTATCTTTAAGTATTAACTCAAAGTTAATTAGTTTCACTTTTACAATGTCTCTTTGTATTTTTATATAAGATGGTTAATAAACATACAATATACATCCAAGAGACCCCCAAGTGGTTCATTAATTATTAAACTATCATTATATAAGTCTCTTGGACGAACCTTTGATTTTTAGGAATTTAATATCAATTAATAATATAATATTTGTTTTAAGAACTCTTTTATGTCAATTTTGACACTATTCAATAGTTGATTTTTGTGAAACTCATAACAGATTCATTACTTCGAAAAAAGTCAATTAAATCAATCCTAATATATCATATTATCCTTGAAAATTAGTTTAATTCATTAAAAGTTTCATATTATATTTATATGGGTATTTATAATATCAATTATTTTGATTTTTCACTATTATAGTAATTATTGCATCATCTTTGTGTCATAAATAAATTAAATTATTTAATGTCTAAAAATTATAAATAAAATATCATTATGTAGGAAATATTTTTGTCTTTCTAATGAGTATTTATAATCTAAAATCAAAAATATATAACCCTATGTAAAAAATTTTTTTCTAAAAGATATATGATTGTGTCATTTTTGTATTCATTTTAACTTAATATAAATAAAGTGTCCCTATCACCTACAAGTGGCACCATGGGGTTCCAAAATCGACCCAAAGATGCCTATGGTCGAACATGTATCAACCAATAAGTCTAGGACATGTTTTAGGGTAATTTATTATTATTATAATATTTTTTTAACCCTTATTTACCGGATTTACCCTTAACCATGGTAAATAAAATAATTACAACAGTAATTATTCAAAATGTCTAAAAATAAAATTTACCTATTTAAACAATTCAAAAATCCTGATTCCAAATATGGAATACATTTTTCTAAATTAAAAACACAGAAGTAGCAGAAATTAATTTAAAATTATTTCCCGCTGTCAAAACAAAAAGCGTGTTTTTAAGAGATAATAACTATCAAAAGATTGACACTTGTTTATGTTCGGTTTAATTGTAAAATTATGTCCAATAACCAACATTATATTAAATGGTAAAAATATATTCTAAATATACTTTAAAACCACTCAAATTAATAATTTATCACTATTAATTATTTTGATTAAAAAAGATGTTTTTAATTAAAATTTAGTAATTTTCACTATTCATCAAAATATGAAAGTTATCCGAAAAGTACCAAAATTTCACCTTAGGCTAAATTCGATACTCCGAATCCAAAAATGAAGTCCATTTTGAGAGATAAAATTTCTAAAATTTTAAAAGGTAGGTATTACTATTCATAACGACTAGTTTGATTGGTTTTGGTGTGTTAGAACTCGAAGTTGCGTACAACACACGCTACTGTATTATTCAAAGGGAAAGCATACCGTGGAAGCTTGGGATGTTTCATTTTAAATTTTTTTGATTTCCCCATTTTGTCAAAAAGTTTAAAATATTGTATTTAAAAAGGTTTCACTATTAAAAGTTGATAAAAGTGCAATACTGAAAATGAATCTGTTCTTGCATTATGTCTAAGAAACTCATAATATGGATTCTAAAATTATAAGGATTATATAAAGTATAAAATTTAGTTAATACTATTGATAACCTCTTTTGAATGGCTTTTTTTTGGTAAGTCATGGTGTGATTGAACCCGGTGTTGCGTGTAGTGCATGTTATTGAATTATTTTGAAGAAATAACACACTATGAAATCTTGGGGTGTTACAATCACAACTCACAGTAAACATCCTTAATGATATCTTTCAAAAATTCATTATGGTATTGTCGTCCATATAACCATATTCTTTGTAATGAAATTTTATTTTATGTTATATTTCTTATTTAAATAAATATAATCTTTTTTATAGCTTCTGATGCACGCAACCTTAAGTTTAAAAACATTAATATATTATACCTTTATAACATATCCATTAATGTGGTGGGTATTATAGGCCTAACTAAACTATTAATAGTTTATGGTATAAACATGCATAAAATAAAATCATTGGTACTGAGTTGATTATAATTGAAAATAAAAATCATTTTCAAGTGATATAAATAACTTTATAAAAAACTATTTTTATACATGAAATGTGTTTTTATCTTAATAAATTAAATTAAAAACTATTGGTGGATGATTTTAATGATATATATATATATATAATTTATTCAAAAAAATCTTTTATCATTCAAAAAATATTTTTTCAAGGGATGTTATAAGATGGATGCACCTTTATGATTAAAAATTGATTTTCTCTAAAAAGTTCATTTTTCACGTTTTGAATATATTTTTTTTAATTTTTTCCCCAATTTTAGATTTTTTATTGAAATGAAAATCATTTTCTAAATAAATTAATAAAAAATATCTAATAGATAATTTTTAATAATTTTATATGAGGATTAATTTTTCATTGAAGATTGAAAATATGTATATTTGTTAAATATTATATTTTTGTTTAACGAATTTAACAAGATCCATTATATTTAAAAGTAATGTCAGTTCAATTATACTTTTTATTAATAAAACAGAGGTCACTATAACAACGTTTTTCTAAATATAAATATAAAAAAATTAACTTGAGATTTCATTCATTAGATAACTACTTTTCACCACATCAACATTTTAAATTTTAAATTAAATTATTCCAATTATTTTAATTGAATATGATAAAATAGATACCAAATTTGGAATCAAATTAATCAACATTAGGTAATATGATCAACATAATTTTAGTTCATATAAAACAGTAAAAATAGTAAAAATATGTTACCATAACTCTAGTTAATATAGGTTTATCGTGGGTTAATCTAGAATGAGAAGTGTAAAAATGACATGATTTTTAAGAAAAAAACCAATTTGGGGGTTTTATTTATACATTAACCATATGTACTTCTAATTATTTTTGAACTTTTAAAAATTACAATTGTGCCACTCACATCAATTATAAAAGGGCATCTCATCTGCTCAAATTTTCATAATCTATTTAGACAAACAGGACCAGAAACAAATTTCTCTAAAAAATCATTATAATTTTTACAATATATCTATTATTCCCAAAATTCATACCATTAGGCCCTCAATAATATATCCGGAGGAGGTTTTTCTATGTGATGAAAATTATCTTCACAAATCTCTTTGTTTTTTATACTTCTTCTTTAAACACCATCAATTTTGTGTCAATAATTCCAATATAATAACCCTAGAATATAACATAGACTAAGATGTTATTTTTTTGATTAAATAACATATATCTATCTCCTCGTTCATCAAATTATAAACAAATAGATCATGTTTATGACAAACAACGGCCTCATGAACTGAGGTCTATTTTTCTATCACCCATTGTCATGGATAAATATATTGATATATTTGAAATATACATATGATATTTATAAATAATTATACTTAAATAATTATAATATCACGTCTATCTTCTTACCTTTCTATTCCTTGGGAAATTATAATGTTGTTCGAGCATTTAAGTTGACTGTTGCCTCCACAAAGCGATATGATATGTTTTTCATTTCATATTTACATGGAATTCAATAAACACATGTATAGTAAATATATATTATATATTTGATATAATAATTTTTCTGGAAATTTGATCAATATTTACATTCTTTTCATTCCATCAGATAAAAAGTGAAAACAACGTTCATGCATACGTATGACTCATAGTCTACGTGAATGGTCTAATTCATTTTTCAATCTCTATACCTTATGTATAGATATATACATATCTATAATGAATTTATAATATGTTTCATGATTAAAATCATGGATATGATTGAATTATGATAAATGTTAAAGAACTAGAACTGTTGAACTACAATTCTCATTAAAAAGGAAACAATTGACACTCATAAAAGAATATTTTTATACGAAATTATTAATAAATGGATTTTAAAATATTATAAGCGGATCATTTATGTTATTAAATGTATATAAATTAATTTTTTATATAATTATATGAAATTTAAATTTTTTTATACCAGAGATTAGAGTTCTATTAGAAGAATTGGAACTCAAGGACATGTATTTCCTTATCACTTTTACTTCTATGAGACACATTCCATATTCACCACTTGTTTGTTTTATGTGATGAATATAATGCCCATTAATAATTTTTATAATTATATTCAAAACAATAATGTCTATTTACATAACTATATATGGTTATATCTTTATTTATTTCTTGATTTAAATGCTGCCAATGTAATGAGCAATTTATGTTATGATGTCGTTGTTTATCCGAACTGTTTTGATTATGTTTTCTGATTATGTAATTTCATGACATACCTCTTATGAAATTGATGAATTTTCCAATACTTTTTTTATTTTTATTAAATACATTTTATAAATTAATTTTCCTCACATAATGTACTTAGGAACTGAAATTACATTTCTAATGAAAACCAAATTCATTTTTTAATTCGGCAGAAAAAAATCTTTCTTCAATATCAATGTTTTCTAAAAATGTTTTCAATAATGTATATAACATTCTCCTATGAATATAATTTTTAACCATGTTTAACTTTTTTCATTTTTTTAAAATGAATCTTCTTTTCATTTTCTTAATGAAATAATTTTAACTTTTTACTAAAATAATACAAAAAATCATTGTTTTAATGTATATGGAATGAAATGAAATTCCCACAATAATGAAAACGTAATAATTGGAATATTTTATAATATGATTCCATGTTTATTATAAATGAAAATGTTTCCATTAATATTTGGGAAATTTTGAGTTTTTAAATAATGTTTTTAAACTGAAAGGGGAATTTTCCTAAATAAATATTCGGAGGAATCATTTAATATCAATTTTAATCTAATATGGAATTCTTTGACATTAAATTTTTTTTATTAGTAATATTATATAGTGATTGAATTATTATTATATCTCTAGATGTTTTATAATTGTTACTTCTTGATGTCTATGAAACCATTTTTCTTTCTATAGGTTATGTTATAATGATATGATTAATGTTTTATAATATTAGGGCACACATATGTATTATTTTCAAAATATAAAGGGTGGGACCATGATTATATATCTGTCAAAAGAATTGGGTATATAAGGATATCCCATTATATAAATAAGAATAGAATAGGGAGTGAACCTAGTCTAGTAAGGGACTATATCCAATATTATAGTCTTGGAAGTGAACCTTGACTAGTAAAATGGATTTGGTAGTGAACCAAATCCACTATGACATCCTTTACAGTGATCAATTCTTATTAATAAAGTGATTTTATATGATTTTTTTGTATAGATTAAATAAATATCTTATGAATATTTTATGCTCTCTTGCCTCATGTTCTTTGATTCTTTTATGATTCATTTTTTATGACCTAGCCTGATTAATTCCATGGAACGTGATTATGATATATGATATGTCAGGTATGATTTTCAAATGTTATGGTCATATCCTAATACCCATACTTTCATGTTATATTTAACTGATCATTGATATCTCTACTATTTACCCTCACTATGAATTAAATCTCCCCTTTTTATATGTTTACATTCCCCATGTTTTGAAGAAATTCATTATGTATTAAATGTATTATAAGGGTAATAGTTATGAATAATTTAATTAGAGATGAAATAGTTCACTGATGAACTGGGTTTTTATGTATTAATGTTTCAAAATAATCTACGACCATATCAATTTGGTATGGATCATTATGTTTTTATTAAATATTCATCTATTATGATATCACTATATCAAAAGTATTGGTCTCTCTATTTGGTATTAGTGAAAAGGAAAGTTATCCTTTAGAAACATTGATAAGAAAAAATTAGTGAGACCCCTTAGGATAATCTTACATGTAGGAGAACATCCTGTGTTATATTGTATAAATGAGTGTTTTTTCCTAAAAAAGAAAACTTTCTGGATACTACAAGTGAACCTGGTTTTATAAAATATATATATATATATATATATGTAATAACTCTAAAGAGAGTTGGTAGAGTATATCTCAACCACTATTCTAGGGAATAGAGAGTGTTCCCCAACTACACACTATGTTTCAAACTCATGGGGGATATGGTTGTGTAAATATAGTATTTAATTTCGAATCATTATTTAAAATTTGAATAGACGATGATAATAAATGACCCCGGTTAAATCTAAGGTGTCATATATTCAATATAAGATTTTATGATTTTGACATCTTATTAATTATTTTTAATGATCCCACTATGATTATTGTTGATCACATTATGTTTTATTATTTTATTCAAGGGTTGAAAACCAAATGAACTATATTAAGGATAAATAATAGAGATAATGAAACGGATTTCCTCCTGAGAAATGAAATATTATAGGAGTTAGAATGAAAAATCTCAGTACTATTCATTTACATTTCACTCTATCAACGAGTCATAGAAAATGTCAAAATGGGAAAAATAAGGAAACAATATTCTATTGGTCCCATATTAAGGAGACACCCACTTTCCATTAGTCGGTTCATTAAACCACTAGTCATTGAGTAGTGGTACAGTACCACTGAAAAGATTTTTTTGTTATCCAGTTTTCAAAATATGGAAAATTAATTTTTTATGTCCATAATTTAGAAGGTGAAGCAGATCAACAGATGACTATTATTGAGAATATAAGGCAACATGAAAAAATTGACTCCACAGATTGGGATGAGTTTGAAGGATTATATTTCAATAAGTACTTTCCTCATATTTTTTATATGGAAATAGAGAATAAATCCATTGAGCTAAACTAGAATGATGCTGATTCCATTTGTACTTATACAGAAAATTTTACAATATGTATCATTCTAGTAGTATTATACTAAATGAAAGTAGGTTCGATCAATTATTCAACTGATTAAAACCATGTATCTAATGGCTGCACTACTGCAAATATTCCCATTATCAGTGCTAAAAAGGGCCATTAACAGTGCTAGGAAAAGCGCTGTTAAAGCCGACGAATATAAAGCGTGGGTCCCCTTTATCAACGCTCAAAAAAAGCACTGATAAAGACCCATTTTATTAGCACTAAAAATGCACTGATAAACGTACCCCTTTATCAGCGCTTCTTTTAGCGCTGATAAAGGGGTCCTATATAAGTGCTTCCTTTATCAGCGCTTTCATTTTAGCGTTGATAAAGGACCCATTTATCAGCACTTTTAAAAAAGCACTGATAAAAGTTAAAAAAATGAAACAAATCTAAAAAAATTACAAAAAATTACAAAAAAATTACAAAAAATTAAAAAAATCATGTCAATCATGGGGGGGCTTTTATAGCGCTTGATCCACCCTTTTAAGGACACTTTTTTCCCCTCTAGCACCCACATGCTCCCCCTCCACCCTTTATCAGCGTTAGCCCCCAACATCCACCCCCATGCGTGCACCTCTACCTCAAGTAGGTTTTGAACTCAAGACATCCCCCTGCACACCTAAGCCCTTACCACTACTCTATTTTGATTTGTTTGCTATTTCATGATATCCTTATATGTGTATAGTTATATTTATTCGTGTTGTAATATATTTTTATATTAATAAATATATATATATAGTTATATTAATATATATATAGTTATATTAATATATATATAGTTATATTAATATATATATAGTTATATTAATATATATATAGTTATATTAATATATATAGTTATATTAATATATATATAGTGATAATAATATATATTTATATTTATATTAATATATATCTCTATTAATATATATAGTTATATTTATTCGTATAGTAATATAGATTTATATTAATATATATATAGATATATTAATATATCTATATATAGTTATATTAATATATATCTCTATTTATGTATATATATATTTAGTTATATTTATTCGTATAGTAATATATATTTATATTAATATAGATTTATATATAGTTATATGAATATATATATTTATAGTGTTGTTAATATATATATTTATAGTTATATAAAATATATATATATATATAGTAATATTAATATATATATAGTTATATTAATATATATATAAAGGTAGATTTATATATATATATAGCTAGATTAATAACTATATATATATATATATATATATAGTTATATTAATATATAGTAGTTATATAAAAATTCATATATTGGTATTTTAAATAAAATGGTTATTAGTTATTATTTAGATAGAGCTAATATATTTTATATGTAAATATGTTTAATTATTTATTTTAAAATTTTAATTTTTAGGTGTGAATATACAAAAAATATGTACATATAGTTATATATTTGATTAAAAATAACACTGCATTATAAAAAGCGATAAAATTTCAAAGACATAATATCAATATGAATGTAATACATTGGAATAAATTCAGTCCCCACCAAAAAATCCAATAATACCCCCGCAAACGTGGTTGAAAACACACAAAATGTTAAAAAATGTGGGTAACCCGACTAAAAACTTAGTTTTGGAGTCCTTATGGGCCTCTTTTGGCCTGAAAAACGCTTGACCTAAATCTCCCCAGGTCACAGCGATATAGAGCTCATCGCAGGCTTTGATTTGATATGATGTAGAGCTCAAACGGACACCCAGACCAAAAGTTATGGTCGTTTGAAGTTTGAGTTGAATTTTTAACTTATTTTGGATCATTTTTTTAAATTTTTAAATTTTTTTAGTCTTCAAATTTTTATTAAATGATTACTTCTCAATAATAATTAGAAAATAATTAATTAAAAATATTTTTTTAATTTTTTAAGAAGCCATTTTCAGTAAATATTTTATATATTATTTATATTAAGTGTTAATGTACATTTATACTTATCTAAAATATATTTAAAAATTATATATTATATCTATATCAATATTACTATAGTTATATATTAATATATTAATATTTTTTTTTAATTTTTTTAATTTTTTTTGAATTCGACCCTTTATCAATGCTTTTAAAAAAAGCGCTGATAAAGGCCTCCCCTTTATTAGCGCTACTAAACAAGCACTGATAAAGGTGGTCCCTTTATCAGTGCTAAAAAAAGCACTGATAATGGGGGGGGGGGGCTTTATCCACACTAAATAAAGCACTGATAAAGGGGGTAGTTTTATCAGGGATTTTTAGTGCTGATAAAGGCCCCCACTTTATCAGCGCTTTTTTGTTCGCACTGATAATGGGGGGGGGGGGGCTGGGAAAAACTATTTTTGTGGTAGTGGTGTTGGACATATGTGACTTTAGTAGCTAGTAATAAATCATTTTACATGATATCATGGTGGAAATAGAGATTTATGTTACCTATACATATCTTAGTTTATATTATAAAAGAATGATAACATTCACAGGATTTTCTTAAAAAGTATAGATAGGGGAATATGATATTTTATCTATGCTAAATGTGTGGATGGAAAAAAGTTGAAATTTTTCTAAGGGAGTAATAAATGATTTATTTTTTGTAATGGAAGGTCATCAAGAGGCTAAATTCTAATGTGATAGGAGGAAGTTAGATAATGGTGTGAATGGGGATAAATCCATATAGAATGCACCACCCACACTCAAGTTCTTCAAATGAAGGTAGTGTGGGAATTATGCTGACCAAATAAAAAATATGAATGTTAATTATAGTGATCAATATTAGAAAACACATATGTTGAGATACAAAGTTAAATCTCATCAGATCGTTATTTCAGATGAGTGTTAAAATAATAGTGTGTTGAATGGTACACTTTCCAAACACTCCAGTAATGATAATGTTTTTTAGTATGCACACTACTATTATATATCTAAATAATTTGATAAGGGAATCAAAATACCACCTCAATGAATTTAACATTAAGAAACCATTTCTCAATTTAGTATTACATTACCTCATTATCAATGAAATTTATAGGATCAAAAAATCTCTTTAAATACACATATTTCCATAATAAATACAATCATAAACTCAGAGCTAATGTTTTAAGTAAATTATATGAATTTAGATCTTACACACACGTGGTTACACTATATTATATATTAATTACAACAGCAAGTCAAAATAAAAACACTCACAATATCATATCTAATGAATTATGTTCACCAATAATGTTTACATAAAGTTCAAAAGATTCATTTTCATTTTCATAATTGTACCATCACATTGTGCAAGATGACACCTACTCCACCATTAGTAATCAGTTTAGACCACGGGGGAGAATAAATTCATTCAAAAACTAAGGATTTAATATATGTAAATATTTTTCATTGTATAATAAAACAAAGTCTTTATATCTATTATTGTATACACATTATATATGTATTTATTATAATTTATAATCATATTTTCTTACATATGGAATTTATATAATTTTTTGATATATTGAATGATACATTTTGTTCATACAATCTATGTATTTCTTTCATAAAAAATTAATATTGTTGAAATAATTATGAGGATATGAATTAAGAATGTACTGATACCAATGATATGATAAAAGAGCACGATGATGTGGATAAAGTTTTCAACAAGTTTTCAATAGAGAATTCACATGACCCTTCTCAAATCATGTTTCTCTGTCTATGGTGTTGTAATTGATTTTTAAATTTTTAAAGATAGTTAGAAGACCACATAACCTATCAAGGCATAGATCTATGTTACTTATGTTAGGATAAACATGGGGAAGAAATGAATATCGCTAGAGATGGGGATAACACTATAGTTTATGTATCATCTGATATGGTCATAAGTGTGAATGATGATAGATATAACATTGCTTTTTATATATTATCTGATATGATTACAAGTTAAAATGATAATGAATTTCATATTGAGAATTAATAATATTTATTTATAAATATTTTTTGTTAACTTTGAAAACAAATTCATGAGAATTTATAACAACCAAAATTGTACATTTACAACCAAAAAATAATAGAGGAAACTCTAACAAATTAATCAATAAAAGAAACCACACCTCATGAGAAAGTAGATAAATTTTACTATGAAATCCCAAATATTTATAATCATGAATTTTTTTATAGGGGAAAACAATTGTCTCAATAAATTCGAAATAATCAAAACTATTAGAAAAAATATACATTAAATTATGTCTCATTAAAAAAAATATAATTACGAATTATAAATTATTCACAAATGAAATAAGGATTTCCAATATATTCTTAAATATATTGATAATGATCTATCATATGTAAAAAATATGCCTCCATCAACGTTAATACGTGGTATGTATATCTTCTCTCAATGCAGTGGAAGGATCCAAGATTCCTAATGGTTTTCTAGATCCTTTGTAAAAGAGAATGACACATATGGTGAGTGAAATATATTAGGGGAGTATTTATAGTATGGGTCTTCTACCACCATATTATCATATTTACATCTTTATATATTTTTCAAGGATATTTTATGAAGTCTAAAATTTTCATACACATTCATTATTGAAAAATTACAAACATTTCATAAAAAAATGATTAATGAAATATATTAAAATATATTTTCATCATTTAGATAATAATTTTTTTAAGCCTTATAGAAATTTCATATTGTATCATTACAACTACATTAATAATCATTATTTATTAATTTAAATAATCATGATACCATATATGAACGAATGATAAAATCACATTTTCTATCATATAATTCATATAATTCCTTGCATAAAACTATGATGTAGTGACTTTCATTAAGAAACACTTTACCCTAGCATAAACAATGACGTGGTTGTCACCATGCCACCATGGTTTTATCATCCATGTAAATTATTATCAATTTATTACTTATAATAAATACTAATATTATATATATAAATAATTATATCATATCAAAAATAACAACCTATGAAAATGTATCCAAAAATTCATTATCATATCAAAGGAAATTTTTGTGTGTGTAGATCTAGATGTTTTATAAAAACACTTTATAAAAAACATAATCTATATTCACAAAAATTAATAGTATATCCCCATTGGAATTTTTAGACTAGTTAATAAATATTAATACTCTAAATAATAATTTAAATCAAATAGTAGGCTATAGAAAAACATCAATGCAACTCAATCTAGAAAGAGACATTGAGTGATCTCCATAAAGAACATGCATATCCATATGTATGTCACCAGGTTGTATCATATAAAATATATATATATCCATTTATTCTACTTATCTATGATATCATGTGACCTTGGGAAATAGTGTCTTGTATTTACACTTAGTGATTTTATAATTTCTCTACAATGTGATTATAGACTCACTATATGGATGAGCAATTTAAATATATTTTACCCTGGCACATGGGCAAACCACATCAACCTAACCCAAACATATAATCAATTCACATGTCTCCAATCTATGTATGGAAATAAACTTCCCTAGTTTTTTTTTATAATTTTAGGACAAAATTAAATGAACTAATTGATAACGTTTACATGGTATTGGAATATGTCTAACTATAGGGGAAACAAAATCCAAGAAAAGTAGATTTTTTTTGAATTTGAACCAAATTAAGGATATTTTTGGTGTGTTTTATATGAGGAAATGGAATTTTAGGACGTGCATGTTCCATTATAAGTGATATAAAATATATATTTTAGTTTTATTGAAAAATAAAAAAAAGAGTAGTAGTAACATCATCCCCTAGTTACTAGGTCTGGGATTACTACATACCTACTCTAAGGGGCAATAGTTTCACACCATTAGCTAGTAAAATTAGTAGCGAATAGAGTTCCCCTGATTAACAATTACAACAAATAACAATTATTAAAATTTAATGAAATATCTATCTTTTTACAGTCAGAAACATTTCATTTTTCAATGAGAAATTAGATATAAGAGGCCATTTAGACTAGATATTGGCCCATTGTTCCATATGTTATTCTGAGGTATTCATGTTGTATTAGAGAACCAGAAAATACATAACGTTCCTCTTATTATCCCCATATTCTTAATATTTTTGGTTTTCCCCATGTTGGGGATTGATAATAAATTCCATCAAATCGTGGTTAAATTTCTCATAAATAATGGGGATCTTTTGTTTAATGGATAAAGGACACTAAGGATGTGTGAAGATATATTTTTATTATCTATTTTGATAAATGTACATTTCCTAATGATTTCTCCTAGTAACTTCATTGTTATGTTTAATTTTATTTTTTTAGGGGGATTATAATGATATTTATTTAGTTTATGGGGGTTATTAAGATAGTCCATATACATTTCAAAATTTTTTAGCATTAGATTTGTTGATATCCCACAGTTCAATGAGTTTTTAGAGGTTATGCCTGGTTTAATTTATAGTTGTTTTAATTTATTAGGAAATTATAATTTTTTTATAATTACATAGTTGAGTTTTATATTTTAATTGGACCTTTAGGTATTGTTGGAAAATGTTCTTTATGATGAGGGATACATGACCAGTTTGATTTAGATAAATGGGATCAAGGGATAACTCTGTATTGAGTTCAGTGATCCCTAAATTATTAACCCACCCATATTTTGTGTTTTTTATGTATTTTAATGCACAAGAAATGTATAAATCAGTTCATAGTGAATCAAGTGTGAACCAATAAAATTATGTATATGTATTAAATATGTTGAGATAGTTAGGTATGAAATAAACATTCTGCTCAGGTTGAAATGGAGTAGAAATAGTTATGTGATTGTGTTTTCTTTTAATGATTGGGATACTAGGGAGATGAAACTAAATGTTTTTTGGAGTAGGAATTCATATTCATGGGGAAATTTTAGCTTATTGAGGCACATTAAGGGGCTCTAATATAAAAAAAATGTGATTGGTTTCTAAAATAAATTATCATTGTGATGGTTGGGGAACATTTAATGGTCAATGGATATCCTTGAGTTTAGTAAAATAACATATGTGGGGACTGGATAAAACCAATAAAGGTGTATATATGGAGTTTTATGAGTAATGGGTGGTTTTAACTCATAATAAGAAGTTTTTAATAGAGAATTTTGAATTTAATTTGAATGAAACAATCACAATGGTCATTGAAAAAGAAATATAATTAATGGTTTTAATTAGGTATTCCAATGGGGTTGGAGTATTAATAAACCCATTGAAATATAAATTCAATTTAAAAGTGAATTATGAATGGTTTAAAAACACATTAGTTCCTTCATGAACCAATTATTCAGTATTAGGATAGTGTATGGGTTACATGGATGGGTTTCATTGTTTGAATTCAGGGTAAGGGCATGGAGATAAGGGGTTATGACTAGTAAATAGGGTGACATTCAGAACAATTATTATTCATTGATATTAAATGTTAATTAAAGGGATGTTTTCTGGTTTTTATAATTATTATATGATGTTTTTTATTCATGGTTATGGATTAATATATATTGTGATAGGTCGAGATTCCTTCTTGAAAATTCATGGTTTTACTAATAGCCACATTGGAAAAGAGGCTAGCATTCCATCTTGAATATCTAGTATAGATTTGATTATTTCCATGGTCCTATATTTTTTGGATTTGAGTTGTGGTAGTTATTAAGGTATATATATGATATAGTTTGCTGGTGTAAAGGTATGTGGGGGATTTTTTATTGCAACAATGTCCATAGTAGTTCACACTATGCCATGGTGGAGTTTGAGGGTGGTCATGATCTTATTTTAGGTGTGGTGGCTAAGAAATTTATATTAATTTCATGAATTTTAGGATAAAATATTTTATTAAAGATATTATTATGACGTAGAGGTAGTTTATGGTGTATACATGTGATTTTTTGGAAGTCCTTTTCCTTTATGAAATACCTATAAACATTTGGAGTTTGTAAATAATAATTTTCAATGTCTGAGTGTGTTATATCATGTTCAAAATAATTGTTCATTATGGTAGTGTATTGGGTGAAGAAAAAAAATGGTTAGGATAGAATGAAAAATGTTATAGTGGTTTGATGGTTGATATGGGTTAAGAGGTTGAAATTTACATGGTAGATACAATTATGTTATCATCATGGTTTATCTCTTTTTAAATAGTGAAACTACAAGAAAATGTAGAGATATAGTAAATTTAAATACCTCGTTTCATAATTCTCTTATGATTTAGAACCAATAAGAAATTGTTTACTGATCACTAATCCATTTTGATACTACCTGTATTTTTATTATATCTTCAACTATCTACTTATTTAAGTTTGATACATTTTTCTTCCACTAAAACCTAAAAGGCCTTAGAGCTCAATTTTTCCTGTATTTAATTCATGTTGGGGATATCTGAACTTATTCATTATATTATCAATAATTTATTATCCAAGGTAATAGTAATTTCCCTCTTAATTCATTTATACATTTTTCCTATTTATTAAATAGGTAGTGATAAAATTATGACATTGGTTTTGTTGGTTTTTGGTTGACCTCTTAATGGTGGAAGATATGGACAATTTCTTTAATGTTTTTCTTAGTATCATTTGTGGTGTTTCATCCTTATATTACTAGAATTATTATGGATTGATTATTGAAGAAAAAATCAAGTTATTTGACCTATAAGTTAAAAATTTAAATTATAGTCTTAATATGAAATTATATTCCTCTGATTTTATTTAGATAAAGTGATGCAGTTGAAATGAAAAAGATAATAATTTTTTTTAGAATTAAACATTTTAAAAATATATGATAATGTTTAATATATATATATATAAATATATATATATATATTTTATTTTTTATTCGCTGATTTATTTGAATTCTTTTGTGATTTCATGTCATTGATTGATATGTTGGAAACATATTTAAAAAATTTAGAGTAGATAAAATATTGTACTAAAAGGAATAAGTTGAAACATGTAATTTTTATTTTATATTTTAAATATATAAATTGTTTAATAAAAGATGTATAATAAATAATAATGTTATTTATAAATCATTTGTCACTATAATTTCTCATTGTTTTTTCTGTTGCTGAAATAATATTGGTGTGATTGGAATTTTTTCATAGAGGAATATGTGACTTTTTTGGTAGATATTTATATAGTTGTCTTGAGATAGTTATCTATTGTTGCGGAGGTTGTAGGGATTAATTCATGGGTTAGTGGAATATTTTTTATAATTTATTAGTTATTTTAAGGTATTTTACTTTCTGGGATATATAGAGGCTTTCAAAAATAGATTAATGAAATATAAATGATGGTCATTTTAGAATGGGGTTTTATTTGTAGTGAGTTGTTGAATATTAATTGTAATGTGTAGTAATAATATCTGGTAATTGAATATGTATGATATAAAAAGGAACTCACCATGTAATAATTATTTTCTAGATACTAACATGCTTAATGGAATTAATTAAAGAAGTAATTTATAAAATAAAATTATGTTATGGGGTTGGGTTACAGATTTAGTGTGTATTTAATGGTAGATTGTGTTTTGTTATTAGGGTTTGTAGTTTATGGATTTTTGAAATGATATTGTAGTGGTTATGTGTGTTTTTTCTAATGTCATTGTGAGTGGACACTTGGTTAGGCCTCTATTTTCTTCGATATTATTTTTGTTTATTTTATTTCTAATGATCCACCCGGAATATCTAGATTTGTGATCAATTTCTATATAAGGCTTTGAGTTACAATTTTTTAATACATTATGAATGTATGTGATATATACAGATAACTACTTCAACAATGATTGTCTCTCATTAAGAGGTAGTATATGATATTAAGGAATGAGGTTATGGCATGTTTAAATGATGTGGTGGTGATGTGAGATTTAGGAATGGGGAATTTTATATAAAATGTTTATCTATAATATGAGGTATATGGATATGGTTATTTGTTTTAAGGATTTGATATAAGGTAGGAGACAATATTTATGTTGTCATATTATTTATTTCATATATGGTTTTTGCATGTTTATATGTATGGTATGGGAACAGTATGAATTGTTTTTGTTCAGACATGATGATGAATAGGTATGCAAGGAATTGGTTGTAGAGTATGTTGTATTTTTTTGTTAATACTACAATACCATAAATTGAAAAAGACTTTGTGAGGAAGTGGTGGTTATTTAATAGTGATAAGGGATGTGTTGGTTAAATTTTTTGGTAATCAAGAAACTATATAAATATTCTAAATTGGTAAGATTGTTTCATTGGAGGTTCCTATTGAGTATACATCCATGATCACCCTTACCATTTATATACTGTAGTTATTGATTTATTTTTTTGAGATATTGATGTTGTTTTAAATTAATTTCTAGTGTTTTGGTGGTCATTTGAGTTGGTTTGATTCTATCAATATTGTCAGTTTGTATTTCACATCAGAGTCCTTATGTTTATGTACGAAATTATATGGATTATTTGGATTGATTTTTATTTTGTATAATATATTAGATTATATTTTTTATTTCCATATATGTTCCTAGGATTTATGAGTTAATTTTCTCAAATATATAGGTTTTATATCCTCTTTATCATTTAGTAACTTAGGGTTATTTTTAGTGGGATTCGGTATTCAATACTGGACTATGAGAGTTTCTCGTAGGGGAAGGTCTTAATAGAGATGTAACATATTTTTTAGAGAGTTAGGATGATGTTTATTGTCATACACTGATGAATAATATATTTTTTGGTAAGAGAATTGTATTATTTAAGAAACAAATTAATATAAGAAGGTATGAAGGGCTAAGACATGGACAATGACCCTGTAGCCTTATTCAAGGACATTAATTTTACATAATAAAAAAAATTGAGATTATAATTATTATACAGTAGAATCCTAGGTGTGATAGATATATCATATGAAATTTTCATGTTGGATTATTTTTAAAAATTATATAAAATATAAAGATGATTTTAATTAAATTTATTAATTGAATTCCATATCCTCGGATTAAGATATTTCATTCTTGTTTTTAAATGACTAGTCGAAGGAATCAGTATGTTACTCTATTGAGGAAGGTGTATCAGAAATCTTGATTTGATTATATGAAGGTCGTCCAAGAGGACGAGGATTTATGGAGGATGTTGATCTATGAGTTTCAACATATGAGTTTTTTTAAGTATGGGGTGACTATCTCTAATTAATACGTATAGAGGTGGTTAGATGGGTTAGATATTTATATTAGTTTGATATATGTGGAAGGAGGGACATATGGATTCTATATGTTGTTAGTTTTTAGGTGTTTTTATGCATCATTGGATGTTTTTGTTTCTTGGAGACCATGATGAGTCTAAAATTACATGTTTGTAGTCTTTTAGTCAATTTTAGGTAGAGTTTATCTCATCAATATTGACAGTTTACAAGACTCATGAGTTTGTCACCATATAAAAATAGATTCTGATTATATGGATGTATAAAATGTGTTGCATGATCTTTATCTAATAGTCACTTAATATTCTTATAAATAATGAGTTCATGGAATTGAATCATAAGGATTAATGGTATTTAGTGATTTCCAATAAAGTCACCCCTCTAACATTTCCAAATTATATTGAGGTGTGTTAAAATGATATGGTGATCTAAAAAATAATAGTATGAATTGTATATCTTGAGGAAGCAGTTATCATAAATTCTATATATATGGGGATTTTGATGAAGTATATTATTTTTTAGGAGATCTATTTTTTGACCTATTGGGAGTCAATATCCATTTACATATTGTTTCTTTCGTGTTGGAAATTTTAATTTTTATATCAGAAGATATAAATTTTTTTATTTATTTTTATGGTCAAGTCCATTGAAATTTATAGTGTCCATGTATTATAGTTTTTCAATATTTGGGAAGGAGGCCTGTCTCAGATTCATCCCTAGTAGCAGTTTCCTTAGTGTTCTTATTATTAGTTTGGACCAATTATCATTATCCAAAATAGAGGTGATGGAGAAGAATAAGTACATATCAATGATGCTTCCCACCCTTAGGGACCTAGGGATAACCGTCATCAGGTTATCGGACATTATCCAAGGTAGTGAGGTATTCGGGTTCACTATGGTATGATGAAAGATGGGATGTAATCATTCTAGGAAGACCATTTGACATTTGAAAAAGTATCTACTTATTTAATACTTTGTATTAATTTTTATTTAATTTATGATATTAACACTCAATCATTGTGATTTGATAGTTAAATTCATTAGACCATTTGTTAGAGATAACTCTAGTTCTCCATGTGTTTCCTTCACTAGATAACAATGTGTCGATATTTTTTTATGCGTGTCAGATTTGTGAGCTAATTATAGGGTAGAATCAGTTAGATAGAGAGTTTTTCCTGTTACATATTTAACCATATGATATATTCAATGATATTGATTAGTTTTTTTCTTATGAGAATTATTATTGATTAATTTTAGGGTACTATTATTTTAATTTATGGGAAATGTGAGTTTCAATTGTTTATTAATGAGTTGGACCATTAGATTGATCATAGATGTTCATATCCTCTATCATCTCAGTAGGATATGTTGATATTAGGTTTGATAAATGTCCATGAATTTGTGTTTCTAATAGTTTAGGTTGAATTCAATGATGTTTTTCTAGAACAGGTTTTAACAATACCACCTTGACATATTATCATATTTGGTATAGAGTTGTGGCCAAATTCCTCTACAATATTCTGGTCTCCTTATATAATGGTTCCTTTTAAGTTGAAGAAGTTAAGGATTCTGATTGATAAGTTGTTGTAGGCGGTTTCAATTCTTCTTAGTATATCACCTTGTGGAGAACACATGATTTTCTTAAAAAAGTATAATTATAGTGTGTGGTTGTGCAGTTATAATCATCTATTAAACCGTATGATGATAACGAATCATTATTTCCTATTAATGATTAACTATTGATTCCATAATTGAAAGGGATCATTCTTGTTTATGTAGATCTATTTATAGTCAAGATATCAATAGGTGAGAGTTATAGAATAATATATATCAATTGATTCCTTAAAATATCCTTAATGATAATTTGAGTTTTTGTTGATTCCATTTTTAGTCACTAATACCCCATCTATTTTAATGGGACTGATGAACTATGTGTTTCATTTCTTTATGGATCAGTGCATGGTTGTGCTCATCAATCACATTTTCCTATATTTGATATTATAGGAGGTTCATTAAGAGCAGGTTTTGGTTTTTTGAAGATCCCTAAATGAAATTATAACTATTGTAATCTTGTCAATGGAATGTTTTGGACCTATGAGGTGCATTTCCTAAGGCATGTATGATCTCATTACGTAGTGACAGTTGATCCTTCAAAAATCATGGTAGTTGTTTCCCAGTTAGCACAAAAGAATATTATTTAGGATTGTAGATTCCATGGTCTTATAAACTAATATGATATTTTCATATCAAAATTATATTGTATTGTGGCCCATATAATTATTTTTAGAAGAAATGATCAAGTATTCATGTAATGGATTAATGTTTTCTAATATTTGAGTAACTTTAGTAGAAGTATAGAAATGATAAATCCTTCACTTTTATGATGAAGGATTCATATTTGAGTTGTTATTTAATGATTGTTTTTTCCTTTTTTGGGCTATCTTCAATTAAAACATAGATAGGTGACACCTTATCAGTTAATGAAGTTACATATTCTTTAGAATTACTATTCTAACCATGATATCATGATTAAATATTTGGTGATTTCATTATATATGGGTTTCCAGAATCTTAAGGGTGAGTGATTTATGATATTCATAGATCTCAATATATTATATTACAAATCCTTGAAGTGTTATTTGAATATTTTTAATATTTGTGGATGGAGTTCATTAGTTTTTATAATTATGAGGTATCCTATAAATTAATGAAAGAGAATGTGTTGGTTGATTTGTAAAGTATGAAATATTATAGAGACGATTCATGAGAGGATTATTATGATTTTGGAATGATGTTGGAACTTACATATTTTCATCCAGATGTGGAGGATGATAGTTGTGGAGTTTCCATATATAATATAAAAATTCTTTGTTATTTGTTTTAGTAGGTGGAGGAATATTAGTTGGGGTATATTGAGTTAGAGATTTAGAGGGATCATTTTTTCTATGGAGATTCTCATGAGGGATGATAATATATCATGACTATCAGGTGTTATTTCATGGGAAGCTATTCCTTCCACAATAGTAGAGTGATATGATTCTTTATAAGAATCAAATCTCACCTCTAGAAATGAACCTAGGTATATCCAAGAACTATTATGTTTTGAAGAGTCAGTTTTGGTGGTTGAAGATAAAGATATAAATGGCTAAATTCAGGTATTTTTTCGTCTTTTCATTGGTGGTGGCAATGCATAGATTCCCTACTGAATTGTTCGAAACACTGGTTGTTTCTGAAGGGAAGATAAAAATATTTTTTGGAATTTGATTAATATTTTCGTTAATATTTGGGTTGATGTGATAAAATATATATGTTTATTATGAAACATTAATATTTTATTATATATTTCTCAGCAAATAAATATTATGTTTTGATTTTTTGTGATACACATGAACATGAGTTTTAATGAAGAATGATATTAATTTGACCGTTATATAATAACTATTAAAATTTGAGCTATGTATAGGAATAATAATTTATTTTAAAAAATATTTATAAAGGTTTTATGTAATTTAAATTAATTAATAAATAAGCCCTTAATTTATACAATAATTTTATTATTAAAAAATAAATTTTCATCATAAATGAGTTTTCGTATTTTGGTTATAAAAAATTATTATTAATATTGTTACTCAAGCCTCATACACAAATTATTACACAATTTTTAACAAAAATATCAATTAATTGCCTGGAAAATAACACGAGGCCTAGTTTCATTTGAAAAATTGGTATATAATACAACAAACAAAACTAAAAAAACTCCACATTTTATTTCCCCTTAGAAAGCTCCTAAATTTCATTGAGATCCTAATACTACATAGGATAACATAGAGAATATATTAAAGAAATGTGTGAGATAAAAATACTAGGACAAGAATAAAATTGATAAAGAAACATAGCATGTGAGTCAAAGGCATCACATGAAATCATAATTGAGAAGACACATCAGTAATCCCGTGGAATCATAAAAAAAATAAAATGATATTATACAGCCATAGAAACACATGAATTATGGATGTGGTATGTAACATTACTTAAACAATATTCAAGGACAACTTCCTAGAAAATATCACATGGTTCAAAAAGTAAAATACTGGACTAAGTTTACTCCTTAATCTATACATGAAATATCATGAGGTTAAAAATTTACCAAATGTGTTAGGGATATATCTGGGTGCACCTATCATAACATTTTCATGATTTATGTAGGCCAAAAAATTAAAAACAATCATAAGAAATTAATAAAATGAATACCCACGGATGGAAAATGGGTTGCATAATCTAGTCTTATATCATAATCAAAGGAAATTTTACAATGAAGGAATTTTAGAGATGTGCATAAGGATTGTATTAATGAGTTAAATTATGTATGAAAAAGTAGTGTATATATTTGATAGACATATATACATAATTTATAAGAAGTCCATAACATCAAAGGTGGTTGTCATTGATGAAAAAATGACATGGAATGTTTCTTGAGGAAAATAACATCTACAATTTAATCAAAGAATTTCAAAAGTAAAAAATATAGAGTATTATGAATATAATTTTATTGGAAATTAATAATTGAAAATTGTAAATGAATATTAAATTCAAGGAGTGGTCAAGATAGTAGGAAATTATTTTTAGGCTGAGTACTTTAAAACAGATGGTCCTCTCACATTTTTTGTAAAAAAGGTACCTTCTTTGAAAAATAAAAATAAGATTTTTCTGAAACCATTTATTAAAACATAAATCATGGGTAGAAATTAAATTTATCTATAATATTTTAATTATAAAATACAATTGTTTTTTATTTAAGAAAATTTGGGCACGGAAGAAAAATTATTTTGGATCAAAGATAGGAATATAGTTATATTTTCTTAAAAATAATTTCTCAGCCATTTCAAGTACCAAATAGATTAAAATGGTAATATTAATTTAAAATAGTGTGATTAATTGGAGGGTACTAAAATGAAAGTCATTATTAGAAAGTGAACAAATTATTACTTTTATTAATGATTAAAGCATAAAAAATCCAGATTAAAATGAGATTAAAGTATAAACTACTACCACTTTGGTAACCTTTGAATCATAACCCCCATGAAATAAATAACATAAAACGAAATATTAATTTAAATTAATATATATAGATTAGTCATTTTACAAATTAAATGGGTGTTATATACACCACATCAATATAAATGGGTGTATACTACCAAATATGAATCTATGGATTGTAAATTTAGATGAAGTCTATGAAAAAGATAATATTGTTGAAATGGATATTGATTAATGAATTGATTATGCATATTTAATGTATATTAACATAAAATAAGTGAATATAAATGAAAAAATAATCCAAATACATAACACACAAAATATTATAAGGTTGAACATAATGGAGAATTAATATAACCCAACGAAAATAAAGGATTTACGAAACATATTTGTACATGGGAAAATGAAACACCACTGGATGAAGTAATTAAAATTGAAACTCAAATTACTGTTATATATGAATTAATATAAATATTATATTTAAAATAAGGATAATATGTATAAAATAAAATAAATAGTTCTATAACATTAAAATATACCTAAGTGAATGGAAATTGAGTCAGAATCCCTTACCTCAAGTTTGATTCATCATATACATAATTTATCTTCATGAAAAATAAAATTATGTTAATTATATAATTTAATATTGAAATTTATATGTTTATTATTTCATTAATTTTATTTATTTCTATGTTATATATTAATTTTCTTAATTAGTTAACTTCATTCTACACATTTTGATGGTATTCAGTTCATGTGCCTAAAATGACATCGATAGTTTGACTATGGTAAAAATAGTCAGTATTTTTTAATGTCAATAATAATAATAATTAAATAATTATAATATATATACAACAATTATATCTTAATAATAAACTATGAATGATGGTTATGAAACCACAACTACATTAAAAGCATCTAGATGGTAGCATGTTCGTACACATGAGTATTGTTTCCATTTTTCAAAACACATGATGGAAATAAGGTAAGTGTTATTTTATATTCACATAGTTATAATTATACAACACATATCTGATTATTTATTTGGTAGTACAAATATATACCATCCATGTGATGCAGTAATAAAAATGTTATAACATATCTTTGTGAGGTAGTTGTCTTCCATACAGACTTACTATGTTAACATTTTTAAAGGATTGTAATGTAAGATGGTATATAATATGTTAATTTTACAAAATGATTAATATTTTACAAATATATTGTATAAAAGTTAATTCAATCATCATGAAAATAAATTATAGGAAATGATGGAAATCAAATTACATTAGTCTACCATATGCATTTAAAATGGTTTTGTTTCCCATTTTATGGAAGAGAAGATGGATAAATACTATTACACCAAAATAATAATATATCAGTAAATAAGATATATATTTTTTATTATATTTTAATATTTGATATTTAATTGAATGTGGAAATACAATATGTGAAAAAAAGGATCTTGGTGAAGATGATTACCATTTCACGGAGGAACCTCCTTTATATATTTTATTATGTACCACAAAGTTGATATATTTTTTATGATAGAGTACCCTGAATGTGGATAAGGTTGTTGGATTGAGTTTTTCATATATTTTTATTGATCCAACTAGATTGATAGTTTTGAATAAGTATAGTAGGGGGTTCCCTTTCATAATTATGGAGTGAAATTTTTCCTAAATAAACAAAAATATTCAATAATTGGATATAAATATCAAGAAAAGTTCCCAGAAAATTAAAAATTAAAATATTATCAGAGTAAAATATATTATTTTCACCACCTAAGTTCGATAATAATCTAGTTTTAAATATATTATTCCATTTACCTATAATGTTACTAAATTTTACTATATTAGTTTAACAACATAATATCTAGTTTTATTACTATTACTAGTGACCAATATTTAGTTGAAATAATTGAATAATAATAATTATGATTATCAAAAATATTTAATAAATTTTAACAAATTCAATTAAATGAAGTGGTTTAAATAAACTAAAAATTTAACATTCAAAACCTAAAAAAATGGTTTTTTGAGAAATGAATTTTCAATAAATAAATGATCTTATAATAACTATTTGGATAGTAATCATCATTATATTAATTTAAATAAATAAATATATATATATAATAAATTTATATAATTTAGATATTTTTTATTATGGTTTATATTAATTAGTTAAAATGATAATATTTAAGGACTAATAAATATATTTCCAACAACTGTGTTTTTAAGCATAAAAATAATGTTATACCAAAGTCATAAATATTGATGATTGAGAAGAAATTAATTATATTATTCTAATTAAAAATTTTCATATGTAACTTTAATACCAAAAAAATGTAATGGAACTTTTAAATTACTTTTTTTAATAAATAGAATTGGCAGTATTTGAAAAATATGTAAGTTTCAATATTTGTTGAAAATAAAAACATTTCATAAATATTAAAAAAGGTAACCCTATGTTATTTTTGATATGATTATTTAAAATATTATTTTAATTTAATAAAATAAAATTTATAACATTTTCATATAATAATTACAATATTTTGTCAACAAGATCAATAAAAACCATTTATGAACAATATAAAATTTTAATGGAAAAAATATCATAATTTAAATTTGAGTTCTTATATATAGTTAATTTATCATTAAATTTATATTTAATGTGAAATTCTTATATATTTCATAATTTAGTTAATTCTATTCCTACTTGAAAATTTAATATCTATGTTATAATAGTCATATTTAAATAATTATTCATCGTTGTTCCTTTACGATCAAGGTAGCATGTCACATTTGATAATGAACATAACAATACTCTTTTAAATTATCAAGGTGTTACATTATATCCCATTTAATAAATTTTATCCCCTCTATTTTAACTCGGACAAAATAATCACTAATTTACATTTTAAAAAACCTTTTTTGAAAATAAAACTGATAATAAGAGGATTAATAAAACATCAACATGATAAGAGAGAAAGTGTAGTAAGAAGGTCATCAAGAATAAACCATAACTATATTTACATGTATTAAAACATTATTCAGAAGTGATTATATTGATATAAAATAATATGATAATCCCAAAATAATAATGCAGAGTGACATAGAGAATTTATTATAAAATAGTAAATGATTATGAGAACGATAATTACCAAACAACCGTAAACCCAAGAGGTGTCAAAAGGCTATTCATTATTTGAAATTATGGTCATAGGATAACATTTCCATTTTGATATACATTTCCGGGAGTTGGGGAATTAATTTTCCATATAAACTATGAACAAAAATAAATATACTTTAATTAATAGTATAATTTTATCTTTTAGTCAATTTCTACCATAATCTCAAAATTTTCTCTAAAAGATGAGTATTCCAGATGACTTTTTCACAGAGAACTAAAATCAACTTTTAATGGATAATATAATTCAAAAAGGGTATTATGATAATCCTCATATCTAAATATATTGAAAAAAACCAAAATGGCCAACACAAGATAATTAAAAAAATTAATAAACCTTTATTTAAATAAATACTGTATACATCTCTAAAGAATCAAAAATAATAACCAATATTCTACTTAGATCATTTGATAAATTTCCTACCTTAAAATTATTGAAAATACTCATAACAAAGTATTAATCACTAATAAAATTCAGAGTTGTTTGTTCAAAAATTAATCTGAGATTAATTTTACATTTATCTCAAATTCACATTAGTCACTCATAAAGTCATATATAATAATAGTATATTACCTAACCATATAGTAAAAAAAATTAAAATAATATATACGATTAACCTAAATCACTATAAAGATACATTAAAATAATATATTATTTTAAAATGTAATTTAACTATTATTCATCAAATAAAATCCCATAATATTATATTTACCTTAATTATATAATGATCCCTATATAACATTAATCACTTATTCATCTTGACATCCCCTCACAGAAAACCTAAAATGGGGTGTCTAATCCCATTGAACATTTGTACAAACACAATCATATCAACCAAGGACAAATTATGTTAATCCCATATCACTATAGCATATCAAATGTTTCCATAGGTTCTATTCATCCATTCATGATAATAGTTCATAAATAAAATGTTATTTAAGCTCTGTATATCCCTTGAGAGGGTCAGACTAGGTGTATAGTAAGGGAATTATCATTATTAATCATAATTATAGTTTAGATGTACTCAAACAAATCTTTTTTGGGGTTATTACTATTAGATGTACTTATTCTATAATAATGTATAATTTTAGTATCTAGATAGCGATATATTTCATGGAAGTCTACATAATTTCTTTTAAAAATATTAGGACGTTATCTTATACTTAGAAATATTCCCCTATCTTTTGAAAACATTTCTTAGTCATAATCCACCAAAATAATTATACCTTACTGTGATACCAAATATTGTGAACTAATTCATTTAAATATATTTTTACACAATTATTTACATAAACATCCATTAATTATGAGCCAAATATCATGAGTTATAGTGTCATTGGATGAATATGTACAGAAAATATCAAATAAACTAAAACATAACATCATATTTTTTTCTCCATATAATGAACCTAAATTTCTTCGAGCTCCTAAAATTTCATAGGATAACCTTGGGAATACATCAAATAAACGGGATATCTAAAAACCCAGTTAGGCACTAAACATGATAGGGAAACATAATCTGTGATTAAAAGGTACAAAATGATATCCAGAAATATAAGGCCCATGAGTAATCACATAGAAGTATAAATTAAATAACATGGTATCATAAGATCAGGAAAAAGAGGATTTTTTAGTAACATAAAACATGTCATAAAAAAGAATTTAGGATTACTTTGTAGACAATATCATAAGGTGAAAAAATTCTTGTAATGAATTAAGTGTACTCCCTAATTATGTACAAGACATCGTATGATAAAAAATCTTTACCCATTACATTGGAGAACTATATGGGTTCCACAATCATAAAATGTTGATTATTTATGAGTTTCATAAAATGAAAATGATTTATATGGAATAAAGATAGGAATTATCCATGGAAATAAAATGGGTTGCATAATCTCTTCATATATTAAAATAAAATGAATTTTCAAAATTTTAGATATTGATAGATTAACATAAGGAATGTATTAACCTATAAAATTAAGGAATACAAATCATTGTATAAATGCATGTGAAAGATATAAATAATTTAGAAACAATCCATAAAATCATAAGTTTCTGTCCTTTGGGAAAAGGACTATATGGAATATTTATTTTTAAAAGTTCTCTTTTAACTTTGAAAATCACATTTAAAATCTAAAAAAAATCCCAAAATATCAAGGAAATATTTTTATTTGAAAATCATTGTGGAAAATTATAAAGGTATCATCTAATAAATGATTGGTCAGGAAAATGGGAAATTTAATTCATATTGAGTGTGTTAAAATAAAGATACCTCTCACATGTTTTTGGAAAAGTTATAAAGTATATTGTTTGTAAAACAATATAAAGATTCCTTTGAAACCATTTTTTAATAATTAAATCGTGGGTAAAAATTAAATTTAACAATAATAAGTTAATATTAAAAAAATAAATATTAAATTTAGAAAAAAATGGACATGGAAAGAAATTCATTTACAAAGAAAATTGGAATATATTTGTATTTTATTAAAAAATATTCTAATATATTATGTACCAATGAGTAAAAACAGGCAAAGTCACTTCAAAACATCATGAAGAACAATAGGAGACTAAAATTAAAGTGGTTTTTAGACAATGATCAAAAAATTTCCTTCAATTGATATTCAAGCATAAACAATCCAAATTAAAATGATATTGAATTGTAAATAATCCATATTAAATATGGAAAAAATTTGATGGGGTGTGATTTTATAAATGAGTAGGAGTGACTTTTTTGTATGAAACCAAAACTATTTAGTAACTAGAATCCACAAACTAGCAATGTGCCTATAAAATTGATAAATAATGGAGTTTTGAGGTTACTTTTTTATAAAAACCTCCCCAATTCAAAACGAAACATGTTTAAAACATGTTATTCTATTTACCTATAAGGTTAATCACTTTTACCATTTTCGTTTTTATACACGTGAACTTGTTTTTTAATGTATATACTATTCATTATTAATATAATTATGTTGATCTTAAAACATATTTTTAATTTTTATGATTAAAAATATGGAATCTGTTTCTGTCAAATTCATATAATATATGTGGCATAATTCAATTTAAAATTTAACCTCCCTAACCAATAAAAAAATATGTTTTCAATAAATGCAATTTCCCAGAAATAGATGATATTATATTAACTATATGTCTAGTAACAATAATTATATTATCTTAAATAAATATAAATAGATATATAATATATAATTTTCTTTTAGAAATTTCTTTATTTAGATTTATTATAATTAGTTAAAAGGATAATCTTTATGTGCTTACAATGAGTTTGCAAAAAAAACCTGTTTTAAATATAAAAATAATCATATACAAAAATAATAAAAAATGATGATTATAAATATATTTATTATATTATTTTAAATATAATGGTTCATATATAAATGTGAGACCAAATAAAAAGTTAAAAATAGCTTTTAAATTATTTTATTTATTGAAAATACTCAATAGTATTTAAGAAATTAGTAATTTTCTATATTTACTGAAAATTCAAACATTCCAAAATAATCCAAAAATGTCACCCTAAGTTAATTTCGATATGATGATTTCAAAAAATATTTTCATTTTATAGAGTAGCATTTCTAAAATTTCCATAAATTTATTATTAAATTTTATCAAAATAATAATAAAAATATTATTGAAGGGACCATATTTTTTATATAATTAAATATATTTATTAATAATTGAGTTTTTATTTTATAAGATTTCATCAGTAAATTTAATTTGAGAATGAAATTATTTTATTTCATATAAATTAGTTATGAATATTAATACCTAGAAATTTAAAGGCAAGAATATAATGGCCATATTTAAATAATAATATTATGTGGTTTGTTTATCCTTAGTGCCATGGTTCAATTATGCAATCGAACCTAATGTTTTTATTTTTAAATATCACAGTTTGAAAATTAATTTATGACAATTTAATAAATTTTATTTTTTAAACAAGATATATTTTTTAAATTAATTGTATAAAAATTATCTTAGGATGAAATTTTAAATTTTTTCAAAAAATATTTATTTTATATTGAATTGGGAAACATACTAATTTTTATTAAAAAGATTGTTTTGCTTTTAATAAATTACAAAGTTTCTTTTTATAATTTAATTAAAAGTAAAATTAGTACATATATTTTATTATTAACTCTAGAAATCTCACTTGATTGAATTTTATTTCTTGTTTGTGTATGAAATATTTTATATTTACGAATACATAATTTCTTGGAAAAACGTCTTTTCCATGTTTTTCAGAGTGATATTAAATTAAATTCATAATTTTTTTAATTTAATTTTATAAATCAGATTATTTATTTTAATTAGATCAAATAATATTATTCTATATGGAAGTAATTATTCTTTTTATTGTGAATAGAAACCATTATAAATATTTCTCACCTTAGAAAAAGAGGTTAAATTTGGTTAAAATGGTGTAGTAATGCATCAAAATTTCTCTAAGAGATTCTTTAATCCTATTGGATGAGTGGTGTTCAAAAAATATAAAATTATTTAGTTAAATAATTTATTTCTAATCACTATTTTCAAATCTGAAAACTATTATTTACTTTTGTTAAGATAATTTATATTTTATTCAAATTAATAATAGTTGTTGGTTTTTCATTTAATGCCATAGTAGGATGAATAAATTCATTTTTTTACCAAAAAAGTGAAAAAAAATTCATTAGTTTATTATTTAATTAAAAAAATTTGTGGAAATAAATGCATTACCATATATGTTGGTTAAAGGATTTTTACTCCTAAATTAGGTATTTTCAAAAAAACTTTTTTTCAGTTATTTTGTGTTCTTATATTAAATTAAATTTCTACCCACTATAGAAAATAAATATGATAAAATGGTTTAAAAATTTTAAATCATAATGTAATTTTTTAGAATGTCCCTTTTATATTTGGTCATATAATTATGTTATAACTGTAAAAATTTTATTTATCACTCATATTATTAAAATGAGTTTTCGGTGGACAAACTAGAAGATAAGTAATAAAATGTATTAAAAACCCGGGAAAATAGGATTGGATGAGTTTATTTATACCACATAATACCTTATATTTGAATTTGGTGTTCCTTTGTTTTTCATTACATGATTATGATATATATATTATTTAATATTTTATGTAATTCAATCTGTGACCTTTTCTTCCCCTATAAAAGGATACCAACTCTACTCTATTATACAAAATTTATGAGTATTATAACTGTTATAATTAAATAAATAAAACCATAATATATTACTTACCAAGATCATATTTATTTTATTACTTTATAAATACCATTCTTCAATGGATGAAGGATTAAGCAAAAAGTGGTTTCTTAACAAAGTGGTATAACTCGTAAATAAGTACATTCAATTTTATTATTATTTTAAAACCTATAAATATATGATATCCATTGGAAAATAATTAATATCTTATATTAAATATAATTACTTGTAATTATGATTATGGTTAAATAATTTTTCACCACACTTTCATCCTATGGAATGCAAAAATATCTCTCATGCGTATATATGACTTACAATCACCACGTAATGGTATTATTCATTTCTATCACCACTTTACTTGGTGTAACACCTCGATAATTCAAAATATATTATTTTATAATAAAATTAATATTTTTTGTATCTTTATTAATACTCAACAACAAGTTAATATTATGGTACATATAACACTGAGTTAACTGGCATTCATGCAAGACTGAGTTTTACCAACTTTTAATAGAAAACGTATTCTGAAACATATTTTTAGAAATTTTAGAAAATTGATTTGTCAAAATAAACATAATTTTTGAATTTTATATGGAATAATTATCCTATGGTTGTTTTTTGTATTTTTTAGGAGATGTATCATTTTTTGATAAATACTAAAAAATACGGCATTTTATTTAACAAATGCCTTTTTGTTTAAATAATCATTAATGTTAAATTTTATTTTAAATTTGATATTAAATTAAAATAATAATTATTATTCATAAATTAATCCAATTTCAGTATTTTGAATCATTTTTATATTGAAATTGGACATTAAGACTTAATGAAATTTCGTTACATTTTTACATTAAAAACACTCTTTCTCACCTCGTCTTCGAGATTACCAATAAACTTAATTTTCCCACATAAGTGATTTTAATTTTAAAAATGTACATAGATAGTTGTAATAAGTATACTATTTGTGTTCTAATAAGATCCACTTAATTTTTTACAAAAAAGATTAGTGAAAGTGATTGAAAATAATTTTGGCGATTAATGTAATTTTGGGCATAACAAGGGACTTAACCACAATCTTAAGGTCCAAAATGATATATACACTTTTCCAAAATCAATTACATACCAATATTTTTAAAATAATAATAATTTGATCTAATTTTATTATTTATGGGATATTATTTCATGAAAATTCACTCTATGAAAAGTTAATTAACGGAAAAGACAAAAAGGGATCCTTTATTACCATTAACATTTATAAAACATTCAGATATGTACAAAACATAATATTTTAGGATATACATATCATTTAAAATATAAATTATTTATTTTTATCGTAATAATTTATAAATAATTTTATAGTTTAATTAGTTAATTTAAATTCTTATGAAACACCAACATAATTATTATATAGTTAATATTGAACTAAAATAAATGAGACTATAAATATTAAAAGAAAATAATATTTATTGAATTATTATGTTTAATTATTTTTGAAGATTAATATATAGTTTAATAAAAAATTTAACATAATATATTTTAATTCCAATATAGTTTGGATATTTTTAAATTAAATTTAAATAAATACTATAGAAATTAACATTAATTTTATTTTAAAATAAATTATATTTTATTAATTTTTTTAAAGCTAATAAAAATTAGATATTCTTCTAACTGATTTTAAATTATTAATAAATATTCAATATTTTTTTATTAATTTACCAATTAATATTCAATAATTAACATATTGAACCACAGTTTGTAATGACATTATTAGCATAGTCTCAGTTCAAGCATTATTTTTGCACGTTGCATGTGATTGTTTTGAAATTAATTTACAACGTACATGATAATTTTTTTTAAATTATATATAAAACTTATAATTAAGTGGTTATATATTGTATAATAAGTCCCACTATAATTTATTTTAAATATTTAAATTACATAGGTTATAAAATTAGTCTCTTTTATAAAATACAAAATGATAAAACTGGGTTAACATATATGGTAAGGAACCAAATTTTAAAAATGAACTTCTTTTGGGTGGTATTTATTTTATATAGAAAATTATTCCCTTTTAAACCATTATGGTTTTATTTTTAAGGCAGAATAGGTAATGGATACATCTCATTAATGTATACCTTTTGGTATTAAGAAGTGTTCCACTCCTCCACTATAAAAGGCCTCCCCACCTCGCACATCCTGACACCTTTCATGAAATAACCCAGGTAAATAAAGAATAAAACATATTTAATTTTTATTAATATATGTGAATTAAAAATTAATTTAACTTTAAAAGGGTTTCTATGTTCAATAGCATACCCGATACGCAACAATAGGTTTCTTTGAAATCTTACATTGCACACTAATAATATAATCTTATTATTTTAAATGGAAGTTAACTCCAAACCATTGCATTGGAGGGAATGAAAAAATATAACTACAATATTATTATACATTTTTTTAAATGTATTTAATTTTATCCAAAAAAAGTTAGAGGCTTAAAATGTGAATGAATCTAATTTTAAGCATAATTTACATTAAAAGGTCGATTTACCACCTTTTAATGGATAACCCTCTTTAAATATAGTTTTAGTTTTTTTAATACATTCTATTTCACCAAATAAAATCCTTTTTTAGAATGGGGACATAAAAATTTACTTTGTGTAAATTTTTGGAATTTTTCCGATAAAGTGCATTTTTAATAAATAGCGAAAAATATTGTATTTTAATTCAAAATTGTGATTTAATCTAATTTATTTATATGGATAGATTATCTTTTTAATTGGTTTTAAAGTGTAATTAGAATAAAATTTTCAATTTAATCAAATTTTGGTCACTGTAATTAATTTCACTTTGAAATTGGACATAAACAAGTGTCAATCTTTTGATAGTTATTATTTCTTAAAAACACGCTATTTGTTTTAAGAATGAGAATTAATTTTAAATTAATTAATACCTATTTTATGTTTTGAATTTTTAAAAATAGAAATAATTTTTTAATTTATAATATAAAATATCTCTTAGGCTGAATTTATTTGTATTTTTATGAAAAACATCAAATTTTCATGAATAGTGAAACCACTAAGTAGTAGTTAAAAAAACTGACTTTTTTCAATTAAATGAAATTTTACCACTTCTATGAATTGAATTTAGAAAATAAGAAAAACATGGTTGTTATTAGTAAGAAAAATTTGTTTCAATAAGATGAAAATAATTTTGGGTGAAAAATAACTTTTGACTTTTATTTACCACAGTTAAAGGTAAATTGGGTAATTCAAGGTAAAAAGAATATTATAATAAGTAAAAATTATCTTAACACTTGTATTAACCATATTTTATGAGTAATGTAAGACCATGGGAATCATTGGGTCTATTTTGTGACCCCATGGAGCCACTGATGAATGATAATGACATTTTAGATTAATTAATTTAAAGTAAAGACAAAAATTACAAAAAACAAATATCTCCTTGTAAATTAATTGTTACATGGTGTTATATATGTTATATTTTAGACTATAAATATTAATCAGAAAGATAAAAATATTTCCTACACCCTGGTATTTTTTTATAATTTTTAGACATCAAATAAATTAAATTATTTGTGACACATTAATGAAGTAGTGTTTACCTCATTAATGAATCATTTAAATAAATAATATTATAAATATTACAATAACATCAAAAACCTATCCAGTTATCAATGGATGATTTTATTTCGACCATGACTTATCTTATCTTTGACACTAATTATTTTTGGACCTTTAGAAACCGAATATCAATATATAATAAAATAATATTTTCACACTTTCCTAAATAGCCCCTCTTTCCCCTTATAAAAGGAGACCATTTCTAACCAATTACTCACACCTCTAAAGCCTTTTGTCTCATACAAAATCTACCCAATTAAGCTCCACACATCCCAATCCTATACCTAGAAGCCTTACCTTAGGTATAAGGCTCTTGAAGAATTCCTTTTGGTTCAATCCAAAGGATGTTTCCCAGACCAAAGGTAACAGTTTCTATAAACTTATTTTATTTTATTTTACTTCTCCAACCCCTAAACTATTTTTATTCATTTATTTTATAAAAAAAATCATATCCTCAAAATACTATGATATTTTTATGAGAATTATTTGATCTACACTTACACACACCTCCATCTAATGGGTGAAGAACATACTGTTTCGGTGGATAGAAAACTAACACCTCACGTAATGATGATTGTTCGATTATCTCCTGCCCCCTATCATGGGGGCCATTAAGATGGAACTATATTTATCTATGATGTATATTTGGTTTATTTTTCCTTTATTGTTTTTTATTTTCCATTTATAGCATACCTTTGTGGTTTCCATAATAGGTAAAGGCGATAATTTCATTTGAGAAAATGCGGACTACCGCCCCCTCAAAGTGATATGACTCGTTCATTCCATATGTGGGATGTATAAGGGATGTAATTAATTATATTATATGATATAATACTAGAATTATAATATAACTATGTATAATTATAATTTAATTCAATTAAAATAAGTAATAGAAATAAAAGTTTTGTTAATGCATATATACGTCTTACCATCTCCATAAACGGTGTATTTCATTTCTTATCACCAAAATGTTACGTACTATTATAAATACATATATATATATATACTGGATATATATGATGTATATATTATATAAATATTTAATATCATTCTGGATATAATGAAATTTTTACCATGTGAACAACTTGTAATTATAACAAGTCCATATTTGACTCACGTACCAAATTTCATCAAAACAACCATTATTAACATAAATGGTTACATAATGTTTATAACATGGTAATAAGTGATATAAAAGGTATAATAAACTTAAAAATGGTTCTTATGCAAGTAGAAACTAACTTTAGTTTATTATTCAAGAGATTAAAGAACAAATGGTTCATGTCGGACACGGGGTATGGGACTTCGTCTCAATCTCCATTCATTGAGGGATATTTTGTTTTAATACAAGACTTTCTTTTATACACTACATAAATACCCTTGAATTTTCATAGGTAATATTTTTCTACAATGCATTTTACTAAATGAAAAAAATTAATGTATGTTTTAATGTAAGAGGTGACAACGACCTTTCTGCCGCCACGAGTATTATTTGTTCTTTGGCTTCCTTAACAACAAGAATTGTTTTTTAGGAAAATAAATATCATAAACACTTTTATATATTTTGGTATTGCAAATGGTTTTGATAATGGATGTTTATGTCAATATATTTAAGTGATATATTGTGATTGAAATGTGGAAATTTTTTCTTTTATTTTTTATTTGTTTTATTTTTTATGATTTTATAATGGTACTTGGAAATTTGATAGGTGGTTATATGATAAACCAAATGATGGGTGGTGCTATGATAAACCAGGATGGTTGGTTATGTTATAACCACCAATGCATTGGGTATGGAAGTTGGCTATATGGCTATTCCATTTTGTGATATGTGTGGAAGTCAACCGTATGGTTATTCCATTAAAGTATGTTTATGTCCCAAGTAACCTTTATAAGTTATGTGTTCTTTATATGGGTTTTATGGTAATATTTTGGTTAAAAAAGTGTAAGTAGTGATCTTTTATTCACTGAAGAGTATTTACTATATCATAAAGGTGAGAAGTATTACTTATGTTAAAGTATTCATGGTTTACTTGTTGTTTTAAAAAACTAACAGTTTCCTTTCCTTGTGTATCACATACTGAGCTTTCTATCCTCATCCCATGTTTTTTAAATGTTTTTCATAGGACATAATGTGAAATAGGGTCATGGATGGGAACAAGGAAAATTCAAGCTGTCTTAAACATGGAACTAGACATGACACTTTTTTTAAGTGTTATTATTTTATGAAAAAATGGAAAAAGAGTAGAGGTGTCTACTTTGTAATCTTTTGAGATGTAATAGTTATGTACTAATTCTTTAAATCTCTAAACCAAAAAATATCCTGAATGTAAATTATTCGTTTAATTCAATATTATGTAATTTTCTAATGCCAGATCCATTTAATTGGTATCAAAGGTCAGTTTAGACAACTTTAGGAGTTAGGGTATTGTTAAATAAATGTCCATAAATTAATTAATGGTAATATTGAAATGATATAGCATTTATAGATTACTATGTTGCTTTGCCTAAGAAATTTCTGTGTTTAGAATGGTTTTCCGTAGAGGAAGATGGGCAGCAATGGTGGGACAACATCAGGAGGAAGACAAACATCCAAATCAGCAACCAGAGATGGTCAGAATCGTAACTAAACAATTTGTTGTAATAATGACACAATAGACTCAGGATATAAATGGTGGTGGAATCCATGCACCATATCAGCCTGATCCACCGCAGAAGAACATGTCATTAGTGGAGCATTTCATGAGGCAACATCCCCCATCATTCAGAGGATCATATGACCTTGTGCTAGATGAAGGGTGGATTATATCACTGGAGATGATTTTAGATGTTATGGGGTGTTCAGAATATCAAAAGGTTAGTCTTGATGTTTACCGTTTTGTAGGTGAAGCGGATCAGTGGTGGTCGATGGTGAAAAATATTAGCGATAATGGGAAGATTGATGCTCTTGATTGGGATGAATACAAAGCTATCTTTCTTGAGAAATAATTTTTTAATGTCATTCATCTTAAGATGGAAAACAAAATTCCTGGAATTGAGACCAGAGGATGACTCAGTGGCTACTTACGATGCCATGTTTACTCGATTGGCAAGGTAAGCACCAAATTTCATCAGAGATCTTGATAGTAAGATAAATAGATTTTACTCAGGACTGAATCGACGATATTGAAGTGCATTAGCCTCTCATGTGTTCAGAAGTTATGAAAAACTAGTTCGATGTGCGGAGAAGATGGAAATGCAGTTTTCCGATGATCAAGTGTTCATAGACAAACAACAGAATAAGATGTACAGTTGGTAGGAAAAGGGAAATAATTTGTCAAAGATTCCTGGAGGTAAGAAAATTAAATATCCAACTTGTGAGAAGTATGGTAAAATGTATCCTGGAGAATGTTTATCAATGTCTCGAAAGTTCTTATGGTGTGTTAAGTATGGTCATATTGCTCATAACTGTAAGGAATATGATAAAGATGGCAATGAAAACCCATCAGTAAGATGTTTTAAGTGTAATTAAATGGTTCATTATGAAAATGAGTGTCCAGTGAAGAACTCAACTAAGGGAAAGCAGCTAGACTACAAGAAGAAAGGGGTGGTTAAATCATTTGGAACTACTTCAGTAGGTGTTGGGACATCAAACGAATATGTATCAGGTACACTATTTTTTTGTTTAGATTATGAAAATGTGTTGTTTGATTCAGGTTCTACACACTCTTTCATTTCTGAGAAGTTTTCTAATAAATTGGAAATTCCATCTCGAGATATGAATTCAGAACTTATGGTAAAAACACCTGGAGGAACTGTTGAGACAAAAAAAAAGAACTCTCATGTCCTTGTGTGTGGGATGAATCTACCTGAAAACATTTTTGTTTTTCCTCTATTAGAGTTTAATGTTATTTTGGGTATGGATTTTCTTTATGTTTATCATGCTAGGATTTAATAAAGAGCTAAATGGTTTCATTTCAGAAAGATTTACAGTTTTTGTATAAGAATCAACCATTTATTCTGATAACATATCAGGAAGCTAAGAAACTAGTGAAATATGGAAATGAATTTTAACTTGCATATATTGTTGAAAATAAAGGAACTGTACAGATTAATGATGTTCCAGTGGCAAATGAGTATCTTAATGTTTTTCTTGATGAGATTCCTGGTATTATACCTGATCAGGAATTTGAATTCATTGTTGACTTAATATCTAATGCTAAGCCAATTTCAAACCCCCTTATCAAATGGATCAAATTGAACTTTTACAGTTAAAGAACAAATTGTAGGATTTATTAGATAAATATTTCATTCAACATAGCACATCAACATGGGGTGCACATGTCTTATTTGTTAAAAATAAATATTGTTCAATGAGAATTTGCATTGATTATAGAGCATTGAATAACATCAATGTTAAGAACAAGTATCCTTTGCCTCATATCGATGATTTGTTTGATCTGCTTTAGGGATCATAGTATTTTTTGAAGATTGACCTGAGATCGTGGTACCATCATTTGAAAGTAAAGAAAGAAGATATTCCGAAGTCTTTGTTTCATACAAGATATAGCTATTATGAATTTTTAGTTATGTTTTTTGGGTTAACCAATGAACCTGCTGTATTCATGGATCTTATGATCAGAATTTTCCATGAGTAATTTGATAAGTTTGTGGTTGTGTTCATTGATGAGATTTTTGTTTATTACACAAGTAAAGAGGAACATGAAAGTCATTTAAAGGATGTTTTAAAAACCTTAAAAGAAAATAACTTTATGGGAAATTTAGAAAGTGTTATTTTTGGTTACAACAAATTTCTTTCCTTGGTCACATTGTTTCAAAAAATAGCATAATTATTTATCCTGCTAAAACAAAAGTTGTTGAAGAATAGACAAGAGCCACAAATATAACCGAGATCCGTAGTTATCTTGGATTGGAAGGTTATTTCCGGATGTTTGTAGAGAATTTTTCACATTTATCTTGTCCAATGATTAAGTTAACTCAAAATGGTGTTATGTTCATTTGGAAAAAATAATGTGATGACTATTTTCAGAAATTGAAAAAAAATATTAGTGAATGCTCCAGTTTTGGCACTACCTTACAGAAATATTGAGTTTGTTATTTAAAGTGATTCTTAGTTGCAAGGACTTGGATGTGTTCTTGTAGAGGCCCAAATCTTGATGTACATGGAAATTACATTACTTTTTCGGAATAATTAGTATATAAAAAAAACACACACACAAGGACCGTAATAGTTTAGTGTCTTTGAAAACTCAGAATATAATCTTCTAATCGTGGTGAAAGATTTTCAACATCTCCCATAATGATCTTCTTTTTTTTAAACCTAAATAATTTCTATATATCATGGGGAAAATAAAACATAAAAGGGTGAGCTCAAATTCTCAGTAAGGGTAAACAAAAGAAATATCAATCACGTCATATTCGTATGAACATATCTTTTGGAAATCTTAAACTACAAAAGTGATCATAATTTCATAACATGGGATAAATCATAGTAGTGAAATGTAATCCCAATAATCATAACTTAAAACATGATACTTTGTGGAATACACACATAATCATAGAGAATCATTTCTTATTAGTCAATACCCATTGCCAAGACTATCTTAGTGGACAAAGTCCCTTTTTGAACCGAGTTCACTACTCATTTCAGTCCTGTTTCACTGAACCAGTATAACGTACCATTCCATCCATGTCTATATCATGAGATATAAAATATTTACCCAATTAATTGGAGAGAGATATAGGTCCAAACCATCTCATAATGATACCATTCTTATGTGTGCCACAAAATCATAAATCATACATCATTGCATAACCCATGTAATAAAAATGGGATTCTTAAACATCATGACATCATAAAACAATTCATATAAGATAAAGGAATTCATAAAAATAATTCTATCACAACATAATCACATCAATTTAATAATAGGGGTAGAAACAGAACCCTATATTATCTAATATGGAAAATAATTTTGATAAAACACTTGATCTCCATTCTTGAGGAAAATATCCTTTTTTTACTTTAAAAACACTTTTCCTTTCTTATTATGTCATACAATTATAAACTAAAAGAAGTTGATTAAAAATTAACATGAAAACATGTAAAGGAAGCTTCTTGGAAATAATTGTTTAAAAACCCATTCATGCAGTATAAGTTAAAAAAACATTATTATCGTACTTTTTTCGGAAAAGTCAAAAATTACCTCGTAAGAAAAACGACAAAAGATTCCTTTCTTATCTTTTACTAAAAACTCACCGAAGTGTAAAATTGGTTTTAAACAATTATAGGTGGATGGAAATAATATTACATATTGAGGAAAAATGGATTTCGATGATAAAATACACCCCAGTAAATACCAATGTATAAACAATCTCAGATAAAATTAGATTGTGATATATTCCCTTACCTTAGGTCCGATTTTCTTCCTACGTATCCAAACCTCCTCTTCTTTGAAGTGCTTCTTTGAGACCTCCCTTTAGGGCAATAAATAGGTCTTTGAAGAATAATAGAACAACTAGGATGTTTCTAGGGAAGTGGAGAGGAGAAATTGGCAGGGGTTGGCTGTGCATGAAGGCTCAAAGTGGTGTGAGGAAAAGGGGGAGGAGGTGCCCTTTTATAAGGGAGGAGAGGGGTACCTTTGAATAACTAAAACTATTATTTTATTATAAAATCAATGTCGGTTTTAAATAGCTCGAAATTGATTTATTTCGAATCTAAGGTGGGTATGGGTCTAAATTATCTCATCCAATAGAATTTAGAGAAGTTTAGGTTCCTATTTTAACCTTATCATTTAGATTTAACATTAAGTTAAATAATTTTACTTTTACCGTGTCTTCTTGTGTTCTTATACTATAATGTTAATAAACATACAATAAGAAGCCAAAAGAACCACAAGTTGTTTATTATTAATATATATAACCTTATCTAAGTCATTTTGCCGAACCTTAGATTTATAGGAATAAAATAATAATTAATAATATAATATTTGTTTTAACAACTATTTATGTCAATTTTACCACTATTTTGTAATTGATTTTTGTGAAAATCATAAAAAAATTATTAGTTCGAAAAAGTTTAATTAAATCAATAAAAACATGTCATATTAACCTATAAAATTAGTTTAATTCATAAAAAGTCTTAAATTACATTTATTTGGGTATTTATAAAATCAATTATGCCAATATTTCATTAAAAAGACAATTACTGCATCAACGTTGTGTCATAATAAATGATAATTATTTAATCCCTAAAAATTCTAAATAAATTCCTATTATGTAGATAATTATAGTAGATTTCTAGAGACTATTCATTTTTGATGTTTCATGAAGTGTATCAAAAACTTAAACTTATTATACTTATAAGATATAAGAATGTGACATGTTATCACATTCTTTGGTTTTAATAATAATTAAATTATTTTCCTGGAAAAAAGTCCATTAAATGAATCTAATCCGACCCTTAGGTTATATTGGTTGACTTTTAGTCATCCAATAGGATTTTGACATGTGTTAGGGTAATTTTATAAAATTATATTTACCCTTAATTACCCGATTGACCTATAACTATGGAAAATAAAATTTACCGTAGTTACTATTCATAATTCCCAAAAATAAAAAGTAGCTTATTAACATAATTTGGATCCACTGATTCGAAATATGGAATCCATTTTTCCAAATTCAATACACAAAAGTTGCAGAAATTAAATTAAAATTAATCTTGTTGTCGAAACAAAACGGGTGTTTCTTTAAAACATTGCAAAAGATTGAATTGATTTATCCTACGAATTCAAGGAAAAATCAATGATAATGACATACATTATGTTAAATTGTAAAAATATATTCTATTTATAATTTAAAACCATTCAATATGATAATTTAACCATATAAATTATGGTGATGAAATAAGTTGTTTTTAATTAAAATATATATCGTGTTTTTACTATTCATCAAAATATGAAAGTTCCCAGAATAATATGAAAAATATATCCAAAGTAAATTTTTATTTCATGATTCCAAAGAAGAATTTTATTTTGTCAATTTGATCTTATAAAAATGTTAAAAAAACAGATTTAAAGTGGGTGTACCATTAAAGGGCGGCAAAACTGCATTTTTTGAAAAATATTTATTTTACCCGAAAAATTTATTTTGTTCTTATACCATGTTTTAGAAAATGTTTAAGACGAATAATAATTTTATAATATTCAAAATTTAGTTTATACTATTCATATGGTCTAGTTCATAATAATATTATAATAATATATCGTTGTTTAGTAAAACCCAGTATTGCGTACAACACGCGCTATCGAGGAAGGTCGTGATTGCATGTAATGCAAGCCAAGTCAGGGTTGCGTGTTGTGCAAGAATCCATTGTTGTTTAATATAATATAATCCAACCATATTTCATTTATACATTGAATATATATATATATACTCAATGTTTCGTAAAATAACTATTATCAAAATTGTGTGTAACACGATCCAAGAATAGTGTTGCGTATACTGCAAGCTAATACGGTGTTGCGTATAGAGGAAGGTAATCTTCGTTTAGCACACAACACAAGACATTAATGAAATTAAAATAATGTTTTTCATAAAATCTAGGGGTGTTACATTCTACCCCCCTTAAAATAAATTTCTCCCTCGAAATTCGTCGGGGTTATAAATGGTTTACTATTCGAAAGTTTCTTCAATAGAAACCCACATCGTAAAAAGGAATAGAAAAACCAATCTTTAAAAACAAGAGTATGAAACGTATGGGTTACCCAAATAAACTAATCACTGGGTTTCCACATAGGTGAAAATATGGATATGGAAGAGATATCTAACCATCATGTTCTGATGGAGAGTGGTAGAGAACATGGCTATGGAAAAGCCAACAATCACAAAGCCATAAATTTTTGATGATCTAAGGTACCATATGATTCATTAGATATAAGTGCACTAGGAAAACATTTTTAGTTTTCAAGATCATTTCCCTAAAGTTGATGAAATTGGAATTAGAATAAATACTTTCTTGATTTTGGTATAGTCTCACCATTTGTCGTTCTTTGGACAATTTGTACTTCATCTCTTAAAGAAATGAAGTTGAATTTGTCATTCGTGATGTGTTAGCTGATCATGTGATAGAATGATGGGTCATTCCATCTATCTCAAAGAAAAGGATAGAAAAGTTATCAAAAAATACATAAGTCCATCTATAGTGAGATTAATCAAATATGGTTCCTAAAATGGACTTATAATTCATATATCATACTACTTCATATAATAAAACTAGTTTCTACTAAACATGGACTTTCTGTAGGCCAGTGGTAGGTGATAAAGGGCAGTCGCACTTCGGTTGTGAGTTCAATTCCCACAGCCTTGTCCGACGCGATGGGATGTCACCCGTCCTGCAGGTTGTCCTTTTTCTAAAGCTATATTACTATAACATCCCATCAACAATATCAAAAAAAATGTTTTATCCTCAAACAATACTAACTTATGTACAACATAATCCATTCCAATCTTTAGGCTTCTCTAAAATACTTCAGTCCGGGCTCATAGTATAAAGAAAATGTTCACGTGAATGCCATAATTTATCCCCCATATATCATAAGATATATCTTGTTGGTCAAATTACAAACATGTGAATACCTTAATCATGTATTCTCTTGAAGAATGAATATCCATTGAACCTTAGTGAAAACATAAATGTAGTTAAAATTTAACACTTTCCACATACCAAAATCCTCAAAATTCTATATCCTCAAACCATGATATCACTTAGTCCTTATATCAATCATGAGCTCATGAATACTATCAATCATATTAGATTTTCTTTATCCCTTCATTATGTGAATATCATCTGCTTTCCAAAATATTTCAATCACTTTTCATGGTTACCGATGCCATAAAATTATTGAAAACCACAATAGACCAAAACATAAATATTCCAATATTCCACGATACTATATACAACATTATTCTGGAATCCCATTAAATAAACACTTAATCATTCTACCACATCATTGTCATATTCAAAATCACCAATGGTGATCGCATGTGACTTCCCTTTGTCCTTTGCCATATGTGGTTGCTCATGTCGATCATCACTAACCCATGGATTAGGGCATTTAATATCATAATGCCCCATTTCCGTGCACTTGAAGCATTGAAGTGTAGTAGGTTCATTCTGTGTATCCCTTCCTTTGTTTGCATCATTAGGCATCTTATTCCCATCATTGCGGCATTCAAATGCCCGACGACCTTCCTTTCCACATTTGAAACATTTACTTGTCCCTTTAAGACAATCTCCACCATGCTTCTTTCCACACTTTGAGCATAAGGAAACATTCATCTTCTTTTCACCATTATTCTGAGATTTCTCCTTGAACTCCATATTTCATTTCTTGTCAAAACTATGAGATAGATAAGTAACACCAAATTCCATTTCTACATTGATAGCACAACACACAATTTCTTCATAGCTACTGAAGTCTCTTATAGATAATTCCCTTCTATGATTTGGTTTTAAGCCACTGAAGAATCGATCAACTTTACTTTCAGGTTGGATGATAAATCCAGATGCATTCCTTGCAAGCCTTGTAAAATTCGCTTCGTATAAACCAACAGATTCATCATCCTTTTGCTTTAGTTCAAGAAACTCCTTCTCCATATTTGTTCAATGAATACGAGGGAAGTACTTATTGAAAAATATGTTCTTGAACTCGTCCCATTCCATGGACTCAATTTTATCTCTTTGCCTCGTATTCTTGATAATATTCCACCATTGATCAACTTCACCTTCCAAACGATATACTGATAAGATGAATTTATCATGTTTAGAACATTGAAGAACTGAAAATATCTTTTCAGTGGTACTGATCCATTGTTCAGCAACAAGTGGATCAGAAGACCCACTGAAAGAAGGTGGACGTTGCCTCATGAAGGACTCAATAGAATGTTGTTCCCTTCTCTGCTCATTTGGAAGTCTAGAATGATTCATAGCTTGTGTAAGTATAGAAATAAGATTTTTCACTCCATCTCCCAAAACATTTTTTTGTTCAGGAGGACAATCATTGCATTGTCCATTACATTGATCAACACAGTTCCTTCGTGTTCCATCCATCGTCTAAAACCCTAAAAGAATAGTGTGAGAGTCCAAAATCATGCTAGGGAAAACAACATAATAAAGGGGGAGTGCCTTTAATATCTAACATCTTAGGTGTAATTCTATAATCATTAGCATAATTCTATTACTATAACCTATACATATACTTAACCTTAGGGACATCCGTAGATATACCTTAGAAATATCTCTTGGGATCTCACTAAAGTTCTCGCATCCAAGTTTCCAATGGATAACTAAACCTTTCCTCTGATACCAACTGTAGAGGCCCAAAGCTTGACGTACCTAGAAATTACATTACTTTTGTCGAATACATAGTACATAACAAAAACACACACACAAGGACCGTAATAGTTAAGTGTCTTTGGAAACTCGGAATATAATCTTCTAATCGTGGTGAAAGATCTTCAACATCTCCCATAAAGATCTTATTTTTAAAAAAAACATAAATCCTTTCTTTATATCATGGGGAAAAGAAAACATAAAAGGGTGAGATTAAATGATCAGTAAGGGTAAACAAAAGAAATATCAATCACGTCATATTTATAAGAACATATCTTTTGGAAGTCTTAACCTAAAAAATTGATCATAATTTTATAACATGGGATAAATCACACTAGTGAAATGTAATCCCAATAATCAAAACATAAAACACGAAACTTTGTGTCATACACACATAATTATAGAGAATAATTTCTTATTAGTCAAAACTCATTGCCAAGACTATCTTAGTGGACAAAGTCCCTTTCTGAATCGAGTTCACTACTCATTTTAGTCATGTTTCACTGAACTGGTATAACCTACCATTCTAGCAATGTCTATCTCAAGAGATATAAAATCTTTAACCAATGCATTGAAGGGAGATATAGGTCCCACACATCTCATAATGATACCATTCTTATGTGTGCCACAAAATCATAAATCATACATCATTGCATAACCCATGTAATAAAAATGGGATTCTTAAACATCATGACATCATAAAACAATTCATATAAGATAAAGGAATTCATAAAAATAATTCCATCACAACATAATCAAATCAATTTAATAATAGGGGTAGAAACAAAACCCTATATTATCTTAGATGGAAAATAATTTTGATAAAACACTTGAACTCCATTTTTGAGGAAAATATCCTTTTTACTTTAAAAACACTTTTCCTTTTTTAACATGTCATACAAATCTAAACTAAAAGAAGTTGATTAAAAATAAACATGAAAACATGTAAAGGAAGATTCTTGGAAATAATGTTTTAAAAATCCATTCATGCAGTATAAGTTAAAACAACATTCTTCTTGTACTTTTGTTGGAAAAGACAAAAAGTATCTCGTATGAAAAACGACAAAAGATTCCTTTCTTATCTTTTACTTAAAACTCACCGAAGGGTAAAATTGGATTTAAACAATTGTAGGTGGATGGAAATAATATTACATATTTAGGAAACATGGATGTGGATGATACAATACACCCCAGTAAATACCAATGTATAATCAATCTTGGATAAAATGATATTGTGATATTTTCCCTTACCTTAGGTCCGATTTGCTTCATAAGTGTCCAAACCTCCTCTTCTTTGAAGTGATTCTTTGAGACCTCCTTTTAGGGCACTAAAATAGGTCTTTGAAGAAGACCAGAACCTATAGGATGTTTCTAGGGAAGTTTCGAGGAGAAATTGGTAGGGGTTGGCCGAGCTTGAAGGCTCTATGTGGTGTGAGGAAGAGGGGGAGGAGGTGCCCTTTTATAAGGGAGGAGAGGGGTACCTTTGGAATAACTAAAAATATTATTTTATTATAAAGAAAATTCGGTTTTAAATAGCTCCAAATTAATTTATTTCGAATATAAGGTGGGGATGGGTCTAAATTATATCATTTAATATAATTTAGACAAGTTTAGGTTCCTATTTTAACCTTATCATTTAGATTTAACATTAAGTTAAATAATTGTACTTTTACCATGTCTTCATGTGTTCTTATACTATAAGGTTAATAAACTTACTATAAGAAGCCAAAATAATCCCAAGTTGGTTATATTTAATATATATAACCTTATCTAAGTCATTTTGCCAAACCTTAGATTTTTAGGAATAAAATAACAATTAATAATATAATATTTGTTTTAAAAACTATTTTATGTCAATTTTGACACTATTAAGTAATTGATTTTTTTTGAAAATCATAACAGAATGATTAGTTAGAGAAAAGATAATTAAATCACTACTAACATGTCATATTAACCTATAAAATTAGTTTACTTCATAAAAAGTCTTAAATTACATTTATTTGGGTATTTATAACATCAATTATGTCAATATTTCATTAATAAGAGAATTACTGCATCATCTTTGTGTCATAATAAATGATAATTATTTAATCCCTAAAAATTATAAATAATTTCCTATGATGTAGATAATTGTATTAGATTTTTGGAGACTATTCATGTTTGAAGCTTCATGATGTGTATCACTAAATTAAAATTATTATACTTATAAGATTTAAGAAAGTGACATGTTGTCACATTCTTTGGTTTTAATAATAATTAAATTATTTTCATGAACAAAAGTCCATTAAATGAATCTAATCTGACCCTTATGTGATATAGGTCGACTTTTAGTCATCAAATAGGATTTTGACATTTCTTAGGGTAATTTTATAATATTATATTTACCCTTAATTACCCGATTTACCTTTAACTATGGTAAATAATATTTAGCGTAGTTACTATTCATAATTCCCAAAAATAAAAAGTTTCTTATTAACATAATTTGGATCCACTGATTCAAAATATGGAATCCATTTTTCCAAATTCAATCCACAAAAGTTGCAGAAATTAAATTAAAATTAATCCCATTGTCGAAAGAAAACGGGTTTTTCTTTAAAACATTGCCAAAGATTGAATTGATTTATCCTACGAATTCAAGGTAGAATCAATGATAATGACATAAATTATATTAAATGGTAAAAATATATTCTATTTATACATTAAAACCATTCATTATTATAATTTAACAATATAAATTATGGCGATGAAAAAAGTTGTTTTTAATTAAAATATAACGTTTTTTACTATTCATCAAAATATGAAAGTTACCAGAATAATATGAAAAATTTATCCAAAGTAAATTTTTATTTCATTATTACAAAGAAGAATTTTTTTTTGTCAAATTGAACTTATAAAGATGTAAAAAAATAGATTTAAAGTTTGTGCGCCATCAAAAGGCGGCAAAACTTAATTTTTTGAAAAATACTTATTTTACCTGAAAAATTTATTTAGTTCTTATACCATGTTTTAGAAAATGTGTATGGAGAATAATAATTTTATAAGATTCAAAATTTTGTTAATACTATTCATAACGGCTAGTTAATAATAATATAATAATAATATATCGTTGTTTAGTAAAACCCAGTATTGCGTACAACACACGCTATCGAGGAAGGTCGCGATTGCGAGTAATGAAAGCCAAGTCAGGGTTGCGTGCTGTGCAAGAATCATTCATTGTTTCGTTTAACATAATCCAACCATATTTCATTTATACATTGAATATATATATATATACTCAATGTTGCGTAGAATAACTATTATCAAAATTGTGTGTAACACGATCCAAGAATAGTGTTGCGTATACTGCATGCTAATACGATGTTGCGTATAGGGAAATGTAATATTGGTGTAGCATACAACACAAGACATTAATGAAATTAAAATAATATTTTTCATAAAATATCGGGGTGTTATAGTTCATATGCAGAATGACCAGGTAATTGTTTACGCTTTACGTCAGTTGAAACCTAATGAGTTAAATTACTCACACATGATTTGGATTTAGATACTTATGTTTTGGTTTTAACAATTTTGAAGAATCATTTTTATGGAGTAAAATGTAAAATATATACCGAACACAAAAGTTTAAAGTATAAATTCACTTAGGAAGAATTGAACATGAGACATAGGAGATGGTTGAAATTAATCAAGGATTATTATTTCACTATCCATTACCATCCGAGAATGGAAAATAATGTGGATGATGCTTTGAGTCAAAAAAGAAATGTCTCATAGATGTTGTTGGTGGAGAAAAATTCTTCTATATTGTTTCAGGTGTTAGTGAAATAATATCTATCTAACAGAATAAAGCAAGCACAGAAAGAAGACAATGAGTTATAGAAAATGGTAGATTTGGTTCAGAAGGATATGTTACCTGATTTTAATGTTGATATTGATTTTGTTTTGAGGTTTGGGAAGGGATTATGTGTGCCTTGTGATTCACAGTTGAAGAATGAGTTGTTATGTGAATCTCAAAGTTCTCCGTTTTCAGTTCATTTTAGTAGTAAAAATATTTACAAAGATATTCGGGAGTATTACTGGTGGGATGGAATGGAAAGAGATATTGCTAATTTTAGTGTGAAGTGTTTGACTTGTCAATAGGTTAAAGTAGAGCAGTAGTTACCGAAAGGGATTATTTAGTCTTTACCAGTGCCAGAGTGGATATGGGAAAATATATCCATGGACTTTATTGTGGGATCATCGAAGACATCTCGAGGTAATAATGAAATTTGGGTTATAGTTGATCGATTGACTAAATCTGCTCATTTACTTCCTATTCAAGATACTTTGTCTCTAGATCAACATGCTTGGTTTTATGTTAAAGAGATAGTTAGGTTGCATGGAGTTCCCCTCTCCAATGTATCTTATCATGATCCCAGGTTTACTTCTAACTTTTTCAAAGGCCTTCAGAAGTCGTTTGGTACAGAATTAAATTTTAGTATAGCTTTTCATCCTAAATCAGATGGGAAATCAGAATGAACAATTCAGAACATGGAGGATATGATATGTACTTGTTCACTGGATTACCAGGGAAGTTGGGAACAACATATTTCTTTGGTTGAATTTTCTTATAATAACAATATTCATTCTAGTATAAAGATGGTTCAAGAATTATATGGAAACCATTGTCAAACTTCAACTTTTTTTGATGAAGTAGGTGAAACGAAGCTGATGGGACCAGAATTGGTAGAATATATGGTAGAGAAAGGTTAGTTGATTCAGAAGCACGTGAGAACAGCTCAGAGCAGATAGAAATGTTATGTGGATAACCAGAGGAAGGTTATTTCTTTAGAGGTAGGTGATCATGTCTTTCTAAAAGTTTCTCCATTGAAAAGTGTGATGTGTTTTGGTGAGAAGAGAAATTTGAATCTGAGGTTCATTGGAACTTGTGAAATCCTGGAAAAAGGTGGACCATTTATGTACTGAGTGGCTTTACCTCCATATTTATCCCAGGTACACAATTTTTTTCATGTTTTGATGTTGATAAAGTATTTTCCCAATGCATCTCATATTTTGAGTCCAAAGGTAGTTCAGTTGGAAGAGAATTTCTATTATGAAGAACAACCCATCCAGATTATTGATCGTAGAGATAAAGTGTTTTGGAATAAGGTAATTCAAAAGGTAAAGGTTTTGTGAAAAAACATTATGGTTTAAGTGGAAACGTGGGAATCTGAAAATGCTATAAGGGATAAATACCCCCACTTATTTGATAAGAGAATAAAAAATGCGAGGATGCAATTTCCAAAATGGGAGAATGATGTAACATCCTAGGTAAATAAATAATAAAACATATTTTATTTTTATTAATATTGGTGAATTTAATATTAATTTTACTTTGAAAGGGTTTCTATGTTCGATAGCGTACCTGATACGCAACAACGTGTTACTTTGAAATCTTACGTTGCACACTAATAATATAATATTATTATTTTAAATGTAATTTAACTCCTAGATGTTGTATTGGTTGGAATGAAAAAAACTAACTACAATATTATTATATATGAATTTTAAATGTAATTACTTTTATCCAATAAAATTTAGAGGCTTAAAATTTGAATAAATTTAATTTTATGCGTAATTTACATTAAAAGGTCGATTTACCACCTATTAATGGAAAACCCTATTAAAATATAGTTTTGGTAACATTAATAAATTCTATTTGACCAAATAAAATCCTTATTTAGAATGGGGACCTGAAAATTTACTTTGTGATTTTTTTTTGAATACTTCTGATAAAGTTCATTTTTAATGAACAATGAAAATATTGTATTTTAATTCAAAACTGCATTTTAATATATTTTATTTATTGGTTATATTATCTTTTTAATTGGTTTTAAAGTGTAATTAGAATATATTTTAACAATTTTATCCAATTTTGGTCATTGGAATTAATTTGACTTAGAAATTGGACTTAAACAAGTGTCAATTTTTTGATAGTTATTGTTTCTTAAAAACACGCTATTTATTTTGAAAACGAGAGTTAGTTTTAAATTAATTAATACCAATTATATGTTTTTAATTTTAAAAAATAGACATCATTTTTGAATTCGGAATATCAAAAATATCTTAGGCTGAATTTTTTGTATTTTTCTAAAAAACATCAATTTTTGATGAATAGTGAAACCACTTAGTAGTAGTTAAAAAAACTATCTTTTTCATTTAAATGAAATTTTACCACTTCTGTGAATTGAATTTTTAAAATCAGACATATATGGTTGTTGTTAGTAATTAAAATTTGGTTTAATAATATGTTAATAATTTTTGGTGAATAATAACTTTTGACTTTTGTTTACCGAGGTTAAATGTAATTAGGGTAATTCAATGTAAAAGTAATATTATAATAATTCAAAATTATCTTAAAACTTGTCCTAACCTTATTAGATGAGTAATGTCCAACACTGGGCATCTTTGGGTCGATTATGGGACCCCATGGAGCCACTTATGAATGATACTGGCATTTTAGATTAATTAATTTAAAGTAAAGAGAAAAATGACATAAACAAATATCTGTTTGTAAATTAATTTTTACATGGTGTTATATAAGATATCATTTCGACTAAAAATATTAATTGAAAATAGACAAATATTTCCTACATCGTGGTATTTTTTAAGAATATTTAGATATCTAATAAATTAAATTATTTATGACACAATAATGATGTAGTGTTTACCTCATTAATGAATCATTTAAATAAATAAGATTATAAATATTAAAATAACATCGAAAAATAGTCCAATTATTATTGGCTATTTATATTTCGACCATTAGTCTTCTTATCTTTGAAAATAATGATTTTTGGACCTTTAGAAACCGAATATCATTATATAATAAAATAATAGTTTCAAACTTTCCTAAAGAGCCCCTCCCCCTTATAAAAGAAGACCATTTCTAATGACTTCCTCCCACCTCTCAAGACTTTTGTCTCATCCAAAATCTTCCTAATTAGTCTTCCTACATCCCTATCCTCCACCTAGATGCCTTACCTTAGGTATAAGGCACTTCAAGAATTATTTTTGGTTCAAACTATAGGATGTTACCCAAATTAAAGGTAACAATTTCTCTTAACTTTTTTTATTTTATTTTACTTATCAAACCACTATACTATTTTTATTACATTATTTTATAACTAAAATAGTATCCTCAATAAAATAGGATGTTTTCATGAGAATTATTTGAACTATACTTACACACACCTCCATCTATTGGGTGAAGAACATACTATTTCTGTGGATGGAAAACTAACGCCTCACGAAACGATGATTGTTCGATTGTCTCCTACCACCTCTCATGGTGGCCATTAAGATTACACTATATTTATATATGATATATATTATGTTTAATTTTTATCTATTCTTTTTTATTTTCCATTTATATCATATCTTTATGGTTTCCATAATGGGTAAACACGATAATTTCATTTGAGGAAGTGCGGACTACCACCCCCTCAAAGTGATACGACTCGTTCATACCATATGTGGGCCATATAAACGATGGAATTAATTATATTTAATGATATTTTACTGGAATTATAATTTATCTATCTATCATTATGATTTAATTCCATTAAAATAATAAATATAATGGAAAGTTGCGTTCATGCGTACATACGGCTTACCGTCTCCATGAACGGTGCATTTCATTTCTTATCTCCAAAATGTTATGTAATGATATAAATAAATATATATATACTGGATATATATGACTTATATAATATCTAAATAGTGAATATCATTCTGGGTATAATGAATTTTTACTATGTGAACAACTTATAATTATAAAAATTCCATTTTTGACTCATGTACAAAATTTCAACAAAACGACCTTTATTTACTTAAATGGTTACATAATTTTTATAACATGGTAATAAGTGATATAAAAAGAATAATATACTTTAAAAAGGTTCCTAATAAAGTAGAAATTAATTTTAGATTATTATTCAAGAGATTAAGGAATTAACGGTTCAAGTCGGACACAAGGTAGCGGACTTCGTCTCAATCTCCTTTCATTGAGGCATATATAATTTTAATACACAAATTTATTTTATACGCTGTATAAACACCCTTGACTTTTAAAAAGGAATCCTTTTCTACGAAGCATTTTACTAAATTAAAAAAAGTAATGTTTCTTTTAATGTAATTCTTGACAATGGCTTTTCCACCACTGTGAGTATTATTTGTTCTTTAGCTTCCTTAACAAGCCGTAATGTTTTTTAGGAAAATAAATACCATATTCTCTTTTATGTATTTTGGTATTGGAAATGGTTTTAATAATGGATATGTTTTGTCAATATATTTAAGTGATATATTGTGATTAACACCTGGATATGTTTTTTCCTTTAGATTTGTTTTACGTGTTATGATTTTATAATGGTACATAGAAATTTGACTGGTGGTTGTGTGATAAAACAATTGATGGGTGGTTATATGATAAACAAGGTTGAGTGGTTGCATTATAACCTCAAATGTATTGGTTATGGAAGTCAGCCGTATGTAAATTCAATTTAGTTGTTTGTGTGGAAGTCGACAATATGGTTATTACATTTAAGTATGTTCATGTCCCAAATTACTTTTATATGTTATGTGATCTCTATATAGATTTTAGGGTAATATTTTGGTTAAAAAATGGTACGTCTTGATCTTTTATTTAGTGAAGAGTATTTACTACATCATAAAGGTGAAATTTATTACTTATATTAAAGTATTCATGGTTTGCTTATTTTTTTGAAAAACTAACAGTTTTCCTTCCTTGTGTGTCCCTTAATGATCATTTTATGCTCATCCTAAGTGTTTGAAATGTTTTTCACTGGATATAATGTGGAATAAGGTCAAGGATAGGATCAAGGAAAATTCATTTTGTCCTAAACATGGATGTAGATATGAATTTTTTTTCAAGAGTTCTTATTTTATGAAAAAAATGGAAACTTAGTAGAAGTATCTAATTTAAAATTTTTGGAGATGTAATAGTTATGTCCTAATTCTCTAAAACTATAAACCTGAAAAGATCCTCAATCTGAATTATTCATTTAACTCAATATTTTGTCATGTTTTAAGGCTGGGTCCTTATATTTCATGCCACATTGGCTCGACCAAGATCTGCAGAATAGATCATAAAAATACAACCATAAACCTAGAAGCCTCACATTGGGTAAGAATCCATCCAAATAAGACCTTTGGTTTAAATCTAAAGGACTTACCTGAAAAAGAGATTATATCTTTCCTCAAGCTCTATAGTTTTATTTCCATTCTACACCACTGAAATATTTTTATTCCATGATTATTTAACAAAATATATTATCCTAAATATACTATGATTTAGGAATGTTATGGTTTTCAATTAAACTTACACACACTTTTATCTAATGGCTATCAAACATACAATTTATGCGTATGACGAACTAAAACATCATGTAAGGACGATTGTTTTTTTTCCTATACCACCATTCATGGTTAGTAATTCTAAATGAAAAAACATTTATATAATTCATATGTGATATTTGTTATGTATTTATTTCAATTTAATTATTTTATATCTCATACCTTCATACATTACATTTTTTGTAAATACGATAACATCGTTTTTTGGATGTGTGGACTACCGCATACTCAAAGCGATGTGATTCATTCACACGATAAATGGAACATATAATGGATAGTTTTAAATAAAAATATTTAATGTAAATGAAATTTATATTATATTAATTACATAATTATCTTTCTAGAAATATAATATATAATATTATTGATTACCCTTTTCACACACTAAAATGTGATAACTTCAATCATGGATGTGTGGACTACTACCTCCTCGACACTATGTGATTAGTTTTACTTCCTAGGAATCTTATGTATAAGAATATTTAATTAAATAACATTGTATTTAAATTATTATTATCAACAGGGAAAGATAAAAGATTACTTAACTTATTTCTATAATTATCATCGAAAAATGGGGTTGTTCCTCACGTGTACGTATGACCAAATATCTCCATGATTTTAACATTAGTTCATTTCTCATAACTATATTTAATTATTGTTTTAATATAATAATTGATGTATAAATATGATGATTATTTCATGATTATTATTCTATATTTGTTTATATAATGACCCATTTGACCAATAGTTGACCTACCTGTGTCGTTTTTACACCGGAATGGAATTTGGTCGAAACCCCCAATGAAAAAAATAATTTTTTATGTAGTTGATTAAAAAAATTTATTAAGTGAAATAAATTTAATTAAAAAAATGATAAAGGTTCTGATTTAAGTTAATAATTAACATAAATTTATTGTTGAGGAATATAAAGACACACGTAACAAGTCAAACTCAAATTAATAGATTTTGTCTCAATTTATATTCAATTAAGAATTATTTTTTGTTGTGAACCAATTTAGTTTTATATGGTGTATATACAACCCATTGACATGTTGTATCATGCATATCATTATTATCGTTATATTAGAGGTTTCATTTAATGTTTTTTAATTTATAGGGATTATGATTAAAATGTTATAATGTTGTATGGGATACTTCAGACAGTGTAGTGATTTTTCTCTTAAGAGTAATTTAATTATGTTTAAATGATATTTCCATTCATCAATAACAAAAATACATGTGGTTATATATCCTCCATAGAGAACATATTCATAAAACAATATTATATATTCCATAAAGATATTTAATGATATGTAATATTGTTTATTAATTCAACTTATAAAGAATTTATTGGATTTTATATGTGACAGTCGGGGCCCACTATATAACCTCGATGCATCAAAAGGTTTCATGAGGAAAAATATATATGGTTTAAGTTGAGGCATTACCCATTTATAATATTTTTGTAATGAATTCTTGATAGTTATATATTCTTGGCATGAATCCTTGAAATTATTAGATTCTAGGCATGAATCCAAAATGATATGTTTTAGAGATCCATATTTATGCATTCCATCATTATGTATTTAGTTATTGTTATTCCCCATGATTAATCAATGAGTTATTATATCCATTATTATGTTTCATTCTAATATTATTGATTTGATGGATTGTATTTCTATTATTTACCTTTCTATATTGATTTATTCTCATTGAATCTTATTTCTTCTTCATTACATACCCTTACTGAGCTTTTGAGATCATCCTTATTATGTTTCCATTACTTAGGTTATGAAGTTGAATTATTTGAATGAGTTTCAAGGATGTTTTTTATTCCATTTTTTGTTTCATTCTTGTATTTTCTTTTTTCTCAATGTATTATGGGTATCAATTACATATAAGGTTTTCAAAAAATAATAAATGGATCTATCCTTTATGATTTTATTTATCGTAATAATGAAAATTTAATAAGGTAATACACGAAATTCCTATTTTTGGGGTCATGGAATTACTGTTGGTATCATAGGAAGTTTACCAGAAACCTTAGAAAATGGATTTAGAAAACATATATTAAAGAAACTAAACATAATATAGAAATTGATGATATGTATAGAAGAACATTCAGGAATGTTTGTAATGTATATATTATGTGGGTATTCCTTGTAATACTTCCATGTCAAGATGATACAAGTGTAGATGGTTCCAAAATAGATGTACCTAGGAGTAACAACACCGAAAATGTAACCAGGCTTGACTTAGTGTAATATAGTATACGACTACAGGCCTTGCTTCTCACATGCTTTGACACTCCCTGGGGATATGGTTAGGATAATTCATGTTTTCTTCACAAACCATTATAAAGGATTTAAATATATCCTTGAAGAAACCTTATTTAAAATTATTTTTTTAGTTATGCACAAGGTTGTAAATTTATGTCATGTGATATGATATATTTTTAATTATTCAATGTCAAATATTTTATGTCATAATATAGTATATTCTATAATATAGAAATAGAACTTGCAAATAATACGTGTATCAACACTCATGGTCAGTAAAGAGGTTTCATTTATGTGGATGTCAATGTAGGTGGTATTTAAACTGAAAAAGTTATAGATAAATAAGGGTGGCATAATCAGATTATGAAACATAACCTTTCTTGGATAGAGAAATATGTTCTATAACAAGACTATCCTATGTTGGATTGATTTATGTAACAAAGGCCCCCATCCTTTAGTGGAAATACTGATCTAATTACCCTTGAGCAATGAATTATGTCTTTTGGGATGATATTTGAGGCTTTGGGGTGTGGTGAATATGGAAAGGTTACACTTTCAGTGTATTATCTTAGAGATGGTTCCAATTAATGGTGGACATTGAACCAAAATACTAGATGATATAAGTAGACAAAAATCATTGATTGAAAATATTTTAAGAAGAAATAATTCAATTAATAATTTCCTCTTAATAAATAAAGTGAGATGATGATAATGTTCCTTAGATTAAATCAAATGGGGGAATAATTCTTGGTGATGTATAAAGCTACATTTCAAGCATTGGATGTTATGATATTTATTTCATTAACAACATGGAATGAAGCATTGGTAATTTTTTTACGGTATGAAGTCATGTATCTAAAGGGTATGTGTTTCTTAAACATTTCCCTCAACTGATGAAATAGTTTGACATGCTATCAAGATAGAGAAATAATTCTCCAATACTTTTGGAATCAAATGTCAGCAATAAAAGAAGAGGAAAGTAGAGAAAAATATGGATAATGGAAGAAAGGGAAAAAAAGATATTCCAAAATGTGATACTTATGGAAGGAAAAACCTTGGTACATTCTTAGAAGGTGAAGGAGTATGATTTAATTTTGGAGAAAAATCCAACAATGATCAAGGCTACAAGAGAATGAAATGATTTTCAAATGTTTAATTCATGAAATGTAAGGATATGGGGCCCTGTACAAATAAATTCCCAATGTTCCAAGAAAATATACATGAGAAAAAGAAAATAGATCACAGTTAAGAATATGTTATTGACACAACAGGACTCTATTGATTAATGTACTTATGTATTTGGATCAATGAAATTGTTTGTAACAATAATTATTTAATGATGTTCTCATCAAATGATTTATAAAATATATAAGTATCCAACTGGAGTATGTTCTTATAAAATATTTGAAATATTATATTTAATGGTACCAAGAAAAGTGACTCTGTTGTAGGTTAATTTTTTGTAGAAAACACATGGTCGAGGGAAAGATGAATCTTTATTTTTTCATAATTTTTAAATAGTTATATTTTAATAAAGATAGTATTGACTTGGATAATGAAAATTGGAAAATTCTAACTACAATAGAAATTATTCTAAAGTTTTGGATCATGATCCTTTTGAAAGGTTATGCTTTTATGAAATAGTTTAATATTAACCTTGGACATGGTTTTATATGTTAATATATTACTTCACCATATAATGAAAAATTTTCTAAGAGATGAAGTCTAAATAGTTTAGGGAACAATTAAAGGATAATATTGTGTTTATAGAAACCAATATTTACTTATATCCTTAGAGAGTGAAAGAATATGTCATCTATAGGAGAAAGGGTATTCAAATTTATTTCCCACATTATAATAATTTTGGATGATATCTATGACCATTATTCAAAAGTATGGTTAATGTTTTTGTAGTATAAACCATTCAACTAAACATATTCTCTATCACTCTCCATCAGAATATGATGGTTAGATTTCTATACCATGTTTATGTTTTTACTAACATTATCCAATTGGAAATCCTAATTTTGTATAAACCTTCACATTCTTATTTCCCTTTTATTCATAAAATGTCTTACTAAACATATTTATGATGTGGGGTTTTCAATAACATTTTTTTATATATCCAACTCTTGATTACTAAGATCATGTTTAAATTGCGAGGATGCAATTATAGTTAAGGTGGGGGGTAACATGTAACATACCAGTACTATACCATATTTTTATTTTTGAATAAATCTAATTTTTATTTTATATTTATTTATTAAAACACCAAGTTATGTTTATTCTATACACACCATTAAGTTATATTGCCTTATATACAAGACTGCATTTTACCGCCTTTTAATGACACCTATTTTAAATAAAAAAGTTTCAAATTTTACCAATGTTATATTTTCATAATAAAATTCATTTTTTAATTTTGGATGTCGAAATTATCTTAGGGTTGTTTTTAGTATTTTTCTATGATGTTCCATTTTTTGATGAATTGTGAAAATACAACATTTTAGTTAAAAATTGGTGTTTCATTTATGTAATCATTAATGTTAAATTATATTTTAAATTGGTTATTAACATAAAAATAAATCAAATATACATATATTAATCCAATGCAGGTAATTTGAATCATTTTTATATTAAAATTGGAAATAAAGACTTATTGAACTTTTGAAACTATTTTATATTTAAAACCCACATTCTCGCAAATTTTGTGGGATTGAAATTAAAATTTATTTCTCAATTATGTGATTTGAATTTTGGAAAATGTACATTCATAGTTGAATTTAATATTATATTTTTCATCAAATCATTTCATTTTAATTTATTAGGAAAAAATATTACCGAATGTGAATAAAATTAATTAAAGTGATTAAGGTAAAATTAATTATAACAAGGGACTAAATGATAATATTAAGGGACAAAATGACCTTGAAACATGACCAATATCCATTTGATGACAATATTTTTACTATATAACCTCTTTTATCACCCCCTCTCGAGTTTCAACTACATCATCATTGATGTTTATCTTGAAGGTAATTTTGTTAAAGATGATCTCATTAACAAAGGTATCAACATGGATCTCACATGGTTTAATGATGTTCATTCAATCTTGATCCATATATATTAGAAAAATTGTAATAAAAATATTTATTTTAGACTCATTTCATCTTACTATGTTTTTATAAATTTATCTTGTCCATTTTGCCAAGATACCCCTCTTAAAAAATGACATGAAGGGAAAAAGGGGAAAGGGGAACCTTCCTCACATTTAACTTTTATAAATATTTACGTTATGTAAAAAAGATCATATTTTTGGTTATAAATATTTTTTTTAAAGATAAATTGGTTATTTTTCATATTTATTTTTCATAAATTTTTTTGATGAATTAATTACTTTAAATGCCTAAGAAACGCCAATGCAATGATTATTTAGTTAAAAATCAACTAAAATAAATATTATTGTAAATATTATAATTGAAGAAACTGGATTGTTTTATCATCTTTAATTATTTTTTAGATGAATATATAATGCTACATAAATGTGAAATTAATATATTTTAATTCCAATATTTTTTTGATATTTTTAAATTAAAATTAAAGAAATAATGTGAAAAATGATATTAATGTTATTTTTTAATAACTTATAATTTATTATATGATTTAGAATTATTAAAAATCATATTTTATAAAAAAAATTATTTTTAAGTGTTAATAAATATTAAATATGGTATATTAATATAAAATTTCATTTTTTATAATTAACAAATTGACCAATATTTTTAAAATCATTGTTAGTACGATTTGGGTTAAAGAAGTGTTTTTGCCCATGTTTTAAATTTAATTTCCTACACACAGGGTTTTTTTTCATTATTTAAATTTTATTTCATATATATAATTCATTGGATATATATTTTACAATAAATCTCAATTTAATTTATTCTTAACGGTTAAATTACATAGGTTTTAAAAAAAAATTCTTCAATAAAAACTAAAATGGTAAAATTGGGGAAACATAAACGTTAAGGAACCAAGTTATAAAAATGATCTGATTTTGTGTGGTAGGGTCTTATATCAACTATTTTAAAATTTAAAAACTTATTTTCCTATTTTCGAGTTACATTAGGTTATGGAGGCCACCCATTAGTGTATACCATTTGGTATTTACAAGAGTACCACTCCTCCTCCACTATAAAAGGTGTCCTCTCATCCCATTTCCTCAAACCCCTCAAGAAACATTTTATTGGACAATATCTGCCCAAATAGAACCCCAAAATTCATCCCCTCAACCTATGATCCTCACCTTGGGAATGAACCATTCAATAAATACCCTTTATGAAAACAAAAAGGTGTTACCCATAGAGCATGTAACATATTTTGTCATGCTCTTTAGTATTATTTCCATCATACGCCCAAAAATATTCTTATTCCATGTTCATGTTTTTTAAAAAATAGTTTTTGAAATATATTAGTATTTTTTATGTTAATTATTACACCTACTCTAAAACACACTTCCATCTAATGGTCAACGATCATAATGTTAATGTGTACAATGAACTACCCCCTCCAAAATCGATGATTGTTCATCTTTACATTCCCACCTTTAATGACTAGGAATTTTGATGGAAACTATCTTTATTTATTTTATGATGATATTTATTATGTCTTTATTCTTCATTAATTATTTTATAACACATACCCTCATACCTTCTATTTTTTTAAATATGAAAACATCGTATTTGGAAGTATGTACTTCCACCTCCTGAAAGTGATGTTATTCATTCACACTATACATGGAACATATATAGATGGTTTAATTAAACATATGTAACATAAATAAATTCTATATTATATTCATATAATACTTACATTTCTTGATATATATTATATCATTTTATATATATATCCTTTTCAGCCACTAAAATATTATAACGTCATCCCTGGACATGTGGACTATCGCATCCTCAGAACAAATTCATTCCCTTTACATAAAAATAATACTTTTTTTAATTATATATGATTTAAAAAAATTCTATTTATGGTATTAGGATCATTATATAGAGATTTGATGTTACTTATATTCTTTCTATAATGATTATCAAAAAAATTGAATGTTACTCATGCATACGTATGACCTACCGTCTCCATGATTTTATCATTTTATCATTTTTAATAAAAATATTTAATTTTTGGTTGTAAAATTAGAATTTATGTATAAACATTATAATTATTTGATAGTTAATATTATGGATATGTTTATATAATGACCCCTTTGACCAATAGTTGTCCTACCAAAGTTGTTTTAACACATGAACCGAATCTGTTCAAAACACACAACATAAACTTAATTGTTTAAGCATTTGATTAAAAAACTATAATAAGTAAAATTAATGTAATGAGAAATATGAAAATTTCATAAAAAACTATATATTAAACATAATTTTATTATTGTGGAATATAAAGACACACGTGAAGATTCATACTCACAGTAAGTGATTTCATCTCAATTTATATTCTATTGAGTGTTATTTGATGTTATTCACCAATTCAATATTATATGATATATATAATGAACTTTTATTTATTATATCATGAATTTCATTATTCTGATGATATTATATGTTTCATTTAATGTATTTACTTCATGGTTATCATGATTAATTTTTTTTTTCAATGTGGTATTGGGCACTTAGGAATTTTTAATTATTATTTTCATCAGGAATGATTTAATGATATTTAAATGGTGTTTACATTCATCCAAATCAATAAACTGGGTTTTTAATACTCCTCTACAAAGGAATTATTAATAAAAATATATTATTTATTCAAAAACAGATATACTATGATAAGTAACATTTTTTGTTATTTCAACATATGAGGAATGAAATGGATTTCATGTGTGATGGGATGGTCCCTCTATAGAAAGTAGTTCATTGGTAGGTTAAATGAGAGAAAATAGATATGGGTTTAGCCGAGGCCTTACCAAAATTTTAGATTCTTGGAATGAATCCTTTATATTTATATATTCTTGGCTTAAATCCTTGATAGTATTATATTCTTGGTATTAATTCTTGAATGTATTAGATTCTTTATGTGATTACTCAATTATATGATATAGATATTCATAGTTATTCATCCCATCATAATGTATTCAGTTATTGTTATTATATGTTATTATTCAATTAGTTATAACATCCATAGTTAAGTTTAATTCATAGATTATTTATTAAATGGAATGTTCTTTAGTCATATACCATTCCATAGAGATTTATTCTCTTGGATTCATTATTTCTCTTTTATTACCTTGCCTTACTAGGCATTTGATCTCACCCTTATTATGTTTCCTTTTTGTAGGTTTTGAAGAGAAATCATTTGAATGAGTTTCCAGGATGTTGATTATTTCAATTTTTATGTATCATGATTTACTTTTCAATTTCCCAATGTATTATGGGTATATTGTATGTAATATGGGTTTATAAAACAACTGAACTGATCGGTCCCATAGGATTTGATTAATTGTAATCATACCAATGTAGTAAAGTAATGCACCGACCCCATGATTTTCTGGTCAGGGAAGTACACATGTATTTCTATAAATATATAATTAATGAATATATTATACATTTATGAGATAATTATTCTTAAAAAAATTTAATATCATGTATATCTTTATGTAGTCTAATCTATTGTAAAATGATAACGTTACAAATGCATACTTGTGGAATACCACCACCACGATGAGATGCAATCCGTTTTTCATTTCCACTTTAGGTGGATGTTAATAAGGTTATATCGAATGATTATATATAATATATATGACATAATAATTATTATGTACTAGTTAATTATTATTTACCATTATTTTTGATCTAGTAATTGAAAAGTCAAGACAACGTTCATGCATTTATATGATTTATCGTTTCCCTAAATGTTGTATTTAATTTTTCTCTCGTTAACTTTTATGTAATAATATATATAATTAATATTATATTTATATCATGGATAACATTTTTGAGATTATGGTACCATAATTAAAGTACCGGGATCAGAACAACTGAACCAAAATTCTCATGAAAAATGATACAATTTACACCTGAAACAATAATAATAATAAATGATTATTAAAAAACAAGTAATAATATGTTTTAAATAGACCATATATGATATTATAGATATGTATATATTTCTAGTATATAATTATAAAAAATATAAATTTAATAAAAAGGAGTCTAAAAGAACTTACGAAACAAGTCAAACTCAAGGTCTGAGATTTCATCTCCAATTACACTCATTTGAGAATATTTAGTATTGTGAAACTATTTACATTAATATTATTTATATATTTAAAATTTTATGAATTTTTCAACAATATATATTTATTCAAAGGGATTAATGTTTTAATTCATTTTTACTTTTTTAATGTGTTACAATTTAGATGTTTCCAAGGAGGTAAGGATTTATTTTACAATCTCATTTCTGGGATTGACTTTATATTCAGTAAATCAATCATATAATAAATCCATCATAAAATTCATTAATTATATTATACCCTATGTATCTAATATAATGACATGTTTTCTTCCAAAATTCAATCTCTTTTTAAATTGAATAAATAAATGTAATTTTTGATCAATGATATGATCTTATTTATCATTTTAATTGGGTATATTTTACATCAATGTTGATATTTCTCATCCTTTTAACTAAATTATTTTTTATTTACTAAAATTATTTTTAAATATATTTTATGTTATCCTTTAAATTATAATATGGTTTGAAAATAATATTTATAATTTTTCTCTAAATGGTTAATTTCTAAATATCATTTCAAAAATTAAAAAGGAATTATTCTTTTTCATGTATACATCATTACCTAATTTTCTAGCCACAGTATGATTTTTATACTATTTATCTTCCTCTATAATGATTCCATAGTTTTTTAATGAAAAAAATAATGAAATATTATTTTAATGTTTCTATTATAATTTCCATATTGTTTAGAAATATATGACTTTTTTACAAAACATATATTTCATAGACATCAATGGTATTATTTCATATATTTATAATATTGTGTTCATTAAATTTCACTTGAAACATTAAATTTATTATTTTTATTTTTCAATGGAAATTATATTTCGAATAAATATCCATATTATTTTTATCATTGATATGATAATTTTCTAAACTGTATACGAGTTCTAAATTCAATGTTTTACATTGAATGTTATTTGATTGACAAGGGAAAATTTATTTTCTATATTACATACTCAATTTGGAAATTTGATGATAAATAACACAGTTTATTAATTTATTTCATCATTAAACATATGTGTAATACATTGTACATGCAATGAAGGTTGGGTTATAGAATTATATAGCCCCTTGATGCACCTAAAAGACTCATGAGACAAACTAGTTGGATAAAAGTATTAAATAGAGTTTTTGTGTATACCTACTAAAAATTATACTATCTAGGAACAAGACTTTGTTGGTAAATATATTTTGATATATTATTTCTTGAAACCCAATATAATCATAGCCTTTTTTTAAAATGTTGTTATTATCCGTGATTTTATTTTATTGACATTATCCATGGATGAATTTATTTTTCTAGTTATTGATTTAATGGAATATATTATATGTTATTAAACTTTATATATTAAATATTTTGTATTTACTCATTATATAATCCTTTTTATATATCCCTTACCGAGGGTTTGAGTAGACCATTATTTAATTTTCCTTCCCACAGAATATGAAGAAGGAATATTTGGATATGTTCCAGGATGTATAATGTTTACAATTACTATTATTATATTTTTTCCCAATGTCAAAATGGTAATCATGTATGTTTCTAGTCATTGAAGTATACTTAATTAATAATTCATTTGGGATGTGATCACTTATACATTGTGAAAATGTAATAACATAGTCTTTGGATAAGGGTTACTCGAGTTGGGGTTGTTACTTTTATAGATCAGTTGTCTAAGACAACCCCTTTTAGAGTGAACCAAGTTAAGAGTGTAGTAAATGTTTTAGATAAGTTGTATATGGAATAGGTAGAAAATATTCACAGGGTTCCTAGGAAATTCATTTATAATTATGATCCTAATCATACCATGAGGGTTTGGACATGTTTATATCATATATTTGGCTATTTTTTATTCCATAGAATAACATTTCATCCTCAAACATATGACAAGATAAAGAAAAATATCTTGACATTATAGTACATATTACCCACATGATTTCATTATTTTTTATGGTTTTAAAGAGAAATATTTAAAATCTATCATTTTATCCCTTAAAAATATCTATCAATAATCCATTATTATAGTTCCATTTGATGCATTTCATGGGAGAATAATCACATATATGTTATGCTATTATGAGAATTTAGAGTAGGGGATTCTTGAGGGAAATTTTATCTGGAGCAAGATTGAGAAGGTTTATGTTATCCAATAATATAAATGGCTAAGTAGGGTATTCAGATGGAATATGTCTATAGGATATGGTGGACACTGGAGTTTGATGTTAGTGATCACGTGTTTACGAAGGATTATCCGCTTTGTATCAAATGTAGGTTCAATCAAGGGAGAAATATGTTGCCTCTAATTTTAATACCTTATTATATATTAAAAGGTATTTAAAAGGCAGTGTATAAGTTAAAACAACATCTGTATATACATTATATTCATTAAATATTATTTGTGTCATAGATTTTATGGAATCTTTAGGATATAACTCACATTATCAATTTGGACATGTTGTATTTTGTGGATGATGCAATGCATTTTTTTTATCCTACTACGATTCAGGATTGTTAATAGAATTTGTTTCATATCCATTTCATTTCATTTGTATGTGTTATATAGATACATGGTGTCCTGGTTAAATTTATATGATAGTTGGAGTCATAGATATAGTATCAACATCAGAAGTTATTTTAATTATTTTTTATTTGATGCGGGATTTTCATATGAATTGGATGGAGTTTTAATTTATTTTTCTTTTTTTTGGATTTTTTATGGTGAGATTCATATTTTAGAGTTATATCCAAGCTATTTTAGTTTATAGGATTCATTGTTTTCAATTTCTAGGTTTTTTTGAATCTTGAGGATGAGAATCATTTGAGTGGTATTAAATATAAATGTTTCAATTTTCATATTCATCAATATTTTTTGATTTAGGTTTGAAAGGAGTTAAAGTGAATGTCATTGGTATTTTGGAGCTGGATAGGCATGTTTTGGATTCTTGAAGGGATCCAAATGCATTTTTATATTCCCTCATGTCATGGTGGTGCCAGAGGGATTCCTTGGTCTGACTATGGGTGTGGTGGAGAATCTATTATATTGATTTATTCAACTTTTGGATGGAAATTTAAGAGAGGTTTATATCATGGTGTTATTTTATTGAATTGAGGTAGATATTTTGGAAGTTGTTTCACAAGTTTAATTCAATAATACATGGGGAGTATAGAAATGATAATTTCTGATGATGAGGTTCATTATACCATGTTTAGTAGGTTATTGTGGTTTGTTTGTGTAGAAGGGGAAGGATTTAAATAGAGAGGTTGTCAGGTGTTATACCTTAGTTTTATGACAATTGATGTAGGGTAAAAGATGAAAAAATATAATATGGGTACCATTATTCTATAGAAGAGGTTAACCTTATTTTAAGGAGAAAAATAATATGGTGACAAACAAGGAGGGTTGGATATTTTGAAGCTCCGGGTTCAAGGATATAATTTTAAAAATACCCAAAATGATATGGTTTAATCTTCACCATTCTATGGTGATTCAATCAATGTTTTTATTATAAAATATAATATATTCAGATATATCAATTGTTTTGGATCCCATCAAACCTTAATCAACTATAAGACTTGGTTTCAATGGTCTTTAATGTATATTGTGGACCATATAACATTTGATTCATTTGATTGATATATTATGATCAAATGTCCCATTCCCTCCCTATTCATCTAATCAATCTTGTTTAACTATCTTTAAGAGGTTATGATAGAGGTTTGAAATTGAATTTTTTGGTGTACGGTAATAGTCTTGTTTAGGGATGATATTTCATAATTAATGGAGGTATTCCATTCTGATATATTATATTTATTATTATTATTATTATTTTACTCTCATCATTGTGACTTGGATATTGAATCTTATGTATTGATTGGTGAGTAATAATTGTTTCATGAACACCAGGAGTTATAATGATAAAATGTTTTGTAGATTAAAAAAAATTCAAAAAAAGAGAAATAAGAAGATGAACATGAGACAAATTGATTTATGTCATTCATGAAAAATACCTACATCCAGAGAGAAATAACCACCCTATTAAATGTAGAGTATAATTATAGAGAGATTATTAGATTACATACAACACAAGATCGAATGAGATCATAATGAATATGATTATTCTGTTCCACCAATAACATAGTATGTCCACTTTTCTACAATAATCAACGACTTGATGTTTGTAGAGAAAAAGTGAAATTTCAGTGTCACCAGTCACATAATGATATATTTCCATGTCAAATTCCTAAATCCTATAGTTTCCTATAAAATTCCAGACTTTGGTCTAGTGTGTATCCTAGGCTGCTAGCAATTAGCCAAAATTCATTCATGGATCGGGAAACACCATTCCATCAATCTCCCACATAAAATCTAATCCATTATATTACCCTTCTTTTGTAGTTTTGTTAAAGAAAGCTTACATAATTTAACCTCATCCTCTTCATCACTCCCTAAAGGGTACTTGTCATTAAAGGTTCAATTTTAAGCAAACAATTGATGAAATACCAGGGGTTTTATCTTTCCCTGCACTCACTATATTCTTCCAAATTCCACCCCTCACCCTTTATTCCTCAATATATCCAATTTGTGAAAACAAATTCTCAAATTCACTATCACCATAGGATTTTTTAACATATATACTATATTTTTGGTTACACAAATCTTCAAGAACATTTGAAACCCATCCTAAGGAACCCTCAAATAAAATGGCACTTTAAATTAATATACATCAATTGGGAATGAAATATAGGGTTCATTATAATATTTATTTCACTATAACTACCACCATGAAACATATTTTCCTCTCACTTTCTACCCATATAATCCGTGAAGTTATTTAGCTATACCATATCCTTCTCAGCTTCTGTTAAATCAATGTATTCTTTATTTATTGTGGATAAATACACCAAATCATGATACTAAGATATCCAACATACTAAAGATCCTCCATAGGTAAATACATAACTAGTGAAACTCATATTACTAATGAAATAACCTCCACAATCAAAATCCACATACTCTTATAATGGATTTCCTTTCCCAAATAATAGATATTCTTCCTTTCTTCTATTCAGGTATCTCAGCATCCACATCAAAACATCTCAATGATTCTTTCTAGGGTTATCCATGTGCTTTCTCACAAATACCTCGTCATGAGAAATTTTTAGTCAAGTAAATACCATGTAATACATTATAATTCCAACAATGAATCCATATTTAACCTTTTCTATAGACTAAAATAATTCTGATATTTTTAGTTATTTATCCCTTGATAGTTTGGATTTTTTTCACTAGGAATGCAAACTATCAGTGTTTATAGACTACTAAATATTAAGAAAGCCTTTCCAATGTATGTAATCTAATTATAAAATTATGGTTCCATATATGTAGTAACTTTCAATCACCATCCACAAAATCTTTTCCACTATACTATGATATTTCATCTCTACAGGAATGGCCCGAAGGCCTTCATTTTTATTGATTTTTTATAACCCCCTTTTTAAGGGACGAGGGAGAAACCTTACATTGCTCGTAGGCTTAGATATTACATGGAAGGTAGGATTAAGATACATTATATGACCAGATGGTCTTAGGGAATGCAACCAGACTATAACTACAAGGAATGGACCCACCCTAGCATCTGCATCGTGATGGTATCTGTCCACCTTCGTGTGGCCATTTGGATAAGATTCGTGTGAAAGTATAGGATAGTACCAATGGAATTTACATACCCTCCCATTATTCCAAATATGTGGGTTCTAATATGATGAGTGTGCCTTGATCTGAATCCTCCTCTGGGGATGCTCTTTAATGTAGAGTCTGTTTCAGGAAACTGTAATGATCATGTGGCCTGAAGGAATTAAAGTGTCCTAAAGGACATAAAGTGGCCCGAAGGACTTAAAGGTGGCTCGAAAGACTTTCTGACCCAATGGCCTGGGCGACCTGAAGGTCTTAATGACTCCAAGCCAAAACTAGTGGCCCAAGGTGAATAGTTCCAGTTGATACAGTACCTAATATTACCTACTACAATAACTATTGGAACCAAGGTAGTTCATTGATAATAATAGAGTTGGTTTGTGGTTGTCATCAGTCTACACACAGATGAATAGGGAGTTTGCAAGGAATGTTGTCATATGATTGGGGCTGAAAGTAGTGTTGAAGGTGGCTCATTTTCTAACTGTTTTCCAAATTTTTGGGCCTAAAAAATGGAGAGTTTGGAAATGGTATGAGGTGAAGGAACATGATATGTGGTAAAGGTGCATGGTACATGGTGTAGGCATGTGGTATGCAGTTTAGATAGTAGGAATGGTAGGAAGAGTGGTGTGTGTAACTTAAAACAGTTCAGAACAACAGTATGCGATGATATAATTTTGTATGCGGAATGCAGAAGGTTTTAAGGAAAAATGGTTTGCATTGATGGAATGTAGTGAATTCATGAGTTATGCGGATGGTTACGGGTTTCAGGATTTCTGCGGTCTATGAAAAAATAGTGGTACGTGGGGGAGGATAACTGTATGCAGATGGACTGATGATTGTCCCACATTGAATATTTTTGTGAAATGGATATTTGTTTTTTGGGGAGTTTTGTGTGTATTTAAGGAATAATAATACAATTTCTAAAATGAGGAGAATGGAGATTAGAATTTTGGGAATATATATAGATAAGTTTGAAGTGGTTCGCATAGGAGAAGATGAAATGTAGATAGAATCATCCGTGTAAGGAAAAAAATCTGCCGAAGATTGCATGGTATGCGCTAGATTCTCTTGCAGTATGCGACGGAGCCATGAGTACATGGAGAAGGAATGTATACAGCGGTGTGGAGTAGTACGTGGAGTATGGAAGAATGTGAACCAGTGCAGCTCGCAAAGGAGTTGGATGGTACATAGAGGAGTAGTATGGTATGTGAAAACAAAAGTGGTACACAGATATAGAAGCAGTATGCCTAACACCCATGGAAGATTGAAAATTGGGGAAATTCATTTGCCAAATTAATTTTCATAACATATCAAAATAAGGGAAAATAAATTAAATTTGTGTCTCATTACGTAATTTAAATAGAGAATCCATTTACAGTTGAGGATTCCTAATTTAATTATAAACAATTACAACGACCTTCAAGACGATAAACTGAGTAAAGATTCTTCTAGTTCAATGAGCAAGAGGAATTCAGTAGAAGTGATCTGAGGGACACCGTGTGCTATCCCTAAAACCTTGTAAAGGCAGTGTGCCTCATATAGGGTGACTATTATATACACATATTATCCATAACTTGTGAAGATTATTTGTTTTGGTACAACTGACGCACTGTCAGCGTATACCTTTTAGACGTACCCCTTAGTGGAGAACCAAGTAAAATTCATATTTCATTGCTTTACATGTGATTGTTGATTTTATGCACATTCTCTTCAAATAGGTTTAACATGTTCCTACCAACATTGGAACAAGATCCATTAGTCTAAAAAAAATTTGACACATTGATTCACCCCTCCAGTCTAATGGTGTTCTGGGGTCCTTTAATAACTGCTACAATACCTACTATAGTACCCACATATTACTGATATATTATCTACAATAGTTCCTACAATAGTATACACTAAGTACTACTATAGTGCCCAGAATTATGCCTCCTCCTTGTTTTGAACTTGGTTCTTGTGGATGAACATATAGAGACCACACCATCTAGGATGATTGTTATGTTCCTAAGATATTTCATCTCAAAGTCCTCTTTGAACAGCCCTTTCAAAAAACCAATCGACTACATACATGATATTGAAATGTTATCTTCATCCACATATAGAAGTAATATAATGCATAGATCTCTAAAATAATTTATGTTGAATTATTTATCTATAACACAATATTCATATGAAATTTTGGTAATGAATACCTAAAATCATTTTTTTCAGTAGTATGTGTGCCTAATTTAACCCATATAATCTCTTTTGGTGTTTTCACACCATGTCTTACTTAATCAAATCATCATTATACTATAAAAATTTCAAATGAATATACTCCTCTATTTCTCCATGATGAAAATATTAATTCAAATCTAAGTTCTAATGATTAATTTCATCTGATGCAATACTACCATGAACCACCTGTATGGTGGAAAATTGCATTAATGGAAAGAATATTTCATTAAAGTCCACACCTGTTTTTTATTAATATCCTTTCACCACCACCATTGTTTTTTTAATCGTAAAATAATAATCTTTTTCTTCAATAAATAATTCCATTTGTTCTACAATTATTTATTTCCTTATGGAAAATTTGTTACCTATCATGTATTATTATCATGAAATGAATAAATATTTTCCTAATATATAGCACACACTTTTTCGACTCCTTCAACTAAATTACCTCTTAATAAATTTTAATTTCACACTATTATTCGATAAAAACATCATGCATAATGAATATATAAACACATGCCTTGTAACCATTTTTATCTCCATTTCTCCACTTGATGAGTATGACCCATTATTTTTGGGTCACATGCTCAGGTACACCATCAAGGTCAAGTTTCTCTTGGAAACTTCATTCTTTATTCCCACTATCAACATTATCTGCATGTTATTCCTTGTACATGAAACCTTAAATAAATATCATGTTTAGTCTTTTGATGATAATCTTTTTCTTATCATACCAAAGGAGATAACCAAGCTATTCATCACTATAGAAAATAAATATTCATGATTTGGACATAGCACCACACTTTTCACCTGATTCTTCATATATATATATATGTACATATTCAAAAAACCTAATAAATATTAATTAGGGAACCTTATATTCATTAAAGAATAGATCTCATTGTATATAAATTCTCCAATTAATCAAAATGAACTCCAATGGATGAGATATGATTCCATTGTAACTTCTTTTTTCTAGAATCAGTTTCATAACACTGTGTGCTTCCTCATAATCCTAGAACACTCATTTAGTATAATATTTGACTTTTTAGATGCACTATTATGTTTTTGTGAACCTTGAATAGTATTTTATCACTGAATTCCATTATTATTACTGAATTCCTTGAACTCTTAACTTACATAAATTCATCCATTGTCATGCCAGAAACATTTCAGCTATGATCCTAACTCATTCTCCACCATGGTCTTCAACTTATAAAACATGTTAACTACATCAAATTTTCTTTTCCAAAATTAAAATTATGCCATCCTTGTTTATTAATAGATAAATTTCAACTAATATTTTGACCATCCATGATAATGTACTACTGTATTTCCCAAAAAATCTGTGTGTATCATGTCTTGCTTCCCATCAATGGGTGTTCTTCCTCTCTTTGAAATGGATAGCTTCTTCTAATATCCAATGATACAATCATTACAAAAGAAAAATTTAATTAACATCAAATAGGATAGTATTCATTGTGTTCCAAGAACCTTTATCCCATTCCCACATATGTTTCATATATTTTATTTCCACTATTGTAAATCATCAATAGAATATATTATTGTTGGAATGTCCATGAAAGCCTCTTCCATGTTTTATAGGGTTATATTATTTTATCAACAAAGTATGACAATAGATCCCTCGGCAATCTTCCACCAGTGAATGCCGTAATACATTTTCACCCTCAAAATACCCTATATAAATAATATTTTTTTATTATCCAAGAATACACAAAACATATTAGAAATTGATCAAACTCCTTCTCTTGGTCTTATTATATGTATCACTATTCCATATAATCTACAAGGGTTCATCATCAGCAAGACATACATTATTCAATTTATCAAAAAAATATTATTTTAGTAAAACATTTTTTGAAATAGAATATAAGGATTATATTTATTCTTAATTCCAATAATCCATAGGCATATTCATTATCAAAAATAACACATCATTAGTTTCTTGAGTTACTATGTCTTTTGTATTGGTTTTAGGAACCTTTCATTTGTCACTCAACTCCTTCTTGACATGTCCTTTATTTCTAAAAATCTATTAGGTTTGACCACACACATTGGACTTCTCTCAACTATTTCCCTAGTTTTTATCACCCTTTTTGATTATCAAATTGAAAATATCTTTATAATCCTTCCAAATTAAGAGAATAATTAGAGAATATTCCCTATTATCTTCTTCTGATATCATCATTGAGTATCAAGTATTACACATCCTTCAAAAATATATATGTATTCCCTAAAAAAAACTAATGAATATTATAGTCTCTTCCCAACTTAGGTAATTATGAGAGAAATTCTAGTGAACATACCTCTTCTTGAAGTATTATTTCCAACAATTCCAACAAACTTGTAATAGTGCTGAATTCAATGAAATGATTAGTAACTATCAATTATTTTAATATTGAATAGTCATTTCATAGGTGGAATTATTTTGAAATAGGAAATTTTCCAGAAATATTCACTAGATCATTCCCCAACCCACCCATAATTTTATCTCCTATAATTTTTAACATCACATTTGTTTTCAAATGTAAGCTAAAAAACTTATATCACCTTGTTGATAATGTATCTACCACTTCATATTCTATATACCTATTAGGTTTTCAACCAAAATCCACAGGTGTAATTTTTTATAGAAAAATTACTCTTCAATATTCATAATCTAGTATCTAAATTTATGTGGATAGAACATCTCAATATTTTTCTTTTCGTTTATCCATAACCATCAATTAATTTGGGAAAAATAAAAATCTATCACGTAAACCCAAACTATGACACTAGGGGTTAGGAATATTTTAGGTGTCACAATGAAATAATTCATTTCATATGATGAAATAAAAGAATAAATTAACATGAAGAAGATGAACACATGGAATTTTTTTACATAGCTAGAGAAATATCCCTACATCCATTAAGAGGCATAATCACTTCACAAATTTTGGGGAATAATTATATAGAAGGTTTTAAGGTAGGTAAAACACTATATCTAAGGATATTTTAATAAAGTTGTTGAAAATATAAAAAAACACATAGTATTTACAATATTCTAAACAAAATAGTGGATGGAATTATAAATAGGTATAGTGACTTATTTGTGTCCCCATTTATATCCTTCTTTAGTGCCAAGTCAAATTCCACACTATTACAGTGTCCTGCTGAAGTCCAAACTACAGTTTTGTGTGTAATCATGGCCACAATCATTCATCCCAACATCATCCAAAGGATTAGTCTACAACATTATAATAAAAATATATTTATTTAAATTACTCTTTTAATTAATAATTATCAGGTGTTTATTTTCAATTCATAAATAGTGGAATTTTTTATAATGAAGATAATAACTACATTCGAATTTGTAAAGGGGAAGTTGTATAAATATTTTTTTTCATACCTTATTGTAATTTTTCATTACATTTTTTATGTGTGGTTGTTACCAGAATATTTTAGTACTTTCCAGTTGTTTATTTTTTTTTACTATAAACATGAATAAAATTTTTGAGTATTAAAAGATGGAACAGAAAAATTAGGGGTAAAACATGAATTAATGATTGATATTTTTAGGTATGATTTTTTAAAGTAGTTTCTAACAAAAATAAATGATATTATTTATTATTTGTCTAATACTATGATTACTGATTGTTTATATTATGGATGAGATAGTATTGGTGTGGTTTCCTTGTTGTGGTTGACTTAATGGTGATTGTATGATTATTGTGGCGAAATATGATATGGTTTTTGTGTAATATTGTTGTTATTGTTGTAGAGGTGGTAGAGATGGTGTTGTGGGTTATTGGAATTGTTTTACTAATATTATAGTTTTCTTGGTGTTATTTATATTCCCATATATGAGAAGGATAAATGAAATTTATTAATGAACTATATATAAATTTTGTAAGGGAAGGATTTATTATATGCGGTTAGGTATTAAATAAAACAAATTATTTCCTATAATAATTTATGAAAAATTAATTTTAATGATGTAATAATGAGGTGTTTGTGTGATGAAGATGTGGTTGGAATATAAATTAGTTAATATAATTGATGTGGTTGGTTATTCATAAATGTGAAGAAGTTGAATTTTTTCTTATTGATGTGGTGTTGTTATAGTGATTGCATCTGTTATATTATCATTATTAGTAATTCATGAAATGTAGTGGTGAAATTACGGGGATAATGTGTGTGTATTATGATGTTATTGTTGATTGAACCATAGGTTGGGCTTATTATTTATTTCTATATTAATTAGATTTTATGTTATTTCTTACCACTATGACAAAAGTCACGTAATGATACCAATTCCTAAATGATATTTTAGGTTCTAGGTGATTCCCCCCGCATATATGATGCTGGTAATATATATGGATGACTAATACACCTCTCCCAAACTCTATTATAATCATATTATATATTTTCATTGTCTAGTGTTTGGTTATGTGATATATATGAGATTATATAGTGATGATGATACATGAGTCTTTTGGTTTTCTATGTGTATCTATTATATGATGTATAATGTTGTTCTCATGTCGTATGAGGTCATGATATATGGTATTATGATCTGGTTATAATGTAATAGTTCATATGTGATATTAGGTTATGTTATACATATATTGAAGGGAGGAAAGATACATAGATTTTTTCGTTAATTCATAATGATTACTATAGTAGTGGGGAAGTGTTCATTAATCACCTTCTCAAAAATATTCATGAACACTATATTACTTTACATGCATTTGGTTTTGGTGACTATGCCTTGGTGTGGATGGAATAGATTATGCCATGGGGTAAGTGATATGACCTTCTCAATTTTTGTTCATTGAGGATTTAGTACCATTCTTCTACATTTTCAAGCATGTTTTTTGAAAGGATACTATGGAGTCTATGAAAAAAACCAAAATGTGGTATTTGGATCCTTTGAAAAAATTTAAGGTTCCCCTTGATTTTTTAGATAATGCCACAATTAAAGGGTCAATTAGAACCTAGAATATGAGGATTTAAATTTATTTAAATATTTATTGTACTCATTATTGTGTTATAACATATTTTATGACTAGAGACTCATATGAAGAAATTGATATCGATGATGGGTCTTGAATGTGGGATTTACCAAAGTTAAAACATAAGTTTGGTTCCCATAAACCTCTAGTAGATTGCAATTTTTGGCTGAAAATAGATGAAATAAATTGATTGATTTTTTTAAATTGATCAATTAATTTCATTTAATTATTAAACTAGATTTAATTATTTAATATCTCATTGGATTTTACTATAGGTTTTTTTTCCTTAACTCATAGGGATCCATTTGATGAGTGTCATGGTGGAGATCACAGGTAGTGACCATGAAATTATTGATCTTTCAAAATGGCATTGAAATTGAATTACGTCTTTAAAGGAAATGACTTGAGAATTTTTTCTTCATGAAATATTGATCCATTCATGAGGTAGGGTTTTAATTTAAATATTTTAATATTCCATTAATTTCATTTTGATTATAGATTAGTCCCAAATAAAAAAATATTGAATCGACAATCAGTAAGCCTTTGTGTTAATTATTTTTGGGATTTAATAATGAGGTATTTATTGTTCTTGGAATGGTTAATTTATTTCCTTAAAACACCATTTCATTGTTTATATTCAATGAATTATGTACAAACTAAACAAATCCATTAGTAAATATTTAATTTTTTGTCTTTATTTTTCCCCTCTATTTGACATACATTCATCACCACTGTTCGATTTTTCAGTTGTTCGACTATTATTTCAAAAAACATTAAATTATCTAATTGATTAGGGGTTCCATATATATATATATATATATATATATGTTTCTAGTTGAATAAATGGATTAAAAATGATATAATATCAATAATTATGATGGTAGTTTATAGAATTATTTTATGATGGTGGTTTTATAAAGATAAGCATACATAAAAATTTGAAGGGAAAATGGTTCAATTATCTAGCAAAGAACAACTGAAATCATACTTGTAGAAAATCAATGATGATGTTTAAATAAATTTATAAGAGTAATTTCAATGACTTATGGTGGAATCGATGATAGGGGTGATGAAAATGGAAGTGGTTTCATGAATCTAACCTTCTATAAAATTACTAACTAAATAATATGCCTTTCATAAGAACACACATCACGTGTCTCGTAATTATAATGGTCAGTTTATCTAGGGGATTTAAATATCAGATGCCTATGTGATTAAATCAAACACAGTGTTAAACCTACCCAACCCCATATAGGTTTTCATGACCATGGTGTTCATGGCCAGGGATCCTTATGGACCCAAAACATGTGTGTGTGGGGCTATGCCCCATATACCCAATGTGGGGAACTTCTTGTACATAAATGGTATACGTCGAGTACCCCGAGAAATATTACACATAAATTATCTCTACCACAAACAATGTACCACTTTATTATCCAAGAATTATTCCCTTATACACATATGTTTCCCCTTTTAATTCTAAGGTGGAATTGGTATCTCCCATGTTGGGACTGGTATCCTCCTAGAGAGTGGTATTTTGTCCATGTGATCATGTGGATGGGATCCTATAATTTTGGAATCTAATAGATTCAGTTATTGAAACCACATATTTGAGGAATGAATATTCATTCCATGATGTATCATTCCACCCAACCATAGAGATCAAAAGGGATGTGGATCCTCTACTGAATTTATTATTTCACTAATATTTAGAGATTAAATTATAAGAAATCCTCTACTAGAGTTGTTATTTGACTCGAATTCCGAGGACATGGATCCTCTATCATTAAATAATTGAATGATCATGTAGTTATTAGTTATTTATCGCTTGGAAACTATTGATGATGAGTTTATTGTCTGGCTGTGAGTTATAGATTACAGTCTATCTTGTGAATTGTTATTTTTATTTTATTTATATATTTTATTAAGTTTTTTTAAAAATAATTATATTTTAAAATAATAATTATTAATTACTATAAAAAGGTTTAAATTATTAAATTTTTATTGAAGTATACATGATGAAAAACCGGATTTTTGAGGATGATCTTGGAGAAAATTCATGGAAAATAACAGAAGGATTGAGGAAAAATAAGACTTTTAGAGAAAAAATCTAACACTACACGTCATGTTCTGGTGAATGTCATTAAGTGAATAAAATCAACATAAAGTGAAAAATAGAAGTGTCTTGGTGGGAAAACATTATGTAACACAATTTTTTTTGAGAATTCTATGAAATCCACAAGTCATGATTTCAGTACACACGATAAACGAGATACACATTGTGTAAACATTACACATAATTTTAAAAAGTTCAAATGTGATTTAAGAGTCTATATTTGATGTATCTTTAATATTGTACAAAATTTAACACCCGAGTCCCACCCATGGACACTTTTGGACAAATCCTTAATATAACACATTAATATATGACCCCATATGGAGCCTATTAATAGTGTCCCAACCTGTTTCTATTGAAGAGATCTTAGAGACCATATCTTGGAGTGAGAAGTTGCATTATGCAAGGTCCTCCCCAGTTTCATATCCATTTTCAATATTCCTTATTTTTATTTTCTACTTCCCTTTTATCCCATCATCACTATGATTAGTGGGTAAAAACACATTATGCCAGGCTTGTGGAATAGAAGGGGGAAGCGGATGTTGGATATGTTTTTTTTCTGTTCATGTATTTTTTTCTGTAATGTAATCTTTAATTTGAAATACATATAATTTTATTTTATTAGAATAATTTATATTTGAGTCTAAATTGAAAATTAATATTATGAAACTAAAAACCATAAAGGAGGCATGGCCTTTGTAAATTTATTGGGAAATCTGGTTTAAAAATAGTATTGAAACAAAACTAATTTAGAGAAAATGAAAATTACTGAACCACGGGAAATATAGGATATCTATTTATAGGAGGGGATACCATGACGATTGGATCTTCCTCTTCTAGAATTTGACACCCATCATTGATCAATGAAACTATTTTCTAAAATACAATTACACAAGAAAACAAAAATTTCATAACCCTGGTATGTTATTCAAAATTGATTTTGAACCAGTCAATCAAATTGCATCATTTTCATTCGGCTTCTATAAAATAAATCAATTACAGGATTTTCTCACTTATTTCATAGATCATTTAAAATTAATTGTATTGGAAGGCCAGTAAAACTAATTCACTGTCTCTATAGATCACTCTCAATATACTTCTATATAAATTTTAATTAATTCCCAATCATAGTTTGAGTTTTATCAATTTTTATATTGATTTGAATCATAGATAAATAATGATTCCCAAATGGAACATACAAATTGAAATCTTTTCTAGGGATAATTAGAAATTATTTTCAGTGTTTTTAATTTTTGTTTAATTTTATTTATTTCATTTTCATTATTTATGCTTTGTTTGAACATAATTTTAATTTATGATTTTAAAATTCTTAAATGATCACCAACACACACATTCAAAAAGAAAATAAATGTTGGATTTCTATACCAAATAAATGTAAATACTAAGAATGAATATAATTTCAAACAATGTAAGGCATTGAGAAAAACCAAATGCAAAGGTTTTCTAAAGATATAAGGAACTATAGATGCTCATAGACTATGTGCATCCATCAAACATAAGAATGTTTCTAAGCTTCCTAGAACCCACCTTTGTAGTAAACCAATTCAAGTTCATGTATGAAATAATTTTGACAATCACAAATTGTATGAAATTCACCAGACTACCAAATGTGGATCCGAAAAATAATCAAGGAAACTTTTCTGATCACTCCAATAAATTCCAATTCTATAATGTTTCATGTGACGTGGAAAGGGTTCATCTTTTCAGATTTTCTATGCATGAGAATGATAATGATATGATCAATATATTTCCTTCATAATCTATCACTATAATGGATGATATTTCTAAGAACATCCTCACCCACCTCTTTTTACCTTCAACAGTAATGGAAATATGGGGAAACTTCTAAATGTTCATCAATTTGATGATGATTCTATATATTATTTATGGGAATGTTAAAAATATATGTCTCAATAATGACCTCATCATTGAGTAGAGATATCGAAAATAATCCAAACATTTTATAAGGATTTATCATAGATAAGTTGGTCGGTTCTAGATGTTGATGCTAGAGGATCATTAATGAAGATGTTACGTAAAGTGAGTTAAATAATTTTTGATTAAATGGTTAAAAATAGTTTCTAGTCGGAATGATAAGTGGATAAACAAAATAGAATACACACTATCAACAATAATGACCAGATGGTAGTAAAATAGGAGTCATCGACCAAGAATGTGGACATCACGATGGGTGACCAACGAAACCCCAAAGGTACGTGAATAGAAGAAATGAACTATGATGATTACAATCTGGGTAATAAATTTTATGGTTTGAAACCAAAATAATAATAACGAAACTTAATTTAATAATGTACATAGGGGTAAAAAAAGAACAACAATGGAAAAAACTAGAAAGCCATGTATATACATTGGATGCGACATTTAATAAATTCATTATCGGTAGGGCGTCTATACTAAATGAAATAAAACAAGATTCTATGAATCAATAGGTCAGATTAAAAAAATTCAGGGGATCAAGGTGGAAAATTGTTGGCCAAATCAGAGAGTTAAATATAGCATCAATTCTTGGATTCCATGAGGTACACCAACATGAATATTTAAAATTTTTACATCTTTTAAGAGGGAAGCAGACATAAGGAAATGAGATAGAATTTTTTTCACAACAACTAGTGGAATCAAGTAAGAAATAAGTTAAAAATTAAATGGAATAAGTAGCTGAAGAAGAATAAGAATAACCAACTTAGTACAAGAGAACATTTCAATTACCACTAAAAATGGTTCAAGTAAGGTAAAATGTGCAATGAGGTAAATTTTTGAAACACATTCAAAAATTGAATAATAATATACCATTTGTAGATTCGTTCTTGAGCATTAAATCATATGTGAAATTCCTAAATGAGATAGTAACCAATAAAGAGAATATGGAAATGATTTGAACCATTACACTCAAATGGGAGTGTTCGATGATGGTATATAAGGACCTACCCAATAAAGAAAATGATGCATGTATATTTTTAATTCCTTTCTTTATTAGATCTAGAATGTGTGGAAATATTTTTGGGACTTGGGTGCAAGTGTCAACATCATATATTACATGACATTCCAGATATTTCGACTATACAAACTGATTCCCACTAAAGTACTTGTTCAATCAACAAACACAACAATAAAATCCCTATGAGGAATGATTGAGGGTGTTTTAATCAGATTTGAAAACACTAATAAACAAATTGAAATAATAATGTAGTAAATTTAATATGACTGAAATAAAATAATTCTTGGGAGACCATTTAAACAATTTTTCATATGTTGATAGATGCCAAATGTAGAGTACTCTGATTAAGAGGTGGAAGTGATCAGGTATGTTTCAACATCCACTATGAAATGAATGACTATTATGGGAGAGTGCAAAATGATTATGGAAAAAGAAAAATACTGGAAGTTGAGGGAATCACTAAAATTTATGATGTACATAAGATAGATTGTATTGTTCAAGAGGATAATAAAATGAAGAAGAAAGAGAATCTAATGATCAAGACCAATGACACCATAATAGATATTGAATCAACAAAATTTTAGAATGGAAAATATATTTTGATGGAACATTCACATCCATTTAGTTCATCTTGATTGATAAAAAAATAGAGGATCATACCGATAGAGATCAAGAAAGTACTGCCATCAGGGAAAATTTTTCTATTCCGAGAGGAATGATAGGGGATGACCATTGTGGATAGGACACAAATTAGACCATTTATGGACCCCAATCAGGTAAATTTTTTCAATCATCCATGATGTGAGCTAAATTGAATAGAATTAAGTTCAATCCAATAATGGTAAATAAAATCACATCTGAGAGGTAACCCGATGGTTTTATATTTCATTATTTATTTTATATTTTTAGAGGAAAACATGATATCAATTGAAATATTTCAAAATTAATTGAAAAAGGAATATTTTTAACTTATATATTTTTAATTTGTAGTGCCATTAAAACCCAATCTATAAACAAGAATCAAAAATCAAAATAATAGACTATAGTGAAATTACACATCATGATTGATGTACATTTCAGGAAACTACAACCTAAAGAACCTACAAATCTATTATTGAAGCCCCAATTTTAAGGAGAGTAAATGTTTAAAAAACAAAAAAAAATTCTGTATTCCCCATATTTAATGATTGTTTTTAACTTCCAATTTCATGTCCCACATTTTATAAATACTTAAATCTCTTGAACTTGGAGACAAAATCTGCTTATTAAAATTATAACTCCAAGAATTTAAATTTCATTTTCATCAAATTTTAATGAAAAAATGGGGAAAAATAAGTTGAGGTAAGAATGATGACCAGGATATGAAAAATCATTATTTAGGGGAGCATGTTGATCATTGTAAATGAAATTTATATAAGAATTTTCCATGTTTCAAATTAATAATATTTTCACTAATTTATTGAAATATTCATATAAATTTAAATGATTTATATTCCCAACCACTAAAATCATTACCATGTCATAATCTGAGATAATAATTTCATTTGTTCTTATATATATATTTTTAAAAACCTTGGCATGATTTATTCTAGAACACGCTTTGCATCTTGTTGATGTTATGAATGAATAAAATTACTTTTAAAGTTATTATAGAATTATTTTGTTCAGCCCTTATCATGTAACTCACCTTAGATTAATACTTTTAAATCCCATATATTCCATGAATAGTGTTTTTAAAAAATGAGTTGCATTACAAGACCATATTATCCTTTCCAAAATAAATCTAAATATTTTTCCTTGTTATCAAACATCTTGGTGGACGAAATGGTATATTTTATAAGGGATTTAATGTTTATAATTAAAATGTATGGGGTATATATCATGAGATTTTGGGAAGGAACAGTCATTTTATTTCTTACATTCGATATTAAAAAAAGTGAAAAATGGGATGGGTTTAGGGAAATTCAAAAATCAATATTGCATGACCAGTGATCTTTTTATAACTATTAAAAAAAGTTTCATCGATAGATTATTAGGGGTTGGGTGGTGGATAGGAGAATTATCCCCTTAAAAACTATTGGAAAAGAAAATTAATGTCAAAAAATAACAAAAAAGGGTGCTTTATTTATTTCGATTCATTTCATTAGGTGTCACCTATGAGATAGTAAGGGAAGGGAAGAATTTCATTTAGTTGGTTTCTATTATCCTCCAATGTAATTTAGAGTTTGACCTACTTTTTGAGCCTTAAATGATTTAAATCATTTACCAACCTTCCCTAAGCCTTAGATTCATTTTATCCTAAATTGTAAAGCCCTCAAGATTTCTTGTGATTATTTATTTACACAGGGAAATGTTAGATCCCTTGAAATCCTATGGTATGTTATATTTTATTTAGCTTTCTATGTCACATTGTTCATTTATACCACTATAATGAGTATAAAAATTCATGTTAGGTATGTTACGAAGTGTATGCATATTAATATTGAATTGAAAAATTAAAATGGATGTACAAAAATACATGGATATTTCGAAAGTGTAAGAGTTAAATAAATGGTTGATTTTCATTATTATAAAAGGGGTGCATTGATAAAATTTAAATGTGTGTTGCATGAAATTTTAATTTTTCATGTGATCATGTATCATTCTGTGGTTAAATCTTAGGGTTTTTCTATTATTTTACCTTATTAGTTGGGTTCCAGTACTGAATTTATCATTCATTATTTACATCTTGTTGATTTTAGGGTGTCTTACTGGGAATATATATGCTCTACCTACATGATATTTTTGCACGTGTTGTGACTAAGAATGATGATAGGATATATATATATATATATATGAGACCTAGGAGGACCAAATACTAGTGGTTGTTAGTAGTTCTTTTAGGAAATAGTATCGGTACATCTGGTCAGACTGATATAATAGGTCATTACTGTTTCTAATTTTTTAGGCCCGGCTTAATTAATATTTTGACCGATATTTCCCACAACATACATTGATTATGTTAAGTATCACTTGTTCTAGGATTATAGTGGTTTTACATGAATTTAATATCCTTTTTTTCTATCCGCATTTCTCTGGTATGTATCGATATGTGTGTGTAGATACATTATGTTAGGGTCTCCAATATGTGTGCTATTCCTACTATGTGTTAGTCACCAGTACATGACCTATTAGATGTTGTATTGGGGTGTCTCTTTAAGTGGTCCACTATCCTAGGGGTAGGGCGTAGGATGATATATGATAGAGTTTTATTAGAGAGGGTCTATCCTTGGGATGGTGATTGGAGTTTGTAGTCACATTAGGATTTGTTTGGGATTTAGGGAAAAGTTCATTTCATGTTTCATGATATGATCTCAGGTTAGGTAATCCAATTATTGTACGGAGACTAAAATTTATATTCACTAGGTTTCTAATAAACCACTTTTCTACCCCATACACCAATATAATTGTTTCGTGGAAAATAATGGTACATGAATTTCATAGGAATTGGATATGATTTTGAAGTCCTTATATAGTCGGCTTCACATATATGTTCTAGACCATGGTACATCCTGACTATTTTAGGATAACTCCATGTAGAGAGCCAACCATGTTTATGAGACAAGCTTGTGATGAAGATCAATACAGTGATAAGTCCTTGGTTTATGAGCTCATTTAGTAGGTCTTCCCTCTATGTGAATAGGGAGAGATACACTTCTACTAATTAAGAAGAAAGATAACCTACCACAATTGTGTTTGCTAACATGCCACCTCATTCTGGAAATCCAATAATACAAGCTACTCAGGATGACGATGTGAATATACTGAGTTTTCTTTACGAGTCTTAGTGGTATATACCTTGAAGGATACTAGATGATCTAGACCTGCATGTTGAATAATACTATTTAGAGTCCATGATATGATCCTTTTGACTCATCTGACCCTCTACATATTAGATGGTTCAACTTGAAGGTTGTGGGGATTGATGAAACAAACCCAAGATGAGGTAAACCACCCTTGGAAGTATTTTTTGAATCTATTTTAGTTTATTTATTTCTCTATGAATATCATATCAGTACATTTACATAGGATTCTATTGCTTCCAATTTTCCTTATTTCAGTGGCTGGGTATGTGTCATAGTTTAACAAACACACACTAAACTCTCAGAACATGATCAATGATGCATACTTTCAAGATAAATATTTTAGAAACATTTATAAAGATACATCCATGATTCTTTTTTGACCATTTTCATCCCAACCTATTCCTATTTTTTAGCACATTCAATATTGATTGTGTGATTTTTAGTAGCAATATAACAAACATATTGTGTGCACAAGATTCACCTGGGAGTAAAGACATTAGTAGTTGATGGATTACTCAAGGATTTGGAGTCATTGTACCTAAAGATTCATCATATTCCATCTCATACATGTGGTTCCATACCCTTGGGATAATTATTTGATGTGTGATAATTTAGGGATATGTGATGATCTTCCTATGATGGGAATGGTTATATCACGCGAGATTGTCTGAACTATTGTTTGGTAATAGATACGAGAACTCTGTATGTGTTTTTGAGTAAAAATTAATTTCATGAGAAAGATGAGACATATGATGGATTCTATTTTAGAGGAGCTAATACATCTATTGGATGTATTCTATAATATGATATAATATATCCACCAACACATCCAGATGATCTCCATTAGGATTTGGGAGCATGCAGTCAGTGGAATATGATATTTTAGGAAATAGAGGCCTATGATATAGACACTATAAAAATTAATTTTGTTTTGATATATTTACTCTCTACCTTATAATATGTTATGATAAATATAGGAATGAGTAATTATTCCATGGTCATATTCATTATATGAAAACTAGAGAAACCAATAGAGCCTCTAGACCAACATATATTACTAAATATTTACACTATAACTGACTCTACCATCATAGTTTTTTATTGGAAATGTGGCTTGATATTTTTGTGGAGAATGTTTCTTATGATACCATTTTATAGATTTGAAGAGTCCATATAATTTAATGACTTATTTGGACTAATTGTTTGTTATCCACTATAATATTGGTTATTTATGTTGGAGGATATAGTGGTCCTAGGAAGATGTGTAGATATTTTACTTTACTGACAAGAATTAATTCTATATTGATATGTTTGGGATCATGTGTATGATATTAGCATAAATGTCCCTTTATTTGGACAACCAAACTCTTGGTGAATTAGACTCATTGAATGTTTGGTTACCTAACATAATAAAGGAGTACCTGGATGAATTTTCAAAATTTGTAGCTAGTTTACCACATCATAAAGAGGTTGAATTTGGTATTTACATACACCCAATGATGAATATATTATATCTTGATTCTTATTCAATGGATCCCACTAAGAATTGTGACATACGGGTACTATTGGATGACCTTTAATGGAAAGTTTTTACCACACCAGGTGTTTACTCTTAAAAATCTATATTACTATTCTTTAGGAATGAGGTTTGAATCCCAAGGTTATCTTTATATTAGATTCAATAGAATCAGGTGTCCATAAAGAATAAAAATCCACCACCAAGGTTCACAAACCTGTTAGATTAGCGGAAAGGGGAGAGGTGGTTCTCAAATATTGACCTCGGGTAGAGTTATCATTAGCAACAGGTATGTGAGGTGGATATAATGATGATTGAATTACGATATTCCTAATGTCATAATGATTTCATGGTGATTCCCTTTAGCATGATAAACTCCTCATTTGTTTTTATCAGACCCATCAATCCAATTATTTAGTAATTCCTGGATCAATTCATGGTTGTTTTATAAGTGAAATTATTATTTACTAAGCGTCAATGCTTATTATAGTGATCATATGTGTATGGTCCTAAACATGAATCAAAATCATCAACCACATAGAAAACTCTTGAGTTTCCATTCATAATTGGTGAGTTCCACTTTTAGGGATTTCTCATCTCCGAGGAAAGCATATCATTGGAAAAAGCTAAGATTGTGGCAGTTATTTCTTAGGAACCTTCTTAGAAAGTGAAAAAGGGGATGTTATTACATAGATTAGATATATATTAATAGATACATGATATAGAATCCTATAAGATGGTAACATCTTGGAATTTTTTTTCAGGAAGGGGAAGAAATTTTTTTTAGATGGGGAAGTACTAACATTCCATTGGGGAGTTACATAAAAGGTTGATGAGATAACTTATTTTGATGTTTACTGAAAACTTGATCGAGTGTATAGCTTGATACAATTCCTATGGATATGGTATTATGTTTGTGTTTATGAATTTATAGGAAGAGATAACTTATGGACCTAGGAAACTGAGTCCCTTTGAAAAGAACCACACAACTCATGACATGGAGATCACATTTGAATGTGTTACCCTTGATGAATTGGAACACTACCTTCATGTAGGGAGTTTTTTTATTTCAACCATATGGTTAATAAGTAAATATTAATGTATAGAGATCTTAATCTGTGGAAGAGGAAATTAATAGAGTTCCTATTGGACTACAACTTCATGAAATTAAATTATTCATGGAAGGGAAATGTAATAGAAATTTATCTAAGAAGGAAATATTATTTTTAGTTTCTATGAATGGTACATGAGTAGTATTATAAGCCCCCAGACTTAAACCTTACTTAATCTTGAGTTATTACAAGATTACACATTGAGGATCTTTTCAGGTTTAGAGTTTTAGAGAATTAGATCATGAAACTTGCATTACATTCCACATTTAGACAAAGTGGTTACATAAAAGATAGTATTCATTCTTCCCATCAATGGAAAAATATTTAAAATATAACACGGATTCTTTCTTGACACATCCTTGACACTATCATCACATCATGTACCTTTCCCTTGACCTGTGAAAATTTTTTCAAAAACTTGGGATGAGCATAAAAAGCTCAGTAAGGGATACACAAGGAATGAAAACTGTTAGTTTTTCAAAACAACAAATAAACCATGAATAATTTATCAATGTAATACTTTTCACCTTCATGAAGTAGTAAAAACTCTTCACTGAAAAAAAACATCATTACATACCTTTTTGTAACCAACGGATTACCATAAAACCCATATAAAGAACACATAACATATATAAAGGTAACTTGGGACATAAACATAATTAAGTGGAATAACCATACGGTCAACTTCCACACATATCACTTAATTTAATAGCCATACGGCCAATTTCCATACATACTTAATGGAATAGCCATATGGCTGACTTCCATACCCAATGCATTGAAGGTTATAACGTAACCATCCGTCCTGGTATTCATGGCACCACCCGTCATATGGTTTATAACGTAACCACCCATTAAAATGTCCAAGTACCAATATAAAATCATAAAACATAAAACCAATATAAAGGAATGATAACATTTCCACATCACAATATATCATAATAGAATCCTTTATCAAAACGATTTTCAAAACCATTTAAAACATTTAATAAAGAGATTTTTGAATCAAAGTGTCCCATAACACATTGAAGCTTAAAATTTTAAACCATTAATATCCATATAAATTAATCCTTAAAACCATTTTGAAAACATGGATATTAATAAGAACAAATAATTAAAACATTTAAAAAGACATTTTGGTTAAAGTGGTTTTACCAAAATTAGAGACACTTGAATACAATAATCGAGGAATAAAATTTAGTCATAAATTTATAATATCATGAGAATAAATGGATTTAAGATATAATTCTCCATAGTATAGTATATACACCATATAAGAGTGAATTGTTGCATAACAACAATGAACCCTCAATAGAAATGTCAAATGTGATGAAATCCCTTATAAAGAAGGTATCCTTAAATTAAGGACAAATCAATCTCAAAAATATGTGTGAAAAATATAAATACATCCAATATAAGTGTATATTAAGTATAAAACAATAAAAGGTCATTCACACATATTAAATTTATGACATATTCAATGACTACATGTTGAACCCAAAGAAATCGAAATTGGGTTAAAATGATTCCTTGACAGCCTAACGGCATCACATCAAAATGAGTTGATGAGAGTTAAAAAGTGTATCTCATCACTTGGACATAAAATTTACATCAATAAGGATATATTATAACATATCCCAACATAACAATATGTAAATTAAAAGACCCAACAAAAGAAGTCTTTTAAAAAAGAGGAGGGTGAAAGGTTCCCTTACCGACTTTGGTATCTTTCAAAACATACACCCCATGAAAGAAAGACAATAGATCATTTATGTAAATACTCATAAATGAAATTATATTACACAAAGAGTAGAATAATTGGCAGTACATACACCACTCAATGGAATTTTTGGCAAATGTAGCATAAATCACATGGGAATAAAAGTGAGATGAAAAATCCCTTACGAAAACTCGGCAGCCTAACGGCGCCACATAAAACATCCGAATATGGATTGATGAGATCAAATAGGGTATCTCATCACATTACAATAAAATGTAAAGAAATAGGAATATAAAATAACATCCCCCAACATTACAAAGAGGAGCCTAAAAGAAGTGACATAAAGGAGAGTACTTAAAAAGAAAGAGAGAGGTTAGATCTCTTACGAAAGTTCGGCAGCCTAACGACCCCACTCAAAACTTCCAAAATGGATTGATGAGAGAGAATAGGGTCTCTCATCACATGAAAATAAAAATTACAGTAGTAGTAATATAAAATAACATCCCAATAATAAGAAAGATGAGCTTAAAATAAATGACATAAAAGAGTGTACATACAAAAAAGAGTTGTAGGATCCCTTACCTCGGGTCCGACTTGACTCGATCGTTCTTTAACGTCCTGAATAATAAACTTGAGTTAATTTATATTTGCTTAATAACCTTTTTCAAGTTCATTATTCCTTTTATATAACTTATTTACATGTTATAAACATTATGTAATCATTTAAGTTAATAATGTTTGTTTTGTCGATATTTGGTTCTTAAGTCGAAAGTGGACTTCTTACAATTACATGTTGTTCATGTTGTCAAAGGTTCTTTATATCCAGAATGACATTCCTGATTTAGATATCATATATATCATATATATATATCCAGAATATACATGTATTTATAATATAACATAATCATTTAGAGGTAAGAAATGAAATGCACCGTTCATGGAGACGGTAAGTCGTACGTACGCATGAACGCTACTTTCATTTCTTTGTCATATTAATGGAATTAAAACTAAATGAGAGGTATGTATATTTTAATTACAGAATTATATTCATCATTTATATGTATCATTCATCATATATATCCATTATATACATGTACTTATAATAGTACATTACATTTGGGGATAAGAAATGAAATGCACCGTTCATGGAGACGGTAAGCCGTACGTACGCATGAACGCTACTTTCATTTCTATCTCATACATTAATGGAAAGAAATAATAATTATATAGAGGTATATAATATTTTCAGTATAACATCATATATAATAACATTAAATCCATCCTTTATATGTCCCACGTATGGCATTAACGAATCACATCACTTTGAGGGGGCTGTAGCCCGCACTTTCTAAAATGAAGATATCGCGTATACCCATAATGGAAGCCATAAAGGTAAGACACAAATTAAAAATACAGAAGCATTAGTAAAACATAAACATATTATATATCATATATAAAAATAGTGACATCATAATGGCTAACTTTGAAGGTGTTAAAGGAGTATTGAACAATCATCGTTTCGGGAGGCAGAATTTCGCCATCCACAGAAACCGTATGTTCTTTAACCATTTTATGTAGTTGTGTGAGAGTGTAGCTAGAATATATCTTATAACAACATTCTAGTATATTGAATATACTGGTTTTGTTACAAAATAAGTAAATAAAAAGTGTTTAGGGGGTTGGAGAAGCAAAATAAAACAAATGAACATGAGAGAATGAATTACCTTAAAAAGTGTAACTCCTTTTGATTTGAGCCTAAAGGCTTCCTTTGAAAGGATTATGCCCAATGGGAATCCTCTAGGATGAGGAGAGGGATGTGTAGAGAGTAAATGGGCAGGGTTTGTCCGAGCCAAAGGCATGAGGAGTGTGTGAAATGAGGTAGAGGTGGGGGCCTTTTATAAGAGGAGAGGAGGGGCACTTTTGGAAAGTAAAGAAATATTACTTTATTTGAAAATGTGTTTCGGTTTTAAAAGGTCCCAAATTGATATAATTCGTGGATAAGGTCATAAGGGTTCGCAATCCACCCATCCAATAAGTTTTGGACATGTGTAGTTCATAGATTTTACATTATCTTTCCATTTTATTTAAATCGTCAAATAATGATGTCATCGCTGCATCATTATTATGTCATAAATAATTTAATTTATTTAATGCCTAAAAATTATAAAATAAATACTATGATGTAGGAAATATTTTTATCTTTATAATTACTATTTATAATCAAAATGTGTACTTGTGTAACCCTACTTAAAAACTGTTTTAGTAAAACAACTCATGTTTGTGTCAATTTAATTTTAACATTAAATAAAAATATATTATTGTCATTTTCCAACTAAAGTGGCTCCCTGGGGTCCCCAAGTTGGGACATTGCTTTTCTTGGTCGTCCATGACTCTCCCAATAGGTGTAGGACAAGTTTAATGGTTTTTTCACATTCTTATTATATCATTTTTACCTTAAATTACACTAATTACCTCTAATCGCGATTAATAAAAAAAAAGTTACTATTCACCAAAAAAATTATTTTCATCCCATTGAACCACATTTTACATACTAAAGACAACCATGTATGTCGGGTTTTCAAAATTCAATACACATTAGTGGTAATATTTCATTTAACTGAAAAATCAGTTTGCTTGATTACTACTTAGTGGTTTCACTATTCATCAAAAATTGGAGTTTTTCAGAAAAATACGAAAACTTCACCCTAAGCTATATTTGATATTCCGAATTCAAAAATGAAGTCCATTTTACAAAATTAAAAACATATTAGTCACATTAATTAATTTAATAATTAATTCCCACTGTCAGAGCAAATAGCGTGTTTTTATAAAACAATAAGTATCAAAAGATTGACACTAGTTTAAGTCTGATTTCAAAGTGAAATTAATTCCAACGACCACTATTGGATTTAATGGTAGAAATATTTTCTAATTTAACTTTAAAACCAATTAAAAATATTATCTAATCATATAAATAAATTATATTAAAAAGAGGTTTTGAATTAAAACACAACATTTTACACTATTCATTAAAAAATGAATTTTATCGGAAAAATACAAAAAAATTACACAAAGTAAAATTTGATGTCCCGATTCTTAATAAGATTTTTTTTGGTCCAAAAGAATGTATACGAGTGATCAAAACTATATTTAATGACAGTTCTCCATTAAAAGGCGATAAGTGAACCTTTAGTGAAAACTAGGGCATATACGCCTAAAATTGAATTCTTTCCGTATTTTAAGCCTCTATCCTCTATTGGATAAATGTAAAAACATTTGAAAACATATATAATCATATTTTAGTTATTTCTATAAATTCCCGCCAATACAACGGCTACATGATAACTACCATTTAAAATAATATTTTTTTATTATTAGAGTGCAACGTAAGATTCCCAAGAAACTCGTTGTTGCGTGTTGGGTACGCCATCGAGCATAGCGTCCCCATTAAAGTCATATAAATATTTTATTCCCAAATATGGATGAATATTAAAATGTCATATTCATTATTTACCTGGGGTGTTACATGTATTCTCCATTTTATTAATCCTTAGTGGATTTAGATAAAGAAACCTACATTTGATTGATGGATGTTTCCCCTATACTTCTCCCTCATGTGGTGGAAGCAGAGTTTGGAGATATATAGTGTGAGGTCTTTCTTGATATGATATCAATAGGATATGATCCTGATGCATTCAATGAATATTTATATAATTTTATTCACTTTTGAGGGTGGACCATTGTTCTAGTTACAAAAAGGGTATGGGTAGAAATAACATATTTGTTTTCTCTACCTATTCTATTTGAATTCATCATCGATGTTCAATTTTTCAATGGTTTGACTACTTTAGTGGATTTAATTTTACTATGAGATCAATCATTGGTTCCATGTATTGATTTTTCAGGTTTATAATTATTTATTATATCGTGTTGGAGGATCCAAAATGTTGATTGAAATTTAGATAATGAATTAATGTAGAATGTTTTACAAATTGATGTGTACGAAATGATGAGAATCTATGAATGATTGATTGTCAACAAATAATGGTATGAATACCACATTTTTATGACCATTAAATATTGTAAAATCAATTTTATAGAGTAAAAATAATTATTAATGGTGTAATTGGTGGAATGATAACTTATTTAGAAGATACATCATGATGTTTTTCAATTTAGAAATTTCCTGAGTACACATCATGTAGTTCTGAAGAACACATGATCTATGCCAGACTATTGTGGTGAATAGGGTTTCTAGGCGTTTTAAAAATTACATGGTCTTGTTATAGTGTCACACACCATGTTACCCCTACCAAACATAGTTTGTGTTTCCATGGTGAACACATTCAGGGATCCGTATGGAGCCACAAGCTGTGGGCTCTAGGCCACCACCCATATACCCTTAGTGGGATAAAACATGGATTGATAGAGTAAATATTGATTACCCCAGGAGATGACATGTTTTGGAGCCGTACTACATGAATTCTATTCCATATTATCTATGGGTAATTCACTTAAACATTTATTTTCCCATATTCATTCCTTAGCCGAGTTGGTTTCTCACCTGATGGGACTGAGATCATCCTTGGGAGTAGTACTTTATCCATGAAATCATGGGGATGGGATCATCTACCCAGGATATCAAATAGAGTCTAGTATATCAACCAAATATATGGGTGATGGATTGTTTTTGTTATATTAGACTTTAACACTACAAAGATGTCGAACATGATAGTGATCCCCCATTGGATTTTCTATTTCATCCATATACATGGGGATGAGATCCTCCCAAATATTATGAGAGAATCAACATGTCGATAATAGTGATTTTTGGAACAAAAGACTGGTTTTTTAAATTATTTGGATGATCATTTGTTCGAGAATGTACTTTGTGATGTGTATCCTTCTTTGGGCATATTTGGTTATTTCTCATCTCTGTTACCTCCTTAGTTGTGGGTTCAAGATAAATTTATCTTTTATTATATACATATAATTTATTTCGTGGAATCCTATTAGGTATTATATACTCCCCACTTTATGGTATTTTCCTTAACATGACATGTATTATTCAAACAATTTTATATATGATAATGATCCTGGAGGATCTGGTTTATGTAGTTCTTAGTGGTGCTTAGAGTCTATGATAGAAAGACTCTTGGATAGAGTGGTGTTTCATTTTGTGACTATTTATCCCTATTCTTATCATCTTGGACTTACTTGATTCTTTTGATTCATGTAATCCCCCAATCTTGTTGTTGTTGATTTTTAATTGTCTTAATAATTATGGGACTCTTGAGGTTTTATAGAAATTTGATTTTCCAGTTTGTTAATTTCCAAATTCCACTGGTATGCATGGAGATGTGTGTGTATTTTAGTGTGTACACTTTATTTTATCTGAGGGATCCTAGTTTTGTGTTATGCCTAATTAGTTATAGTCATCATCCCACATCATAATTATGGTGGGGTTTGGGTGTTTCCTCTTGCAAGTCTCTATCCTAGGCGGGGGCCTAATATGTCAGTATGAGAAAGTATTCTCTTATTCTCATCCCAATAATATATGTACTATTTAAAAAAATAATATGATTTTGGTGATCTGGTTTCACACTACCATATCATGAAATAGTTATAATTGGATTCATTTCCTTCCCAATGGCATGTATCTTTTTATTTACCTTCAAAGTCCTTTGGATTATATTGGAAATTACATTCATTTATAATATTGGGTTTCATATTCTAGTAAGTTGGGGTTCTCACTATTGTTCATAGGTTTTATGTTGTATTTCCCATTATATATATATATATATATATTAAACACTTGGTTATAGTCTCCAACAAATAGAGTATTTCAGGTGGTCTTCGATGGTCACCCCTTTTTTGACTACAAATTAAAGATAGATTCATATGGATACAACATAAGGAATTAATGATATATGCAATGTTTATTTTAGTAGAGTGTTCATATTTAGGGAATAATTTTGTGTCAAATAGGTAGAGTGTGTGAGATTTTATCTACCATGTTTAGTTAAAATATATGTTCATACAAACATAGAGTATATGATGTGATTATTAACTAAAAGTGAACAATTTTCATTTCATGTTGGCTACAATTCATGAGTTTTATGGTTCATAAAATACAAGGATAAGTAAATTAATAATTTCAACATTAGTTCTCATAATAGGTTAAATTATTATTTAACATTCATTATTTTGATGTCATTTAAACATAAAATTATGGAACTATCTCGATTTGTTTTTTCAATATGAAATTTTAGTATCTGGATTCTCAATTATTAGGGATTATTTTTCTCTTCTAGAAAAATTGATGATTGGAAATGGAAGATAGATATTTTTTTTGTTCAAATATAGATATTCTGGGTCAATGAAATTTTCATATCATTTCAACAAAATTGTTATTGAGCCCAAAATAAAACTATAATGAATATGTAATTTTAATGCTTTATATAGTAAATAATTGGTAAACATTGATTTAATAATATACCCAGATAATTCTCCAATTATGATTCTTATCTATAGAACCCATTTAAAAAAGAAAACATTGGATAAGATTTCAGGACCCAAAATGACACCACACTATTTCATTCATAAAATTTTCATGAGTCGTCCAATTTGGGTGGAATATTATTATATTCTATAATATATCTTGATAATTATGTCATCTTTGAATAATCCACCAATATTTTTTGATCTTAAATATTATTTAGGTACATTAACTTTGGTAAGAAAAAGTTATCAAGAATATGTTGAATTTTGGAAAATGAATACTTCACCCACTATTCCACCACCTGAATTCCTACATTAATTATTCTAAATACTTTTAAATGGAGTACTCTATCCAATCCTCCCAAATTGTATTCATAATGTTTATTTATGAGAATAAATTGAAATAATTTGTTGTTTTTTCCATTTTAATGGTATACATTAATTTTATTAGTGTATAATCCATCTTTGCTTGCAAGATATAAAAACTGATTAATGTATCCTCATTAAATACTTCATTCATATTCATTAATGTTATTTATGTATTTATACTTTAATTCCCATTGTTATAAATTGTAAAACACTTAATAGTATGGATGTTTTCATATTTTTTTATTACCTCCCTTATTTAATCCCACTTCCTTGAGTCAACTTCCATCTTCCATTGTGAGAATTTGATAAATGTAGGGATAAACATCTAATGGGATGATTTAAGAGAGTTTCATGGGAAGGATCACAATATTTTTATGTCATTTAATCCTATAATGGATTCGTTATTTTTAGGATTTATTTTGATGATTTTTTTCTTAATCATATGTAATTAATTAAAAAATGGGATATTTTGAGTGAAAATATGATATTATAACCTCTAATGTTCATGAAATTGAATATATTTTATAGTGATTATACTTGGAATTGTGTATATATAAAATTAGTGAATGAAAATGTAAATTATCTTCCGATATAGTGGAAACTTCATGAAATAATATAGACAATTATTCATAAATAAATTACATTTATTCTATCCCATGAAACAACCTATGATTAACCCATTGTTACAGATCTCATTAATTAATATATTATTTTATTTTTACTTCAAATAAACACATCCTAAATGGTTTTACACATTATATCCAAAAACCTATTTAATATTTATATTTATTACGGTCACATATAATGGTATATGTAGAATCGACAACCCCAACTATTTTATAAGTGAATACTTTAAAATATAATTTTATATAGAACTATGATAACATATAGAGTATTTGACGGATAGATGAAGGTCACAGTCGAATAGAGGGAAATATAATATCTGAAATGTTGGAGGTATAATTGATGGTCAAACAAAAAGTGAGATTGGGATTCCATCCATAACATTTCAATATAGTCATTGTCGAGGCCTAATAGATCCATAGAACAATAAAAATGTTCTTCATGAATATAAATGAAGATTTCCAACTTTGGATAGAAGTAGGTAAGTTTTAAAATATTAGTATTCTAGTTAGAATAAGTTATATCAACTCTTGTGTTGTATTCTAATAATTAAAAAATAGTTTATAAATTTTTATATACACTAATATATATATATATATTTGTGTATATTTATAGGGAACTATTAGTGGTGTCATATTGAGTTTCATATCACGCCTTAAACATTATCTTTTTCAGACAACCAATTCACATTGATAAGAAAATGTTCAATAGAATATTCTATTGACTAGGATAGAGCTAGAGTATCTTGGAATGTATATGATTCATTTCTATTCAAAGGTGAAGGGATGGGTCAGTGATGGTGCCTCTAGATTTATTTATTATTTTCATTATGTATTTTTATGTAAAAAACTAACCAAAAAATGGAATTTCTATTTTGTATGACTAATAGTTGGCACTGTAAGTTATATTTTTATATTTTTTCTTTTATATGACTTGTGATGGCTATAATTAAAATTTAATAATAAATTTTGTATTCATATATAGATTATGTTTCCATTATTTACCATTTTTTGTTACAATATTGATGTTATTGTTTCCTAATTTCATGATTCATACCATTACCACTTTATGGAAGCCTCTGGTGTGTAGGGATCTCTGTATCAGGTTATGCAAGTTAACCAAGATTGATCACTATTCAGATGACCATAAAATGGGTGGTATAAATAGTATCAGAGACTTATTTTGGTTTTATTACTCTTTGAGACATGATAAATAATTATAGAGATGTCCAAAACATGTTATTTAAATTAGCCTTATACATAACAATGTTCTATATGGTGGAATTGCAAGTTACCAAGGTCTTATAATGGTAGTTATTACTTTATACTATTAAAATGGAGTATATATATTTTTATTAATGTTTGATATTTGTGTATTGGTTGGTTTGACTCTTTTCCATGGGTTGAAAGTGGGTGTGTTTTGTTACCTTATACACAATTTTTATGTTTACATGGACATGTGCAAGACTGTGTGTGTTAATTGTTTTTATTTTAAAAAAATATTATGGGTAAATTTTATCTATTAAAGTGTCCAATAAAATTATTTTAGAAAGAGGATTTGGTTTTTTATATTTAAAAATAAATTATTTATTATTTTATTGAATAACTTATCAAGGGAATACTATTTGAATGTTCAATGAGGGTGGGTTATTCTAGTTGTTATTTATTTCTACTGAGTAGCTGTATGTGTATTTGGTGTGACAATAACATTTTTGTTAATGGAAGGTAATTTTATGGATTAAGAATGGTTTATTAGATGTATTGTGTCCATGTTTTTGGATTTATATGGATAATTTAGGACACGATATAGGCTAATCATAAAATGTGACTTAAGGATAGTTTGGAGACACTAAATGGAAATATTTGTGCACATGTGGTTCCTTGAGTTTACTTCATAACAACAATATAGGTTCTTCTTTGAGGTATATGGATGGAGTGTGTTATATGTGAGATCATATGGATCCTATCTTATGGAATTATGTGAGTGGCCCTATTTATGGTACATAGAGACACATGAGAGAATTATTCATATAGAATAAAATAGTAGTACATCATTGTTGTCTTATATATGGGTAACACATATGGTTTTGGAGTTATTTTTGTGTTATTTGGTTCTCTCTTATTAAATTGGAAAAGGAATCTGAGTTTTTTTACCTTAAATGGTAAAAAGATTGGATTTGGTTTGACCATGTGAGTGAGTATTATAGGTTAAATATTACTTTTTAGTCAAGATCACTTGTGTCTGCGAAATGTATAGGGATTTTGGGATGAGTTAAAATTTGGTATACATTGTGGTGGTGTGCTTGATGACATGAATTTGATATTATTATTACAGTAAAGGGGTAAGTTTTTTAGTCTTTTTTTGTCCAATTATTGTAATTATAAATTTGCTATAATAAAGGGACATAGACGATTTTTATAGCATTAAATTTCCAATCCATCCTAGGATTGGTGTTTTAAAATGGCATGATAATGAAACAGTCAGAGTATAAAGGTTGGGATTACAAGGGTACTTCTATAGTGAATGTTTGAAGGAACATTTATTATAGTCAAGTGATGGATAAGGGTTGTTATTGATGGATCACTATGACATAAATATTAGCAGTCTATCATAATTTCGAGAAGAACAGTGTGATAAAAAATAGCTTGTAGTTCATATATATGGAAAAAACAGATATATAATTTATTTTACGCAAGTAAAATTACCCTTTGAGTGGGCTTATTAGGAATCATTTAAGGTTTTAACATTGGGTTCATGAAGGGAGATATGTGATAGATTGTTTTAGTCAGGTGTTCTAGATAAATCCTGAAAAACCATTGATGGATTATTGGAGTCTTGGAATGGGTATTATATATTAAACCATAATGGACAAGACTATTTCTATGATGGATGTGATTATTTTTTAGATATAATAAATAAATAAGAGAAAGGGTTTAACATGGATGGGTACATTTAAGATTAATATGATATATAAAATAATGTTTTAGCTAGTGTGAGTTGGGATTTTAATTGATCCTTCCCTGATATTTCACAAGAGGGTATATATATTGTATTGTGTTGTGAAATGAATGTGGTAGTGGTAAAAAAGTGTTAAAAATGACAGCCAATGGGTGTTTCACTCACCATACTATCACATTAACTACAAGAAAGACTCATGATTTGAGATCAATAGGTTTTAATTATTGGGGAATTTTGAATAGTTGTTCTTTTAAAATACGAATGTGCATGAAAGGTAGTGTTATTCAAGAAATGATTGATTAAATTAAATATTTAGTGTACTATATAAACCATATAGAATATGGACCTATTGGAGTATTGAAAAAACTATATTATGATCCTACATTGAGGTAGATGATTTGGTTAGGTTATTATATTTAAAAACCCAAGTAGTGGGTGAATTCAATATCATGATTGATATATGAAAAAATGCTATAATTTTAATCAGGTTACTTACATATTTTGGGTTATTAGAAGCATTTATTTTGAATGGAAGATTTCCCCAACCCCATATCATGAGAAAGACTATGAAATATCAAGTACATAAGATTTCAACACTGAGCAGTAGCTGGGATGCATGTATTGGATTTTAGGAATCTGCATCCTAAGTTCTAATACTCAACTTTTGACACCATGAAGATAATATATCTTCCAATTCACAACCAGCTTTGACTAGTGGTATGTTCTATTACATATTCCCAACATTCAGTAATATTATCCATCATTTCTTCTCAACTTCTAAGTATCCACCCCTAAAACACAACAAACGACTACCTATAGTTGATAACATTCGCACATATTCCCTCCAATAACTAGATTATGACATTTATGTAATAATCTCATTACTGTATGGACCAGAAAATTTCACTTTTCTTCAAAATTAAAATGACTATTTATCATACCAAGGCTTCAATTCAGAGTTTTCATTTTCATTTCTCGATATATTTTTTGTTCTTTTCAGTTACACATACATTCTTTGTTGCAGATCTCATGGTTTCATATTATAAATTGTACTGATTTTATATCGAATAAAAATAATTTTTTTATAAAATATGAAATATTGCATATTTATTTCCCATATGCTTATTTAGAAGCACATGGGTGATGTTTGTTTCTTACATGGCAGCATGATATTTCATTTTCATTCCTGTTGCTATGTGAAAGACTCAAAAAAGTGAAATTAAATCTTCAGGTGGTTATTCTTGGCCATTCTATGTGGTGTCAAGATTTCATTGAAGATGATATGGTAATAAACAAAAAATTAGGAATAAAACTTACTCTCGGGACCTTTTTGCTATGATATGTGAAATTTCAATGAAGTGAAACTAATAAAAATATAGTTAATGAAAGAGATATTATTCTATCATTAATGTAATTCTCCTACCCTACAAAGCATTAGAAATCATTTTTGGATTCTCGTCTCCTTTCCCAAAAAATGGTTAGTCCTTCCAAACATACCATTGGTTATTTTTTCACCTTTTGGCTGAATTTTATCTATTTCATTGAATTGTTAAGAAGTATTCCTATGCCTTGAACCAAGGTATGAAGATAATTACATGCGTTGGGGAGGGTTTTGAAGAAAGAGAAGTAGGGAAGACAACTAATGTCTGCTTTATGCAGATGAAATCCTTTGTTGGAAAAGATCTGCTGCCTCTTTTTATTATCAAAAATCATTATCTTACTTTCAAAAAACAGTTTTAATGATTTATTTTTGTTGTCTTTTATCCATTATTTATGTTTTTGGAAGCATTTCATGAGTTTTATCTTTTTTTCAGATCTATTAATTGATTATGTTCTTTGATTAGAAATATAATAAATGGTGACATGTGATTCTTTATTCTATGTAACATTGTCCTATTATTAATATTTTGGATTCCATTAAGCATGAGTGAGATACATGAATGTCATGATTTATGATCATGTAACATATACTAACTAGAACAACCCACTCTTGAGTTGCATGTAATCAGGTCTGTGTACTCCTCCACTTATTTTAGAGTCATATCTATCTGCTATATTAAGCATCAATTCAATAGGTATGGTGGAAATCATATCTATCAAGCATTATTATACATCAAAATCTAACTGTGGTATGACTTGATTTTTACATGGTGATGCCCAAGAAGAAGATACCTTTGAAAAATTAGTGTGAGGATCTTTTGGGCTTGATTGTTTCCACCTAAAGTAGCTAGAGAGGTGTCCTGCAAATAGATTGGGTGATGGGATTGAGAATAAGGTTGACACTTCAATCAGTACCTATCCTTTTCCATTTTTTAATCATTTTATTTATCCATATTTTTGTTAAACTTTGTTTTATTTTTTATTCAATTATTGTTTGGAATCACATTTCAATATATTATGTAAGATCAGCCCACTCTAAACACCATCATTATTAGTTCACTATTTTCCCCATATAGTATATGAATATTTCAAACTATAGTCAACTAAATTAGTTTAATGTTTTATGTGGATTATCAATTAGTTATGTTTATTAAATTTTCAATTAAAACAGTTTATTTTGTAAATTTCATGTTTTTTATTCTTGCCTTTATTTTACATTTTTCATTTTATAACATAAAGCTCATAGTATTTTGAGGTATTTTTGGATCATTGGTGCATGACCCATAATTGGTATGTTTGATATTTTCTCCCACTTTCATAGTGATTTCCATGAATATGTTATTTATAGGGGATTCGAGTTATTGATGCATTTTGTTGTATCCTATGAAAAATTTGAACCCGTTATAGGTGGATATGTGTTCAATACATCTAATTATCCGTACTTCCTCTTAAGGTGTACATTATAGGTATGTATTCCTTATTTCATCCAAGTATTATCCCTGTTGTCCTCTCTGATTTAATTTAATTTAAATATGATTTACTGAGGCATTAATAATATACATCTCCTACTATGGTGCCCCATTTCACCTTACCCCTGATATGCTCGGCTATTGATTACCCAGCAATCATTCTTAGTAGGGTTTTTATTTATTTAATCATTGCATAAAAGTATTATTTATTTTTTGGGTAAGTGAATCTTATTCCATTCAAATTTTTGATTATGAGTTCCATTACATTATATTTAATATAGATTTTATTTGTGTCCTTATAATTGTCAAAGATTACATGGAAAATAGACATATTTTTCTGGTTTCGAATATATATTATATGTACCCTGATAATAGTATTGAGTAACTTTTTTATGTTCAACTACTTGAAAATTGAATAAAAATACAAACAATAGAAACATGAAAGAACCATTTACATGTACAGTGGTAAGGCTACAAAAAAGAAAACTCCGAAAATAATGAAGAACGTGTTGTGTTATTTAAAATTTTCACCTTAAACTATTCTATTTTTTTCATTATAAAACTGTAAATATTCAGTATAATTTCACTTTTACTGGATGAAAATGTCTTCAAAATAGTATTCCATCTAAACTAACATCTAAAGGAATCACGCTAAAAGGATCCCATATTTCATTATCACCTAAATCCTGGTATTGTAAATTCAACTTACAATGTTGACTACAATTTTAACTTTGTTGAGAACCGTATCTATTTTTATCCATCATTGTATGATAAAATTTATCCATGTCTAATTTGGGGATATGTTCTTTATATTTTGACTATTTCCCCATAACCAAACAACTTTATGTTTTGCAGCACTATCTTAATGTACAGTTGTAACCAAGGTACAAGAGATGTAACCAAGATAAGAGCATCAAATTAGATCATTGATTCTACAACAAACATATAAATAGAAAAACATATTTATCAATCACCACACTTTGGAGCCAGAACTCATTGCCAGAATTGAGTATATAAAATGAGAGGAAATAGAAATGCACAAAACAATAAATTCATTTAGTACATAACATACATACTTTAATATTTATTCCTATCGCTTTTCTATAATTTGAACATTCAATTAGGATATATCATTATGTATTAGTGTGTATTGTTAATTTTAAACATTTTTGTATCAGAACATGTACATGTTGGATGATTTTTTAGGTGGTGAGATGCTAGATTATTACATAATATTCTGAAATTAAATTCCATGTAAAAAATATATATATTTCATTGAACTATTTTTACATTTATCTTCATGATTTTTACATCCATATGTCACACACAATTATTTAAGTCCACATAGAATTTGTAAAAAACATATATGGCACAAATTGACCCTTTCTGACTGTATATGTTCTACTGTTTTATTTTTGTAAGAATTTGTACAGTGGATGCAAATTATTTTGAATTTTTTGGATTCATTTTGATTCTACAAGGATGTTATATCATCATTGTAATTTTTTCTGCACATTGTGACTATTTCCCCTTATCCTAACATGTCTATGTTCTGCAGTACTTTCTTAATGTGGAATTGATGAGGGTATTTATAGTTTAAGACATGTGGCCATGGATGTGGGTAAATACAAGAAATTTCATTATGTGTTAAAAAAGTTACCATCTCATGGAAATCATATGTTTTGGGAATATTTACATAAGTCCTATGATTATTTATATTGAATTGTTAACTCTTTTACAATTGTGGAAAGTGATTAATTTTCATCCTTATTCATATAAATATCATTAATTATAGGATAAATATGAGATAGAAAAAATATTTTTTCACTATATTAGTTCAAGAGTGCATAATTTTCATAATTTTTTAGGGAATATAAAAGTAGGAAATCCATTGTGTGAGTGGTGTTTTAGGAGAAATATTCCATGTGTATGAACATCCAATTGGACTATTTGTTTATTCTTCTAGACATGTAATCACACACACACACATATATATATTAAAATAATGTTAAAATTTATTATGAAATTAAATCAAGGGTGTGTTATAATATTTTCATCCTAAAGTGAAATTTATTTTTGATGATGATATGTTAAAAATATGAACTACCATCTATATTAGCTTTCAAAGAAACCACATCGAAAAAAATCATGATTCCTACTAATCCTCACCCCAACATCTTCTTGATCCCATCATCTCCTTTCAAAATACTGAAAACATTAAACTCTCTCTAGGTTTCCTTCCACCATTTATCATAATCTCCCTCTTTTTGACAACTTCACCTTCACCTCTACCTTTTGTTTCATCTTTGTCTCTTATCTCTAAATGTTCCATTTCATCGTGTTCCATATCTATCACAATTAGTCTTCACTTTATTTCCTCATGTAACAGGAACCACATTCACTTCATTATCATCATTTTATTCTAAACATTATATTGAGTACCATGACATTATAATTTTTTTGAATCACGTAGAACTAGAAGATTTGAAAAAAAATTGAATAGTCCCGGGCATTTACATGGTCAGAGTAATAGTTATATCCAAAACACTCTTTAATATTTATATTTATTATGGTCTCATATAAGGGTATTTGTGGAATCTGAAACCCCAACTATTTTATAAGTGAAAACATTAAAATGTAATTTTTTTCAAACTATGATAACATCAATAGTATTTGAGGGATAAATGAAGGTCTCCTTTGAATAGAGGGAAATATGATATATGGAATGTTTGAGGTATAATTTATGGTCAAACCAAAAGGGAGATTGGGATTCCATCAATTACATTTCAATATAGTCATTGTTGAGGCCTTCTAGATCCATAGAACCAAGAAATGTTCATTATGAATATAAATGACGATTACCAACTTTGGATAGATGTAGGTAAGGTTTAAAATATTAGTATACTAGTTATAATAACTTATATCAACTCTTGTGTTATATTATAATTACTGAAAAATTGTTTATCAATTTTTATATACACTCTTATAAATATATATTGGTTTATATTTATAGGGAACTATTAGTGGCGTCCTATTGAGTTTCTTATCACACCTTGAACATTCAATTTTTCAGACAAACAATTAACATTGATAAGATAATGTTCAATATAACAGTCTATTGACTAGTTTAGAGCTAGAGTATCCTGGAATGTATTTGAGTCAATTCCATTTAAAGGTGAAGGGTTGGGTTAGTGATGGTTTCTCAGGTTTTATTTATTATTTTCTTTATGTCTTTTTATATAAAAAACTAACCAAATAATGGAATTTTTATATTGTATGACTAATATTTTGTACCATAGGTTTTATTTTGATATTTTATCTATTATATGACTTGTGATGGATAGATTTTCAATTTAATAATAAATTTTGTATTCATATATAGATTATTTTTCCATTATTTACCATTTTTGTTACAATATTGATGTTATTGTTTCCCAATTTCATGAATTTGACCACTACCACTTGATGGAAGCCATTGGTGTATAGGGAGCTGTGTATCAGGTTATGCTAGTTAACCTAGATTGATCACTATTCAGATGACCATAATATCTGTGTTACAAATAGTATCAGATACTTATTTTGGTTTTATTACTCTTTGGGACATTATAAATAATGATACAGACGTCTAAAACATGTTATTGAAATTAGCCTTATACATCAAAATCTTCTATATGGTGGAATTTAAAATTACCAAGGTATTAGGTTGGTAGTTATTACATTATACTATTACAACAGAGTATATATATTTTTATTAATGTTCGATATTTGAGTATTATTTGCTTTGAGTCTTTTCCATGGGAGGAAAGAGGGTGTGTGTTGTTACATTATACATAATTTATTTGTTAATATGTTCATGTGTATGATTGTGCCTGTTAATTTTTTTATTTCAGAAGAATATTTTGGGGAACTTTTATGAATTATAGAATCATATAAAATGAATTTAGAAAGATGGTTTGGTTTTTTATATTTAAAAAATAAATTAATTATTATTTTATTGAATAAATTATTAGCGGAATACTGTTTGAATGTTCAATCTGGGTGGGTTAATATAGTTGTTATTTATTTTTAGTGACAAGTTGTATTCGTGTTTAGTGTGACAATGACAATTATGTTAATGGAAGGTAATTGTATAGATTAAGAATGGTTTATTAGATGTATTGTGTCCTTGTTTCTAGATTTATATGGATATTATATGCCACAATATAGGCTGATCATAAAATGAGATTTAAGGATTGTTTGGAGACACTAACATGATAGTTTTTTGCACATATGGTTCCTTGAGTTTACTTAATAACACCAATATAGGTTGTTCTTTGAGGTAAATGTATGGAGTGTGTTATATGTGAGATCATATGGATCCTATCTTAGGGGATTATGCGAGTGGCCCAATTTATGTTACCAAGAGACACATGAGATAATTATTCAGATTGAATTAAATTGCAGTACATCATTGTTGTCTTATATATGGGTAATACATATGGTTTTGGAGTTATTTTTGGGTTATTTGGTTCTCTCTTATTACATTAGAAATGGAATCTGAGTTTTTTACCTTAAAATGTACAAATAATGGATTTGGTTTGACCATGTGAGTGAGGATTATAGGTTCACTCTTACTTTTGAGCCTAGATAACTTGTGTCTGCAAAATGTATAGGGCATGTGGGTTGAGTTAAAATTAGGTATACGTTTTGGTGGTGTTCTTGATGAAATGAATTTGATATTATTAGTATAGGAATGGGGTAAAATTTTTAGTTTTATTTTTTGGCCAATTATTGTAAAAAAAAATTGGCTATAATAAAAGGACGTGGACTATTTTTGTAGAATTAAATGTCTAATCCATCCTAGGATTGGTGTTTTAAAATGGTATGAAAATGAAATAATAGGAGTATATAGGTTGGGATTAATAGGTTACTTCTATAGTGAATGTTTCAAGGATCCATTTATTATAGTCAAGTGATGTATAAGGGTTGTTATGGATGGATCACTATGACATAACCATTAGGAATCTATCATAATTATGAGAATAATAGTCTGATAAAAAATATCTTGTAGTTAATATATATGGAAAATATAGATATTTAATTTATTTTACCCAAGTGAAATTACCCTTGGAGTGGGAATATTAGGAATCATTTATGGTTATGAAATCTGGTTCATAAAGGGAGATATGTGATAGATTGTTATAGTTAGGTCTTCCAGATAAATCCTACAAAACCCTTGATGGATTATAGGAGTCTTGGAATGGGTATTAGATTTTAAACAATAATGGACAAGATTGTTTCTATGATCGAAGTGTATATTTTTTATATATAATAAATAAATAAGAGAAATGATTTAACATGGATGGGTACATTTAAGATGAATGTGATATATAAAATAATGTTTTAGCTAATGTGAGTTGGAATTTTAATTGATCCTTCCATGATATTTCACAAGAGGGTATATATATTGACTTGTGTTGTGCGATGAATGTGGTAGTGATGACCAAGTGTGAAAAATGACAGCCATTGGTTGTTTCACTCACCCTACTGTCACATTAACTACAAGAAAGACTCACTATAAGAGATCAATAGGTTTTAATTATTGGGGAATTTTCAATAATTATTTTTTTAAAATACTGAGGTACATGGACTTTAGTGTTATTCAAGAAATCATATAATAAATTCAATATTTGGAGTACTATATAAACAAAATAGAATATTTCCCTATTGGTATATTCAAAAAACTATTTTATGATCCTTCATCGAGGTTTATGATTTGGTTAGGCGATTATCTTTAAAGACCTGAGCAGTGGGTGAATTCAATATCATGATTGATATATGAAAAAATTCTATAATTTTAAATTTTCTTTTTATTATCATATATATATAGTATATGTTAACTGATAATTTATGATATTTGATGGATTGATTAATTTTTACTCATGATATTAGACATTTTTACTCATAAAGAGTTTTGGATAATGGCATTTTTTAGTATGGATTCTTAATATAGTGGTCCAAGATCTATAAGAACACAACTAGTTTGATGTAGAAATCCATTAGGTATGAGTTAGGATACTTGATTTAATTTATAGTCTTATATGAGCTAAAAATGTAAACTATTGGAATTTGTAATTTATGATTTTATTCTTTTAAATATCTGTCAACATTAAGGATATTTTTTATTCAATTAGAAGTTGTAGAAATCACTGTAATGTATGAGTTGGGGAAGATTATATAAAATTTTGACATTTTATTGTTGGAAGACTTTACACATGTAATGAAATGTGAAAATGTGGAAATTGAGATATACATTTCATTTGGATCATGTACTATATTTTTAATAGATTGGATTGGGTTGATTTTAATTAAATTTTACTTTTAGAATAGCTATTGTGATGACATTTTTTTTATTAATGGGATACTAATATTCAAAGGGCAGACCTTAGGTCTTAAGGACGATAGTGGTACACTAAAGGAATAAGTGAATGAATCTTGCGAATAAGTAGATGTATGGTGGGATGTTTTTTGAAACCCATATAATCGTGTTTCTCTGAGAGAAAGAAAGTTCTCAAAACTGATATTTCAAAATAAGATTAAAATTTTATTTTTGGAATGTAAATTTGAGGGAGGAGGTTTTCATGAGATTTTAAATATTTTAATAGATGTTTTTTGTGGTGTTTTTTTAGTTGTAAAGGTCATAAATTACATTATTATGGTGTTTGGTAAATGGATAAAAAGAAATAGGAAGAAATATAAGATATCAACTACCAGATTAGGTATCAACATGTTCTTTATTATAGGGTTAGTGGTATGTCATCACTGGCAATCCATTGGGTGGGTCGTGGAACTCCACTCGGTACTCAGTGGGGTATTGGGTGATAGGGGGAGGCCCACTGTGTACCATGTTTCCATTCAAATACTTTTTCATAATGGGGGTCATGGAAATATTTTCATGATCATTACACATTTATTTATTATATGATAATATAATTGGGAAAAGAATTTTTATTATAGCCTCTCTCCCTTTCATCCCCTAATTCTATTTCTTCATCTGATGAAAATTAGAGTGCATTTGTAAATTGAAATAGTGTCTGTTTCTTTATATTATAACTTTCAATTAACACATTTTGATTTATGAATATTTTTAGTGTTCTTGATTATGTAATGATAATGTATTTTGACTAAGAATGGTGTAAAATAACACAAATAATAAAAATTCTAAATTTTGTGGATATAGATTTTTTAGTAAGGAGGAACAAACACTACATCTCACCATTTTAACAAGATATGTTACATGAATACTTTTCTAATGGATTTAATTTTTTCATTAAAATTTAATTTTTGATTGAGTATTGAATGAACAGATTTTTTCTGATTTATGACGATAAGAGATTGACCTTTATTACAATGATGGTTTTTGTTTCAGTGTTGGCATAATACTTGGTCATTTTAAGTGGTTATTCCATATTAAGTAATTTTTTTGTACTTAATTATTTACTTATAATTGATAAAAATTTATTATTGGAGTTTTATGGTTTGAGATATGTGTTCTAAATATAAAAAGATAATGGGATAAATTAAGAGGGATTCTTGGTCAGTTGTATTTGATTGAATACAATTTAGTGGAATTTTTTTTCAAGGTAGTTGGACCCAAAATTATATAACAATTTATGTCATTTCAATTTGAGTGAAATGTAATATTTGAGAAGATGAAAACTCAATTCAAGGTGACTCCAGTAGAGAGCGGGAGGCTTGGGTATATCATATTATTTGGTAGAAAATATTTTTAATAGAGAAAAAATTATTGTCATGTTGAAAATCAAATGAAATATTTTAATATTCATATCACCGTGTAATGACATGGAAGTCATGGGTAAAGACTAAATGTATTTCCAAATTAAGAATCCAAATTTAATGATTTTCATTAGACTCTTGAGGCTCGTTAATGGGTGAAAGTTATAGAAAATTATGTGATTGAAAACATATAGGTGGGAACTACATAATAGTTATGAGTTGTTTGATTATTGAGGCATGGACTGGAGCTTTAAGAAATCACCTTAGTGTTGATTATCCAACACAACCTAATTTGGATGGCTATAAGAAGGTCCAAACAATGTTTTTTTAAATGATAACAGATTTAGAATAGAGTATAATTCAGTAGACTCTAATGTTTCTATAAACACTATAATACATTGGGATTTTATACGTTTTCTCTTAAAATAAATTTTAATTATTCTATTGATTTATTTAAACACAACCCTTAGTATAAATAAAACACAATATGATATAGATTTTAATAACCAAGATTTTGAATTATAGGTTATGAATATGATTAATCACACTATAAAAAATATAAAATTTACATTAATTCAAATGTGGTTATTCATGGATATGAAATAATAATTTAATTTTAATAAAATTATTTTATGATTAAATGACCTATTTATTTGATGGAATTCATTTATCAGGTTATTATGAATTTTTATAAAAATAAATATAATGATAACTACTAAATATGGATTTTAATGAAATTTAAGGATATTTTATTAATAACAATTCATAAATCAGTATACTACTAGATAGGAATAAATATAAACTAATCTGAATGTAAATAGAGTTTTTTTAGAAAAGATGTTTTTATGTGTGAAATGACTTTTATCATAATTAATTTAATAAATAAAAATTTATTAACTAATTTAACTAAATTGATAGAATATAAATTCCAAAAAATATTTTCAAATTCATCTAACAGTTTTTACATGGAAAATAATGGAAGTAAACAATTTTTATGCTTAATTTTTTTCTACTAAAAACATGTTTCGATGTCTTTTGTGTAGTTATATTAAATTTAATTTATTTCATTTATAGAGAGTAAATGTTAAAAAATGGATTCGATATTTTTGAATACAATTTCCAAATTTTTTAATGAGGCAACTTTTTTTCATCATAATTAATTGTAAAAACCATAAAATTTTGTATCCATGGTTAGTGTTAAAATGGGTTTGCTGAGTGTTAAAATAATATATAATGGTATTAATGCCACATAAAAGTTGTGTAAATATTATTTTTTTGAATATTTTTAGACCTTATTATATATTTATTTTAAATTATTGGCCACTATTTCCGCATTCATATGTGACCCTATATTATTTAAATATTTTCAGTAATTCCATGTGTGAAACTCCTCTATCTTATAAAACAAACCACTTCTCCTACCTTATTAAAATATTCGTGCCTTATAATATAGAAAATAGATATATATGAACTTTTCTATCTTCTTTACCTTCATTCTTGAGATCCCTTTCGAACCCTTCAACTATTCTATGATGTATTAATGTTTAATCCCAATGATACCTCTCAAAGAAGATATAATCAACTTACCTGACTATTTCAAATTTAATTTGGACATATAATTCCAATAAATATGTTTTTTCCATCCAAAATTAATAAATCTCATGTTATAAATATGTATATATGTTATTATTAATATAGTAAAACATTAATTCAACTCCTTTCTATAAATTGGTAAATGAATGCATTGATCATGCATACATATGGACTAGAGCCTCCAAAAAAGGATATGAATCATTTTTCATCACTATAATTAATGGTTGGTTATCCAGGAAAACATTATTTTTATATAAAATATTTTTGAAATAAAAATTTCTTTTATTATTATTATATCTTTTCTACCTTTTTACCTTCCCATCAATAGGAAAATGAAAACATTTTTCATCTATGTTAAAGGACCCTAACTACTAAGTAGAAACATACATTTAAAATTAAGCAATTTAAACATAAAAGGATGATTATAATGACATATTATAAATGAACTAGTGATAAGATTTCATAATTAAACCATATATAGTATTATTATTATGAGTATATTTATTTAATTTTACTATAATAGATTTAAAGTTATTATTTTTTAGGTCACACTTCTTATGATGGAAGTCATATTTGAGGTACAATTTTCCCATATCACTATTGTTTCAATGAGGTTTGTTCCATATTCAACAATTATTCACTATATGTGGTGGATATAATACCACTTTGATTTTCTATATCTAGAATATATTAATATTCTTGGTATCGAATGTTTCATTGGATTTTAGTTCATTAATCGGCCATGATTCAAATGTTATGAAAGTGGTAAGGGTTTTATGTTACTATGTCACTTTTCCTAAGGATTATTTATGATTTAATTTATAATAATTAAATTATATGATATTTACCTCAAAAATATTATTTCTTTTCTTATCGCCTAGTTATTTTTGAAAATTAATATCTTTACAGTCATTTTTTCATCTTTACGTACCCCAAAGTCTGAAAAAATGTTTTTAAATATAACCAATTTTTTTAAATTTTATTGAGAATATATTCTTCATTTTCCATATTTTATTTAATATTAATTCAATAATATAATTAATATTACATATAGAAAATTTAAATTGATTTTTAATTATATTTTAATTTATGTTCTAAATGTAATCATATTATCATATTCAAAATCTGGGACATTTGACGTTTTACAGTTTGTGTGAAATGAATCATTATTTTAACATATACCGTTTGAATGTATTTTTCCAATATCAGGGATACTTTTTTATTTTAAAAATCCATTACATGTTTCAATGGTTCTATTCAAGGAATGTTGATTTCATAATTATTGAAATTTTTATATATTAAATTCATTATTTCAAATTTAATACGATATTATCTTGATGAAATTTTATAGTGATCTTTTGATGTTATTTTATCCTATAAAAATATTCTTTGACATTTGTTTTAATTTACTAGGGATATTATCCAATGTTACATTCATAATTATTTCTCTAGTAGGATTTTATTATGATGATGACAAGTTGATTAAACCCATTTCCTTTTAAATGGGTTAAATTATAATGAAAAGGTGATTTTTTTCTGGATCTTGTGGCATACATACGAATGGATCATTATTATTTTAAGGGGGGTCCATTATATCCCTCCAAAGTGTTAGTTGCCTGCAAATCACTTTTTTTGGATTTTTAAAAAGCCGGTTTGAGGGTTATCTGGTTCCCGATACAGCCGCACCCAAAACCATCATTCAAAATTCAAATTCAACAAAACTGCCTCGAACTTCACCCCATGCACAGCTCATCACCTCGTAACTCGTACCCCCGTCACGTCAAAGCTCGAACCAGTCATCAGAGCCCCGCAATCATCTCGCCAGTCGCCGGTGAGACCATCGGAAAATCGTCGTCGGAACCTCCTCCGCAGCACCATCCGACAACTGTCATCACAAACTTACGAAAATCTCAGGAGCCCGAAACAGGCGCTCCTCGTCGATGTCAACAAACAGGGCCGAACAACGTCGACGCACAACCGAGAAGGACCCAGAGCGCTCCGGAGAGTATGCCGGTGAAGACCGGTCTTACACCCGTAGATCCGACCATCAGTGCCGTCAAACGTCACCGCCGGAGCAAATCCAGCAAGGCCAATCACCGGGAAGCGTTCACTGGGGAGAAAAAACCAAGCAACCAACAAATATCACACATACCAAAATCAAGAAGCAAACCTTCAAACCCAACGAGTTAAAAACCTCCAATACTCAGAACCGGAGGAAGCAGGGATCCGCTGCAAGCAGAGGAAACCCATCGCCGTCGTCCTTTGCGACCTCGAGGTCTGCCGCAAAACCATCCGCCAAACCCGGGAGCCGGGCCAAGACCTCAGACGTATGGATATGGAATTTCCATCTCGGACCGACACCACGCCGCCAACGAAACCCTAAACAGAGAAAGGAATCGAGAGAGGCGATGGAGAGCGGGAGAGACGATGAGAACCCTGAACCCACTGGATTTGAGGAACCGCCAGACTCGCCGAGAAAACGGAAGGCCGCCACGAAACCCTAGGGAAGGAGGCGGCGACCGGGAGATCGCCTGAAGCCGCTGTGCCCCTTACGGGCCCATAAAACATTACATTTTACCAAAGTGTTAGTTGATGTTTAACATTCTTGATCTCAAATTGTATATGGGAGGATATCCTAATACCCAAAAAGGGCATACAATAGGTTATCCCATGGCTAAGACTAGGTATATGGGAGGTTATTTCATGCATGAAAGATGGTACATGAGAGGTTATAACAAGCCTTGAGATAGTACACAGGTGGATAGAAAAAGACAAATGTTTGATGAATGTATTGAATGAAAAACATGAAAAATTATTTCTCTGATTTTAATTATGCCAAAAATAATGCCAATCTCTTATGACATGTTCATATACCAAATTTATGTTCTCTTGGATAGTGAAATTTGACTCCATTATGATCATGTATAATCATTTATTTATACCTCACATGTCTATAATTACAAAGGATCTATGATTTTACTTTATTATGTTTCATTTCCCTAATTTATGATAAACGGTGTAAGTATGGTATGTCTATGAAGTGTATTGTGTGAGAAGATATTATGGGATATACTAAAGATATTTATTGAGATAATATGATTAGGTATATATTCTATAATGAAAATAAACCATTATTGTCCATGAGATTGTATTATTGTTAAATTTATTTAATTTTAATCTAAAATAATGAAATATTTATTTATGTTTAGCACAGGATGCATTAGTTAGTATCAGAGTCATGTTTTATTTATTTTTGTAAATTAGGATTAGAATATATTGGTGAGAAAACTACTAGAAAAACAGGTATTTGCGACGGGTCATTTGCGACGGGATCCCTTCGCAAATGGATTTTTGTGACGGGGGCCCGTCGCAAATGGCCCGTTACTGAAAACGGCGTCGCAACAACACTTATTTGCGACGGGCCCATCGCTAAAGCCTTTTTTTGTGATGGGTATTCTTCCCGTCGCAAATTGTACTCCGTATATTTGTAAAAAACTTGTAAAATAGTTTTTTCGACGGGACCCGTCGCAAAAACATTTTTTTAAAAAAAATTAAAAACTATTAATAAATTATTTTAATGCATATAATAATAATACTATTTGCGACGGGCATAGTATCCCGTCGCAAATACTATAAAAGAAATAAATTATTTTAATTAATATAATAATAATCTAATTATAATTCAAAAATAAAAAATAATAAAATATTAATAAATGATTTTAATTAATATAACAATAGAATTATAATTCACAAATAAAAATAATAAATTATTTTATTTAATATAATAATAATAGAATTATAATTCAAAAATAAAAAATAATAGAATATTAATAAATGATTTAATTAATATAAAAATATTAGAATTATAATTCATAAATAAAAAAATATTAATAAGTTATTTTAATTAATATAAAAATAATAGAATTATTTTACATTCAAATATTAAAATAATTCAAGTATTACAAAAAAATATAATTAAATTATAATATTATTAAATTTTAATATATATATATAATTTAATATTATAAAATATAAATAATATTATTATTCATATTAATATTGTTATTTAAAAATATAATATTATTAATATTTTATAATAAGACAGAAACTACGAATAGAAAAAAAATCATATTTTTATTTCACAAATTTTATAATATAAATACAAACTCTAATCTGAAGGAGGGGGGAGGTGGGGGGATCTGCAGATGGTGGTGGAGGAAACTTCATCCCTACTGCATGAGTGAGTCGGCGCATGTACTCCATCTGCTCCTGATGCTGCTGCTGCCACCGACTCGTCTGCTCCTCGTACAGCTGCTGCTGGCGTCGACGCTCCTCCTCATGCTGCTGACGCATCTGCTCCTACTCCTGTCGGAGACACTCTATCAGTGCAGTCTTAGATCACAACTGATCATCATTCTATGTACTAGAAGAAGATGCACGAGCTCCTCTCGAGCTGGACGCCAACATCGCAGCACTGCCATAATAATCTCTGGGAGTCAGTCGAGAGCCGATACCAACTACCCGGCCCTTCTCGAAGGCATACTGGGTGGCCTGCATCCATGCCGCCTCATCAAACTGACAGCCAGTGGTCTGATCTGATGACTCGGCCTGACTCTGAGGCCGGGCCTGTGACGTTGCGGCCTCATATGACTCATGTAGTTGCAATTTAAAATTAAAATTGTGAATATATTATATGCAGTTAATTTTTAAACATGAAAACAAATAATACTAACCACGATGTGATGCTGAAGATCACCTCTGAGCTCCCCAGTAGCAGGATCACTATACATCCTCCGATATACATCGTACTCCGTAATATCGGGGTGCTCGACAGCCTATAAGAATAAGAAATAAACTGTTAATATTTATAGTTATAAATAATGTACGTACCAGATGTTGTATATGAGTACTGAAAGAACGACTCCCAGCTCGATGAGTCACCTCCTGTCTCCCCCGATTCTGCCTCCCCACCGATGATCTCCTCTGAAAGGCACTACTCAACCAGTGCGCACATAATCCATCCCATACATGGGATGAAATGTACTCTGGTCGGTGTGCTCAACATGACTCGTCAAAATCTGACACTCCTGCTTTCTTCATGGAAGCATTTCTTAAATTGTGCAAAAACTGACAAAGGTGATCACGCATGGCCACCTCCCATGCCTCGTGGATGGCGTCACGCATGGTATCCTCGATCGGATACCATAAACCCTACAAATAAATCAAAATATCAAGTTAGAAATGAAATAATTTTCAAAAAAAAAATTATTTATTTACGTACGTACCAACCAATGGCCGAACATGGCCTGCTGCACATCAATGGGAATCTGCTCCCATGTGGTCCACGGCTGAGAGAAATAGTTGCGCAAAATAGAACCGCCCTGTCCGACTGCTATATGAGAAAAACTGTAAAAATAATAAACATTTATTATGTGAATAGATTAATGAAATCTTAGTCAAATCCACAGGTTATCACACAGGTTATCCCACCTCCGTGTGCGTGGATCAAACCCAAGACGTGGACGTCGCTCAGGGACGGGGTCAGGAATCATCAATCGTGCATGACCACGCCCCCTTCGCGTACTTCCTGGAGCGGCTGCAGGCTAAGGGTCATCTGCCAGCAACTCATCCGCATCGAAAGGCAGGTCAGCATCCGCCAACTCACGAAATGTGGTGCCGTCCATCTGAAACAGAAAATGTTAATGTTAGCAAATAAATGATAATTACTATTATATATACATATATACATATTATGATTGTATATAAATACCATTGAATTCTATTAGTGTTCATATTCATCATCATCTTCATATATGTCAATGTCATCTTCATATTCCTCCTCAACATCATCGATATCCATTCGAGTTACAGTTGCTTCATCTCTTACCATTTCAAATTAATATGTGACATCATGAACATGATCGTCATCACCGACTCTTAAATGTGGGGTGTCGTCATCGATACTCATGTCTCTTTGTAAAAAAGATTGATTTTGAGTACTCTCTTGAAAAACATCAATTCGTTGCACATCAGTGAAAGCACATTCACTTTGACTAAACTGATTGTCTCGAATTTTGATTTTTATTACACTCCACCAATCAGTCAAGTCTCTTGATGTAGCACAGTACACTGCATAATAAACATGATGTGACTATTGAGCCAATAAGAATGGTTCATTTACTACGAGAACACTTTTACATTTAATATCAATTATTCCATGAGTCGGATGAACATGCACGCCTCTCTCTGTATCCAACCACCGACATTTGAACATGGTTATGTAATGTTGTCCAAGATAACAGAGTTCAATGATTTCATCAAGTATGCCATAAAATTCAACTTCATTTTCTCGATGATGAGATCCTCTCAAGCTAACTCCACAGTTCATTATTTTTTTCGATTCCCCATATTCATGTGTGTGGAATCGAAATCTATTCACCACATATGCATTATAAGTATTAACAAGTTTGGAAGGTGGGTTACTCAATACACACAACCGTTTGTCAATTTTATCAGCATGTTGAGACACCTGAAAATTTGTGAAATAATTATCAATATAGTAAACTATACATTGAATGAGTTGCTAAAAGATAAAGAATAACCAGTTTTTGAATCCACTGAGAGAAATTTTTCAGTCGACATTCTTCGAGAGAAGCTGCTGTAATTTGTGGAATTTGTTTCTTGATATGATTATCATACAAACTATAAAAACCAAAGTTATTTACTGTAACATAAATTATAGAATAAGTGATATAAACACTTACTGTACAACTGATGTCATATCTTCATAGTTGAGAAGAACATACATATGAGCTCTATGATGTTCATCATCTGAAAGCCAGCGTTTATAAACTCCACCAAAACCAAGCTCTAACAGGTTGAAAACAGATAATTGATTGTCGAATTCATCAATATTACTCTCGTTCCGTCCCATTCAGTTGTGTTTTGAAGGATACTCAGATTCCAAATAATGGGAGCAGAAAAAAGATATTTCCTCTTGCAAATAAGCTTCTGAAATAGATCCTTCAACAGATTCTTTGTTACGTACTTTTCTTTTCAATTTTTTCATGCATCTTTCAAATGGGTACATCCATCGAAACTGTACTGGACCTCCACATTTGGCTTCATATGGAAAATGTAACATCAAATGTTCCATTGAGTCGAAGAAAGACGGCGGAAATATTTTATCCAGTTTACATATAATTACAACAACATCTTTTTCAAGTTTTCCTAGAGCATCAAAATCTGTCGTAGCCGCACAAATTTCCCGAAAAAAATGAGACATGTCTGTTATGGAATCCCAAATCACAGAATTCAGCAGACCACTTAATCCAATGGGTAGAAGTCTCTCCATTAAAACATGACAATCATGACTTTTTAATCCAGTAATATGACCATTCTTTACACATCTACCCAAATTGGAAGCACAACCATCTGGAAGTCTCAAATCTGCAATCCACTAACAAAATAATAAACGGTTTTCTTTAGACAGTGTAGAAGCTGCTTTTGGTTTCAGTAACCTTTCTCTTCTGACATTCTCAAATAGTTCCAATTATGGATGCCTGCAAATTTGGGTAAGATCTAAACATGCATTTACATTGTCTTTTCTCTTTCCTGGCATATCCAAAACTGTATGAAACAAATTATCAAAACAGATCTTCTCAATATTCATGACATCTAACATGTATCGGACCAACAAATCAAACCAATATGGTAAATCCCAAAATATTCTATGTTTAATCCAATTGTGTTATTTCCCAAAACCAGAAATTTTCTCTTGGTTTATTGTGGGACCAAAAGTGATGGGAGGTAATGAAAATACAACTAATTTTAACTCCGAACCTGATAGCATTTTTGGAGGTTCATCCCTTTCAACTGTTCCTTTTCTGAAATGAGATTTGTTTCTGCGAAAAGGATGATCGGCTGGAAGAAATCTGTGATGAAAGTCAAAATAATAAGGTTTCTTTCCATGAATGATCATAAATGCTTTGTTCTCTCCCATATAGTAAGGACAAGATTTCTGACCATGCGTACTCCAGCCAGATAACATCCCATAAGACGGGAAGTCACTTATTGTCCACATTAATGCTGCTCTCAGTATGAAATTATGTTTTGTTGCAACATCATATGTACTGACACCAGTACTCCACAATAAATTTAATTCATCAATCAATGGTTTCAAATAAACATCAATATTTTTCTTCGGATGTCTTGGAATTAGTAAAGTCAAAAAGATATATGGCTCCTTCATCAACATCCATGGAGGTAAATTGTACGGAGTTAAAAAAACAGGCCAACATGAATATTGACTACTATAAGATCCAAACGGACAGAAACCATCAGTAGAAAGGTCCAGTCGAACATTTCTAGATTCTAAAGCGAAGGATGGATGCACCCTATCAAAATGTTTCCATGAATCACCAGCGGTTGGATGATTCAAGCTTTTATCGGTTGAAATATTCTCTTTATGCCATGACATCATTGTCGCTGTATTCTTAGACATGAATAAACGCTGAAGTCTGGATGAAAGCGGAAAATATCTCAACTGTTTTATAGGAATCAAACCAGACTCCCCATGGTGTCCTTCTTTATATCTCAGTTGCCCACATGTGGGACAACTATCCAACGACTCATTTTCCCCAGAATATAAAATGTAGTCATTTGAACATGCATGAATCTTCTGACAAGAATGTCCCAAATTTTAAACCATCCTCTTACTCTCATAGTAATTTGCAGGTAAAACATTTCCTTCGGGTAACAGAGTTTTAAGAAAAGAAAATATCTGGTCAAAACAGGTGTTTGACATTCCGTTATTTGATTTGATAGCCATAAATTTTGCAACTGCTTCTAATTTTCTCATCTTGCAGCCAGGATATAATGCATCCTCAGCAGACTTCAACAACTCATAAAATTCAGACGGTGCCAACTCAGGATTTGAAGCTATATCAGCCGGAGTTTCTGTATGTTGAATAGATGAACCTGCAACATCATGTACTAAATCTTGAAACCGGGATGGATCCGGAATCAAGTTGGTATCACCTGCTCTGGAACTGCATTCACCGTGTTGATACCAAAAAACATAATCTGGTTGAAAACCAAAACGCAAGAGATTTCTCCCACTTTGTCAAACGTGTCAAACGTTCTCAATGCACATTTTCTGCAAGGGAATTTTATTTTGCCTTCTGAAACAAATTATGGATTTGATGCCGCAAATGATAAAAAAGTCTCCACACCCTCTACATATACTGGATTTAAACCAGAACCGTTTGGATTTCTACGTTGATTTATCCATATGCGGTCACCTAATAATGATTTTTGACGACCTCGTTGTTCCATATTTCTCTATAAAATATAAAAGCATTACTGGTTTTGAATAATTTGTTAGAAAAAACACTCAATCTAGGATAATTATAGATTTTAGATCATACACGACTGACACAAATTTTTTATTGACATAGACCTAAACATTCACCCTTTAAGAATTAAATATGTTCATAATAAAGCAAAACATGTTACAAATATTGATAATTTTAATATTATATAATTTTTTTATTATTTTCATAGTACTAATATTATTGGTAATTAATACTAATTATTGGTAATTATTACTAATTATTGGTAATTATTGGTAATTATTTGTAATTATTGGTAATTATTACTAATTATTGGTAATTATTACAAATTATTGTTAATTAATACTAATTATTGGTAATTATTACTAATTATTGGTAATTATTACTAATTATTGTTATGTATTACTAATTATTGGTAATTATTGGTAATTATTACTAATTATTTATCATTATTACTAATTATTGGTAATTATTACTAATTATTCGTAATTATTATTAATTATTACTAATTATTCCTAACTATTGTTAATTATTACTAATTATTGGTAATTAGTTCTAATTATTGGTAATTAGTACTAATTATTGGTAATTAGTACTAATTATTACTAATTATTTTTAATTATTACTAATTATTGGTAATTAGTACTAATTATTGGTAATTAGTACTAATTATTACTAATTATTACTAATTATTACCAATTATTGGTAATTATTGGTAATTAATACTAATTATTGGTAATTATTACAAATATTGGTAATTATTGGTAATTATTGGTAATTATTGGTAATTATTACTAATTATTGGTAATTATTACTAATTATTGGTAATTATTACTAATTATTGTTAATTATTACTAATTATTTTTAATTATTACTAATTATTGTTAATTATTACTAATTATTGTTAATTATTACGAATTATTGGTAATTATTGGTAATTATTACTAATTATTACTAATTATTACTAATTATTGGTAATTATTACTAATTATTTGTAATTATTATTAATTATTACTAATTATTCCTAATTATTGTTAATTATTACTAATTATTGGTAATTAGTACTAATTATTGGTAATTAGTACTAATTATTACTAATTATTACTAATTATTACCAATTATTGGTAATAATTTTTAATTAATACTAATTATTGATAATTATTACTAATTATTGGTTATTATTGGTAATTATTGGTAATTATTGGTAATTATTGGTAATTATTACTAATTATTGGTAATTATTACTAATTATTGGTAATTATTACTAATTATTGTTAATTAATACTAATTATGGGTAATTATTACTAATTAATTGTAATTATTGTTAATTAATACTAATTATGGGTAATTATTGTTAATTATTGGTAATTATTGGTAATTATTACTAATTATTGGTAATTATTACTAATTATTGTTAATTATTACTAATTATTGTTAATTATTACCAATTATTGTTAATTATTACCAATTATTGTTAATTATTACGAATTATTGGTAATTATTGGTATTTATTACCAATTATTACTAATTATTACTAATTATTGGTAATTATTACTAATTATTCGTAATTATTATTAATTATTACTAATTATTCCTAATTATTGTTAATTATTACTAATTATTGGTAATTAGTACTAATTATTGGTAATTAGTACTAATTATTGGTAATTAGTACTAATTATTACTAATTTTTACTAATTATTACCAATTATTGGGAATTATTGGTAATTAATAATAATTATTGGTAATTATTACTAATTATTGGTAATTATTGGTAATTATTACTAATTATTACTAATGATTGATAATTATTACTAATTATTTGTAATTATTAGTAATTATTACTAATTATTACTAATTATTGGTAATTTTTACTAATTATTGGTAATTATTACTAATTATTACCAATTATTGGTAATTATTGGTAATTAATACTAATTATTGGTAATTAATACTAATTATTGGTAATTAATACTAATTATTGGTAATTAATACTAATTATTGGTAATTATTACTAATTATTGGTAATTTTTACTAATAATTGGTAATTATTGGTAATTATTGGTAACTATTGGTAACTATTGGTAACTATTGATAATTATTACTAACTATTGGTAATTATTACTAATTATTGATAATTATTACTAATTATTGTTAATTATTACTAATTATTGCTTATTATTACTAATTATTACTAATTATTACTAATTATTACTAATTATTTGTAATTATTACTAATTATTGGTAATTATTACTAATTATTGGTAATTATTACTAATTATTACTAATTATTACTAATTATGACTAATTATTTGTAATTATTACTAATTATTGGTAATTAATACTAATTATTGGTAATTATTACTAATTATTGGTAATTATTACTAATTATTACTAATTATTGTTAATTATTACGAATTATTGGTAATTATTACTAATTATTACTAATTATTTGTAAATATTGGTAATTAATGGTAATTATTGGTAATTAGTACTAATTATTACTAATTATTACTAATTATTGATAATTATTACTAATTATTGGTAATTGTCACTAATTATTGGTAATTATCACTAATTATTACTAATTATCACTAATTATTGGTAATTATTACTAATTATTACTAATTATTGGTAATTATTGGTAATTATTGGTAATTATTACTAATTATTCCGAATTATTCCGAATTATTCCTAATTATTACCAATTAATACTAATTATTACTAATTATTACTAATTGTTACTAATTATTGGTAATTATTGGTAATTATTGGTAATTATTGGTAATTATTCCTAATTATTACTAATTAGTATTAATTATTTGTAATTATTACTAATTATTCCTAATTATTGTTAATCATTACTAATTATTGGTAATTAGTACTAATTATTGGTAGTTATTACTAATTATTGGTAGTTATTACCAATTATTGGTAGTTATTACTAATTATTGGTAATTATTACCAATTATTGGTAATTATTACTAATTATTGGTAATTAGTACTAATTATTGGTAATTATTAATAATTATTTGTAATTATTACTAATTATTGGTAACTATTACTAATTATTGGTAATTATTACTAATTATTGGTAATTATTCCTAATTATTGATAATTATTGGTAATTGTTCCTAATTATTAGTAATTAAATGAATAATTACCAATAATTAGGAAAAATTACCAATAATTATGAATAATAACATTATTAGTATATTTTATTATTAATATTAAAATAATATAATTTTCTAATTTATATACAATTTTCCTTTCATCTGTGTATTTTCTATCTCCACATACAAATAATAGATGTGGAGACAGCAAACACATAGATGAAAAGAGATTTGTATATATATATAAAATTATATTATTTTAATATTAATAATAAAATATATTAATAATTTAATAATGTTATTATTCCTAATTATTGGTATTTATTACTAATTATTAATATTTATTCTTAATTATTAAAAATTATTACTAATTTTTCCTAATTACCATTAACTATGAACAATTCTAATAATTTAAATTTATTAAGTAACAAAACAATGTAAACATAATTAAATTAAAACTAATTAAGAATATTTAAAACTAATAAAAAATTAAAAATAAATATTAAATTAAAATGAACATAAATACCTTGAAAATTGACCTGCTCTGATCGTTCTTCAAAACATTGATATCAACTCCGAAGAAAAAAATTAAACTTGGGAATAACTGAACTTTAGAAATAAAACTTTGAGAGAAGAAGAAGATGAAGTTTGAGAATGATTTGAAAAAATGGATGGGGGTATTTATAGGTTAGATTATTTGCGACGGTACTCGTCGCAAATACCTTAGCCAAGATTTATTACGGTAAACGGTTAAATAGTTATTTGCGATGGGACCCGTCGCAAATAACAACCTGCCGACATACTATTTGCGACGGGCAAATAGTCCCGTCGCAAATACCTCTTACCGCTGCCGGGTATTTGCGACGGGAATATTCCCCCGTCGCAAATATGTTTCCTGCGATTTGGCGCGCAACACGCGCCAGTTCTTTTGCGACGTGGAAAGCAATCCCGTCGCAAAAGGCTACTTATTTGCGACGGGCAAATACTCCCGTCACAAATAAGTTTTTAACGGGGCTATTTACGACGGGATTTATTCCCGTCGCGAATAACCCATCGCAAATACCCATTTTTCCCGTAGTGGAAACATTAGGATGAGATTAAGTATAGGAGAACACCATATGTTATACGTATACGAGTTTGGTTTCCAAGAATATTGTTACCTATATTGATATTCGAATGTCGATATTACTATAGAAAAGATTCACCAAGTGGAAACAACTCTAAAATATTGGACTGTGTATCAACTCGATCTACAATGATTCACTATTAGTAGATCTAAGACTGAACACATGGATAGACAATCCCAAATGATATGTTTGGATTAGTTAATTTTTTCATTATGAACCATTGTGAAGTATTTGTGTAGATAATGACCATGGATGTCCGTATTTATACTTAAGGTGACATATGTTGAAAGGATGATGTCATAATTTATAATGACCTAATAATGATTATCATATTAATTTGATTACACAATATAGTAAGAAATGTTTAATTCTCAAATTAACAATTTTAGTTTTTTTAAGGTATTGAAGATGAAATAATTATGTAAAGACCCCAATTGTAGTAGCCAAAATTTTGTGGTTAATTTATCAAATTAGCACTAGATACATGAAATCACATCCCAAAGGACCAAATAGTTTATAGGTTATAGAAAACTAGATAAAAATTTAATTTTACATTTAAATTGAAAAAATAAAAATACAACAGAGAATATTATTTTAGAGAACCAATATTCGAATTATCTTATACCAGTATATCAATCCTAATACACTTCAAGATATTTTTGGGAACGAAAATAAAAGATGTTTTTGAGATATAATGATCATTAAGGGTATGCATACAATGGAATATATCATAGATATATAATTCAAAATAAATGTGATTAAGTAAATAACAAAAACACATTCCATTTAATCAATAAATTTGAAATATTATGATAGTAATAAATATTGATTTAATATTTTCATATATACAATGAAATGATCTTGAAACGTATCCATATATATTTTTGACTTATTTAATAATCACTTGGAAATCAATTACTAATTCCATAATTATGGAATGAATAATTTCAGACATCATAAAAATATCATCATGGATTTTTCCAATATATCTTAAACAAATGGGAATGGGATCATACAGAAAACCAAGCTATTTTTTCTAATGATACCTACCAATGGATCGAGGGGATATAGTATGCCTCACCCATCATATACTAAGTCCAACTAATTCATCATATGAATAAACAATAAAACAATTTAACATGCCTTAAAATATCAACAATAATCTCTATTCAAATATCTATTCCTTCAGAATATCAATACAATAACAAATTAAAACTAATCATTAACAATCAAATTAAATATGATGAATAATATAAATTGACTACATCCTCAACATTAACATCAATAAATGATGGGAACGTATATGAAATTACTTTTAATATATTTTTGGAATATTTTTTGAAGAAATTATATATTTTTAATTTAAAATTAAAAAAATATACATGTAATAATGAAATCATATACTTTGAAAAGAAAGAAGAAAAATTATAAATTAATATTCAATTCATTGAGGCATTATGAGGGTATGAAATTCTATTCATTTCATATAATCTAAAAAACATTACCTTCACAGTTTTGTAAGAAAAATAAAAATATAACTTTCTTGGAAAATAATAGAATTATTCTTTTTAATTTTTATTAAAATGTAAAAAAGGGACAATTATGAAATTAAAAAATCATTGGATAATATAAAATAGTTTATATTTTTTTAGAAACCTAGACATGGAAAAAGAATTTTCCTCTATAAAGAATAAAAAATTAAAAATCCTTAATAAGGTTGAGATTCTGAAATGAACTTTTAATACTTGGGTATAGTATTTATAATAGACCCCATTAAATAAACAACATCAAATTAAACATTAAATTAAATTAATAAGAAGTTGTTAATGATTTAATATATCAAAGGGGTACTATATATGGAAGAGCGCTGTCGTGGGCGCCCTCAAATGATTAATGTGATTTGGGGTACTTAGGTGCAGCAGAGTGGCTGACCAAGGTCGTCTCTCAAAGGAGGAAGTGAATTAAAACAACTTTTCAGAGGTATTCTAGAAACAAAATAAAATGGAATAAAAACACTATTTGAAAGTATGGGGGTGGTTGTTTATAGTTTATGAATCTAGAAGAAGTTTGCTGGAAGAAGATTGCATTTTTTTTGTTTTTAATTTTGAAATGAAGTTTCGATTAGAATGACACAACAAGAAGATGTTTTTTTAGAAATCTATTTTAAAAGGCATAATCGATCTAACTCTATATCTTCAATCATTTATTAATCATTATCATTTAAATTAATATTCACTTAATTATGATCCCTTAATTTGTTAAATCCAGAACCCTACGAGAATTAACTTTACCACGAAGATTGAAGTGAATTTTAACCTTAGGATAACTTCGGAACATGCAATCGCGACACCCAACTTTGATTGATGCTCTAAAATTAGCTTATGGTCAGTGGTAAATTAAGGCACATAACCACTCTGGAAATGAGGATTAATTGAGTTTAGGGATTATATTTGAACTCTACAAATTGATCCCATGTGGTTTTGAATTACTGGTTAAGGTTGCGCTCTCACAGTTCACACAATTTCCCGACCTCGCGTGTTTTGTGTTAACTATTCAATTGCTTGCTTAGTTTCATTTAAATTAAAAACACAATTAATAGATCATAATATGTGAATTACAGTATCTCATTGATTCAAAATAAATGAATGAAGAAAGATAGAGGTCGATCGACTACTAAAAAGAACTACTCTTCCATGGGTGGTGTAGTCATCGTGGGGACATTTTGCATAAGCAACGGATTGAAAGGGTAGAACCCAATCTTGTCTCCACTCTTGATTCAAACCCAATTAATAAGATTAAGATAAGAAGAAGAGGGATGAACACGGAATATTATTTGAAGAAAAATTCAAGAAACAAACATGAAAGAAAAGAAATACAAAGAAGAGGTGAGAGAGGAGAGCCTTTTTGGAAGAGAGGTTTGCACAAAGGCTTACTTCCTCCAAGAGTTGTGAGGGGCTCCCAAGAGACACCCTTTCGGCCACACCTTCCCAAAGCCTCGACCATCCCTCTCAAAGAGTTAAAACCCCCTTTAAATAGAGTTTGTGAGGGCTAGGGATACATAACTTTTTAAGTGTGAAATGAAAATCTCGGCTAAATATTTTATTCCAACTTGCACCGCCAATTTGACCTCTAAAAAGCGTGAATTGACCGGCCTTCCAGAAGGATGAATTGTGCCACATCATGTCCCCGAGCTTCCCTCAAATGTTGGGCTCAATCCAAGCCCGTATGTAGAATATATGGCCCAAATACAGAACCCATGTCCATTCTGCCGAGTCCAGCCCACCATTGGTTTAATGACTCATTTACTCCATCCAAATGCACTCTTTAGCTTTAGTGTCCTGAATAAAAGTTGTAGATAATTATGTTAGGAATACTTTTACAAAATTTCATGTTAAAATAATAAATTTAAAAATATTTATCTTTGAAATACTACAGTGAACTATAAAGGGTAAAACTGGAATTTTCATCAAATATTCAAATGAATGATCTAATTCCAAATACTTTCTAATTAAACATATATAACACAATGTGAGGAAATTATATCATTTATTACCAATAAAATATTCCACAAAATAGTGTTTTATCAACTCCCCCACACTTACCCTTTTGCACTCCTGAGCAAAATCTCATTACAAGTAAACATCAATATAAAATCAAAACCAATTTTAAAACACATATCTTTAAGATCAATCAATTTCACACCAAGAATAAAAAGATATCATGCCTCATAAAAAACCTTATTTCAAGTTCTCCATTTATATCATTCAATATATTTCCACTTCATTTATCCTCCCATGCACAAAACACTTACCTCGCTTGAATTTTCTCTCATCACTTAAATATCAATTTTGTTTTCAATGTCTTTCTCATCCAAACTCATACAAGGGTCACCATAGGCTTGATAGATTCCTAAATCGCTACCCGATGTGAGTCAAGGACATATGTTTATCATGAGGACTTTTCAGGGTTGTTCTGTGGCTTTCGGTTGGTAGGATTAAGATGTGAAAAACTCTGAGGCTGAATGAGGAGGGCATGACTCTTTTGAAGCAAAATTGCATTAATCTAATTTTCACTTAAATATGGTCTTCTCTTCAATCCCCATAGTATCAATTCAGCTCCATCATCATGAAAAGTCATGAAAGGTTTACACCATTCATCATTTCAGCATAAAAAATATTAATCTTCTCAACATGATTTTCTTGAAAGCTCTAGATGGGCACAGCTTTCCACCTCAATTAGAAGCTCCAGAAAAAGGCACAGCTTCACTTGTCATGAAAGCTCCAGAAAAGGCACAGCTTTCAATATAATGACTTTCTTTAGCATCAAACATATATCTTCAGAATTTAATTTTCCACCCAAAGTATCATAGAATGTGGTGGCAAAATCCAAGACAACTTCCCCCACACTTAAGCTCAACTAGATTATGCAATTTCACTTCAAGAGTTGGTTGGATAGGGAAAATTGGCTTGTAATGTGGCTTAACATAACAGGCTGTGAATGGATTCTAAGGGCTACAAGGATTAAATATTCATGGTAGGCCATTATAAAAAAGGATTCTTTGAAATAGGGGCTTTAATACCAAACAAATTCCTCAATCATTTAAACATATGTACCTCAAACCCTCATGTTTTGACAGGAATAGATCAAATTCTGGTTAAATCAAGCATGGTTTGGTTTTCTCAAGAAGTGAGGTGAATGTAAAGAATATGAAAATAATGGTTTAGAAGCCTCACAGGAAAGTGATTTCAAATATAAATACAGTGAGATTGGCATGGGATTCAAAATTCAGCGTACTTTGCATGAAATTACTAAATATTTGAACTTGAAACAAAGTCATTTCAGCATTCATTTAAGCTTAGTTTCAAGGGGTAAATTGTTTCACTTATTGGTATGGATTTAAAGATGGTTATGAGAATCATTTCAGCCCAAAAGTTTCAAAAACAGAAAGAAAATTGTAAAATAAACACACAAATTTTGAAAAACACACAAAAAAATTTTTTTTTGGTTTTTTTTAACAGGAAAACAATTGAAATTACTAAACTAAAAGGTTCTCTCCCCCACACATAAAATATTTCATTGTCCTCAATGTGAACCCGTGAGATGATATATGCACATGAAATTCAGAATTTTTAAATAGGACAAATAATATAAAAGTGAAAGGGTTAAGAACAGCCTGATGTGATCAAGTGATGATGGGGTCATGCAGTGTGATAAAATCCACTGCATCAGTAGGATGTCCCTCAATGTATCTCTTCAAACGTTGCCCATTGACTGTAAAGCTCCTTCCAGTGTCCTCTTGTGTAATCTCCACTGAGATGGTATAGAGATGCTCATCGGGGAAAGTGTCCCGAAGTGGTACCTGGTCCAAGGTGTCACCCTCTAGTGTGTGAGTAAGCCTACTCATGTGGTCCGCCACCAAGTTTTCTGACCCCTTTTTGTCCTTTATCTCGATGTCAAACTCTTGAAGAAGGAGAATCCAACGGATAAGTCGCGGCTTTGCATCTGGCTTCTTCAGGAAGTACCTCAAAGCTGCATGGTCAGAAAAAACAACTACTTTAGAGCCCAATAAATATGAACGGAATTTATCTAAAGCAAATATGACAGCAAGAAACTCTTTTTCTGTGGTTTTGTAATTTGATTGGGCAGAATCCAGTGTCCTTGATGCATAGGCGATCACATGTGAACGTCCTTCCACCCTCTGAGATAAGACAGCTCCAACCGCGAAGTTGGAGGCGTCACACATAAGCTCAAATGGAAGGTCCCACCGTGGGGGATGTATGATAGGTGGAGTGGTCAGACACTTCTTTAGCTCATCAAAGAAAGTCCTACAAGAATCATCAAACACAAAATCAGAATCTTTTTGAAGTAATCGTGACATAGGAAGAGCGATCTTACTATAATCTTTGATGAAGCGCCGATAAAATCCTGCATGCCCTAGGAAAGATCTAACATCACGCACACATGAAGGATAGGGTAAGGATGAAATAATTTCTACCTTAGATCTATCAACCTCTATCCCATGTTTTGACACCACATGCCCTAAGACAATGCCATGCTCTACCATAAAATGACACTTTTCAAAGTTCAGGACCATATTCTTCTCAATACAACGATTCAACACATTTCCCAAACTACTTAGACATTCATCAAATGAAGACCCATACACTGTAAAATCATCCATAAATACCTCCATGCAGGTCTCAATAAAATCAGAAAAAATACTCACCATACATCTCTGGAAGGTACCTGGGGCATTGAAAAGTCCAAATGCCATCCTCCGGTAGGCAAATGTGCCAAAGGGACAGGTGAATGTAGTCTTCTCCTGATCCTCTGGAGCTATAGGAACCTGAAAATATCCTGAAAATCCATCCAAGAAACAATAGTGTGCTTTCCCAGCTAGTCTCTCGAGCATTTGATCAATAAATGGGAGGGGGAAATGGTCCTTGCGAGTGGTCTGATTTAGTTTCCTATAATCAATACACACACACCAACAGTTTTTCACCCTCATTGGAACTAAATCATCTTTCTCATTTTTAACAACAGTAAAACCAGTTTTCTTAGGCACAACCTGAATTGGACTTACCCACTGTGAATCTGAAATTGGAAAGATTATACCTGCCTCAAGAAATTTCTCAACTTCCTTTTTAACAACTTCCAGGAGGGTGGGATTGAGTCTCCTTTGTGGTTGTCTCACTGGTTTAGCCCCATCCTCCAAGAGAATCCTATGCATGCAAATGGAGGGGCTAATACCTGATATGTCAGCCAAGGTCCACCCAATCTCCCTGATGTTCTCTCTCAAAATATTCAAAAGCCTTTCTTCATGTTCAAAAGGGAGATTGTTAGCAATGATAACAGGTAATCTCTCACCACTCAACAAGTATGAGTATTTCAGATTTGGTGGAAATGGCTTGAGTTCTAATGAAGGAGGGTGTAGTATGGATGGAGACATTGAAGGAACTGAAATATGTGCACAAAGAGCATCAGTATCATAATAGACATCATCAAAATCATAGAATAAAGCATCAAATCCATCAGCATACTCAACCGCCATTTCATAATCAGAGTGAACATGATCAAAATCAGAATATGAATCCACATCAAAATCAAATCTTAGAGAGTCTTGTTCATTAGAAACAGGTGTGGAAGTTCTCTTAGTCATTAAACCAAAACCAATACTCATAATCTCCCTAAGCATAGGACAATCCAATTCCATGATGTTTTTACTTGGTGGTTCAAAATGGGAGATAACAAAAGAAGAATGGTCCTCTGAGGGGTACTTCATGGAATCCATAACATTAAATATCACAACTTCATCTCCAAACTCCATGGAAAGTGTACCCTCATTGACATTTATGATAGTTATTGCAGTTTTGAGGAAGGGTCTACCTAAGATAATGGGGGCATGAGAACTTACCTGATCATCCTCCATGTTAAGAACATAGAAATCCGCTGGAAAGATCATGTCTCTTACCCAGACAAGTACATCCTCAAGGACTCCCGCTAGATATGCCGTAGCTCTATTCGCCAATTGCACCACTACTCTTGTTGGATTCAACTCACCAACCTGCAAGGAAGAGAATATAGAGTGAGGCATCACATTTATGGAAGCACCTAAATCACAAAGTGCATCAGAAAAGTGCAACTCCCCTATGGTGCATGGGATGGTGAATGTCCCTGGATCCTTGCACTTTGTTGGAATTGCTAGAGTTGGTGAAATGAGTGCTGAGACATTCCTTCCAAGGTTTATCCTCTCATTTCCCTGAGCCCTCTTCGATTGGTGTAGAGTTCTTTTAAGAATTTGGCATACCTTGGGATTTGCTTAATGGATTCAAGTAGAGGAATGTTGATCTCCACACACTTGAATGTGTCCAAAACCTCCTTTTGCATTGCTTCTTCAGCCATCTTCTTGGTTTGAACAACCCTGTTTGGAAAAGGAAGGGGTTTAGGAGGAACATCATCAATCTTTTTCTTACCTTTATCTTTCTCCTTGGATTGTTCATCAGTTGGTATGGAATGCGGATTCTCTGAAGTTGAGGTGAATCCCGGTGGAATGGTAGGTGCAGATGTATCGTTTATTTGCTTCCCACTTCTCAATGTGATGGCACTAAAATTCCCCTTTGTATTTGGAGTGGGTTGGGAAGGTAGATTTCCAGAATTCTTACTCACAAGTTCATGGAGGGCGGTGGCAATCTGACTCATTTGGGTCTTCAACTCTCCCAGCTCCGAACCTTGACTCTTCAGCTAATTCTGTTGATTAAGAACAATTTGTTTCAAAAGATCATCAGTGTTAGAGTCTACCTTGTGTTGGATATTCCCTTGTTGCTGACTCGTTGATGTTTGAGCTTCGAATCTCCTTTGGGGTTGTTGGAAACCCTGTTGGTAAGGTGGAGGCAGCTGGAAGTTTGGTTGAAAAGGGGGCCTTTGTTGTTGTCCAGAGCCATACCTCATGTCCGCTAGATCTTTCCACCCATGGTTTTTTGTTGGATAAAACTTCTTTTGGGGATATGGTTGTTGTTGTTGCTGCTGAAATGGTCTCCCAGGGAACACTGCTGTATAATCTTCTGTTTCTTGGAGTTGTGGGCAACAGTCAGTTGGGTGGCTTGTCTCAGTGCAAATACCACAAGGCCTTGAAGGAGGGGGTTGGGATGTCTTTTGAGTCAGTGCAATCTGCCTCACCATAGTTGTCAATTTTTCTAACTTAGTATCAATCAAATGACTTTCAAGAGAAGAAGGACTTACTTGATGTACTCCTCGAACATGTGGTGTACCTCTATCACCGAATTGTTGAGAGTTTTGGGCCATTTTGTCGATCAATGCTCGTGCAGCTACTGGTGTCTTGTCCACCACTGCTCCTCCAGCTGCAGCATCCACCATGCTCCTCTCCATGGGTGTGAGTCCTTCGTAGAAGTATTGGATGAGGAGTTTCTCACTGATTTGGTGATGTGGGCAGCTTGCACACAACTTCTTGAATCGCTCCCATTACTCATACATTGACTCCCCTTGTGCTTGCTTGATCCCTGATATCTCCTTTCGAATGGATGTGGTCCTTGATGCTGGAAAAAATCTTTTCAAGAAAAGACGTTTCAAATCGTTCCAACAAGTTACATCTTCGGGTTGTAAATAATAATCCAATCTTTCGCAGCTCCATCAAGTGAGAATGGGAATTCTCTTAGTTTGATTTGATCTTCTGAGACATTTCTAGGTTTTAGGGTTGAGCAAACCACATTAAATTCTTTCAAATGTTTATTGGGATCCTCACTAGAGAGGCCATGAGACTTTGGAAGTAAGTGAATTAACCCAGATTTCAGTTTGAAGTCCGATTCGAGATTTGGGTATGCAATACAATTTGGTTGATAGTTAATATCAGGTGCAGCCAATTCTCGAATGGTTCTATTAAGTTAATTTCCATTGTTCCCAGCCATTGGTTCTTGTTTTATGGTTGAATTTGAATTGCTTCCAATTTCAATGTTCTGATATTGGAGTAATTCTCCAACTGGTTGAATGTTGAAACTTCCCGTAGACTGAGAATGTCTGATTCGTGCCCTAAGGCTACGTTAAATCTCAGGGTCAATATCTAAGAGATCTTCGGGATTAGTTCGTGTCATCAATCAATGAAAGATGAAAAGAAGGAATGTGGACCATAGTAAAATAAAAATTTGAAGTTTGAGTTGATGGTCCAAAAAGAAGTAGAAAGAGATAAAAGAAGAAGAAGAAAAAAAAATCAGATTGGGTAAAGACGGAAGAAAGAAGAGAGGAAGAGAATTAAAATGTAAAATAAAATAAATAACTCTAATTGGTTGAAATAATTACTTTACTCCCCAGCAACGGCGCCAATTTGGAAGAGCGCTGTCGTGGGTGCCCTCAAATGATTAATGTGATTTGGGGTACTTAGGTGCAGCAGAGTGGCTGACCAAGGTCGTCTCTCAAAGGAGGAAGTGAATTAAAACAACTTTTCAGAGGTATTCTAGAAACAAAATAAAAGGGAATAAAAAAACTACTTGAAAGGATGGGGGTGGTTGTTTATAGTTTATGAATCTAGAAGATGTTTGCTGGAAGGAGAGTGCTTTTTTTTGTTTTTAATTTTGAAATGAAGTTTCGATTAGAATGACACAACAAGAAGATGTTTTTTTAGAAATCTATTTTAAAAGGGGTAATCGATCTAACTCTACCTCTTCAATAATTTATTAATCATTATCATTTAAATTAATATTCACTTAATTAAGATCCCTTAATTTGTTAAATCCCGAACCCTACGAGAATTAACTTTACCACGAAGATTGAAGTGAATTTTATCCTTAGGATAACTTCGGAACATGCAATCGCGACACCCTGCTTTGATTGATGCTCTAAAATTAGCTTATGGTCAGTGGAAAATTAAGGCACATAACCACTCTGGAAATGTGGATTAATTGTGTTTAGGGATTATATTTGAACTCTACAAATTGATCCCATGTGGTTTTGAATTACCGGTTAAGGTTGCGCTCTCACAGTTCACACAATTCCCGACCTCGCGTGTTTTGTGTTAACTATTCAATTGCTTGCTTAGTTTCATTTAAATTAAAAACTCAATTAATAGATCATAATATGTGAATTACAGTATCTCATTGATTCAAAATAAATTAATGAAGAAGGATAGAGGTCGATCAATTACTAAAAAGAACTACTCTTCGATGGGTGGTGTAGTCATCGTGGAGACGTTTTGCATAAGCAACAGATTGAAAGGGTAGAACCCAATCTGGTATCCACTCTTGATTCTATACCAATTAATAATATTAAGATAAGAAGAAGAGGGATGAACACAGAATATTATTTGAAGAAAAATTCAAGAAACAAACATGAAAGAAAATAAATACAAAGAAGAGGTGAGAGAGGAGAGCCTTTTTGGAAGAGAGGTTTGCACAAAGGCTTACTTATTCCAAGAGTTGTGAGGGGCTCCCAAGAGACAAACTTTCGGCCACACCTTCCCAAAGCCTTCACCATCCCTCTCAAAAAGTTAAAACCCCCTTTAAATAGAGTTTGTGAGGGCTAGGGATACATAACTTTTTAAGTGTGAAATGAAAATCTCAGCTAAATATTTTATTCCAACTTTCACCGCCAATTTGACCTCTAAAACGCGTGAATTGACCGGATTTCCAGAAGGATTATTTGTGCCACATCATGTCCCAGAGCTTCCCTCAAAATTTGGGCTCCATCCAAGACCGTATGTAGAATATATGGCCCAAATACAGAACCCATGTCCATTCTGCCGAGTCCAGCCCACCATTGGATTAATGGCTCATTTAATCCATCGAAATCCACTCTTTAGCTTTAGTGTCCTGAATAAAAGTTGTTGATAATTATGTTATACATACTGTTACAAAATTTCAAATTCAAATAATAACTATAAAAATATTTAGCTTCGAAATACTACAGTGAACTATAAAGGGTAAAACTGGAATTTTCATCAAATATTCAAATGAATGATCTAATTCCAAATACTTTCTAATTAAACATATATAACACAATGTGAGGAAATTATATCATTTATTACCAATAAAATATTCCACAAAATAGTGTTTTATCAACTCCCCCACACTTACCCTTTTGCACTCCTGAGCAAAATCTCATTACAAGTAAACATCAATATAAAATCAAAACCAATTTTAAAACACATATCTTTAAGATCAATCAATTTCACACCAAGAATAAAAAGATATCATGCCTCATAAAAAACCTTATTTCAAGTTCTCCATTTATATCATTCAATATATTTCCACTTCATTTATCCTCCCATGCACAAAACACTTACCTCGCTTGAATTTTCTCTCATCACTTAAATATCAATTTTGTTTTCAATGTCTTTCTCATCCAAACTCATACAAGGGTCACCATAGGCTTGATAGATTCCTAAATCGCTACCCGATGTGAGTCAAGGACATATGTTTATCATGAGGACTTTTCAGGGTTGTTCTGTGGCTTTCGGTTGGTAGGATTAAGATGTGAAAAACTCTGAGGCTGAATGAGGAGGGCATGACTCTTTTGAAGCAAAATTGCATTAATCTAATTTTCACTTAAATATGGTCTTCTCTTCAATCCCCATAGTATCAATTCAGCTCCATCATCATGAAAAGTCATGAAAGGTTTACACCATTCATCATTTCAGCATAAAAAATATTAATCTTCTCAACATGATTTTCTTGAAAGCTCTAGATGGGCACAGCTTTCCACCTCAATTAGAAGCTCCAGAAAAAGGCACAGCTTCACTTGTCATGAAAGCTCCAGAAAAGGCACAGCTTTCAATATAATGACTTTCTTTAGCATCAAACATATATCTTCAGAATTTAATTTTCCACCCAAAGTATCATAGAATGTGGTGGCAAAATCCAAGACAACTTCCCCCACACTTAAGCTCAACTAGATTATGCAATTTCACTTCAAGAGTTGGTTGGATAGGGAAAATTGGCTTGTAATGTGGCTTAACATAACAGGCTGTGAATGGATTCTAAGGGCTACAAGGATTAAATATTCATGGTAGGCCATTATAAAAAAGGATTCTTTGAAATAGGGGCTTTAATACCAAACAAATTCCTCAATCATTTAAACATATGTACCTCAAACCCTCATGTTTTGACAGGAATAGATCAAATTCTGGTTAAATCAAGCATGGTTTGGTTTTCTCAAGAAGTGAGGTGAATGTAAAGAATATGAAAATAATGGTTTAGAAGCCTCACAGGAAAGTGATTTCAAATATAAATACAGTGAGATTGGCATGGGATTCAAAATTCAGCGTACTTTGCATGAAATTACTAAATATTTGAACTTGAAACAAAGTCATTTCAGCATTCATTTAAGCTTAGTTTCAAGGGGTAAATTGTTTCACTTATTGGTATGGATTTAAAGATGGTTATGAGAATCATTTCAGCCCAAAAGTTTCAAAAACAGAAAGAAAATTGTAAAATAAACACACAAATTTTGAAAAACACACAAAAAAAATTTTTTTTGGTTTTTTTTAACAGGAAAACAATTGAAATTACTAAACTAAAAGGTTCTCTCCCCACACATAAAATATTTCATTGTCCTCAATGTGAACCCGTGAGATGATATATGCACATGAAATTCAGAATTTTTAAATAGGACAAATAATATAAAAGTGAAAGGGTTAAGAACAGCCTGATGTGATCAAGTGATGATGGGGTCATGCAGTGTGATAAAATCCACTGCATCAGTAGGATGTCCCTCAATGTATCTCTTCAAACGTTGCCCATTGACTGTAAAGCTCCTTCCAGTGTCCTCCTGTGTAATCTCCACTGAGATGGTATAGAGATGCTCATCGGGGAAAGTGTCCCGAAGTGGTACCTGGTCCAAGGTGTCACCCTCTAGTGTGTGAGTAAGCCTACTCATGTGGTCCGCCACCAAGTTTTCTGACCCCTTTTTGTCCTTTATCTCGATGTCAAACTCTTGAAGAAGGAGAATCCAACGGATAAGTCGCGGCTTTGCATCTGGCTTCTTCAGGAAGTACCTCAAAGCTGCATGGTCAGAAAAAACAACTACTTTAGAGCCCAATAAATATGAACGGAATTTATCTAAAGCAAATATGACAGCAAGAAACTCTTTTTCTGTGGTTTTGTAATTTGATTGGGCAGAATCCAGTGTCCTTGATGCATAGGCGATCACATGTGAACGTCCTTCCACCCTCTGAGATAAGACAGCTCCAACCGCGAAGTTGGAGGCGTCACACATAAGCTCAAATGGAAGGTCCCACCGTGGGGGATGTATGATAGGTGGAGTGGTCAGACACTTCTTTAGCTCATCAAAGAAAGTCCTACAAGAATCATCAAACACAAAATCAGAATCTTTTTGAAGTAATCGTGACATAGGAAGAGCGATCTTACTATAATCTTTGATGAAGCGCCGATAAAATCCTGCATGCCCTAGGAAAGATCTAACATCACGCACACATGAAGGATAGGGTAAGGATGAAATAATTTCTACCTTAGATATATCAACCTCTATCCCATGTTTTGACACCACATGCCCTAAGACAATGCCATGCTCTACCATAAAATGACACTTTTCAAAGTTCAGGACCATATTCTTCTCAATACAACGATTCAACACATTTCCCAAACTACTTAGACATTCATCAAATGAAGACCCATACACTGTAAAATCATCCATAAATACCTCCATGCAGGTCTCAATAAAATCAGAAAAAATACTCACCATACATCTCTGGAAGGTACCTGGGGCATTGAAAAGTCCAAATGCCATCCTCCGGTAGGCAAATGTGCCAAAGGGACAGGTGAATGTAGTCTTCTCCTGATCCTCTGGAGCTATAGGAACCTGAAAATATCCTGAAAATCCATCCAAGAAACAATAGTGTGCTTTCCCAGCTAGTCTCTCGAGCATTTGATCAATAAATGGGAGGGGGAAATGGTCCTTGCGAGTGGTCTGATTTAGTTTCCTATAATCAATACACACACACCAACAGTTTTTCACCCTCATTGGAACTAAATCATCTTTCTCATTTTTAACAACAGTAAAACCAGTTTTCTTAGGCACAACCTGAATTGGACTTACCCACTGTGAATCTGAAATTGGAAAGATTATACCTGCCTCAAGAAATTTCTCAACTTCCTTTTTAACAACTTCCAGGAGGGTGGGATTGAGTCTCCTTTGTGGTTGTCTCACTGGTTTAGCCCCATCCTCCAAGAGAATCCTATGCATGCAAATGGAGGGGCTAATACCTGATATGTCAGCCAAGGTCCACCCAATCTCCCTGATGTTCTCTCTCAAAATATTCAAAAGCCTTTCTTCATGTTCAAAAGGGAGATTGTTAGCAATGATAACAGGTAATCTCTCACCACTCAACAAGTATGAGTATTTCAGATTTGGTGGAAATGGCTTGAGTTCTAATGAAGGAGGGTGTAGTATGGATGGAGACATTGAAGGAACTGAAATATGTGCACAAAGAGCATCAGTATCATAATAGACATCATCAAAATCATAGAATAAAGCATCAAATCCATCAGCATACTCAACCGCCATTTCATAATCAGAGTGAACATGATCAAAATCAGAATATGAATCCACATCAAAATCAAATCTTAGAGAGTCTTGTTCATTAGAAACAGGTGTGGAAGTTCTCTTAGTCATTAAACCAAAACCAATACTCATAATCTCCCTAAGCATAGGACAATCCAATTCCATGATGTTTTTACTTGGTGGTTCAAAATGGGAGATAACAAAAGAAGAATGGTCCTCTGAGGGGTACTTCATGGAATCCATAACATTAAATATCACAACTTCATCTCCAAACTCCATGGAAAGTGTACCCTCATTGACATTTATGATAGTTATTGCAGTTTTGAGGAAGGGTCTACCTAAGATAATGGGGGCATGAGAACTTACCTGATCATCCTCCATGTTAAGAACATAGAAATCCGCTGGAAAGATCATGTCTCTTACCCAGACAAGTACATCCTCAAGGACTCCCGCTAGATATGTCGTAGCTCTATTCGCCAATTGCACCACTACTCTTGTTGGATTCAACTCACCAACCTGCAAGGAAGAGAATATAGAGTGAGGCATCACATTTATGGAAGCACCTAAATCACAAAGTGCATCAGAAAAGTGCAACTCCCCTATGGTGCATGGGATGGTGAATGTCCCTGGATCCTTGCACTTTGTTGGAATTGCTAGAGTTGGTGAAATGAGTGCTAAGACATTCCTTCCAAGGTTTATCCTCTCATTTCCCAGAGCCCTCTTCGATTGGTGCAGAGTTCTTTTAAGAATTTGGCATACCTTGGGATTTGCTTAATGGATTCAAGTAGAGGAATGTTGATCTCCACACGCTTGAATGTGTCCAAAACCTCCTTTTGCATTGCTTCTTCAGCCATCTTCTTGGTTTGAACAACCCTGTTTGGAAAAGGAAGGGGTTTAGGAGGAACATCATCAATCTTTTTCTTACCTTTATCTTTCTCCTTGGATTGTTCATCAGTTGGTATGGAATGCGGATTCTCTGAAGTTGAGGTGAATCCCGGTGGAATGGTAGGTGCAGATGTATCGTTTATTTGCTTCCCACTTCTCAATGTGATGGCACTAAAATTCCCCTTTGTATTTGGAGTGGGTTGGGAAGGTAGATTTCCAGAATTCTTACTCACAAGTTCATGGAGGGCGGTGGCAATCTGACTCATTTGGGTCTTCAACTCTCCCAGCTCCGAACCTTGACTCTTCAGCTAATTCTGTTGATTAAGAACAATTTGTTTCAAAAGATCATCAGTGTTAGAGTCTACCTTGTGTTGGATATTCCCTTGTTGCTGACTCGTTGATGTTTGAGCTTCGAATCTCCTTTGGGGTTGTTGGAAACCCTGTTGGTAAGGTGGAGGCAGCTGGAAGTTTGGTTGAAAAGGGGGCCTTTGTTGTTGTCCAGAGCCATACCTCATGTCCGCTAGATCTTTCCACCCTTGGTTTTTTGTTGGATCAAACTTATTTTGGGGATATGGTTGTTGTTGTTGCTGCTGAAATGGTCTCCCAGGGAACACTGCTGTATAATCTTCTGTTTCTTGGAGTTGTGGGCAACAGTCAGTTGGGTGGCTTGTCTCAGTGCAAATACCACAAGGCCTTGAAGGAGGGGGTTGGGATGTCTTTTGAGTCAGTGCAATCTGCCTCACCATAGTTGTCAATTTTTCTAACTTAGTATCAATCAAATGACTTTCAAGAGAAGAAGGACTTACTTGATGTACTCCTCGAACATGTGGTGTACCTCTATCACCGAATTGTTGAGAGTTTTGGGCCATTTTGTCGATCAATGCTCGTGCAGCTACTGGTGTCTTGTCCACCAATGCTCCTCCAGCTGCAGCATCCACCATGCTCCTCTCCATGGGTGTGAGTCCTTCGTAGAAGTATTGGATGAGGAGTTTCTCACTGATTTGGTGATGTGGGCAGCTTGCACACAACTTCTTGAATCGCTCCCATTACTCATACATTGACTCCCCTTGTGCTTGCTTGATCCCTGATATCTCCTTTCGAATGGATGTGGTCTTTGATGCTGGAAAAAATCTTTTCAAGAAAAGACGTTTCAAATCGTTCCAACAAGTTACATCTTCGGGTTGTAAATAATAATCCAATCTTTCGCAGCTCCATCAAGTGAGAATGGGAATTCTCTTAGTTTGATTTGATCTTCTGAGACATTTCTAGGTTTTAGGGTTGAGCAAACCACATTAAATTCTTTCAAATGTTTATTGGGATCCTCACTAGAGAGGCCATGAGACTTTGGAAGTAAGTGAATTAACCCAGATTTCAGTTTGAAGTCCGATTCGAGATTTGGGTATGCAATACAATTTGGTTGATAGTTAATATCAGGTGCAGCCAATTCTCGAATGGTTCTATTAAGTTAATTTCCATTGTTCCCAGCCATTGGTTCTTGTTTTATGGTTGAATTTGAATTGCTTCCAATTTCAATGTTCTGATATTGGAGTAATTCTCCAACTGGTTGAATGTTGAAACTTCCCGTAGACTGAGAATGTCTGATTCGTGCCCTAAGGCTACGTTAAATCTCAGGGTCAAGATCTAAGAGATCTTCGGGATTAGTTCGTGTCATCAATCAATGAAAGATGAAAATAAGGAATGTGGACCATAGTAAAATAAAAATTTGAAGTTTGAGTTGATGGTCCAAAAAGAAGTAGAAAGAGATAAAAGAAGAAGAAGAAAAAAAAATCAGATTGGGTAAAGACGGAAGAAAGAAGAGAGGAAGAGAATTAAAATGTAAAATAAAATAAATAACTCTAATTGGTTGAAATAATTACTTTACTCCCCAGCAACAGCGCCAATTTGGAAGAGCGCTGTCGTGGGTGCCCTCAAATGATTAATGTGATTTGGGGTACTTAGGTGCAGCAGAGTGGCTGACCAAGGTCGTCTCTCAAAGGAGGAAGTGAATTAAAACAACTTTTCAGAGGTATTCTAGAAACAAAATAAAAGGGAATAAAAAAACTACTTGAAAGGATGGGGGTGGTTGTTTATAGTTTATGAATCTAGAAGATGTTTGCTGGAAGGAGAGTGCTTTTTTTTGTTTTTAATTTTGAAATGAAGTTTCGATTAGAATGACACAACAAGAAGATGTTTTTTTAGAAATCTATTTTAAAAGGGGTAATCGATCTAACTCTACCTCTTCAATAATTTATTAATCATTATCATTTAAATTAATATTCACTTAATTAAGATCCCTTAATTTGTTAAATCCCGAACCCTACGAGAATTAACTTTACCACGAAGATTGAAGTGAATTTTAACCTTAGGATAACTTCGGAACATGCAATCGCGACACCCTGCTTTGATTGATGCTCTAAAATTAGCTTATGGTCAGTGGAAAATTAAGGCACATAACCACTCTGGAAATGTGGATTAATTGTGTTTAGGGATTATATTTGAACTCTACAAATTGATCCCATGTGGTTTTGAATTACCGGTTAAGGTTGCGCTCTCACAGTTCACACAATTCCCGACCTCGCGTGTTTTGTGTTAACTATTCAATTGCTTGCTTAGTTTCATTTAAATTAAAAACTCAATTAATAAATCATAATATGTGAATTACAGTATCTCATTGATTCAAAATAAATTAATGAAGAAGGATAGAGGTCGATCAATTACTAAAAAGAACTACTCTTCGATGGGTGGTGTAGTCATCGTGGAGACGTTTTGCATAAGCAACAGATTGAAAGGGTAGAACCCAATCTGGTATCCACTCTTGATTCTATACCAATTAATAATATTAAGATAAGAAGAAGAGGGATGAACACAGAATATTATTTGAAGAAAAATTCAAGAAACAAACATGAAAGAAAATAAATACAAAGAAGAGGTGAGAGAGGAGAGCCTTTTTGGAAGAGAGGTTTGCACAAAGGCTTACTTATTCCAAGAGTTGTGAGGGGCTCCCAAGAGACAAACTTTCGGCCACACCTTCCCAAAGCCTCGACCATCCCTCTCAAAAAGTTAAAACCCCCTTTAAATAGAGTTTGTGAGGGCTAGGGATACATAACTTTTTAAGTGTGAAATGAAAATCTCAGCTAAATATTTTATTCCAACTTTCACCGCCAATTTGACCTCTAAAACGCGTGAATTGACCGGATTTCCAGAAGGATTATTTGTGCCACATCATGTCCCAGAGCTTCCCTCAAAATTTGGGCTCCATCCAAGACCGTATGTAGAATATATGGCCCAAATACAGAACCCATGTCCATTCTGCCGAGTCCAGCCCACCATTGGATTAATGGCTCATTTAATCCATCTAAATCCACTCTTTAGCTTTAGTGTCCTGAATAAAAGTTGTTGATAATTATGTTATACATACTGTTACAAAATTTCAAATTCAAATAATAACTATAAAAATATTTAGCTTCGAAATACTACAGTGAACTATAAAGGGTAAAACTGGAATTTTCATCAAATATTCAAATGAATGATCTAATTCCAAATACTTTCTAATTAAACATATATAACACAATGTGAGGAAATTATATCATTTATTACCAATAAAATATTCCACAAAATAGTGTTTTATCAACTCCCCCACACTTACCCTTTTGCACTCCTGAGCAAAATCTCATTACAAGTAAACATCAATATAAAATCAAAACCAATTTTAAAACACATATCTTTAAGATCAATCAATTTCACACCAAGAATAAAAAGATATCATGCCTCATAAAAAACCTTATTTCAAGTTCTCCATTTATATCATTCAATATATTTCCACTTCATTTATCCTCCCATTCACAAAACACTTACCTCGCTTGAATTTTCTCTCATCACTTAAATATCAATTTTGTTTTCAATGTCTTTCTCATCCAAACTCATACAAGGGTCACCATAGGCTTGATAGATTCCTAAATCGCTACCCGATGTGAGTCAAGGACATATGTTTATCATGAGGACTTTTCAGGGTTGTTCTGTGGCTTTCGGTTGGTAGGATTAAGATGTGAAAAACTCTGAGGCTGAATGAGGAGGGCATGACTCTTTTGAAGCAAAATTGCATTAATCTAATTTTCACTTAAATATGGTCTTCTCTTCAATCCCCATAGTATCAATTCAGCTCCATCATCATGAAAAGTCATGAAAGGTTTACACCATTCATCATTTCAGCATAAAAAATATTAATCTTCTCAACATGATTTTCTTGAAAGCTCTAGATGGGCACAGCTTTCCACCTCAATTAGAAGCTCCAGAAAAAGGCACAGCTTCACTTGTCATGAAAGCTCCAGAAAAGGCACAGCTTTCAATATAATGACTTTCTTTAGCATCAAACATATATCTTCAGAATTTAATTTTCCACCCAAAGTATCATAGAATGTGGTGGCAAAATCCAAGACAACTTCCCCCACACTTAAGCTCAACTAGATTATGCAATTTCACTTCAAGAGTTGGTTGGATAGGGAAAATTGGCTTGTAATGTGGCTTAACATAACAGGCTGTGAATGGATTCTAAGGGCTACAAGGATTAAATATTCATGGTAGGCCATTATAAAAAAGGATTGTTTGAAATAGGGGCTTTAATACCAAACAAATTCCTCAATCATTTAAACATATGTACCTCAAACCCTCATGTTTTGACAGGAATAGATCAAATTCTGGTTAAATCAAGCATGGTTTGGTTTTCTCAAGAAGTGAGGTGAATGTAAAGAATATGAAAATAATGGTTTAGAAGCCTCACAGGAAAGTGATTTCAAATATAAATACAGTGAGATTGGCATGGGATTCAAAATTCAGCGTACTTTGCATGAAATTACTAAATATTTGAACTTGAAACAAAGTCATTTCAGCATTCATTTAAGCTTAGTTTCAAGGGGTAAATTGTTTCACTTATTGGTATGGATTTAAAGATGGTTATGAGAATCATTTCAGCCCAAAAGTTTCAAAAACAGAAAGAAAATTGTAAAATAAACACACAAATTTTGAAAAACACACAAAAAATTTTTTTTTTGGTTTTTTTTAACAGGAAAACAATTGAAATTACTAAACTAAAAGGTTCTCTCCCCCACACATAAAATATTTCATTGTCCTCAATGTGAACCCGTGAGATGATATATGCACATGAAATTCAGAATTTTTAAATAGGACAAATAATATAAAAGTGAAAGGGTTAAGAACAGCCTGATGTGATCAAGTGATGATGGGGTCATGCAGTGTGATAAAATCCACTGCATCAGTAGGATGTCCCTCAATGTATCTCTTCAAACGTTGCCCATTGACTGTAAAGCTCCTTCCAGTGTCCTCTTGTGTAATCTCCACTGAGATGGTATAGAGATGCTCATCGGGGAAAGTGTCCCGAAGTGGTACCTGGTCCAAGGTGTCACCCTCTAGTGTGTGAGTAAGCCTACTCATGTGGTCCGCCACCAAGTTTTCTGACCCCTTTTTGTCCTTTATCTCGATGTCAAACTCTTGAAGAAGGAGAATCCAACGGATAAGTCGCGGCTTTGCATCTGGCTTCTTCAGGAAGTACCTCAAAGCTGCATGGTCAGAAAAAACAACTACTTTAGAGCCCAATAAATATGAACAGAATTTATCTAAAGAAAATATGACAGCAAGAAACTCTTTTTCTGTGGTTTTGTAATTTGATTGGGCAGAATCCAGTGTCCTTGATGCATAGGCGATCACATGTGAACGTCCTTCCACCCTCTGAGATAAGACAGCTCCAACCGCGAAGTTGGAGGCGTCACACATAAGCTCAAATGGAAGGTCCCACCGTGGGGGATGTATGATAGGTGGAGTGGTCAGACACTTCTTTAGCTCATCAAAGAAAGTCCTACAAGAATCATCAAACACAAAATCAGAATCTTTTTGAAGTAATCGTGACATAGGAAGAGCGATCTTACTATAATCTTTGATGAAGCGCCGATAAAATCCTGCATGCCCTAGGAAAGATCTAACATCACGCACACATGAAGGATAGGGTAAGGATGAAATAATTTCTACCTTAGATCTATCAACCTCTATCCCATGTTTTGACACCACATGCCCTAAGACAATGCCATGCTCTACCATAAAATGACACTTTTCAAAGTTCAGGACCATATTCTTCTCAATACAACGATTCAACACATTTCCCAAACTACTTAGACATTCATCAAATGAAGACCCATACACTGTAAAATCATCCATAAATACCTCCATGCAGGTCTCAATAAAATCAGAAAAAATACTCACCATACATCTCTGGAAGGTACCTGGGGCATTGAAAAGTCCAAATGCCATCCTCCGGTAGGCAAATGTGCCAAAGGGACAGGTGAATGTAGTCTTCTCCTGATCCTCTGGAGCTATAGGAACCTGAAAATATCCTGAAAATCCATCCAAGAAACAATAGTGTGCTTTCCCAGCTAGTCTCTCGAGCATTTGATCAATAAATGGGAGGGGGAAATGGTCCTTGCGAGTGGTCTGATTTAGTTTCCTATAATCAATACACACACACCAACAGTTTTTCACCCTCATTGGAACTAAATCATCTTTCTCATTTTTAACAACAGTAAAACCAGTTTTCTTAGGCACAACCTGAATTGGACTTACCCACTGTGAATCTGAAATTGGAAAGATTATACCTGCCTCAAGAAATTTCTCAACTTCCTTTTTAACAACTTCCAGGAGGGTGGGATTGAGTCTCCTTTGTGGTTGTCTCACTGGTTTAGCCCCATCCTCCAAGAGAATCCTATGCATGCAAATGGAGGGGATAATACCTGATATGTCAGCCAAGGTCCACCCAATCTCCCTGATGTTCTCTCTCAAAATATTCAAAAGCCTTTCTTCATGTTCAAAAGGGAGATTGTTAGCAATGATAACAGGTAATCTCTCACCACTCAACAAGTATGAGTATTTCAGATTTGGTGGAAATGGCTTGAGTTCTAATGAAGGAGGGTGTAGTATGGATGGAGACATTGAAGGAACTGAAATATGTGCACAAAGAGCATCAGTATCATAATAGACATCATCAAAATCATAGAATAAAGCATCAAATCCATCAGCATACTCAACCGCCATTTCATAATCAGAGTGAACATGATCAAAATCAGAATATGAATCCACATCAAAATCAAATCTTAGAGAGTCTTGTTCATTAGAAACAGGTGTGGAAGTTCTCTTAGTCATTAAACCAAAACCAATACTCATAATCTCCCTAAGCATAGGACAATCCAATTCCATGATGTTTTTACTTGGTGGTTCAAAATGGGAGATAACAAAAGAAGAATGGTCCTCTGAGGGGTACTTCATGGAATCCATAACATTAAATATCACAACTTCATCTCCAAACTCCATGGAAAGTGTACCCTCATTGACATTTATGATAGTTATTGCAGTTTTGAGGAAGGTTCTACCTAAGATAATGGGGGCATGAGAACTTACCTGATCATCCTCCATGTTAAGAACATAGAAATCCGCTGGAAAGATCATGTCTCTTACCCAGACAAGTACATCCTCAAGGACTCCCGCTAGATATGCCGTAGCTCTATTCGCCAATTGCACCACTACTCTTGTTGGATTCAACTCACCAACCTGCAAGGAAGAGAATATAGAGTGAGGCATCACATTTATGGAAGCACCTAAATCACAAAGTGCATCAGAAAAGTGCAACTCCCCTATGGTGCATGGGATGGTGAATGTCCCTGGATCCTTGCACTTTGTTGGAATTGCTAGAGTTGGTGAAATGAGTGCTGAGACATTCCTTCCAAGGTTTATCCTCTCATTTCCCTGAGCCCTCTTCGATTGGTGCAGAGTTCTTTTAAGAATTTGGCATACCTTGGGATTTGCTTAATGGATTCAAGTAGAGGAATGTTGATCTCCACACGCTTGAATGTGTCCAAAACCTCCTTTTGCATTGCTTCTTCAGCCATCTTCTTGGTTTGAACAACCCTGTTTGGAAAAGGAAGGGGTTTAGGAGGAACATCATCAATCTTTTTCTTACCTTTATCTTTCTCCTTGGATTGTTCATCAGTTGGTATGGAATGCGGATTCTCTGAAGTTGAGGTGAATCCCGGTGGAATGGTAGGTGCAGATGTATCGTTTATTTGCTTCCCACTTCTCAATGTGATGGCACTAAAATTCCCCTTTGTATTTGGAGTGGGTTGGGAAGGTAGATTTCCAGAATTCTTACTCACAAGTTCATGGAGGGCGGTGGCAATCTGACTCATTTGGGTCTTCAACTCTCCCAGCTCCGAACCTTGACTCTTCAGCTAATTCTGTTGATTAAGAACAATTTGTTTCAAAAGATCATCAGTGTTAGAGTCTACCTTGTGTTGGATATTCCCTTGTTGCTGACTCGTTGATGTTTGAGCTTCGAATCTCCTTTGGGGTTGTTGGAAACCCTGTTGGTAAGGTGGAGGCAGCTGGAAGTTTGGTTGAAAAGGGGGCCTTTGTTGTTGTCCAGAGCCATACCTCATGTCCGCTAGATCTTTCCACCCATGGTTTTTTGTTGGATCAAACTTCTTTTGGGGATATGGTTGTTGTTGTTGCTGCTGAAATGGTCTCCCAGGGAACACTGCTGTATAATCTTCTGTTTCTTGGAGTTGTGGGCAACAGTCAGTTGGGTGGCTTGTCTCAGTGCAAATACCACAAGGCCTTGAAGGAGGGGGTTGGGATGTCTTTTGAGTCAGTGCAATCTGCCTCACCATAGTTGTCAATTTTTCTAACTTAGTATCAATCAAATGACTTTCAAGAGAAGAAGGACTTACTTGATGTACTCCTCGAACATGTGGTGTACCTCTATCACCGAATTGTTGAGAGTTTTGGGCCATTTTGTCGATCAATGCTCGTGCAGCTACTGGTGTCTTGTCCACCAATGCTCCTCTAGCTGCAGCATCCACCATGCTCCTCTCCATGGGTGTGAGTCCTTCGTAGAAGTATTGGATGAGGAGTTTCTCACTGATTTGGTGATGTGGGCAGCTTGCACACAACTTCTTGAATCGCTCCCATTACTCATACATTGACTCCCCTTGTGCTTGCTTGATCCCTGATATCTCCTTTCGAATGGATGTGGTCCTTGATGCTGGAAAAAATCTTTTCAAGAAAAGACGTTTCAAATCGTTCCAACAAGTTACATCTTCGGGTTGTAAATAATAATCCAATCTTTCGCAGCTCCATCAAGTGAGAATGGGAATTCTCTTAGTTTGATTTGATCTTCTGAGACATTTCTAGGTTTTAGGGTTGAGCAAACCACATTAAATTCTTTCAAATGTTTATTGGGATCCTCACTAGAGAGGCCATGAGACTTTGGAAGTAAGTGAATTAACCCAGATTTCAGTTTGAAGTCCGATTCGAGATTTGGGTATGCAATACAATTTGGTTGATAGTTAATATCAGGTGCAGCCAATTCTCGAATGGTTCTATTAAGTTAATTTCCATTGTTCCCAGCCATTGGTTCTTGTTTTATGGTTGAATTTGAATTGCTTCCAATTTCAATGTTCTGATATTGGAGTAATTCTCCAACTGGTTGAATGTTGAAACTTCCCGTAGACTGAGAATGTCTGATTCGTGCCCTAAGGCTACGTTAAATCTCAGGGTCAAGATCTAAGAGATCTTCGGGATTAGTTCGTGTCATCAATCAATGAAAGATGAAAAGAAGGAATGTGGACCATAGTAAAATAAAAATTTGAAGTTTGAGTTGATGGTCCAAAAAGAAGTAGAAAGAGATAAAAGAAGAAGAAGAAAAAAAAATCAGATTGGGTAAAGACGGAAGAAAGAAGAGAGGAAGAGAATTAAAATGTAAAATAAAATAAATAACTCTAATTGGTTGAAATAATTACTTTACTCCCCAGCAACGGCGCCAATTTGGAAGAGCGCTGTCGTGGGTGCCCTCAAATGATTAATGTGATTTGGGGTACTTAGGTGCAGCAGAGTGGCTGACCAAGGTCGTCTCTCAAAGGAGGAAGTGAATTAAAACAACTTTTCAGAGGTATTCTAGAAACAAAATAAAAGGGAATAAAAAAACTACTTGAAAGGATGGGGGTGGTTGTTTATAGTTTATGAATCTAGAAGATGTTTGCTGGAAGGAGAGTGCTTTTTTTTGTTTTTAATTTTGAAATGAAGTTTCGATTAGAATGACACAACAAGAAGATGTTTTTTTAGAAATCTATTTTAAAAGGGGTAATCGATCTAACTCTACCTATTCAATAATTTATTAATCATTATCATTTAAATTAATATTCACTTAATTAAGATCCCTTAATTTGTTAAATCCCGAACCCTACGAGAATTAACTTTACCACGAAGATTGAAGTGAATTTTAACCTTAGGATAACTTCGGAACATGCAATCGCGACACCCTGCTTTGATTGATGCTCTAAAATTAGCTTATGGTCAGTGGAAAATTAAGGCACATAACCACTCTGGAAATGTGGATTAATTGTGTTTAGGGATTATATTTGAACTCTACAAATTGATCCCATGTGGTTTTGAATTACCGGTTAAGGTTGCGCTCTCACAGTTCACACAATTCCCGACCTCGCGTGTTTTGTGTTAACTATTCAATTGCTTGCTTAGTTTCATTTAAATTAAAAACTCAATTAATAGATCATAATATGTGAATTACAGTATCTCATTGATTCAAAATAAATTAATGAAGAAGGATAGAGGTCGATCAATTACTAAAAAGAACTACTCTTCGATGGGTGGTGTAGTCATCGTGGAGACGTTTTGCATAAGCAACAGATTGAAAGGGTAGAACCCAATCTGGTATCCACTCTTGATTCTATACCAATTAATAATATTAAGATAAGAAGAAGAGGGATGAACACAGAATATTATTTGAAGAAAAATTCAAGAAACAAACATGAAAGAAAATAAATACAAAGAAGAGGTGAGAGAGGAGAGCCTTTTTGGAAGAGAGGTTTGCACAAAGGCTTACTTATTCCAAGAGTTGTGAGGGGCTCCCAAGAGACAAACTTTCGGCCACACCTTCCCAAAGCCTCGACCATCCCTCTCAAAAAGTTAAAACCCCCTTTAAATAGAGTTTTTGAGGGCTAGGGATACATAACTTTTTAAGTGTGAAATGAAAATCTCAGCTAAATATTTTATTCCAACTTTCACCGCCAATTTGACCTCTAAAACGCGTGAATTGACCGGATTTCCAGAAGGATTATTTGTGCCACATCATGTCCCAGAGCTTCCCTCAAAATTTGGGCTCCATCCAAGACCGTATGTAGAATATATGGCCCAAATACAGAACCCATGTCCATTCTGCCGAGTCCAGCCCACCATTGGATTAATGGCTCATTTAATACATCGAAATCCACTCTTTAGCTTTAGTGTCCTGAATAAAAGTTGTTGATAATTATGTTATACATACTGTTACAAAATTTCAAATTCAAATAATAACTATAAAAATATTTAGCTTCGAAATACTACAGTGAACTATAAAGGGTAAAACTGGAATTTTCATCAAATATTCAAATGAATGATCTAATTCCAAATACTTTCTAATTAAACATATTTAACACAATGTGAGGTAATTATATCATTTATTACCAATAAAATATTCCACAAAATAGTGTTTTATTAATATACACCACAAAAAAAAGGAATAAGTGGGGAATATAGAATATGTATCTGATAGAGATAATATTTTCATTATTATTATATTTTTTCAGTAATTTAATCCCTTCAAATTGATTATTTTGAATTGGTGTGCATCATTTTAGTATTTTTGTTGATTTTTGAGCTAAAATGTGAAAATTTGTTAATTATGGAAGTTTAATAGTTTTCTGTCATTTCTATATTTGTTAATAAATTTTAATTATTTTTTATCAAAATGAAGTGATTAATTTATTGTAGGATTCTTTTATTTGTGTAATTCAAATTCCTCATCTCTAAGAGGAGCCTATTGAAAATCTTAAAAGCCAAACAAAATCTATTTTGTTGAAAAATTATTCTGCCTTGAAAATGGAAATTATCTCATTAAATGAGGCATATCTCAGGATTCCTACCTCTAAATGTGGTGATTCAAAATAGTTCCAAAATAAGTCTTGAAATTTCAGGTTCACATAAAATCTAATGGAAAATGTTTCTCATTATAGAAGCCATATTCAGAGTCAATGTGGGGTATGTGGAATAATATACTTCATCCATAAAATGTCAACATCATTACTATAGACCTAAATTCTTTTAAAAGTGTCAAAATTATTTCAAATTTCATTGGTTGATAGAAAAAAACAAAAAACTTCCTTTAATAAGGTACCTCAACCATGTTTTTGCATTCTAATGGTTATGAATGAAGAAATATTCTGTCAAACAGATTCTGGAGGAGAAATATTTTTGTTCTTTATCTTCTCTCTATTATACTTATTAATTTTGTAATGTATTATTATTCCCCATTCATTATGGATACCCATCACATATATGGGTAAACTTATATGTGGTTTAGGAATAATAGGTTTTCCCCTTTGTAATTATTGAGTTCATTCTCTTAATGGTTTAATATTCATAAATCTATGTTGTGAAAATGGTATGAATTTTTATTAGTGTTTTTCATTTTCATGTATGATTCTATTTCATTTTATATTGTATTGTAATTATTTCATTGTTCAATTATTAATGTCTACCTCCATAGGTTAATTTTTTATATACGATGGAATATACAATGTATTGGTGGTGAAGTAGATGGTGATCGCTAGTATGTATGAAAGGGGGGGTGGAAATTCATGATTGAAAGGGTTAAAAAAGACATGATTGAGAATCAGATATGTGAATTGGGGTATTCTCTAGAATCTTATATCACATTTTATGTAAATTATATCAATATGAGATTTTTTATGGTTAATTCTTACCATTAGCATTTGACCAATGGAGTGAGATGAAGCGATTATGGAATCTAAATTTTATTGACTTAGTAGAAGGGAATAAGATGAATTAGAACTAGGATAAAATTATAATTCCAAAAATAACCTTGACCGGATCTCCCAACTTATATAATAGTTTTTTAGCCAATTTACTTTTCAATTTATATAATTATTTTTCTTAATTACATTTCATTGTTTAGTTGTTGCTTTTTTAAAATAAAACTGTCTAAAAAACACCCTATTTTTCATTAAATTATAGGTGTAAAACTGATTTTTTTTCACTCCTCTCTAGATAAAACCTAGGATATAAAAATTTAAACATTTTTTACACATTTGATAATTTTTTTTCCACACCCCATGATACGATCATGTATGTCTCACAGATGTATATGTTAGATGGGAAACAGTAACCTCAGTTATGAACTTACTCAATTTTGTAAAAACCTAATGTATAATATATATATATTTATTATAAAATTGTATTCATATGTATCATAAAATATATTATATTTTATCATCCAATAATAAATAACCCTTTGTTATAATCACTGTTCCAAATGAGAGTTGCTACATTTTTCAGGTACGTTTGGTTTGGTAGTTTTGATTCTTTAAATTTTATTATGGTTATATAATCTAAAGAATATTAAAAATTAAAAAAATATTATATATATTCAATATATATGTGTTTATATTAATCCATAAAATACAGATATTGAGAAATAAACTACATATTTCATGGAGACGATAAGGTGTATATATATAAGAACACTATTTATATTTTTCGATGCATGGAAAAAATAAATATTAATTATAATTAAACATTAAGGAATAATTTTTATGTCATATATATCACATATATTTAGTATTATATTCTTTCTAACGCCTGACCCTAGTTACCCAGAGTTGGTTCATAATTTTAATAAATTGGCATGATTACAAGAAATCATGTCCCGAAGGACCAATCGGTTTAGCCATCTTGGAAAATAGATTACATACTTGAATGTTACATTACAATTTATAACATACAAAACATCATAAATAATCTTTTATGAATTCCATTATTCAATTGGATTAACCTTGCATATCAATCACGACACACTTTTTGGAATCCTGGGAAAAATAAAACATAGAAAGGGGTGAGCTCAAATGCTCAGTAAGGGTAATTAATACAACGGAAAATTACATAAATATTACGCTTGGTGAATAATTGATACCACATGACCTTAAAAATAATAAACATGAATACTTTTATGGAAATAATATGAACTATGTAAATAATGCCATAATAAAACACAATTATGGGTATTATACTAGTCGAATAACCACATGAACCATCACTATTATTTCCATAAGGAGGGAATGTATAATGCCAGAAATTCTAAATTTTTTTGTCAAGGACTTGGCCAAGACGTCTAAAAATCATTAAGGCATCGACCGAAACCATATATCAAATTGGGAAAGGCCCTCATCCAATTCAATGTCTAGTTGCCTCATGAAACCTACCGATGCATCTAGGAGCTATTGTGGGCTCCACCCGTCACTTACTATGTCCAAGACATTACTCATATGAAAAGGATGAAACTTGACATAAACATTTGTATAAGAACTAGGATACGAAATGTCAATACATTAACCATAAACCATGAATGGTATAAAAATAACACATCCATAGTCAAACATATCACAAAACTATCAATAAAATATGGAAGTTTTGTATCATAATAAATCAAATTCAAAACAAGTTTAAAATCCATTAAAGGATTTGAAATAGATGGAAATGATTTGTAATACACATTGATTGAAATATCCCTTTTCATGAAAACATTTAAATGTCACACAATTAAGAAAGGAAGACATTTCAAAACATTTTTGAATCAAAGTGTCCCATACCACTTTGAACCTTTTGAAAATAATTATCATTTCAAGACAATCATGTCCATATAAATAAATTCATAAAATCATTTTGAAAACGTGGAAATTAATTAAAATGTTTTAGAAAGATAAATCTTAAAAAAATTTAAAATTATAATCTTTATAAAGAGTACCTTTCAGAAATCCTTAAAATATTAATTTTAAATCATTTTTATGAAAAATGGACATGGATGATAAATATTCCCCAGTAAATACATTAACATAAACAATCTAGGATAATAATGAGATTGAGGAATTAACCCTTACCAATTTGGTAACATACGGAACATACACCACATGAAAGAGGTATAATACAATTAATATGTAAATTTATATAAATTAAAGTTCATTACAAAAAGAATACAATTATGGGTAGTACAAATAACACAAAAAAGGTAATGGTGGCAATAAGGCATAAATCTCACAGGAACAAGGAGAGAGATGAAAACCCCTTACCTTGTACTTTTCCTTGATTGAGGGTAGGTTAACCACATGTATAATTGTGAAATAATTGTTATTAATTTATAAAATTATCATATAAATTAATATTATATCATATATGATCTTTTAATATGGCTTTGTTAATAGTATCTTAGTATTATCGTCATTTCAGGTGTTAACTTACTAATTTTATTTTATATGTTTTGTTACATAAGCCATGTTTATTATGGATATTTTGTATCATATTCATATCCAGAATGATATCAAGTACATAAACATTATTTGTAATCATAAAATGAGAATTAGACTTGAATGGATACGATGGGGAATGAATCTCATCACGTTCGTGGAGATAGTAGTCTGTACGTACGCATGAGCGAGAATATCACTCTTTTGATATTCAAATAATATATAATTGGATGGTATATCATATATATACATAATCATTATCATCTTATATTTATTATTTACATGAATATCAAAACATTATTATACCCATCCATATAATAATGTATTGAATAACAATTACACCACGACGTGGAGACGGTAGGCCGTACGTAGGCACGTTTGGTGACATGTCATTCAAAGGATGGATAAAATGATGAATATGATTATACCATATTTATAATAACATCATAGTATATATAATATACTGGAGTTATTATTTTATAATGGAAGTAACAAATAAAGAAGAAGATGAAGGAGAAAGAAACTTGAAAGAGGGTGGTGAAAACATTACATCTTCTTCAGGTTCTTCCTTTTGATTTGATGAAAAGGGCTCCTTTGGATGGATTTCTGATCAAAATAAGGCCTCTAGTTTGAAGTGAGGGATGTTGATAGAATATTTAGGCAGGGTTTTGCAGAACAAAAAGGCTTTTATGGTGTAATGAATTGGTTAGAAGTGGTGTTCTTTTATAATGGGGAGGAGGTGCTCTTTAGGAAAACATAAAGTATTATTTTATAATAAATTCATATTCGGTTTCTAAGGGATCCGAAGAGGATTATTCAAAGTCTAAGGTGGGTATGGGTCAATAACCATTCAACCAATATATTTTAGATAGGTTTGGGTCAATATATTAACCTTATCTTTTATTTTTAACTCTTAGTTAATTAGTTTGACATTTACCATGTCACTTTGTATTTTCATATTATATAGTTAATAAACTTACCATATACATCCAAGAGACCCCCAAGTGGTCCATTAATGATAAACCTATCATTATATAAGTCTTTTGGCCGAACCTTAGATTTTTATGAATATAATATCAATTAATAATATAATATTTGTTTTAAAAACTCTTTTATGTCAATTATGACACTATTGAGTATTTTGATTTTGATAAATTCATAACAGCTTTATTACTTCGAATACAATTAATATAACCAATAATAATGTGTCATATTAACCTAGAAAAGTATTGTAATCCATTAAAAGTGTGAAATTACATTTATATAGATATTTATAATATCAATTATATTGATATTTCATTAATTAGGTAACTGCTGCATCACCATTGTGTCATAAATACTTTAAATTATTTAAAGTTTAAAAATTATAAATAAATTACAATCATGTAGGAAATATTTTTAACTTTCTAATGAATATTTATATTTTAAAATATAACATTTATAACCCTATGTAACAATTGTTTTTATAAAAGATATCTGCTTATGTCATTTTTGTATTTACTTTAACATAAATAATATAATGTGTCATTATCACATACAAGTTGATCCATGGGGTACCGAAATAGACCCAAAGTATCTCATGGTCGAACATGTATCAACCAATAGGGTAAGGACACGATTTAGGGTTATTTTTTATTATTATAATATTATTTTTTACCCTTATTTACTTGATTTACCCTTTAACCATGGTAAATAAAATACTTTCCGAAGTAATTATTCAAAATGTCTAAAAATAAAATTGTCACGACCCGTCCTCGGGGCCCGTGCCGTGACTACCCCAAGCCCGCCTTCCATTGGCCAGGGGCTGGCGACCAGCACCAAGGCGTAAATCCCAGTAAAAAGGGAAGGCATTGCCTTTGAAAAGTAAACAAGCACCACAGAGTAAGCAAGAGGAAAGGTAAACACTAAGTAAAAACTGTACAAGCTGTGCTGAAAGTAAAAGGGGGCCAGAAATACCAGCCCAAATGTAAAGTACAACTGAAAAGAAAAACAACAACTGAAAAGTAAAAGCCGTAGCGTCGAGCCGTCCTCTAGAAGTCCCACCCGAAGGGTGGGTACAGGTAGCCTCCACTGCTCCTCGGGTCCACCAGACCGCTCCGAGTGCGTCCCGCCCAGTGGTCCACCTCCAGGTACCGTCCTGCTCTGCACGCCTCCACCATGATCAGTGATGTCCGTCATCTGCAACCAACACAACGTAGTGCGGGAAAAGCCCGTGCAGGGGTGAGTATAAGCTACTCAGTAGGGACCCCGAGACCCCCGCAGGTCTCCCTAAATCCACAAAGGATAATCCACAAAGGAAAGATACAATCACGAAGTAACATCTGACACAGCTTAGGTATATGCCCATTCATATACCTAAGTCATCAATTCCCGTTCGGCTCCAACGTCCGAGCCCAAGTACAACCCAGTCCACACAGGAAAGCAATCGTATACCCACACAGGATAGCACAACACAATCCACAAAGGAGAGTAAATAGTAAATCCACACAGGATAGCTCAACACAATCCACAAAGGAAAGTAAACAGTAAACCCACACAGGATAGCTCAACAAAATCCACAACGGAGAGTAACACATGATTCTGCTCACACAAGTATACTTCTTCGGATGACGATAAAGATGATCACTGATCCATCTAAGTCGTCGGACTCACGAAGGATCGATAGGTAACTAACTCCCGCAATGACCCACACAGGATCGGGCCCACACAGGACCTGTAGGCGCTGGCTCACACAGAACCGCTGAGCGCTGACCCACACAGGATCAGACACACACAGGATCGGGCCCACACAAGACCGGGCCCATACACGACCTGTAGCACTGATCCACGCAGGATCGCTGTGTGCAGTAGTCGTCGTAGTCCACTGAGGATATCTGCACAGTCGTCGCCGCAGTCCACTGAGGATCTATGCACGGTCGTCGTCGGAGTCCACGGAGGATCTCTGCACAGTCATCGCTGTCGAAGAAGCAGTCGCAGCCAGCTCTATGGTTCCGCACACAGCAAGCTCATTCGGGAGGGTCCGCTCCCCGAGCTGAGATGCTGATATATCAACTGACAAAAAGTCTGAAGTTGATGTATCCAAAAGTTCCATATCATCAACAGGAACTCAACTTCACAGACGACGCTTCAATCAGATGCCCGGTCTGAGAGTTATTGGCTTTTTCGTCCTTTGGGCCCGGTTGGTTTTTAAGGAAAAACCAGTCCGACCATACTCCACCTGCATCCAAACATCTGGCGGAGTATTACAAAAGATCCGTCTCACAAATAGGAAATCAACAAAGCTGATGGCACGTCAATCGTACGTCCGTGGCTCAAGATATGAGTGTTTCCGCTCCGAGGGCTCGGTTGGTTTTGTGTATGAACCAACCCGGCCGAACTCAACGTATTCCGAAACCTTGAGTGCGATATACCGAAACGACCGTCACGATCCAAGGATCGCGTTTCCGCTGACGGAGAGTAGTTTGGAGGCACGTAGCTCAAGTTACGGGCGTTTGAACGAAAATCGTCCGAAGACGGGGGGTCTGGGCCCGGGCCGACCCGGCCCGACCCCCCCTGGGTCGGTCGAACCCGGTCAGACCCGGTCCGACCCGGTCCGCCCCGGTCGGACCGGTCTGGCTCGGCCAGCCCAACCTGGCTCGGCCGAGCGGCCGAGTGGCCGACGCGGGGGGAGCCGCCGCCCCGCGTGACACCGCCGCGGCACCCGCGGGGTGTCAGCCAGACAACCGGACGCGACTGAAGCCGCCTCCCGAGTGACGTGGGGGGGAGCCGCCGCCCCCGCGTGACACCTGCGGGGTGTCTCCCTAACGCCGGATGTGGCTTCAGCTGCTTCCCGCAAGCGCCGCCGCCGCGGCCGGTGTTGCAGCGGTCTCGTCCGGCGGCGCGCTGGGCGCCGCCGGCTCCGGGCGCTGGCGCCACCGGCTTCGCGGGCCGCCGGAGTCACTCAGGTGGCCCGTTTTTTTCTCGTCTGCGCCGTTGCTCCTCCCGGGACTCGTTCTTCACTACGGGATCATCAAACTTCCGTTGCGGCACGTTCCGTCATCGCCCGTCTAATCCGCACAAGAACGAAGAACGGCGGAGGGTTGTCGGGCCGTGTTCGTTTGGCCCGCACCCTCCGCATTAGATATAAACGATAGGAGAATTTTTATTCCACACAGGAAACAAAAATTTTAATAAATTTAAAATTGTTCACAAATTCGGTTCTTTAACTTTTTAAAGAAACATTTACGGGATTATAAAAATGGGTAATTCCAAAAATAAAATCCCTACCTCGTAGTCGTCGCGCGTGAGCGTTCTTCGTGGAATTGCTCGTCGTGGAAGTGGGGGATTGTCGCGTTGTCGCGGGAAGGCGTCGCGTGGTCACGGAATCCGGCGTTGAGTCAGCGAACTCAACTGACCAAGAACAACATATTTAAATTATAAATAATTAAATCTGTGTTTCATTTTAAACCAAAAAGAACTTTTAGAAGAAACCTGAAATCACTCACCTCAAACGGTTGGTGATCGGAGATCGGAGCGGGGAAGAAGGTCTCGGATTTTGGGCGTCGTCGATTTCCGCGGATGCGGCGTTCTTCGCGTTCTTCGCGTTCTTCTCGAAGGAGACAGAAGATACAAAGATTCTGTCAAATCCCCTCAACGCGCAAATAACCAGAGGTCGTGCATTGGCCTTATTTTATTATTACGCCAACGAATTGAAAATTGGTTAAGAAATGATTGAATTAATTCGTTGAATTAATTCAACGAAAGAAACTGCCCATTTAATTCACCAAATAAACCGCCCAATTAAATGGTCTGTTAAGAATTTAAGAAAACGCGTCAGTTGACTTTCATAATGACGGGTTTTCGCGGGTGCTTTACTTAGCGGAAAGAAACGGCGGGGCTTATGCGGGCCCCACCTCACAAATATCCTACCAAGAGGGTAGGATATTTCTAGATAGTATCCTATCCGGTTCAACTCAGTTTAGGCCACTTTTAAGAGGCTTCAAGTGGCTTCCAAGTGGCCTAAGTGAAATAAAATAAAGTTTGTCGAACAAATTATTTTATTTCTTATCTTTAATCCCAAAAATTAAAAACCACACCCGAGCAAACGCAACTCCAGAAGAGGAGTTTCTAAGCGAATACCGGCGCTGTGATTTCATTGGTGCCCTCAGAATTTGATTCCAGGCACCAGTTCAAAAGTTAGAAAAACCAGCTCATCCGTTCACTGAACGTACCCGAGCCAAACTTCGGAAAATGATTTCGGGCACACCGGGCCTCGAAATCAGGTGCCGTCAGAAACTGCGTTCGTGTAAAATTCCAAATATAATTATGAAAAATAAATTCCCTTGAAATTTACGGGTCTTAAAATTACTCCCACCTCAGGGCTTTACGTCCCTGTAAAGATACATCATAAACTAGGGAAACAAATGTGGGTACTGAGCACGCATCTGAGCCTCCCGCTCCCAAGTTCTCTCCTAGAGGTTCCCGTGATGCAATCTAATGCGCACAAGAGGAATCGATCACCCACATAGGACCCGCTCCTTTCGATCCTCTATCTCCACCGGGACCTCCGTAAAAGTCACCCCATCATCCACGTCTAGCTCCCCATGGTCAATGATGTGCGTCGGGTCGTGCACGTATCTCCTCAGCTGAGATACGTGGAAGACGTCGTGCACCCGGTGCAACTGAGGTGGTAGAGACAGGTGATAAGCCACCTCGCCAACCCTGCTGAGGACCTGGAAGGGTCCGATGAAGCGTGGAGACAACTTGCCGCCTCGGCCAAATCTCTGCAAACCACGTCGAGGTGAGACCCGCAAGAAGACGTGGTCACCATCCTCGAACTCTAGTGGCCTCTGCCTCCTGTCAGTATATGACTTCTTTCGGCTCTGTGCTATCCTCATCCGCTCCTGGATGACCTGGAACTTCTCTGTCGTTGCCCGGACCATCTCTGGTCCCACAAGTGTTGTCTCCCCAGGGTCTGTCCAGCACAAAGGAGATCTGCAAGGCCTGTCGTACAACACCTCGTATGGTGCCATCCCGATGCTGGAGTGGTATCTGTTGTTGTACGTGAACTCCACCAAGGGTAGGTGGTCCTCCCAGCTGTGACCAAAGTCGAGGAAACATGCGTGGAGCATGTACTAGAGAGTCTGAATGGTCCTCTCCGTCTGACCATCCGTCTGAGGGTGAAAGGCGGTGCTCAGACATAACCGCGTCCCGAACGCCTCCTGCAACCCCTTCCAAAGCCGGGAAGTAAAACGAGCGTCCCAATCGGAGACGATAGACGATGGCACAAAGTGAAGCCATACAATCTCCTGAATGTAGAGACGCCCCATGCTCTCTACTGAGCCCTGCTTTCGGATGGGTAAGAAGTGTGCCGACTTGGTGAGTCGGTCAAAAATCACCCAGATGGAGTCGTGACCTCTGGAAGTGCATGGAAGTCCAGTCACGAAGTCCATAGATATCACATCCCACTTCCACTCCGGGACCTCCAAGGGTTGTACCAAGCCTACTGGTACCTGATGCTCTGCCTTCACCTGCTGGCAGGTGAGGCACCATGAAACGAACTCTGCCACAACCTTCTTCATGCCTGGCCACCAGTGCTGTCGTCTGAGATCCTGGTTCATCTTCGCCACTCTAGGATGTACCGTCAGATGAGAAGTGTGAAACTCCCTCAGCACCTCCTCTCGTAAAGCGAATGGTACCAAGTTACGTCCTCTGAAAAGGACGTCGTGCTCTGCTCCAAGGGAGAAACCATCAGGTGCCTGTCCCGAGGATATCTGCGCACACCGCGTCTAAGAGTCAGCATCCTCAAGCTGTGCCTCTCTGATCTGCTGCAGAAGTGGGGGAGAGACGGTGAGAGACTGAAGGAAGGATTCTCCGTCTCTATCCACGAAGGATATCTGCAAAGTGGCTAGCTGCTCTGTCTTCTCCTCGAGTAGCTGGATGCCCGTCGACCTGCTGAGGGCATCGGCTACCACGTTCCCCTTTCCAGGAGTATAGACTATCTCAAAGTCATAGTCCTGGAGGAACTCGAGCTATCGTCGCTGTCTTAGGTTCAGGTACTTATGAGAGAAGATGTACCTGAGACTCTGGTGGTCAGAAAAGACTGTAAAGTGCTCGCCCATCAGATAGTGCCACCATGTCTTCAGAGCGAAGACCACTACTACCAACTCCAAGTCATGGGTAGCTTAGTTCTGCTCATGAGGCCTCAACTGACGTGATCCATAGGCAATAACGACCCGCTCCTACATCATGACACACCCGAGTCCGGTCCCTGATGCATCGCAGTAGACTACGTATCCAACTCCCTCCTCAGGAAACCTCAAGATAGCTGCGCTGGTCAATCTCTGTCTCAGCTCCTGGAAACTCTGCTGATATCTGTCTAACCACACGAAGGGTTTCCCCTTCTTCATAAAAGCTGAGAGTGGCGCCGCAACTCTGGAAAAGTCCAACACGAATCTCTGATAGTATACGGCTAGAACCAAGAAACTTCGCACCTCCGTCATGCTCCTGGGTGGCTCCCAAGCTAGCATTGCCTCGATCTTCACGGGATCCACCGCAACTCCCACCTCAGAAATGACGTGCCCCAAGAAGTGGAACTCACGTAAACAGAACAAGCACTTTGAGAGCTTTCCATAAAGCAGGTTCTCTCGGAGTGTGCCTAGTACAACCCGCAAGTGGTAGGCATGCTCCTCCTCCGTGGTCGAGTACACCAAAATGTCGTCGATGAAGACCACGACAAATCGATCGAGGTATGGCTGGAAGATCCTGTTCATGAGGCTCATGAACACTACTGGAGTGTTGGTTATTCCGAAAGGCATAACCAAGAACTCATAGTGGCCATACCGACACCTGAAGGTCGTCTTCTACACATCCTCATCTCGAACTCTTAGCTGATGATAGCCTGACCTAAGGTCTATCTTCGAGAACCACCGTGCTCCCTTGAGCTGATCGAAGAGATCGTCAATCCTGGGTAGCAGATACTTGTTCCTCACAGTCACCTGGTTCAGGCGACGATAATCGACACACAGTCGCAAGCTCCCGTCCGCCTTCTTAGCGAACAAAATCGGTGAAGCCCATGGTGAAACACTGGGTCGGATGAACCCCTTGCCCTGCAAGTCCTCCAACTGTACCCGTAGCTCTCGAAGCTTGGAGGGGGCCATCCGATATGCTGGAGTGGATATTGGGGCTGTCCCGGGGTACAGATCAATATTAAAGTCCACCTCTCTACGAGGAGGTCGCCTTGGAATGTCATCGGGAAAGACGTCCGCATACTGATCCACCACTGTAGGAAAACTAGGACTCCCCACGTCAACTGCTCCAAGGATGAGTCTAGCCAACTGATGAGTGATGGGCTGTCCTCTCCTCTGCGTGAGTCCATCCTGTGTTGCGAAGGCTCCCTTCTCGCCGGTGAAGGTGAACCTGCTCCCGTCGGTGCGTACACATCGCACCTTGCGCCTAATGCAGTCAAACTGAGAATGGAATGTAGATAACCAATCCATGCCCAAGATGACGTCGTAAGGCCTCGACGCCGCTACAAGAAGATCCCAGCCGAAACTCTCGCCTCTTATAGTAATCTCACACTGCTGGCACCAATGCGTAATCGTCGAGTCTGGTCCCATAGGAGTCTCTAGCCGTAAGGATCGAGCCAACGGCTCTGTCGGAATCTCTGAGCTCCGAACAAGGGCAGTGGCTATGAAAAAGTGACTCGCTCCTGTGTCTATAAGAACTGCAGAAAGGGTGGAATAGACACAGATCATACCTCAAATTATCTCTGGTGCGCCGTGGTCGTAGGCCTCCACTGCCTGGAGCTGTGCCTGTCTCTGCCCGCCAGCTCCCTGTGGTCGGGGCGGACCTCCTGGTGGTGGTGGCGGCAGAGCCTCAAAGCGTCTCCCACCACCTGGTGCTCGGCCAGCTCCTCTACCTCGTCCGCCTCCTCCCTACGGACCGCCACGGTCGACCCTCTGCCTCTGCCTGGGTGGTCCCTCCACCGTCTTCTGCCCCTCGGTACGACGGGTCGGGCAGTCACGAGCCGTGTGGCCCTGCCCGCCGCACTCGTAGCACTGTCTGCCACTCAGAAGACTGGCTCCGCGCTGTGTGCCCCGCACTGCTGAGCCAGTGTCCCGAGGTATTCTGCCGGAAGGTCTGGTCTGCCTGGAACCCTGAGTCATCTGTCGGCTACCTGCTGCGGAAGACTCCGCTATCTGCCGCCCTGCGGTAGGTCTCGCTTTGGACTCAGCCAGGAAGCTCTCGATCAGAAGGGCTCGCTCTAGCACTCCTGCCTGGGTCGGGATGCTGAGGGAGATCAGTGATGCCCTGATCTCGTGTCTCAAACCCTGCTCAAAGGTCCGGGCCCAGAAGAGGGGGTCCCGTACCATGTCGGTCGAGTAGCGAGAAAGTTTGGTGAACCTCGCCGCGTACTGGGCGACCGTCAAGCTGCCCTACCGCAGCTGAAGAAGCTCATGAATGCGCACCGCATGGAGGGTGTCCGGAACGAACTCTGAGTGTAAGAGGCTCATGAAGTCCGTCCATATGAGAGAGGCCTCATCGTGTACCTGGAGAATCAAGCTCCACCATCGCCATGCTGCTGCGTGTAGAAGGCTCGCCGCGAGGATAACCATGAGGTCTGCTGGTGTCCTCACTAGCCTGAAAACTCGGACGACTGCCTCCAGCCAGTCCTCGGCTGCCTGGGGGTCCGTCTCCGCACGAAACTTGGGTGGTCGCTGGCACTGGAACTCGTGCAGAGCTCCGAGGCGTCGTGCATCGTCAGCTGCCAGTGCCGGAAGCATCGGGGGATCGGCAGGTAAAGGTACCACTGGTGCCTCTGCGGTCAACGGGCCATGTACCAAGGCCTCATCGCTCGGCGGGCTGTCGTCGCGCTCTACTCTCAGAACCCTAGCTGGCTGCTGTCGTTGGGCCATCCTGAAAAGGAAACAAGTGCTCCACGGTCAAAACAGTATACCTGGTGAGCTGACACAAGTAATCACAAAGAAAACTTGAAACACACATGCAATCATTGTTTTCGTGCATTAAGTCAGAAATCAGAAGTTAGGGCCCTGGTGTACTGATACGTCGGCCGCCACACCAACACTGGACTCCCTGGACTGATAACCACACTCAATACGCTAAACATTATTGCTTCACATAGAAGAAAGATCAGAGTCTACGGTAGAAACGACCACCTCTAATACCAATTTGTCACGACCCGTCCTCAGGGCCCGTGCCGTGACTACCCAAAGCCCGCCTTCCATAGGCCAGGGGCTGGCGAATATCATCAAGGCATAAATCCCAGTAAAAAGGGAAGGCATTGCCTTTGAAAAGTAAACAAGCACCACAGAGTAAGCAAGCGGAAAGGTAAACACTAAGTAAAAACTGTAAAAGCTGTGCTGAAGTAAAAGGGGGCCGGAAATAGAAGCCCAACTGTAAAGTACAACTGAAAAGAAAAACAGCAACTGAAAAGTAAAAGCCGCAGCGTCGAGCCGTTCTCTGGAAGTCCCACCTAAAGGGTGGGTACAAGTAGCCTCCACTGCTCCTCAGGTCCACCTGACCGCTCCGAGTACGTCCCGCCCAGTGGTCCACCTCCATGTACCGTCCTGCTCCGCACACCTCCACCACGATCAGCGCTGTCCGTCGTCTGCAACCAACACAACGTAGTGCGGGAAAAGCCCGTGCAGGGGTGAGTAGAAGCTACTCAGTAGGGACCCCAAGACCCCCGAAGGTCTCCCGAAATCCACAAAGGATAATCGAAATAGGAATGATACAATCATGAAGTAACATCTGAAACGGCTTAGGTATATGCCCATACATATTCCTAAGTCATCAATTCCCGTTCGGCTCCAACTTTCGAGCCCAAACACAACCCAGTCCACAGAGGAAAGCAAACGTATACCCACACAGGATAGCACAACACAATCCAAAAAGGAGAGTAAATAGTAAATCCACACAGGATAGCCCAACACATTCCACAAAGGAAAGTAAATAGTAAACCCACACATGATAGCTCAACACAATCCACAAAGGAGAGTAACACATGTTTCAGCTCACACAGGTATACTTTTTCAGATGATGATAAAGATGATCACTGATCCATCTATGTGGTCGCACCCACGAAGGATCGATAGGTTACTAACCCCTGCAATGACCCACACAAGATCGGGCCCACACAGGACCTGTAGGCGCTGGCTCACACAGAACCGCTGAGCGCTGACCCACACAGGATCAGACCCACACAGGATCGGTCCCACATAGGACCGGGCCCACACAGGACCTGTAGCACTGATCCACGCAGGATCGCTTAGTGCAGTAGTCGTCGTAGTCCACTGAGGATCTCTGCACAGTCGTCGCCGCAGTCCACTGAGGATCTCTGCATGGTCGTCGTCGGAGTCCACGGAGGATCTCTGCACTGTTGTCGCTGTCGAAGAAGCAGTCACAGCCAGCTCTAGGGTTCCGCACACAGTAAGCTCGTTCGGGAGGGTCCGCTCCCCGAGCCGAGAGGATGATACATCAACTGACACAAAGGCCGAAGTTGATGTATCAAAAAGTTCCGTATCGTCAACAGGAACTCTACGTCGCAGACAGCGCGTCAATCGGACGCCCGGTCTGAGAGTTATTGGCTTTTTCGTCCCAGGGGCCCGGTTGGTTTTTAAGTCAAAACCAACCCGACCGTACTCCACCTGCATCCAAACCACGGGCGGAGTATGCCAAAAGATCCGTCTCACAAAGAGGAAATCAACAAAGCTGACGACACGTCAATCAGACGTCCGTGGCTCATGATATGAGCGTTTCTGCTCCGAGGGCCCGGTTGGTTTCGTGTATGAACCAACCCGGCCGAACTCAAAGTATTCCAAAAACTTGAGTGAGATATATTGAAATGACCGTCTCGATCCAAGGATCGCGTTGCTGCTGACGACGAGTCGTTTGGAGGCCCGTAGTTCATGTTACGGGCATTTGAACGAAAATATTCCAAAGACGGGGGGTCCGGGCCCAGACCGACCCGGCCCGACCCCCCTGGGTCGGCCGAACCTGGTCAGACACGGTCGGACCGATCTGGATCGGCATGCCCGACCCGGCTCGGCCGAGCAGCTGAGTGGACGACACGGGGGGAGCCGCCGCCCCGCGTGACACCCTCGCGGCACCCGCGAGGTGTTGGCCAGACAACCGGACGCGGCTGAAGCCGCGTCCCGAGTGACGCGGGGGGGAGCCGCCGCCCCCGCGTGACACCCACGGGACACCCGCGGGACCCTCGTGGGGTGTCTCCCTGGCGCCGGACGCGGCTTTAGCCGCATTCCGCGAGAGCCGCCGCCACGGCCGGTGCCGCGGCGGTCTCGTCCGGCGGCGCGCTGGGCGCCGCCGCCGGCTTCCGCGGGCCGCCAGAGTCGCTCCAGTGGCCCGTTTTTCTTCCCGTTCGTGCCGTTGCTCCTCCCTGGACTCGTTCTTCACTGCGGGATCATCAAACTTCCATTGCGGCACGTTCCGTCATCGCCCGCCAAATCCTCACAAGAACGAAGAACGGCGGAGGGTTGTCGGGCCGTGTTCGTTTGGCCCGCACCCTCCGCGTTAGATATAAACAACATGAGAATTTTTATTCCACACAGGAAACAACAATATTAATAAGTTTAAAATTGTTCACAAATCAGGTTCTTTAACTTTTTAAAGAACCATTTACGGGATTATAAAAAGGGGTAATTCCAAAGATAAAATCCCTACCTCATAGTCGTCGCGCGTGAGAGTTCTTCGCGGAATTGCTCATCGTGGAAGAGGGGGATCGTCGCGTCATCGTGGGAAGGCGTCACGTCGTCATGGAATCCAGTGTTGAGTCGGCGAACTCAACGGACCAAGAACAAAAGATTTAAATTATAAATAATTAAATCTGTGTTTCATTTTAAACCAAAAAGAACTTTTAGAAGAAACCCGAAATCACTCACCTCAAACGGTTGGTAATCGGAGATCGGAGTGGGGAAGAACGTCTCAGATTTTGGGTGTTGTTGATTTCCGTGGATGACGGAGTTCTTCGCGTTCTTCGCGTTCTTCGCGAAGGAGAAAGAAGATACAAAGATTCTGTCAAATCCTCTCAACACGCAAATAACCAGAGGTCTTGCGTTGGCTTTATTTTATTATTACGCCAATGAATTGAAAACTGGTTAAGAAACGATTGAATTAATTCGTTGAATTAATTCAACGAAATAAACTGCCCATTTAATTCATGAAATAAACCGCCCAATTAAATGGTCCGTTAAGAATTTAAGAAAACGCGTCAGTTGACTTTCATAATGACGGGTTTTTGCGGGTGCGTTACTTAGCGGAATGAAAAGGTGGGGCTCGTGTGGGCCCCACATCACAAATATCCTACCAAGAGGGTAGGATATTTCTGGATAGTATCCTATCCGGCTCAAATCAGTTTAAGCCTCTTTTAAGTGGCTTCAAGTGGCTTCCAAGTGGATTAAGTGAAATAAAATAAAGTTTTTCGAACAAATTATTTTATTTCTTAACTTTAAGCCCAAAAATTAAAAACCACACACGAGCAAACGCAACTCCAGAAGAGGCGTTTCTAAGCGAATATTGGCGCTGCGATTTCATTGGTGCCCTCAGAATTCGATTCCTGGCACCAGTTCAAAAGTTTGAAAAACCCGCTCGTCCTTTCACTGAACGTACCCAAGACAATCTTCGGAAAATGATTCCGGGCACACCGGGCCTCATAATCAGGTGCTGTCAGCAATTGCATTCGTGTAAAATTCCAAAGAAAAATAAGAAAAAAAAATTAATTGAAATTTACGGGTCTTTACAAAAATTTACCTATTAACACAATTTGGACCTAATGATTATAAATATTAAATCCATTTTTCTAAATTCAAAACACAGAAGTTGAAGAAATTAATTAAAAATTAATCCCCATTGTTAAAACAAAAAGCGTGTTTTTAAGAGATAATAACTATCAAAACATTGTCAATTGTTCATGTCCGGTTTAAATGTGAAATTATGTCTAATTACCAACATTGTATTATATGGTAAAAATATATTCAAAATATACTCTAATACCACTTAAATTCATAATTTATCACTATTAGTTATTTTGATTAAAAAAGTTGTTTTTAATTAAAATTTATTAATTTTCACTATTCATTAAAATATAGAAGTTATTCGAAAAGTACCAAAATTTCACCCAAGGATAATTTGGATACTCTGAATCCAAAAATGAAGTCCATTTTGAGAGATAAAATTTATAAAATTTCAAAAAGGGGGTATTACTATTCATAACAGCTACTTTGATTGGTTGCGGTGTGTTAGAATCTCGAAGATTCATACAACACACGCTATTGTATTATTCAAAGAGAAGAATACAGTGGAAGCCTGGGGTGTTACATTATCCCTTATTTAATAAATTGCATCCTCGTAATTTATGCTTGATATTGGAATCTTGGGGTTGGCATTTCAAAATATCTTTTTTAAAATCCCACCTCGAAAAATAGATTAATGAGGCCTCTATTTAAAATAATGATCAGTAAGTATGAAGGTTATCGAAAATAACACATAATAGGGTTCCATGTCAGAAAATATGAATATGGAAGAGAAATCTAACCATCAATATCTGATGGAGAGTTTTAGAGAACATGGCTATGAAAAGTCCAACAATCCCAAAGCCATAAATTTTTGATGATCTAAGGTACCATATATGACAACATTTTTGTTCTAAGTTCCTTTTTTTAATGATGAGGAATTTCTTTATGAGATTGTATAATATCACAAGGAGATATACTTTCATTATAATCATAGTTTTATCCATTAATAAATTTCTACCACAAACTCATATTTCACCCAAGACAGAATACAACTCAAAAATACTCTATTTATCATAATCGTATAGGGTTCCAAATATAATGAATTTATAATTCTAATATTAGACCTTTTAAAAAACCAAACTACAGTATAACATCCAGGAACTTCACATAGTCTAGTGGTAGGTGATAAATCCCAATATCACTATGGTTTTGGGTTCGATTCCAATAGATTTGTCCGACGCAATGGGTCATCAAACGGTCTGCGTGTTGTCCTTTTATAAAAATCCAAAAATAACCATTCAAAAATAATCCCTTCCAACCTTTATAATTATCGAAAATACATCTGTAAACTCTAAGTCCAAAATATATATGAAAGGTAAACATAGTGTAGATCTTTTTTACCCCATAATAGCATGTGAATACCTTCATCATGTATTCTTTTAAAATACTGAAACATCCTGAATTACCATAAAACCTTATTGATTACATTCATGCTCCCTTATTCCTTATAGAATACTAGATATAATTCATCCATCCAAAAATGTTGTAAACTCCAAAAATTATGGAATATAAAAATCTTTAATCAGTTTCAAGGCATCCAAGAATATCCAATATAATTTACCCAAATCAACCATATCTTATTCCAAAATCAGTACCTCATTATTAGGACCATATTAAAGTTTATGTTTCCTTCATCCATGTAATTTCCAAAAAGTTTAACTCACTGTAGAGTCACTTTTCTTAGTACCATAAAATATCAAATCATCAATGAAATAGTACTGCAGTACAATCCTTATTTATTTCCAGTACATCATTGATACAAAACTTCAATGAAATAATTACAAAATAAAAACATAAAAACACCTGTCATTCCTCTTCATCTGTGGTAGTATGATAACATGATTATTCTCCAATAGAATCATTTTCAGCATAGTCTGATGAATGGGACATTGGTTCGCATAGTGTCCAAACTCTTTGCAGATGAAGCATTGTACATTTGAAACCTTTTTCTTACCCTTATAGTCACGTACTTGGTGTCCTTTTTCTCCACACATATAACATACTCCCATTCCCTTCAAACATGTTTCAAGGTGATTCTTTCTATAGTTATCACATATAGGAAAATACTTCTTTACCTTATTCCCTTTATCTGTCTTTCTCTCTACCAACCATTTCTTCTATGGCTTCCCTTCAAATCTATAGGACTCCGAGAACTCTTTACTTATCTTATCAACACATGATAATATTTATTTATATGATGATAATACATGGAAGACTATTTACCTTCTAAATTCTGGCTTAAGACCATGAAAGTTATGATCCTTCTTACTCTTTGGATCATGCGTTTTGCTAGAGTTCTCACCACTTCTACTGGGCACCATTTGTAAACGATGGAATACACTAGATTAGTTTATGAATAGAAATACCTAATCCCAAACTTTTAAAACACTTAAAATAAATTAGTTTGTTTATGGATATAATCCATAATCAAAATTATTTTTTCATTGAGGAAGTATATGCTCATAGACCCTTTATAATGGTTTGTAAAGAAAATGAGAATTATCCTAAGAATATACCCCGGGAGTGTCATAAACAAGAGTACTGTAAGGCCCATTGTTGTGAACCAGTTCCTGTTTGAGTCTAGATCAATGCGGTGTTTTTAGGTTTTACCCCTAGGTACATCTGTACCGCAACCGCCTCTACAAGCTCGTATCTAGACAATGATGTATTTCTTATAAAACACATAAAATATATATAATATCAAAATTCTAGGAATTTCTTCCCTACTAATCGTCAATTTCTATCTTAGGGATATGTGCTCTAATCAGAGTTTATCAAAATCAAGCTTCCAAGGTTATTTCTAAACGTCCTCTGATACCAACTATAACGCCCCGAACCCAGTTACCCAGAGTCGGTGCATTATTTTAATACATTGGCATGATTACAATGAATCAAGTCCTGATGGAACGATTTTTTAGTAGTCATGGAAAATAGATTACATACATGAATGTTACATTACACTTTATAACATACAAAAGAACATAAATAATCTTTTATGGATGCCATTATTCCCTTCGATTAACCATGCATATCAATCACAATACACTTCTTGGAATCCGATGAAAAATAAAACATAGAATGGGGTGTGTTCAAATGCATAGTAAGGGTAAGAAATATAGCCGAAAATGACATAAATATTAATAATGGGGAATAATTGATACCACATAACTTTACTAATAATAAAAATGAATAATTTTATGGCAAGAATATGAGTTGAGTAAATAATACCATAATAAAACATATTCGTGGGTATTTTACTAGTCGAATGACAATATGAACCATAATTATTATTTCAATAAAGAGGGAATGTATAATGCAAGGCATTCTAAAACATTTTTTCAAGGCATTATCAAAGACTTCTAAAAATGATTAAGGCCTCGACCAAAACCATAAATCAAATTGGGAAAGGGCATTATCCAATTCCATATCTAGTAGTCTCATGTGTCCTAGCGATGCATCAAGGAGCAATAGCGGGCTCCATCCGTCACTTACTATGTCCAATACATTCCTCATTTGAAAAGTATGAAACTTAACATAAACATTCGTATAAGAACTGGGATGTGAAATGTAAATACATTAACCATAAACCATGAATGGTATAAAAATAACACATCCGCAGTCAAACATATCACAAAACCTTCAATAAAATATGGATTTTTTAATCAGAATAAATCAACTTCAAATCAAGTTTTAAATCCATTAAAATATTTGACATAGATGGAAATGATTTGTAAAACTCTTTGATTGAAATATTTATTTTCATGAAAACATTTAAATGTCACACAATTTACAAAGGAATAAATTTAAAAAAAAATTTGGATCAATGTGTCCCATACCACTTTGAAACTTTTGAAAAGAATTATCATTTCAAGACATTCATGTCTATATAAATAAATTCTTAAAATCATTTTGAAAACATGGACATTAATTAAAAAGTTTTAGAAATATAAATCTTTAAAAAATTTAAATTTATGATCTTGATAAAGAGTACCTTTCACAAATCCTTAAAATATTAATTTTTAAATCATTTTTATTAAAAATGGACGTAGTTGATAAAAATGTCCCAGTAAATACATTCACATAAACAATATCAGATAATAATGATATTGAGGAATTAACCCTTACCAATTTGGTAACAAATGGAAAATAATCCACATGAAAGAGGTATCATAAAATTAATATGTAAATACACATAAATTAAAGTCTATTACACAAAGAATACAATTATGTTTAGTACAAACACCACAAAAAAGGTAATTGTGGCAATAAGGCATAAATCTCAGGGGAATAAAGAGTGAGATGACAACCCCTTATCTTGTACTTTTCCATGGTTGAGGGTAGGTTAAACTCATGTATAATGGTGAAATAATTGTTATTAAATTATACAAGAATCATAAAAATTAATATGATATCATATATTATTTTTTAACATTGCTTTGTTAATAGTATCTTAGTATTATAATCGTTTCGGGTGTTAACTTACTCATTTTATTTTATATGTTTTGTTACATAAGATGTGTTTGTTATGGATAGGTTGTATCTTATTCATATCCATAATGATATCAAGTACTTAGACATTATTGTTAATCATCAAATGATAATTAGACTTCAATGGATATGATTGGGAATGAATCTCATCGCATTTGTGGAGACGGTAGTCCGTACGTATGCACGAGCGACAATATCACTCTTTTGATATTAAAATAATATATAATTGGATGGTATATCTTATATATAGAGAATAATTATCATGTCTTATTTATTATTAACATGAATAACAAATCATCATTATACCCATCCAAATAATAATGTATTGAATAACAATTACACCACGATGTGGAGATGGTAGGTCGTACGTACGCACGTATGGTGACATGTCATTCAAAGGATGGATAGAATGTTGAATATGTTTGTACCATATTTATAATAACATCACAATATATAGAATATACTAGAGTTATTATTTTATAATGGAAATAAAAAATAATGAAGAAGTTTAAGAAGAAAGGATCTTGAAAGAGGGTGGTGAAAACATTACATCTTCTTCAGGTTCTTCCTTTTTATTTGATCAAAAGGGACATATAGGTTGGATTTCTGATCAAAAAAAGGCCTATATGTTGAAGTGGGGGAATATTATAGAATAATTGTGTAGGGTTTGGCCGAATCAAAAGGCTTTGAATATGTTAATAATTGGTTAGAAGTGGTGTCCTTTTATAAGGGGAGGATGGGCTTTTAAAGAAAAATTAGAGTATTATTTTATAATAAATTAATATTTGATTTCTAATGGCTCCAAAGTAGATTAATCAAATTCTAAGGTGGGTATGTGTCTAAATACTTTCATCAAATAGTGTTTAGACAGGTTTGGGCTATTATATTAACCTTTTTGTTTAATTTTAACTCATAGTTAATTAGTTTGAAATTTACCATGTCACATTGTATTTTTATATTATATAGTTAATAAACATACTATATACATCCAATAAACCCCAATGTGGTCCATTAATGACACACCAATCATGATATAAGTCCTTTGGACAAATGTAAGATTTTTAGGAAAATAATATCAATTAATAATATAATTTGTTTTAAAAAACTATTTTATGTCAATTTTGACACTATTGGGTATTTTGTTTTTGATAAATTCATAAAAGCATTATTACTTCGAATAAAATTAATATAACCAATAATAATATGTCATATTAACCTAGAAAATTATTTTAATACATAAAAAGTCCCAAAGTTCATTTAATTGGATATTTATAATATCAATTATTTTGATATTTCATTAATTAAATAATTACTCCATCACCATTGTGTCATAAATAAATTAAATTATATAATGTCTAAAAATTATAAATAAAATACCATCATATAGAAATAACTATTATATATCTAATAAATATTTATAGTTTAAAATATAACATATATAACCCGATGTAAAAATTGTTTTTCTAAAAGATATATGCTTATGTCGTTTTTGTATTTACTTTAACTTAATTAATATAAAGTGTCCTTATCCCTTAAGAGTGGATCCATGGGGTCTTAAAATCGACCCAAATATTTCCATGGCCAGACATGTATCATCCAATAGGGTTAGGGAACATTTTATGTCAATTTATTATTATTATAATACTATTGGTTTACCCATATTTACCGAATTTACCCATTAACCATGGTAAATAAAATAATAACCAAAGTAATTATTCAAAATGTCTAAAAATAAATGTTACCTATTTAAAAAATTTGGACCTCCTGATTATAAATATGGAATCCATTTTTCTAAATTCAAAATACAGAAGTGGCAGAAATAAATTTAAAATTAATTCCCATTGTTAACACATAAAGTGTGTTTTTAAGAGAGAATAAGTATAAAAAGATTGACACTTGTTTATGTCCGGATTAAATGTAAAATTATGTCCAATGACCAAAATTTTATCATATGGTAAAAATATATTCTAAATATACTTTAAAACCACTCAAAATCATAATTTATCACTATTAATTATTTTCATAAAAATGTTGTTTTTAATTAAAATTTAGTAATTTTCACTATTAATCAAAATATAAAAGTTATCCAAAAAGTACCAAAATTTCACCCTAGGATAATTTCGATATTCAAAATCCAAAAATGAAGTCAATTTTGAAAGATAAAATTTATAAAATTTCAAAATGTGGGTATTAATATTCATATCAGCTACTTTGATTGGTCGTGGTATGTTAGAATCTCGAAGTTCCATACAACCCATGCTACTATATTATTCAAAGAGAAGTGTATCTTAGAGGCTTGGGGTGTTAAATTATTCATTACCATACAAATAATGTGGTGTCGAAAATGATTACATAGCTACATGGAGATGGAAAGAAATATATACTCATGAGTGATGTTTTCATTTTTCATTGGATACAAAAGAGATGGAATATGGTTCATACATAATAATAATAACATCTATGTATATTTGTGATAATGGATTTATTGTTTTAAGATGTGTAAAAAAACATGAAGATAATGTGGAAGAAGAAATTAACTTGGAATAGTCGGTAAGGGCAATAAACACATATTTGGTGGACTTCCTTTAGATATATTATTAATGGATATAGGGTCACTATTATGAAAGGTATATATCCACATGAATTGGTATAAGTATTTTTATAGGAGAAATGTGTAGTTTTTTTGATATAGATGGCTCAATGTGGTGTAAATAAGTAAAGGAGGAGGTTCCCATTAATAATTGCTGTGAGGGGTATATTTGGAATTTCAAAACATATTAAATTAATATATATTATGATTAATTTTAAATGGAACACAAATAATTTATTTCAAAGATATGATGATTATGGGTTGAAATCCTCTCATCTAATAATAATTATAATTGTTTTAACATTATTTGTTTTCTGATCTTTTACATTTGTGCCTTATTAACCCGTTTTAAACATTCCATGCGAAAATGGATTTTTACTCATATGAGGGTCGATATAATTTATATAAATGGTTAAATGGGACATAAATGGAAAAAGATTTATATTATAAAAAATATTTTATATAACTAAAACATAATGATAATATTTAAAATTCATGGTCCCCATTATTTATCTCAAATAATATAAATTTTAATATATTAAATATAATTTATTTGATTTTTTTCAATAATAGAATAATTACTACACCATCGTTGTATATAATTTTAGGGAAATTATTTCATAATTAAAAGATAAATATAAATTAACATTATTAATATAAGTATTTTAAATTAAAAAATAAAATTTACAATAAAAAATATACTCTAAATAGACACATATTAAAAATATAATTTTTAAGAAAAACAGGAGGTGACATGTTAGACTTTTCTTTAAATAAAATATTATAATGGTCATAATCTCATCCAAATGGCCCTAAAATTCAATATATCCTAATCTTGGATGAATATGTATGAATGTTAATAAAAAAACTAAATTAATGGGATGTGTAACAACATTTTATAATAATTTTAGTTTTAACATTAATTACCCAATTTACCCTATACAATGGTAACAAAAATTAAAAAAATAATTATTCATATTGATAAAAAATAAAAGAAACCTATTCAATAATTTTAGAAGCCATTAATCAGTATATAGAATAATTTTTTAAAAATTAAAAACAAATAAGTTGTAGAATTTAATTCCAAAATAAACTAAAAAATGAAATAAAAAAAGATGTTCAAAAAATTACAATTTTAAATATGAAAATGTTTTTATAAAAAATTCAGAAATGAAACATATTAATATGATATCAATAGTATAATTAAGAATAAAATTGAAATATTAGTTATTTCATTTTTTTAAATGGAACTTTTAAAATTCTTGAAATAAAAATATAGTTTTTAATAAAAGGATTTTTTGAATTTTTCACTGGAAAATAATTCTTTTCATAAAAATACCAAAAAAATTACACTAAGAAAATTATGATACGTTGATTTCAGAGATGAATTTAAATGTATTATATACATTTTCTTAAAGAGGGAAAAAATTAATTGTATTATTTTCTCACAATATATAAAAAAATTCATTTATAAAGGAACTATATAAAATGGATTTAATTTTAATAGCTATTTTATAATGGTGATTTTAAAATAATAATATTTTAATAGTGTGTAATTGTTCATTAATAGTCGGTGTTGAATGTTATATATTCCGTGGTATAAAGTGTTCTATTTATAATCTCAGGGTTTTGTGGATGAAGTTTGGGTAGTGAAAGGTACAATAAAATATTAATGCAACTTATATGATCATATTCATAAGAATTCAATTATATAATGAGATGTATCTAGGAATTTAAAATTATATCCTCAAGGATTAGACGTTAAGGTGTGAAAATTACTAATATTATAATGATCACACCAGAATTCTAGGACTCTTCGTGGATTGATGTTTTTGGGAATGTTCTTATTCAAAGAATTTAATTATCCATCTAGTTGAATTTGATGTGATCTTGGTAATTGATTGATACTCCCAATATAGATACCATATCAATTTTCATGGATGGGAATCCATATTTAAATTTTTGAATAAACCGATGATCAATATCTTGTGAGAGGTTGAATAATTATTTACAAACAAATTACTTCCATTTTTTGAGTCCTGATTATATATTTTAAGGGTATTTATCTGGTTTTTTTATAGTGAAACTAAATATAGAATATATTCCCATTATATGGGAGTTTAATTATTCATTTCCGGAATATTTTCCTAATATTCCATTAAATCATAAATTTTAGTCTTCAATAGAACCCATACCCAGTAAAACACCTATTTCAAGGACTCCATAATAAATGATTGTAATTAAGTTATAGGAATAAATAATGAAAATATAGTAGAATCTTGATAATGGATTTATTCTTCCAGGTGGGTCACCACAGGGTGAACTTATTTATTTGATTAATAATAATGATTCATCAATGAGAGTCTACATAGATTATCTATAATTTAACTAGAACATGATGAGGAATACGTATCATATGCGTTGTACTAATGATTCTTTTAATCAATTGAGATTATTTAAATGCTACTCAATGAGTTACATTAATTCTAGATACTATCAATTGAGGGTAAATAATAATGAGGTATCAAATTGAGTCTCCAAGACATCAAATTCCATAGTTTACAAATTAATAGTAATTAAATGAGTGCATATTGATTTTTATTAAGTCACATTGTACAAAGACAATGAAAATAAAATCTCATCCCTCTAATTCATATCAATAACCTCATAGATTATATTATTATTATAAGTCATATTGAATATATCCATGTTCCCATTTTGATATCCCATTTTTTACAGTGTACATAAATCCTTATGTTTTTTCTCAAACATATATGTTTGGGTTATCAATGTCCTTAAACACTTTTGGATGAATCTCATTTGGAGATAAATTTATTTTTTGAGGAATATGACCTAATTTTTGAGGTTTTATGTCTAATTAAATTAATGTATCTTGGTATAAACATGCTAAATATGAGAACATCTATAGAATTTAGGCATAAAACTAACTGTAAGACATTTATGAAGCATGCATATATATGAAAATATGTTTAACTATTCCAAGAATATTTCATAACATGAATATATTACATTAAATCGCTCATAGTGTGGGAAGGTTACATGTTTTGAATCAATATTATATGGTATGAAATGTTGGGATAGTATAAATATCAATCGAGGTGTTTCATTTTCAGCAATCTTGTAAATTAGGAATTTAATGCCATGTAATTAATTTACACACCATGCATTTCTCAATATAATTTTCAATAAATACATGATAAACTTATTTTTTAATCAATCCATGTGCATCCATCCGTACCTCATGTCCTAGGAAAATTCCATGCGATTTTAGAGCTCCTCCCCCCATTTCAGACTTCCCTTTTGAGAAATAAGTAACCAGTGATTTTATTTTCTTATGTTTTCCATTATTTTACAATGATATCTATTTGTGGAAGTGGAATATATTAACCACATTGGGTTTGGGAGATTATCTCAACATTTCATTATCTAGGTCTATTCTTGTGATCTTAGTTGCATTTATTCTTGTCATAATTACCTATTAGAACCATTTCATTGATAATCATTCATAGGTAGGAGGTATAAAAAATAACCTTGTAGTTTTTTGAATTGTTGAGTATGTGAAAGATTGATATTTTATATGAAAGAATGTGCCAATTAATCAATTTAATGATTAATGGTGATAAATCATAAGCATATTTTTTTATTAGAACCCTTTGGATTCAATAGTGATACAAAATAGCTTGGGGATACCTATTGGGTGTGTGTAGACACGAATAATATTGAAATGGATATTGGGTTAATGTTTTTAACTTGATATGAGAACCAATGTCAATTCTCAACATAGATTCACCTTGGTAATGGCATATTGTTTAACAAAATGACTTGTAAAATTTTGTTAAAAAATGAATGTGAAATTAAAGGACTAATAGTAATTTACAGAATTAACCATTGAGGATTATGATATGATATTGTAATATCGTTTACATTGTGATATGTTTAGAGTTTCATGTTATAATTATAATTTGGTGTTCTTGTCCAATTTTTGTATTGTAATTCTTATATAGTGGGCTTGGATGAGTTTCAAGCTATAATTAATATATTGAGGGTTTGGCCCAGTTTCTTATGGTAACACATATATAGAGGAGATGGACCTGTTTCTTATTGTAATGATTATAGATAGGGTTATTATTAGGATGCTAAATTGATTATATAGTGGGATTGTTAGGGATGTATAAATTATTATACATTGGGATTTCCTAGGGGTTTAATAATGACTTTAACGTGTGGTTATAGTGGGAATGGTTGTGCTACATGGTCAATGAAATTTTGGTGTGGTTCCAATAGAGGATTAATATTGTATTTTATTATGCTTATTAATTAATATATACTTTATTTACTTATTTAAATCTCTTATTTCATACAAGTTTTTTTTGATAAAATGGTTTTGATCTATTGAGTTTTAATCACACACTATCTCGGATTCCATTTTGGTACCCAAGCATATTATATGGATAGTGGTTTAGAAATGCTTAAGGGACTTTTTGTTGATTGTTACATGATATATGAGTAAGGGTTTGGCATAATGACCCAAAAGGGGTATGAGATCGAGGTATTTTGAGTTTATTTGTGTCATATGGTTCTCTTGTTTTTATTAATTTCATTTTGAAATTTAATTATATTCCATCCTATTATAATATGACTCACTATTATTTGATTTATTAGTTCCTCTATTTACATCACAGTTGTGTTTTTTACTAGTTCATCTATTTTTTTACTTTGATATATATTGTTATTATTTATTTTAACTATATAATAACCCATTACAATGGGGTATAGTCACTCCAATATATTCATCCCACACCACTGCTAGTCGTGAGCCTTTGTTCTATAGAGAGGTGCAATTGAGGCCTTTTAACAATCCAAATTTTACCACATGAGATATTATTGGATGAGGGGATAGTATAATGTGGTATAATATGGAAAGGTTACTTATTATATTAATTTAATATTAGGGTGTCAAATAAAGGAGAATAGGATGTATTGAGACTTGGTAACAATCTTGTGAATGAGAGAATTTAACACTTGTATGGGGGAAAATCTGAGTTCCTAGGTGTGGGTTTGTTGTAAATGTTACTCTCCTGTTACAGTTGATTTTTTTTCAGCTATGGTAATTCAAATGTTGCGTGATGTTATTATTCCTGGGATTTACACATGAGGCGTGGTATGGCGGGAGATGATTATATATGCATCATGATAGAAAAAAGGATATATATATATATATATCTACATAGATTGTTAAGTATTGGGACATATTTATAGTGTGTTATGTATTCTCCATGATTATCTATGGAATGAGGGACCAATTATATCTAACAAATTAAATGAAAGGGACTATTATGTCATGCGAAAATATATTTAAGCCATATTTCGAGAGACCATGAGCTTGTGGTTTTTGTGATGTCACTTGTTTAGGTTTACCTTGCTTTTAGATTTTATTCTATGGAGTGTGCCTATATTATAGAGAAAAATACTCTTCATTGCCTTTGAGTTGACTAGTAGGAGAGTGGAAATCCAAACACCACTAATAAATAAGAGATGGTGGTTCTTATAACTCCCAATGATCATATGAATGTAAATCTTTGTGACTGCTTCATGGGGGTCATGTGATCTATGGAATGGGATACAATTCACGCTATGCCTTCAATTTCAATGTTGAAAATAGTGTTTCATCTACAACATCTACCTCTGTTGACTTGGGTGGAAGGACCCCAAGCTTCTTTTTTCTAGACTAATTTAATATAGGGAAACATCGATTACCTCTATAAAACTATATATAAGTGGGAAAATAATGGTCTGTACATGCTTCATGGACTTGAAATGTATTGGTGGGATATTTTAGATCAATTTGGGAATCATGACGAGTAATATTTGAATTATATAGAGTGGATGTTCTTGAGACACCTCTCTCTATTGACACTTAGGGATGAGAAGGTTCACAATTCCATGCACCTAATGTGGGAGGGAATTTTAGTGGTGGACTATGTTGGAAATTTCATTGACTTTTAGGGATTTTCACCATATTAACTACTAATGAGATCTATATGGGGAAATATTTTGAAGACGGGAAACACTTTGATAGTAGGGTAGAGGGGAATATCTTTTACATGAGTAGATTTTGGGATGTGATGAATAAAAAAATCATCACAGACGGGAATACAGGATAGGGAATGAGTAATGGATAGGGTCTTTCAGTATGGAGAAATAGAAAATATTATTCTTCTAGTAAGAAGATATTTTACAATAGTTGTCATAATGGAAATAACATGCCTGGATGTTAGGGTAGTGGTGATCCATATTAAGAAGATGTTTCATTATAGAGAAACTAGTGTGTCATTATGGGCCAAAAGAGAGGTTAGTGTACATATCCCAACATGGAGTGTCCTGATTTTAGTAATCTGTGTCATGTTCATATGTTTTATAGGAAATTATCTTAGTAGAGTAGAGAGAGGGGATTAGGATAGTTTATAGAGTTATATAAGGACTTACCTTACCCTCATCGGATAGGTTGTTGGAGTTACAATAGATGTTCAGGTCATGTATGGGGACATGGTACCCTAATGTAGGAGTTAAAATACCACACATAGGTAATTTCTCATGGATATCAGTATAAATCCCAAGTAAGAGGGGCACATCAGCTAAATACTCTACATTATACTCCTGCTTGTGTAGATACAAGACCTTCTTCTGTTAGAGGTACGATTCTTTTATCGTCAACCCTTGCTATTGATTTTTTTGGTACAACAATATCAAATTCTTATATGTCTATTCTATTTAAAAATGGGTTGGATTTGGTTTTGTCACACATGGCTGATGTTTTGACAATTGTGACACCTTTGGGAGTGTGGATAGAGAAAATCAAATGTCGAAAGGTGTGTTCTCTGGATATTGGTGGTTACAATTTGTTTTTGGAACCGTTTATGTATAAAATGGTAGAAATACATTTGGTTCTTTAGATGGATTGGTTAGTACTATAACATGATCATATTGACCACTATAAGAGGATGGTAACCTTTCCTTCTCCATAAGTAGACTACTATTCTAACCAGGGTGAGTGATATCTTTAAGAAATTGGCATGGGACCAATTTACTATATATTTGTCTTTATTATTGATAAGATAGAATTAAATATTATGGATGATAGTTCAATAGATCAACATAATTGTAATCTAGTGAAAAAAATTAGGATTCATTTCCAAATAAGTTCTATGACTTACCACCCATGTGAGAGATCAGGCTCTTGATGAAGCTGGTACTAGGAGAAGATCTAGTTTCAATCCCACCATATATAATAGAACAAGGTGGGATTTTTTATTTTATTGTTTAGTTATATGATCATGAAGCCATGGTTTTCATATGGAATTGTAAGTAACTTAAGGGTTCCCCATATTTTTCATCCAATAAGGATCTTGAGGCCTTGTCTTTATGTGTGGATTATCAGAGGTTGAACCATTATAAGATCAAGAATATGTATCCCCTTCCATGTATTAACGATCTATTTGATCAGCTATAAGGCACCAAGATCATCATTATGTTATATTTGAGACTAGGATACCACCAGTTGAGGGGGATCCCATTAGCCATATCTTGGGATTTTTTAGGATAAGGTATGGGTTTCCTGAATTTGAAGTGTTTCCTTTTGGTTTGATGAACACAATAGTGGTATTCATGTTTTTTGATGAATGAGATCAACCATCCTTTATTAGATCATTTTGTGGTGGTTTAAATAAATTGTAAATTATTATATTACTAGTTAGAGGATTTCAATACCCATAATATTTACATCATCTTAAGTATATTGTGGTACCATCATCATTATTCCAAGCAAACAAAATACATCTTAGTGATTGATAAGGTGAACATATTAGGTTATTTCAACACCTAGGATGGAGTGTATGTGAAACTAGATAAGTTTCATCTAGGGTAACTTAGGAGGTTCATAATAATGTATTTAATATTCATATTTTTCAAGATTTATCAAGTTATTATTGGAAATTTGTCTAGGACTTCTCATGTCTAGCCACACCCATGTCTAGGAAAACTAATAATGGGGTGATGTTTTTTTGGTCGGATTCTTTTGGGATTTATTTTCTCGAGATGAAATGTTGGATTAAATCAGCTCTTATCCTCAATTTACCAATACTAGGAAAATAATATACTATTTTCTATGATGAATATGGAGTTGAAATTAAATTAGTTCTGATGTAGTAGGATTTAGTGGTTACATATAGCTCTAAAAAACTATGATGGAATGAAAATAATTATACTACTCAGGATATTGAGATTTCTATCATTTTACATTCCTTGAGATTGTAGAGACACTATCATTTTGGAAATTGGTTTATGGTGTACCCGTTACACAAGATACTCATGTACATTTTTTCTCTGCCAAACCTAAATCGTCGGCAAGGGATGTGGGTTAAGTATTTTCATTATTTCAAATTTGATATGTCTAATACATTGGGAAAGGGAAACTCTGTTTCCAATTTCTCTAGTTTAAAGACATAAATAAAGGAAGTTGGGATATTTGCGATGAGTGGGGGATGGTGGCACTCTTATCATACACACATATTCATGATTAGGAGTAATAGGGATGAGTAACACTAAAATTGAAGTCATTAATACCCATGAATCATGAATTTTGTTTCATCTGATTTAGAAGGATTTTTTTGTGAGAGGTAACATATATGGTGTGGAGACCCCATCATGATGGTATATTGCGGGTGGGAATTATCTTCCTTTCTATCGATTATTATGAGTCACTACATACTTTTACAATGAGTTGATGTTAGAGTTTCATGATTATGGATGGGATATCCATCCAGGTTTGAAAAAATGTATTGTGATATCTCTATATAGAACTAGTGGTTATGAATAAAGAACAATCCAGTGTGATTTTTGGAGAGATATTTCACCTATTATTAGGTGATAACTGAGAATAATAGGCTAGATGGTATTTTTAGCCTATTCTAATTCATGATTGGAAATGGGGTGATGTCACAATGGATTTGTGACAGTATTACCCTAGAAAAACATTGAGAATAATGCATTACAGGTGATCATTGATCAATTGAAGCTGGTATCCCACTTATTTATTATCATGTAGAACATCAATATTTATGATAGGGGGCTTCTTAATGTGTGGGAGAATATTTGGTTGCACAATTCTCAAAGGAGTATCATTAATAGTAGAGATCGTCATATCACATCTTATTTTTGGAATGGTCTATATAAGTCTCTGGTTTCACAACATATTTTGAGTATGTACTACCACCCTTGGAATGATTGTAAATATGATAATACTATTCAGGTTGTGTAGTATAAGTTATGTGCTTATGTTTTAGAAATTGTGGGTTCATAAGAGTTTTATATGGAACTAATATAGTTTTCATCTAATAAATTATTCGTGGAATAAATCCAAATTCCCCATATTGAGGTTTTTAATGAAATTCAATTCCATTCACCTCTATTTTGGTTAGAGGTAGTTTATTTAGTTCTTATTGGTCCATGTCATGTGGTAGAGTCATCAGAGATGATTCACATGATCATGAGGAAGTTGGTGACCACATAGAGAGGGTATAAATCTTATATTGAGTAGTATAGATAATTTATGAAGTTTTAGGTTTGAAATTGTGTTTTAATTTTTTTTGTTTACAAAGTTTGGGAAATGAATTTTCAGAATATAGAAAAAGATGACACTGATGTTTTTCGGTCAACTTGAGATAGTGGAAAGGGTCTATCTAGTAGTGTATTGATAATTTCTTCCATTGTGTTACAGTTCCATTCACCACATGTTGTAAATTTAGAATCATTAAATATATCATAATTATCCTTCTTATTTGGTAATCATCATGTTCATAAATCTTTTTCATAGTTTCATCCTTTTAGGTGAATCAAATAAATATTATTTACCATAGTTTAAATTATCTCTACGGTAGGAACATAACTCAAGATTGAGTGTAGTGGAAGCATGGTAATGATTAAGAGGAGGCCTCTGAGAGGGAGTCTGATATTGAGCTCAGTTCTAGACTAGATCTCTGAGACCCCACAATAATTATTCAAGAATATTAGGGATGATATATTATATGGTATCGAGGTTGTATGGTTCGTTATTTTACTAGACACTACCCTATATGATTATTTCATTAAAAATCATTTTTTTGGGTTTTCCACATCATTAATCCTTATTGGATGAGTCACATTTAGATATGGAGTGATTTTGTTGTGGAAAATATCCTAACATTTAGTGACATATGTTTCTTTTTTGTATTAATAGAATATTATTATATACACGTTAAATTATATTATTTGGATTTTCCTGAGTTTGGAAGGATTCAATTGTATATTAGTATCTTCTGTAGAATTAGGGATTAAAACTGCCTTCATGTCATTTACAGGCCATGTATATGTCCTACATGATGTGTAACTATTTCTAAGAAGATTTCATGAAAGGAATACATGTCTTGAACTAGTTTATGCTGTGAGGAGGTTACACACCATGAATCTATATTACATAATGTTTAATGTTTGGTCATGGTTAATTTTAGATGAGGTGATGTATTTTTCAAAATTCTCTTAAACAGAGATTTAAAAAACATGTAATGAATTTTGAAAACTTTTATATCTTGGGATGTGAAATTTTTATGCCACTATGGACTTATTTATGTACTCCACCTCTGTGTAGCCTTCCCTCTCTCAATACCTACGTGATTTCTGGGAAATTGTTGAGTGATTTCGTCTATTCTGAATGACCCATTAAAGTAATAAATCACCAGTGAGTTATTTTTCTAAAATATTCCATCATCTTATGTTATTCTCAAATTGTGGCTGTGGAATATAATTACCATGGTTGGTTTGGGTGATGATATGTTTCTTGTTTGATCATGTTTTTTCTTGTTATCATCTACACCGTCATTCTTTGCTGGAGTTACTTGTTGGAAGCATTACATTGATCACTGGTTATTAGTAGGGGGTCTAAAAACTAACACGTTGGTCTACATAATTTTTGAGTATGTTAAATATTAATAATTGTTCCAAAAAAATGTTTTCGTCAATCAATTAAATAAAGAATTATGATAAATCAAGTGTCTAATTTTTTGTTGGATCCATTTAGATTCAATAGTGATGTGACCTGGGTTGTGGCTACCTATAGGGTGAGAAAAACATTAAGTAATACTAATTTAGATAATGGATTAATGTTTTAATAAAATGATATGAATACACAGGGGATTTTTCTTTATAAAATCACATTTGTAATGACATATTGTTTACCCAAATAACTTAAAATAATTTGATATATAAAGGAATATTAAATTAATGTCTAATGGTAATTATCCAAATTAACCAATGAGGCCTAAGATATGATAATATGGTATCATTTCAATTGTGATATGTGCTGAGTGTCGTGTTGTAATTATTATATAGTTTTCATGGCCTAGTTTCATGTTGTAATTCTTATATAATTGGATTTTCAATGTTTTATGATGTAATTTTTATATATCATGATCAAAACACATTCACAATTTCTTGCATATATTAAGGGATTCAAATATTTTCTTGTTGTTATTATTATAAATAGGGATAATCCCAAAATTTGGAAATAATTATATAGAGGGATTAAACCATTTTCTAAAATGCTTAAACAAATTTATTTCAGCATATTATTGATTAAACCTTGGATATGTGGTAAGGGTTTTCATGGTTATTCAATATAATATATGACATTCTAGAGTGGGTCCAAGGAAGGTTGATTATTTAATTATATTATTTTTTTAATTAATACTCTAGTGTATCACTTTAGTGAATTCATATATTATTTGTGTTGTTATTTAGTTATTGTGTTATCAAATTACTCAGTTTTACTTACACCCTATTCAGGCATCCTTTTTGTATGAAATAAGATTACATGGATATATGTTTGGAAAAAACGGAAAGAGACATTGTTGCTAAATGTTACATTTGAGATGGGCTATAGTTTGGATATTTGACCGGCAAGGGGGGTTTGACAAGGGAGCTTTGAGTTTTTGAGTAAAATGATTATTTTATTTGAATCAAATTTAGTTAAACATTTAGAAACATTTTAAATTGTCATTACATGGTTCTCTATTATTTTGAATATTGGTTTATCCTTTCACTTCCCAATTATATTTTTTACTATTTTCCCTATTTATATTACTCTAATTTTTATTGTTATTGTTTATTTATATTATATTATAACACTTTTCCATATGGTATTGTCTCCTCACTATATTCATTCCACTAGTAATTCTAATCAGCAACCTCTAGATATGGGGTGGAGCACATGAGGTCTCATAATAGACTAGATTTTCCATGTGATAGTGTCTTGAATGTGTGATGTTACAGTCATGTGTTTCTACATATTAGCTTCACCTGATAAAATATTGATGTTTTTTTATATCTAGTGCATTTTTAACATTCTTATAAGAATTTAAAACCCTTTACAGATTAGCTTCATGAATCAGATTGTGTGAAAGGGGATTCACTAAAATATTCAAATCAATTTGTTTTTTTAGAATAAAAATAAAATTTCTTTACTTAAGTAGAATATTTATTCTATAAGGCTTATAATTTCCAGGAATCACAAAGAACAAAATTTAGATGTAGATTGCTTAATTATAAAAGCAGGGGTGAATTTTAGGTTTAAAAAATATCATTTTTATCCTCATGAAAAACTATTTTTAGAAAATTAAAACAAGATGGATTCAAAAAACATTTATGTTATTAATAAAGAAACTATATTTATTAGGATCCAATAATATGGATATGATATTGAAACATATTATAAGTTTAATTAGGGTAAGATTCTAACATAAAGAATATAGAATCTTATGTATAGAATCTTGTTTATATCAGAGTATTAATGTATAAGAATGTATAAAAATATTATATTTTTTTTATTTAAAAAAATGAAATGGAACTAAAAACATGAAACAAGTACAAGTAAAAATGTATATGAAATCTTTTATCTCAATGATTAGGGTTTTCAACAACCTAGGATAATGGTCCCTTTATTTTTACATTCATGAATTTTTTATTAACCACAAGGCTATGCCCTTGATTAGAATAAGAAAATATGTCTTATTATCCCCAAAATACCTCAATATCTATGGTGACTGACACCTATATCTTCCTATCCTTGTATGACCTCAATTGATTAGAAATAATCATAATCACACTTAATAGGACGATCAAGTTGATAACATCTTGAACAAGTTGTTCACAACATTCTCCCCAGGAATTTTGAACCAAGATTCCAAGGAATATAGATTCAACTTTGAGCTACATAAAAACACGTCTTGAATATTGGGTCATAGCCAAAAAATAGTGCAAACATCATATGTTCACATTAAAATGGTTTGGTATTTATAGGAAAAAAATCCCCACATTCTTCCCCTTCTGCAACAGTGATATATTTATTTGAATTTAAGAGGGCCCTGGACATGTGTCACTCAACTAACAGTTTGTAAATAATAGATTTTATAACATCATTTCATGTAATAAAATATGGGAAATATTTTCATGTGTTTGAAAAAACAATATGAAATAAAAAAATGACACATTTGTGAAATATAAGCATACTAGGATGTGATAAAGTAGGAAAGATTTCTTAAAGAAGAAATGTAACTTCAAAGAATATGAATAATTTTATTCTATGTATAATGGGAAACATAGTTTAAATATGTATAGAAATAGAGTATGAATTAATAAGAATTTTGAGTATAGAAAAATTGGAATTCAAAGTATGGAAAAAGAGAATTTATAGTCTTGATTAATAAGAATACATATTTTGAATTAATATGAATTCAGAGTCGAGAATTCCAAGAATATAGTGTTCATAAAGCTTAAAAATAGACTCTAATTTATTTGAGAAACAATGTCTGATTTCTATGAGAAAAAAATATTGATTTCTGTGAGAAACAGAGTCTAATATCAGTGATAAATAGTGTCTTATTTTTTCAAGAAATAGATTTTGAATTATGCAAGAAATAGAGTCTGAAAATATATAGAACATGAGTCTAAAAAATATCAAGACACCGATTCTCCAAACATATGGAATCAATATTTAAGAATAATAAGGTTATGAGATGTTAGATATGGATATGATTATTCTTATGGTAATTAAGTCTTATGAAGAATATGGTTAAACAAAGGCATGTAGAATTAAGCATAACATAGAAAATCATCTTATGGGTTAATAAAATAAAATTCCTTAAATAAAGAAAATAATATTTGATAAAACAATGATTGATATTTTTAAAACATAATGTATTGGAAAATTCATATGATAGCTTATTAAATTAACAATATCCAATTTTTTAGAACTTAAACCAAATTTTAAAAAAGAATATTATGTTTGGAAATCATAAAAAACATATCTCCCTAATATCTATGGCATAATGAAAATGACTAAATCCCCCTTAAGTATTTTTACATTAATGATCAAATACCTTATCTTAATAAATTGTCTTGAAATTGAATTTTTTAATTAAGAATGTTTTCTTTAAGAATAATCTCCCCCTTAAGAAATTTATTCTTTTGGGTAAAATCCATTTAATATAATATTCTGTTTTAATTTTTCTTCCCATTGTGATTTTACAAAATTAATAGAGGGGAAAATATTTGGTACCAAAAAGGTTATAAAATGATTCATACAAAACAAATTATAACAAAGAGTATTCATTTACATTGAACGAATGGTTTTAGTACAAAAAAATATAGTTTTAAGAAAATATATCATAATTCTTCTTCTCTATTAGAAGCTTCCTAAGGATAGCTTTAATTTTATTTATCTCCTTATGATCTTGTTGGTACTTCTTGAGTAATAATTATTTCTCTTTTTTATTCTTCTAGAGAGTCTAAATCCTTTCTTCTAGTGAGTTGATAAATTTTTCTTGCGATTTTAATTTCTTTGGTAACTATTCTGTGGTATCCCTTTCTCTATATTGGGCATTGGAAATGGAATTATGTTTTCCATAAAGAGATTTCTCTTGGTTAATAATCTCTAAAATATTTTTGAACTTATCAACAGACATGTTAATGGAATCTTTGACTGAATCCATATAATCTCTAACTAGCTTAAGATCATCATCCACTAACTTCAACTAACTTGTAATTTTCTTGTAATACATTCTATGAGCATCATAGTTGATGATGAATGTTTTTAAATTTTCTTCTTTCTTGGTTATATTTTCCATCAATCAATTTTTAGAACTTCACTTCATGTTTACTAAATGCATAATTAACTGACACCAGGATTCTATGTTTGTGAAGAACTACAATAAATCTACTTGTTTTATCAAGGACTGCACCACAAGGTCATGTCCCATGGATGATGAACATTCTTAACTTGAAGCATTTTTTTCAGGAGGAGTTACTTCAACTTTCTTATCATCTCTTTCTTTGGATGATTTTGAAACATCACATTTCTGGGGTGTGTTAGTAAGTAAAACCTTTCTTTTATCCTCAAATTTATTATGAATAACAATTTATTCTTCATCTTCTTGTTCTCTAACATTCACATCATCATCAACATCTTGAACTGTGTCATGGTTTCCTTGCTCTCTTCAAAGGAATGTCTCTTCTTAACTCCATGCTCTATATAATATACAATTTTCTTTTATGAAGTGATTTTAGTGTACAATGCTTGGGAAGTTCATATTGAAATCATTTTAGAAAGACACTTTTTCTATTGATATTCTTCAACCATTATGATCACATCATCAAGATTTTCATATTATTTTTCTTCTTCCTCTTCTTGGTAAACTTCCTCTTTTTCATCTATTTGTTCCAGAAGTGCAGCATCATTCAAGAAGGCTTCTAGTACCTAAATCTATTTTGATATTTTCTCAACATCATTTAACAAATACTAAACAACCTGGAATTTTTTATTCTTTCTCTTTTATGCTTCCTTTACTTTAACTATTCTCAATATTTTTGGCTTCAAAGATATTTAAGTAAATAGAATTTGTAGGTTCAATTCCAAACACTGAATCACCTTCCTTACTTTTCTTCTTATGTTCTCTCTACATTTCTATAACTTCATTGGAAAATGTTTCCTTTATCTTAAGATTTGGGGGAACAGATTGTGGTTCCAGAATGAGTTTTCTTAGAAGGGTTTCTGGTCCATTTCCTTTTCTCATATTTTAGGGTTAAAGAACTTTAGTTTTCTTACTTACAGCTAGATCATCCTCATCTGTAAGATCAAAAAACTCACCTGATTTAACCCTGAAACTGATATTCATTCTCCTTAAATCATGATAACTGAGTAACATAATCTTAAAATTCTTGGCCTTTGAGGTGAAATGTATTTTTTATCAATCTGAACACAAGTCTATGATCTTTGATAAGATAGCTAGATACAACAGAATTAGTGAATTATTATTACCCTTCCTGATTTTTTTGACTGTCATGAGAATGAACTTCACTAGGTAGATCTTCCTTACACTTTCAAGAAATTCTAACAAAAATATTTCACAAATTTTAGGGGAATCCTTGTCTCAATTCCTTTTAATAAGGAATCGTTGCATCCATAATGAAACTGGACTATTTTTAGAAGAAATAAGGGATATCATGGGTTTCATGAATCCTTTACATCCAAGGAATTCTATTTCCATTATATTCTTGAATAAACTGTCCTTGCCAATAAATCAATGAGAGCAATGAATTTCCTCTCTTTTATAAGGAATGACTACGTGTCTTGCAAGATTGACGAATGATAAGGAATAAACATTCCCATAACATTTTATTTTAATAATTTCTTTTCCCCCTTTCTCATAGAAATGAATGGGAGCATTAAATTATAAAATAATGTAACTAAAAACTTGGTCTGGATTCTTCTCCTTAACAACACATAAGCTTTTACATCCATTAACGATAATGATATTTGATGTCAAGGAATCATACATAGTAAAAACATTATGACATACTGTCATCTCTATAAACATAAGCTAGTCCTTGGGTTCCATTCTTTATTGAGTCTGTATTTGAATCTGAGATGAATCTTCAAGTGATATTCTGATGTTATAGAAATAAGGAAAATGGAATGGATGACTTATAGTGTGGTAGATATTCCATGATCAATATTAGAGACAACCGATGTGGGACATGAGGAGGTGTTCCTCTATAATGGCATCACATGAGAGGGTTCTAATTATTGGTTATATATAATGGTTGAGATAAGAATAATGTGATCTGAAAGATGACATTGATACTGTATAATGTTTTTATAGGTTTCGATATTTTGTGGTTTTAAGGAAAACTAGAATTTATGGAAAGTGAATCTGATAATATATTATCAAAAAATATATAGAAATAATATTAAGTAAAAAAATGGAATTATAATGTTTTATGTCATGAAACATACCTTTAAGATTGCTTCAGAAATAATTTTCAACATTGATAAGGTTCTTCTTTAAGAAATTAGGTCCTAGAAATTTTTATTAGGGAAAGAAATAATAAATAATGTTATGAATGATTAGGTTTCAATTTTTTTAATAGAATAATATAAATGATATAAACATATGTACCCCCTATGAAAAAGGGTACCTTAATTATAGGATGTGTTTTTAACAATAAGTTAATATGGATTATTATATAATGGTTGTCATTCCATACTTTTTTAATGTATTCAAATCAATTGGAGGGTAAATATTTTGTAAAGATATCTACAAGTTGGTCTTGTAATATGATAAATTGTAAAATAATATCTCCCTTAGGCGTGTGATCCCTAATATGGTGATGCCTAATATCTATGTTCAATGAACGGGGGTGATGTTCCATATTTTAAATTGGGAATTGGAACTAGTATTATGCCACCTTATTTGTGTTTTGGTAAGACTTATTCCATAGTCTATGATTGTGTGTTTCATCCACAATACATGAGCAAAAAAATATCAAGATGCCACATATTCAGATTCATCATTATAATGTGATATTGTGTGTTTTTTCATTAATAAAAAGGAAACTAATGAATCTCCTAAGAAATGATGGGTTCTAGATTTACTATTTCTATCCATTCTACAACCACTGAAACTAGTATTTGAAATAATTTTTATGAAAACAACATTTCTTGAAGAATAGGAATGTCTGAAAGCCACGGTTCCCATTAAATAGAGAAAATTGATTTTCACTGATTTTAATTGTATTTTTTGGATTTGATCGATATCTTTCACATAAGCATACTGAAAACATTACATCTGGATGACTAGATATTATTTATGATAAACTTCATATCAAACCTCTAAATGTTGTCTCATCAACTGGTTTCCCATCTTCATCATGATAAAGAGTATTTGAGGCACCGATATGAGTACATATACTTTTAGTTTTATCATATCCAAAATTATTATTAATATCTTTAATATACTTAAGTTTTGATATATAAGTTCCTTCTATATTTTTGGGAAATTTGAAAATCAATAATGTATGTTAACTCAACCATCATACTCATTTAAATATCATATTTAGAAATATTATCTACTGAATCACTTAAGGATTTTTGATTTTATTAGAATATAATTTCATAAATATAAATTTGAAAAATAAAAAAAAATTTCTTATCTTTCTATATAAGAGGGTTGGATCCTCAGTTCTCTTAGCACAATCTTTGTAGCAAAAATCCTATAACTCTATCATACCATGCTCTAGGGTCTTCTTGATGTATATATAATGTTTGTGTACATTTGAAAACAAGTTAAAGATGTTTTTTGTATTCCAAACCAGGAGGTTGTTCAACAGAAAAATCATCTTTAACATATCTATTATGGAAACTACACTTCTTATGCATTTTAAAAAGATTAAAAATAAAGAATTATGCAAATTCTATTAAAATATGAATATATTCAAGTCTAGATATCGGAGACTTGGTTTCTACATAGTCTATTATTTAGTGTTTATTATAACCATTAGAAACTAATATTTCTTTATTTCATACAATGATTCCATTTTCATCGCACATATTTCTGAAGACCCACTTTTTACACCAATTATAGAAGTTTCTTTATGTCTTTCATCAATGGTCCATAAATTTTTCGTTTTGAATTCATTTAGTTCATCTTGCATAGATTTAATCCAATCATAATCTACTAATGCCTCATCAATGATTTTATGTTCTAATTGGGAATGAAATTCTAGATGATCTATATAATTTAATAAAGAACATCTAGTCCTTAATGGTTAATTTACATAAACATTGATACTGTCACTAGAGTGATTATTAAGAAAAAACTTATTTGAGATTTTTAAAACCTGTTAATTAATATAAAGGAAAAAATATTTTAGGTTAAATAATGTAGAATAATTATATTGATTATTTTCTTTATTAGAAGAATATTCAATCAAAGGTTGATAATCTATATTTGAAATCCCATCTAATGAGGTAGGATGTTCTTGTGTAAAAATTTAATGATCAATTTCATCAAATATAACAAGGAATGTTTTTTCAATAGTACATGAATTTTTTTCAAAAACAATACAATCCTTAGAAGTAGTGGAGTATCCAATGAAAATTCTTTCGTTAGATCTGGGTGAGAATTTTTGTATGTTATCTTTTGTATTCAAGATGAATAATTTTGAACCTAAATACTTTGAAGGAAGAAACATTATGTTTTCAACCAGTTCATAAATCATAAGATGTATTGTTAAGAGAATTCCTAACTAAAAAATTATTTATAGTAAAAAATATTGTATTAACAAATTTAGTCAAAAATGATTATCAATATTATATATACTAAACATGGTTCCAGTTATCTCTTGATGTATTCTATTTATTCTTTCAACAATACCATTTTCTAGGAGTTTTAAGAGGTGAGAAGTTATGAGTAACACATTTCTGACAATTTTTTTTCAAAATATGAATTTTGATGTTCTCCAATATGATAAATATTAATAGATATAAATGGAATGTTTTTCTCAAATTTATCTTTGGAAGACAATGATTTAAACTGAGAAAAGTCTTCTAATTTCTTTGCTATAAAATTGAACCTTGTAAATATAATTTAATCATCAACTAAAAAATAAATAGTATTTGCCTCTAATACATGTAGTTTGTGTTGGACTGAAAATATCTATTTTCATTAACATTAATGCATCTTAAGTTGAGACTTTAATAATTGATTTAAATAATGTCTTATTTTTCTTTCCATTTTTACATGGATCACAAAATTATGAAAAATCAAATCTATGATTCGGCATATCTTTAACAAGTCATTTAACTATGATTTTGAATAGGTTTATAAGGTTACAATGTCCTATTATTATACGCTATATCCATTATTGATCTTCCATTAAACTAAGGAAAGGTAGGTCAGGGATCCCTAATACCTTTATGTTATGTGTATAAACATTCTGATGCATATGGGCTAAGAGAATAAACTCTTCCTTGGAATTGTTTAGCAGGATTTTATCATTTCTAAAACTCACAAGGTAACCTTCATCAAATATTTGTATTATTATTAAGTGGTGTTACATAAGAAATTTAACAAACAAAACATTTTAAATTAAATCTTTTCCATGAAGAACAATATTTCATGCACCAATAATTTCTCATTGAGTATTATCTCGGAAAGTTATTTTCCACCATTCATCATGACAATATTTTTAATGATGTTTTTATTACCAGTCATGTGTTGAGAACATTCATTGTCAACATACCATATATATTTTTGGTACATCCTTTATTTTCCTAAAAATAAAATAATTAGACTTTCAGAATACAAATATTCATGGATCCATAATTGTTAAAAAGTAAAATCTAATGTATCCACATCTTCATAAAAAAGTATGATTTATGAAAACCTAAGTATTGAGTTTCATTTAAAGAGACATTTTTCCATCAATGTCCACCACACTAACACATAGTGAAAAAAGGATCACATTGGGGATAAAAATAGTTATTACTAAAAATAGGTTTTGAATGATAATAACCAAATCTCGAACTATTATTAAGTGGAAGAAGATGTGAATACATGTTATCAAAACCTTCCTTTCTATGAGTATAGTTGGAAAAATGTTTCATTAAGGAAAATATTTCATATTTTAGTCTTATAACTACATTATTTTCCTCATAGTTATTAGTTATAGAGTTTGAGTTAGTATCTCCAACATTTTTATTAAAAGTAACATCATAAAAATTCTTATAATGTTTTTCCTTCTCAGAATAATCAACCTTATGGTTTTTGGAAATATTTTCAAAATAAAAAAATTTCTAGTCATGATCTTTTTAATGATTTTAAAATTCTTTTGTTAAAATAGATATTCTAGAATTTTCATAATCATATTGGTATATTGTCTTACTATTTTCATTGTTAGGTAACTTAGAAAACCAAAATGCTTCCTCAAATGATAGTAAATGTTATCTATAGATGAGGAAGATTATTTATCTAAATATTAATAATACTCTTCATTTGGAAAAATATCATTTAAATAAATATTGGTTATGGACTCCACAATATTTACTGTAGCCATGATACATTAATTTTTATTAGGAATGATGTCTAAAAGACCAATATTCTTCTATCTAGAATTTTTAATATATGAATATTCATCAAAAGAATCCCCACCACTAGAACTCTTGGTTTCATTGGGTTTTAGTACATTATTATACATAGATATGAAATTCCTCTTCTTGTCTATTTCTATATTCCAATCCTTTTTTCTATCCATTTGATAAAATGATAGTCTAGTCTAATAGGACCTACCCATTTGTATTCATAAAAAGAGATATATGAATCATTCATATCAATTATTTTTTTTTCTTGTATATGTATTGGGAGTCATTATTTCCCACAATATTGTTCATATTTTGAGAAAGATTTGGCAAGTTCATTCTTAGAATGATCATTGTCACTTTATTCATATATAATAGTAGATTTATGTGCTTTTGATCTTTTAACCCTTTCCAGAGTCTAGGATTTCATATGCTTACATGTAGTAGTGAATGAAACACTTCTATTTCCCTTCTTTTTCTTATTGATCTCAGCATTTCTCTTCATTCCAGTTCCATGATATATAAGTGTCCCCAATAAATCATGATGAGTGATGTTTGAAACATTACTATTCTAGTCAATCACCATTTTTTAGACTTCGACTCATTTGGGGTAATATCTATTATCTTACCCACATGAATCTCATCATCAAGTACTTTCTCAACCATAGACAAAAGGATTTTGATTTTAGTCATAAATATTTGATGTACATTTCAATTAGGTTCTCCATAATGAAACATAAAACGATGACATTCACCTCTAAGCATAGCTCTTCATGTTTTAATGACCTTGAATGTTCCAAAATTTACAACTTCTAATTTCATCAAGATGCTATTAGCAATACCACAATAGGAAATTTAGCTATATATATTCCTGGTCATATAACATAATAATTTATTGCTCACCTTAAATTTAAGATAATACTCTTTCCTTTCTTGATTGGTGTATTGTCTGATTTCCTTTTTAGGAATCACGCAGTCTCCAGTCAATATAAAAAAATTTATCAAAACTGGCACTGATAATAAAAGTATTCATCATGTCACTCTAGTATTCTTAATAATTTCCATTAATTATTGGGGTCTGGTAGGATTTTAGTTGTCCATTGAACTATAGTTCATTCTAGTCATTCTAAAAAGAAAAGAAAATTTCAAAAAAAGGACGAGTAGAATTTTTTTAAACAAATAGTTTATAAAAAAAGACTTAAGAAAAACATGATTAAGTAATTATAAGAACGAAAAGATTGAATGAAACAATACTTGTATGTATAAATATTTCAGGGACCTCCTCTAATACCAACTTTAGGATAAAAATGTATATGTATATTGATCAATTAATGTTGGGGGGAGGTGAATTGTAGGTATAAAAACATTTTTTTATCCTTAAGAAAATTTATTTTTACCAATGTTAATGAAGATGGATTAACAAAACCTTGTTAGTTCTTAATAATGAAACTAACTTTCTTTTGATCCAATAAGATGGATCTGGTAAAGAAACATAAGACATGTTTACATAGGGAAATATTTTACCTTATAGAGTATAGAATCTTATTTATAGAATCTTATTTATATCAGAGTATACAAGTATAATAAATTATAACAATGTTATACTTTCTTTCATTAAAAAAAATACCACAAAATTAATAATATTTAACAATAACAAGTTAACACGTATAAGAAATATTTTAACAAAAATGGAAGGGTAACCAATAACCTTAGAATAAGATCCCTTGATTTATACATTCATGAATTTATATATTACCCATACCAGGTTAAAAAATCAATAAGAATATGAGAATCAATCTTGATATCCCTACAATACCTCAATATCTAAGATGATTAACACATCTGTGTTCATATCCCCAAAATCCATCAATTTATCTACCACAATTGAAAATTACCTAAGTGGGATGAACAATATTTTCATAGAATTCCCCCAAATAAAGTTGAAAAAAGAATTCAGAGAGTATAAATTCAACATAGAGATCCAGGAAAACATTTCTTGAATAACACCTCATAGAAAAAACTCATCACCAACTTCATATAATCTCTTTTAAATAGTTGTGTATTTATAAGAAAAAATCACATTAGAGAACTCATCATTTAACGATAATATCTTCCCCCAAACATCGGAGGAAGCTTGACATGTGTCATTCAACAAAAAGTTAATTAGTAATAGATGTTATGATATCATTTCATATAATAATATATGGGAAATATTGTCATGTGTAAGAAAAAATAATACGTAGGAAAAGAAATGTTATGTTTGAGAAGCTTAAGAATACATGGATCTAATAAAATTGGAATAATACCTTAAAGAAGAAATGTCTCTTTAACAAATATGAATAATAATATTCTATGAATATTTGGAAATGTAGTCTAAATATGTATACAAATGGAGTCTGAATTAATGAGAATTAAGAGATTGGAAAAATGAGAATTTAGAGTATAGTGATTTGAGAATTTGGAGTCTAGATTAATAAGAATTATGAGTCTAGATTAATAATAATTCTGTATCTAGATTAATAAAAATTTAATGTCCCAAATTCTAGGAAAATAGAGTTCCAAATTATGATAAAACATAGTCTAATTTCAATGAGAATCATTTTTTGATTTCTACGAAAAACAGAGTCTAATTTCTGTGAGAAATAGAGTCTGGTTTCTATAAGAAACAACGTATGACTTCTATGAGAAGAAGAGTCTGAATACAGATCTAATCAGAGTCTAAAAACATCTAGATACCGATTCTCAAAACATATGGTATCATAATTTAATAATAAAGGTTCTATGATTTTAGACACGGATCCGATAATACATAATGAAATTCGGTCATAAAAAGAATATGGTTAAGAATATAAATGGAACATTAATCATAATAATGAAAATCATGTTAAGTGTTAAAAAATTAAAATTTTTTAGAGAAAGAAAATAATCATTAAGAATTTTTTTTTGTTATTTTAAAAACATAAAGTAATGGAAAATACATAACATAGCTTATTGAGTTAACAGAATCTATTTAAATGTTTTTTTAATGATCATAATGTCACACTATTAATAATAATCTTTTTATCAATTCTATATCATGATTTATTGGTATTATATAAGTATTTTTATTAATCATTATTCCATTAATATAATGAACCACTAAATTTTAATACATATCCATAAATAATTAATGATTGATATTTTTTTGGAAATATTTCCACGATCCCCTCTGCACAAAGTGTACCCCTCTTGGCTCGACAATGTAAGAAGGGATATAATGACCCACGAGTCCCACCTCCAGTAGGCCACGGGTTGGAGACTAGCACTGAGGGTATATTAAACTCCCAGATAGGATGCAATACCCTCCAAGAGAACACATGTGGAAGAGAGAGAGAGAAGATAGACACCAACCAAATCCATATCAGAACTACAATATAAATGAAAACCTAGGCACACATATGAAATGTCATGCAAAAGTACTACAACTGGAAGGGGAAAACAACAAGTACCCAAAAAAAATAATATATCAGCAACAACAATCCTGAACAACTCCTGAAACCCCAAGTTAGTAGAAACCAGCTTGATCTCCAAACTGCACCAAGTGACCTAAAAAATAGTTTATATATACATAGGGTGAGTATAATAGTATACTCAGTAGGATCCTCCTCGATTCCTCTCATGCAAAAGTAAAAAATGTATGTTAAAACACAGTGAATAACAAGTGAAACTAACTTGTCACCTAAACACGTATACTATGTTCCCAACCTCACCATGGCTACTCTCACCAAGTAACACATACAAGAATATAGAATATAGTAAAGAATATCAAGGGTACCCCACTAATAATTCCCCACTGGTTTTCCACTTTTCCCCAACATTGCATGTCCTGATCATCTCTCTCATAAAAGGATTGCCCACAGACACCTGGGTGAAACACCACAATATGCAGCTCAAGCACCACAAAGGCTTGCCCGCAGACACCTGGGCTAAACACCACACCATCCTTCCAACCAAAAGTAACCAAGTGGTTTCTGGGAGCCACCACAACTCTCATAACTTGTATCATACGTCGGGTATTATACCTCAAGCCATTACAACCCATACCCCGAGTAAGGATCCTCAATCCATCACAGCCTATACACGTTACACCTATAGTAGTCCATAAAAAACTATATCCCGAATATATGTGTATGAATAACCACATGCCATTAAATCCCTCTACACACATATATGGGGAAAACAAACCATTTTTCCTACTAGAACAAGTAACTATCAAGAGAAGAAAGCGGGGCCAAAGGGGGTAGTCAGCCATTAATCCTCCCAACAGAATGTTTGGGAAAACACCCCCTAGAGCTCAGAATCCCTGGGGTGTCAGTTTCCCTTACCGAAAGGGTGGAGTAGCATATAGAAACACAAAAAGTACAAAATATATTATAACTCACAACCACACTATGGGCATAACCTAGTCTTAGAATCAACTGTAGCTAACGTCTCTCGGACTCCGGGATGCCACTTCTAAGACTAGGCATCCTATAAACATAAATCCATTTAAATAACATTATTAGATTACTTCATTCACCTTTTATCATCATTTCGACTTTACTTTAATTAATTCATAAAACATTAATTAACCATGAATAATTCCACAATAAACTTCATTAACATCACACCCAAAGTCCATTGTCCCTTTAAAAAATTATAACCTCACCATTATGTTCCAGCAAACGACAACCCCCAGGGTTAACACCATTTAATAAAACATTCATTACAAAAACACTTTCCCATATTCCCAGGCATTCTAGAAAATAATTCTATGCTACTAACACGTGGTGGCTCAACACAGTGAGTAGATGTACTACCCTTCGAGTTTTGCTGCCTATAGCAAGAGCGTAGACCCATACTCCTTGGAAAAGCTAAACACGAAAAGCATGTGGTATACCCCGTGCATCTTCGCCTCTTTCGGATGAAGGCTAAGTAAGAACCACTGCCTTGAGAATTGGTTAAAATTAAAGCAGATAAACATCCAAAGAACCAGCAAGAATCCTACAATCACATTCATACCACTCCATCATCCCTGATGTCCTACCTGACACCCACATGCATAAACCGATGCATCTCGCCACTCTAGGTGTCATCCACTACCACAACCAAAAGGCATCTATGCCCCTACATATCACAACACCCCTTCAGGGTTACGTCTCAACACAAGCAGCATGAAAGAAAACCATCACATCAATTGGGTTATGGACCTTTAAAAATCAAGATGGTAACTCAGAACCCTTCAAGGAATTATCAAACAATCAAATTCTTTAATCCATCTTGAATTAACATATTTATAATCCATTGGTTCTATCATCGATAAACCTATCCACTAAGCTATCACAAATGATTAAACATGCTTACTACACCAATTTGATTAACATCCAAATATAACAAGAACCAGATTCTTTTTCATACCTCTTTATCTTTATCCAAAAAATTATCTATTAATCCCAGTTTATGTTATTTACCGATTTCCATAAAGTACAAATAGTTAAGAAAAGCAAGCATAGATATCTCACTATCTAGCAAAACAAGAGGCAATAACATATGATCGATAAAAATTTATTTATCTGGTTCAAATTATTTATTATGTCAATTTAATTGTCATCCAGTGGGATTAAACATTCTAACAATATAGTCTCACATAAAATAAAGAGAAGCAATGAATCCCCTAACTCAATGGTTTTTGACGAAAACACCAAAAAATGAAGAATGAACAAGAAATCCGGGTTGATTGTCCATGAATCCTCCTTACACAACTTCTCCTAACACAACCAAGACCAAATCTCATCATATTTGGCATCAAAGCACATAGATCTACCCATAAAAGACATAGGTCTAAGAAACTGAGAGAAGAGGGGAAGTAGATCCAAGTGGATCTAAGAAACCGATCAAGAATGAAGAAGAACGATCACATAACTCAAGAAACCGGCTACGATTCACCAATATAAGCCATCAGATCACCTCAAAAATGTTTGTGGGAGGTTATCCTACCTTCAAGGGAGGGTAATTCTGAGTTATGGATTCCTAAGTGCTTAAACGATCATGTTAGTGGAAAAACGGTTGAGATCCACAATTTTAGGATCTAGTTTATATGCGCACATGGTTTGCTTGCACGGTTAGAAAAACTGTGCGCTAAACTTGCAGGTGCTACTACCTCGTCAAACACTCCATGAATGGTTTGGCCGCATGATTAGACAAACCGTGCACTAACCATGCATTAGCCACTGCCTCTAACATTAACTACGCACAGTATGGCCTCACAGTTTAGACAAACCGTGCACAGCCCGTGCGAAAGCTACTACCCTTTAGTTTTCCTTAATGATTCATCCAACGAACCCCAAGTCACAACTCCTAAACAAGGGTAGTTAGAAACATCAAAAGTACCTGATGACATAACGTGATGTTACAGTTCACTACTGTCTACCTCTAAAACGGTTCACCGAAATTGAAGGTTTTGGAAAAGCATTGGGGATAAGTTACCTTGACCTCCCAAAATGCCTCTAATACCTTAATTTCAAAAAGTAGTGGAATAGAGAGTTTCGGGCCATTACATTAGATAACTCTTAAAACATTCTCTTCCTCGAGAATCCAAAACCCACATAAAGAGAAAATGAAATAGGGTCTGAACAACCACACATCGAGATACCTCTCAAAAGATAGAAATCCACCAAAAACAATAAAGTGAGAAATCTCATAAACATGAAAGTTTCATAACCACAAAAGATACATAGATACATGAAAAGAGTTAAACATCAAACAAAGTTGGGTATTGAGTATTTATTTGTGACAAATGTTCCTAGGTACTCTATTCCAAGCAACTGTGTCGCCACAAGACATGAACTAATGGAATAGAATGCCCGTGAAACACCTTATCCTTACGGTCTTGGATCTCCATAGGTTACTCCTCAATGGTTTCATCATCATCAACATAGATCTCTCCCCAATCGATGATGTGAGAGTCATCATGAAGATAATGATAGAGCTATAGTACATGGAAAACATCATGTATCAGACTAATCTATGGGGGACATGATACTCGATATTCCATTTCTCCAACACGAGCTAACACATTGAAAGGACCAACAAACCTTGGAGAAATCATACTTCCACGACTAACCTTATCTTCCCACAACGATGAGTCACCTTAAGAAACACGTGATCCCCAACATTAAACACTATGGGTCTCCTTATTTGATCAGACTATGATTTCTAACAATCTTCCACTGTCTTCATCTTCTCACGAATCACCTAAGACATCTCTGTTGTATTCTGAACTAGTCCAGTCTTAGAATTGCTGACTCTCCGACCCGAGTCCAGCACAATGGAGAATGGAAAGGCTGGCCATACAACGCTTCGAACAGTGCCATACAGATGGTGGAGTGAAAACTACTATCATAAGAGAACTCCACCAAGGGTAAGTGCCTCATCCATGAACCTCCAAAAACATGAACACAAGAGCGTGACAACTCTTCAAGAGTCTGGATGGTTCTCTCTGTCTGACAATCCGTTTATGGAAGGAAAGCAATGCTAAGGCATAGTTGAGAACCGAAGCATGTTGGAGACCTTTCCACACACTAGAGGTAAAATGAGTATCTCGATAAGAAATGATCATCATAGGGAATCCATGATGTCTAACCACCTCCTATATATACTACCTCCACAAAACCTCCACTAAGCTAGATTCATTGATTTCTATAAAGTGGGCCGATTTGGTTAAACGATCCACTACCACCCAAATAAAATCATGTCCTCCCAGAGCTTGAGGTAAACCAGTAAAAAAGTCCATTGATATGTCCTCCCACTTCCACTTGGGAATCTCTAATGGCTAGAGATAACCACTAGGAACATGATGTTCGATCTTCACCTTTTGGCAGATCAGACATCGAGACACGAACTCCGCAACCGCACGCTTCATCCCAAGCCACCAAAACTGACTCCTCAAGGCTCATTACATATTTTTCATGTCAGGATGTACCGCATATGGTGAAATATGGAACTCTCTAAGGATTTTATTGTGCATCATCAAAGGAACAAAATTCCTTCCGTGATACAACACTCTATGTTGTTTATCCTCAAACCAAACATCATGGCCCTCACCACAAACATCTCAGTCTCTCTAGACTTCCACCTCCCAACTAGGACTCTTCTATATTGTGCATCAGGGATGACTATACCATCATCTGAAAAAGATAGCCTCTACCTCGAATATCACCCATATCAAGATGCAATGATGACAGTTCTTCCATTACTCTCCAGGAATCACAGGATTCATGCACAACATCACTACATGACTTTCAGCTCAATGCATCAGATACAACATTCCATATTCCATGTGTATATGATATTTTGAAGTCGTATTCCTATAAGAACTCCATCCAATGATGCTATCGTATGTTCAGGTCACGCTAGGAGAAAAAAATTCCTCAAAATCTTATGATCGGTGAAACCCCCAAAGTGCTCATCCATGAGGGAATGTCTCCATAACATCAGAGAAAACACCCAGACTGCCAACACAAGATAATGGGTGGAATTGTTGTACTCATGGGAATTTAACTGCTGAGACCCATAAGAAACAACTGACCTCTGCTGCATGAGAACACAATCTGACCCCAGATGTGAAGCATCACAGAAAACATCAAACTGAACTCCTTCAGCTGGAAGATAAGACTAGATAACTTAATTACTATTCCTTTAGATACATGAAAGCTTCTTTGCACTAATCAGTCCATATGAATGCCTGATCCTTCCTATTCAAAGTTGATAGAGGGGTCGCAACTCATGAGAAATTGGATATGAACCACCTGTAGTAGCCTATGAGACCAAGGAAACATCACACCTCTGACACGGTCTTTTGGCTGCCCAAGCCACAAATGCTTCAATATTTGATGGATCCACGACTAATCCCTATTGGGAGACAACAATCCCCAAGAAACGGACTTATTGAGCCCAAAAATAACACTTAGACAACTTCCCAAATATCTGATGATGGCGAAGAACTCCCAAAATGGCTTGTAGATTCTCTGCATGCTCCTCTTCATATGTGGAGTATACCAGGATGTCGTCGATGAAAACTACCACGAACTTGTCTAGGTACTCACAGAACATAGCATTAATCAATCCCATGAATAAAGCTGGAGCATTCATCATTCCAAATGACATTACAACAAACTCATAATTCCCATGACAACAATGGAAAGCCATCTTCGGGATGTCATCATCATTCACACACATATGACGATATTCTGACCACAATTCAATCTTTGAGAACCAACTTGTACCCTTCAGTTGATCGAATAAAAAATCAATCCAAGGAAGAGGGTAGTGATTCTCTATTTTCACTTTGTTTAAGAGATGATAATCGATACACAACTGCAAACAACCATCGGCCTTCTTCATGAACAAAACTGGTGCACCCAGCGGTGACACACTTAGCTGAACAGAACCATAGCTTAATAGACCATCAAGCTGTATAAGTAGCTCTCACAACTCAGAAGGGGCCATCCTATATAGAGACATAGAGATAGGAAACACACTTGGCTGTAGTTCGATCCCATACTCGGTTTCTCATCGAGGGGGTAATGCTACAACCTGTTCTGGAAAGACATCAGGGTACTCCTCTACGAACCTAGGAAATTCCAACTACTGAACCTCTGATGAACTCTGCATCATCTCAGCCATCATGGACGATAAGGATAGAACACAGCTATGACCCATCTGAGTATCTCAATCACCAAGGAACACCACTTGCTCTCCATACACACTAAGGAAAATGACATTCTTCCTCAAGCAATCCACGATAGTCTACAACAAATACAACAAATCCAAGCTATGGATTACATCATATGGTTGTATTCGTAAACATAAGAAATCTCCCCAAGAGCGGTGTTTCCCCAATACTAGCTCATAGTCTCTATATATTTCAAACAAGTCAGCTCAACCACCAACTGGCATAGTCAATGCCAATGGCACTGGTAGCCTCTCTACCTCAAGCCCCAATGCGTGGACAAGGGTAGGTGATATGAAGGAGTGTGTTGCTCCTGAATCAAGAAACGAATACACCAAGATAAAAAACAAGCATAGGGTACCTCGAACGACATCTGGCTCAACTGGGGATGGAAAAACAATAGCATGATGCTGACCACGACCTCCGCCATGACCTCTCTATCCCTGATGATGACCACCACCATTACCGCACTCTGCTCTATGAGGATAGGGAGTGTCATGGGGATGTCCTCTACCTCCCCAATCTACCCTCTGCTAATCTAAAGCTGGTGCAAAGGGCTGCTGGTGGATTGGATGGAACTGCCTCAATGGAGGAACTTGGATCACAACACCTGTTGCACGATGACCGCTCTGAAAGGTCGAGCACTCCTGTTGTTGATGGAAATGACCCCCACGAGAAAAACAAGCACCTGATCCCTTGGAATAGGCCTGAGTGTTGCTACCTTTGGAGAAACGAGATGTGAAGGGATGGGGCCAACCCTCGGCTGAACGAAAATTATTCTGCCCTGAAAACCGGGAACCCCAAACCACATGTTTTATTCATGAGGGATCATGAAAATCCCCCTCTCGTGATGATCCAGTCTGGGACAAAGTCCCCTCGACAACCTCTACCCTCGCCAGCACCTCAAGATATGTCCTCAGCATAAATGGGGTGACCTGGAATTGGATATTTGGTTGAAAAGCCTCCTTAAAATGCCTCACCCTGGACTCCTCATCTGGTAATAGGTCAGAAGCATATCACCAAAGGTTCCTGAGATAGATTCGAAAATCTAGAATAGTAGAGCTCCCCTATAGAAGGGTAAGAAGAACCTGGTGAAAGGATGCCTTCATAGTCAAAGAAAGGAACTCGACTCTAAACTTGTAACATAAATCCTACCATGAGATCGCCGACTCCTCAGAATCCTTGAGGTACAAGAACCACCACTACCTTGCTGCTCCATGCCGCATCGTCACAGCTATGGACACCCAGTCCTCCTTTCGAGCATGGATCTAACTGAATCCTATCTCGACCTCCTCCAAAAAGTCTTCCATGAATGAATTTGAAACGGAGACCTCATACTTATGCAAGCACTGGCACTGAAAATCTCAGAGAGTCTTCCTCCAAATGTCTTCCTCATCAACCTCTACCCTACCGTGGCCTGCTGGAACAGCCTACTAGACATTTTCTGTGCAAACCTCACGAGGACGTCGACCTGGAGCCATACCTATAAAATAACAAACCATTAGATCTGCTAAACCTGGAATATGGAAGACTAAACATTAATTAATTTATTATTTTTTTTTTCATTTTTGGTTAACCTATCCCATGGTCTACCCATTCAAACACATGCACAAAGAAGAATGATGCATGATACATTCCTAGGTCTCCACAATAGAACCAGTATCACCTTGTTTAGTAGCCAATGTAAACATAAAGGTCCACACATTAAATCGTAGGGGGCCTTTAATGCCTATGTCTCAGCCAATCTCCAGTGTTTACCTCACTTGCTAAACATGAATGACACCGTTGCCCAACCAACCCATGTAACATCACATGTTCCTAACTCCAAACTCCATCCTATCCCTCAACTAGAGCCTCTGATACCACATAGTTATGACCCCCTCCCCACAAAGTGTACCCCTCGTGGGACAGAAATGTGAGAAGGCAGATAATGACCCCCGAGTCCCACCTCCAGTAGGCCCCGGGTTGGCGACTAGCACCGAGGGTATAGTAGTCCCACAAATGAGAGGCATTACCATCTATGAAACACATGCAAAAGAGAGAGATAAGACAAACACCATCAAACTCCAACTCAGAACTATAATATAATAGAAAACCCAATCACACATATGAAATTCCAAAAAAATTACTACAACTGGAAGAGAAAAACTGCAAGTACCCAAAAGAAAAATAAGATAGCAGCAACCAGAATCCCGAATAGCTCCTGCAACCCCAAGCTCATAGAAACCAGCTTGATCATCAACCTGCTCTAAGTGACCTGAATAATAGTTTATATATATATAGGGTGAGTATAACTGTATACTCAGCAGGATCATCCCAGAAGCCTCTCATTCAAAAGTAAAGAAAGCAAGCTAAAGTATAGTGAACAATAAGTGAAACTAACTCATCACCTAAACAGGTATACTAAGTTCCCAACCTCACCATGGCTACTCTCACGAAGTAACACATAAAAGAATATAGCATATAATAAAGAATATCAAGCGTAACCCACTACTACTTCCCCACTGGTCTGCTACTTTACCCCAACGTCGCACGTCCTGAGCATCTCTCTCAAAAAGGCTTTCCCGTAGACACCTAGGAAAAGCACCACAATATGAACCTCATGAACCACAAAGGCTTGCTCGCAGACACTTGTGTGAAGCACCACACCATCCTCAGAACCAAAAGTAACCAGGTAGTTTCCGGGAGCCCCCATAGCTCACAAAACATGTGTCATACGTCGGGTATTATACCTCAATCCATTACCACCCATAAACCGAGTAAGGAAACTGAAGCCATCACAACATATACACATTACACATATAGTAGTCCATAGAAAATTATATCTAGAATATATGTGAGTGAATTAACACAAGACATTATAGCCCTCTACACACATATATGGGTAAAAATAACAATTGTGCCTGCAACCACAAGTAACTATGAAGAAATTAGAGTGGGGCCAATGGGGGTAGTCAGCCATTCATCCTCCCACCAGAATGTTGGAGAAAACAACCCGCATGGATCAGAATCCCTGGGGTGTCAGTTTCCTTTACTGACAAGGTGTATTAGAATATATAAACACAAAATGTATAGAATATATTATAACTCAAAACCACACTATGGGAATAACCTAGTCTTAGAATCAACTGCAGCTAACTTCTCTTGGACTTCGGGCTACCACATCTTAGACTATATCTCCTATATACATACAACAATTTAATGAACATTATTATATTACTTCATTCCCCCTTTTTTATCAGTTCCATTTTACTTTAATTAATTCATTAAACATTAATTAACCCTGAATCATTCCACATTAAACTTCATTAACATCACACCCAAAGTCCACTGTCCCTTTAAAAAATTACTATCTCCCCATTAAGTTCCAGTGAACTCCAACCCCAAGGGTTAACACCATTTAATCAAACATTCATTATAGAAACTCATTCCAATATTCCCACGAATTCTAGAAAATCATTCTATGCTACTAACACAAGGGGGATCAACAAGGTGATTAGATGTACTACCCGTTGAGTCCTTGCAGCCTATATCAAGAGCGTAGACCCATCCTACCTGGAGAAGCTAAAAATGGAAAGCACATGGAATACCCCACGTGTATTCACCTCTTATAGAAGAAGGGTAAGCAGAACCCGCTGCCTTGAGCACTAGGGAAAAGTAAAGCAGCTAAACAACCAAAGAACCAGCATGCATCCAACAATCACATCCATACCACTCCATCATCCTGGGTGTCCTCCCTGACACCAACATGCATAAATTGATTCAACTCTCCACTCTATGTGTCATCTTCTACCACAACCAAATGGCCTCTATTCCACCACATATCACAAAACTCCTCCAAGGTTACTTCTCAACACATGTAGTAGGAAAAACAACCATCACATCAATTTAGTTATGTCCGTTTAACAATCAAGAGGGTAACTTAGAACCCCTCAAGGAATTATCAAACAAACATATTCTTTAATCCATATTTAATTAACAGATTTATAATTCGTTGGTTCTGACACCAGGAAACCTAACCAGTAATCTATCAAAATTGTTTAAACATGCTTACTATGCCAATTTGATTAATAGAATATTACAAAATGAACCATATTTTTGTCATACCTCTTTTTCGTTAGCCAAAAAATTATCTTTTAATCCCAGTTTACATTCTTTACTAATTTCTATCAAGAACAAATAGCTAAACAATGAATGCATATATATCACACTATCTAGAAAAACAAGAGGCAATAACATATGACCGATAAAAATATCATTATCCATTTCAAAATATTTATTATTTAAATTCCATTGTCATCTAGTGGGATTAAACATTCTAACAATATAGTTGCATGTAAATGAAAGAGAAGCAACAAATCCCCTACCTCAATGGGTTTTGACGAAAACCCCAACAAACAAAGAACACATAAGAATTACGGGTTGATTCTCCAAGAATCCTCCTTAGATCTATTCTCCTAACACAACCATGACCAAATATCCTCATATTTGGCATCGACACATTTAGATCTACTCATAACAGACATAGGACTAAGAAACCGAGAGAAGAGGGGAAGTAGATCCATGTGGATCTAAGAAACCGATCGAGAACGAAGAAGAATGAAGAAGAACGATCACATACCTCAAGAAGTAGTCTTTGATTCCCTATGAGAAGCCTTCAGATCACCTCCAAAATTCGTGGGAGAGGTTGTCATACCTTCAAGGGAGGTTAATCCCGAGTTATGGATGCTTAGGATCTTAAACGAGAATGTTAGAGGCAAAACGGTTGAGATCCACAATCTTAGGATCTAGTTTAAGTTCCTGCATGGTTGGATTTCACGGTTAGACAAACTATGTGCTAACCGTATGGTCGTTACTACCTTGTCAAACACTCCTCGCATGGTTACGCCGCACGGTTAGATAAACCATGCACTAACTATGCATTAGCCACTACCTCCAACATTAACTACACACGGTATGGTCGCATGGCATAGACAAACCGTGCGCAGCCCGGGTGAATGCTACTGCCCTTTAGTTTTCCTTAAAGATTCACTCAACACACCCCCATGTCACTAATCCAATAGAAGGGTAGTTAGAAACATCAAAAGTACCTAATTAAGTAATGTTATGTTAGAGTTCACAACTTTATACCGTTTACATGGTTCATAGAAATGGAAGGTTTTGGCACAGCGTTGGGGATATGTTACCGTGACCTCCCGAAACGCCTCTAACACTGCATTTTTACAAAGTAGTGGACCAGAGAGGTCTGAGAAATTACAAATATCCTAGTAAAATTAATAACAAAATACATGATTATATATATTGTAAAACCATGTAAATCATATCAATTATAAATCATGTATATTTTAGTGGAAAATTATTTTTTTAATCCATCATATGAATTATCTAAACTCTAATCATCATGTGTTATGGCAATTAGGATTTATTAGGTATGTGTAACATAATAGTATTCATGGAATGGAATACCCACAATTTAGGTATCCAATATCTAGATTCCCTTATAAATGATTATCCTTAGGAACATAAAATTGGAATTCCCTACCCATTTTAATTATCAAATTTAATAACAATTGTTCTCTTTAGAAAGAATACAAAACATAATATTTAAGTGTTTATAGATCCCAATTTCATTCCTCATGCTTTCCATTTATATATTAATCATTCAATTAATCTTGTTTATAAACATATACAATCATAAAAATTATAATTTTCTAAATTGATGAAGGTATAACTATTTATATATTTTATGAATTATGTAACATTAAAAAATAATTGTGATTTTGAATCACAAATATCATTTTATATCCGATTAATGTCGAATAATAAACAAATTCTTTTTATTTATTTGAATCATATAAAACCAAAATTCTTATAGTAACAATAATTGTATCATAGGTTTCCTACACTCACGTTTATAATCATAACATAATCTAAATGGCTAGTGTAAAGTCTGACCCAAAATCTCACTAGTCCTGGATTAGTACTCCAGAGTGTCCTCCATTCCAATATAAGAATGAAACCAGTTTTTTTTAAATATTAACTATCCTTTAATATGTTTCTTATAATACTCAAGAAAATACTTTCCATTATTTGATATCACAGACTATGTTATCAATCCAAGAACACAACTCCTTATAAGCATTGATTGAAATTTTAAAACGTTTTTAACACTCCAAACTAAAATATAATTCCATTCATAATAGAACCCATATATTCATAATAAAATAAGGGATAAGTTAAATTAATAAAAAATTAAAAATATTAAATTTGAGAGAAATGTTTTCTAAAATTATATAAAAAAAATTTTAAGAGTCATAAAAGTGTACATGAACTACATAAATTTCTTAAATAAATATAAACAAGAGAATTTAATATATATTTTAGTATAAAGACATTGATATTATTAATTTACGATGTATTTATTTTGGGCACATCTATATTTCAAAATGATTAAAAATTACAAAAACATTAATAATCACATAAACATTTTATATTTTATCTTAATAGTTTATATTAAATATATATCACATATTTTATCTTATCTAAACCTTTGATAAAATTAACAAAAACATCATTTATCATGGATTATAAAAATTCCATATACATTTTATTATTATTATATTAAAATACAAGCTCATTAAATTGTTTAATTGTTTCAATAAATTTATTCATATTATATATTTATTAATCATCTAAATTAACATTATTCCTAGATCACAACTAGGATAATGTTTTAGAATCATTTAAGCAACCCTTATAAATTAAAGCTTGATCATATTTTATTTTATTTTTAAAAACCACATTTATTTTCTGAAATAAAATACTACAATAAATTTTTATATAAAAAATGATTTAGTGTTTACCAAGTGTCGACACTCTCAAATTGAACCAAAAAATTTATTCTTTAATGAAACCCTTTTAGACAAAGCTATAAAAAGCCATTCATTTAAAAACACATCATTGTTTATTCAAATAAATCATGTTTTTCTTATAGAAGTCCAATTTATATATAATCCTTGAATTATTTGTTATTAAACCACATTATGTTATCTTTTAATACATCTATATTTTCTATTCCATTATCATTTATCTTTAAAAATGAAATGTTTTTTATGTATTTTATAAATCCCTGCCTTTTTTAGTTACTGCATCATGGTTTTTAAATAATAATGAAGCATAATAATTTTAAAAAACAAATTTTATTTATAAAAAAACTCATTTTTATCTCAACAACTTTTCAATGATTGTTGAAAACAATATGGATGATGAAATGGTACAAATTAAGGTTTATTTATAGGGATATCCATGTTTAAAATGGTAGAAACAATAATAAAACCCAATATTTTTACACTTATTAAAATAATAATTTTTTACTAACTAAATAGTAATGAAGAATTAATCTATATATCTAATGAAATTAGGTTTTCAATGTTCTTTTGACCTATGTATGATGGAGTTCCATAAAATGTTAATGTTTAACTCCTCTAAATTCAATACACATGATGTAATGAATATTCTAACACATGGTACTATTATGATATTCCTCAATGAATATTATAACATCAGTTATAAAAAATGATATGAATAAAGAAAAAAATTAATGTTGTTTTAATAACATTGATTTTGTATCACCATATAATGTTCTTGACTTATATTTAGAGACTTTAATAATACTCCATTAAATATTAATATCTCATAAACACTCACTATTTCATTATGTAAATGTTTTATAAATTTTGATGTGTGAAATCTATTATATATTATTGATAAAACCATGAAAAACAATGATGCATTTATTTAATTAAAAGTTCATATTACATCCAATAAATTCAGTTAATCATAATCAAAGGATAATATAACCAAACATATCATCTCATATGGAATAAATACCAAACAATATAAATTTCCATATAACACATGCACTACCATGAATAAAACCATGATATAAAGAGCATCACTATGATGTTGTTTACCCTAGTACAAAAAAATGTGTCTAATACCACCAAGCCATGTATTTATTTTTGATGCATATTTATATAAAAATATTCTCATAAAACAAAAAAAAATCTCCAATGGTTTAATAAGAAACCCCCAGTAGTCCATCATAATGGAGCATAATTGAATTCTCTGTGTAGATTAGTGAAAAAATTCAACAATAATATATTCTAACTTCCCACAATAATATGTAAATAATTTTACTCCTGGATTAAAATTTATTTTCTCAATTATTTAGAATTGATTCAGTTTAAAATACTGATAAGAGTAAGGATATTTTTTTAATTGTAAAAAAACATTGATAAAATATATTTTTTAATAATGAGATGTTCTAATTGAAAATGTTTAGTTTTTATATGTGATTTTATGGATGATAAAAACAACATTTTATTAACACTAATATCTAACACATATAAAAGTTGTGAAAATATATTAAAATATATTAGAAACTAAAATCACTACTATGAACTAACCTAGGCCACCATAAGCCCCAGTAATCAACCCAATTATAGCTCAATCACTATATCAACACACAAAAATATTATGAAATAATTCGCATAGGGATGAATTTAAACCCTCACCGATTTCATCCTATTGAAGAAACTAAACCAATTGTTCAAGTGGTTATTTTTTATATATTGATATATACATATATATATACGTATATATATATATGTGTGTGTGTGTATGTATAAATGTGTATATTTATATTATATATATATATATTTAAAAATACATATAACCAAAAATATGTTTATATATATGTGTATATATAAATTTTAATTTAAGAATTTATATATTTACATAGATTTTAAAACATTTTTATATTCATATTTATATATATTTTACTACTATTTTTATATAATGTTTATTTGTTTCTATATATATTTTAAAACACTTTTTTTTGTTTTATTTGATGAATTATATTTTAATAATAATTTTTCCTATGAAACTATTTTTTACATGGATAAATGAATAATTGTTTTTATTTTAATTAAGAAGTGTTGTTGGAATCATGCGATCATTAAAGTTTTGTCATATTTTATATCTAGAATAAAATTTGTATTACATAAATTTTTGGGATTTATTCAATTGTTTGGTGTCATTGTATTATTATAAGAATTAGATAATTAATTAAATTTATTTATTTTAGAGGATATTTCTTTGACATGCCATGATTTTGATTTATGGAATTTCAATGAGTTATTAGAATTTAAAATGAATTATTTTTTACTAAGTTAATATAAAATAATATGTCATAGGTATTGAGGATTTGGAGTTAATATCTTTATATTGGTATTTTTTTGATTATTTTAAATTAATGGTAGAACATGAGTCATAAAATCGATGATGTTAAATTAAATATTGTTAAGGATTGGGGTTATATACAATAATTAATATTCATTATTTCCTGGGAATTAATTAACCTATTTAATAATTAATGAGAATAAATTCAATGGGAATGATAGTGAGAGAGGTAAAATTTTAAATTGATTAATGTAAACGGTTAAATTTCATGAGATGGTTATATGGAAACATTAAGAATAACATGATGGTGTTTTGAAAAATTTAATTGTTTCCCATAATGTATTAAAGGGGAGTTAGTGTATTTGTAATATAAAAGGGATGTATAATTATGGGTCAAGTATTGGTAATGAGATAATGGTGGAATTCACATGGCATGGTTGGTGGAATGTGATCCAAATAAGTGAGTTATTTTGAAAAGATTATGGAATATAGATTGAGTTATTATATATATTTAATAATATTTTATGTATTTGAAAGAATGTATTTGATGTTAAAACTCCAATTCGTTTCCCTTTAAAAAGGCATTAAAATTCATTTTTGGGCATTTGGTATCAGGCTTGTCTAAATGGAATTGGGGACATTCAATATAAATATCTTTTTTATTGAATATTCTAATTACACACTCAGTAACTATATATTTACATGAAACTATTAGAAATGAAACAAGTTCCCTATAACCAACTTGGGGTAATTCACCCATGAAAAGAGATTTATATAGGGTTATTTCAGTATGCCACAATCCTTGCTAAATTATTAAATACTAGAGATTTATAACCACTTATTGGAAAATTTAGATTTCTGGAGGATTCTAAAAATTGGACTCAGAAGGATATGTTGAATAGAAAAAAATGGGTAGAGTTATTTGAATAAATTATATAAATTGACTAAAATGGTGTCTTCAATACATTTTATGGGTTTGATTATTCATTTTTTTCATTTTGGTGTGATTATGTTAATGAATTTATTTTTCCACCATGGATTTGAGGATAATATATATATTTTGAAAATGTGAATTTTTGAGATACTACAATTTTAAAATATCAAGTTAGGTATATATTTTTATTAAATTATTTTAATTCTACTTGAATACCATTTTCTCTAGTGTGGTTCTTTAGTTAAAATATATTTAGTGATTCCTATTTTGAAAACCTAAATTCTTCTAACCTGGTAATTTAGGGATCTTTTATGGTGTGTATAAATTTAGGAAATGTTTTCAAGGAATCAAATCCCTATATTTCCTTTTAAAGAAAAGGGTTAAGAGTTAAATGTGTAAACATGTGAATAACTCATTTTCATAAAATAAATATAGTAATAAAATATCATAACTAAATTTTATTTTTCACATTATATCTTATCAAGCCTTTATTTTTTGAATGAAGTTTTCTTTTTTTTAAATTTTGGGAATTGGAGATCATATAGCGGTTTAGATAAAAATTGATTAATCTAAAACTAATTTCCATAATGAAAAGTAGTTTTTGAATAAATTTTAAATTATCATCTAATTTTATAGTTTTTTCTTGTAAATGTAGATTCTATAAGAATATAATTGTTATATTGATTATTGGATATGTTATATTTATTTTGTGGTAAAAGATGTGCTTTAAATAAAACAAATTCCTTTTATCATTATTGGTTAACATTGAATTTGTACATATTTTTGAATAGTGGATATTTATTTGAGTATTTGGGAAATGATATCGAGCTTATACCCAACCCTGACATGTCTACATTTTTTGGAATTCTAACATGATTTGTCTTGATATAACTAATTGATAGACCTCATATAATGTCTATAGATTTAGATAGATCAACTATAGAGACATGAAATGAATAATTTATGGATCAATCATGCGTCACATTTAATTACACAGGCTAGTTCAAGAAGTTGTACCTTTATCTAAGTTTATGTGAAACTTATTCAATTTTAACTATGGGTTTCAAGGGTTTTAGTGAAAGGTTATTATATTCTAAATGAAATATTTCAAAATGGGATTACAAATTTGACAAAAAAACTCTATAATGGTTTAGTACATCCTACAATACTAGTTTCTAGCTATTAGTGATATGCTAACCAGTGATGGGGCTATGTGAAAATTTATTTTGGTTTTTGGGATATAGGTCCCTTGGTCTAGATAAAATAAAATTATATTACATTTTAGTTTTGAGTTGACCCATTGGATGTCTAATGGTGGTGGGAATAATATTTTTGGAACCTCTAATATACCTAGAAAATGAAGTAGTCTTCCATTTTCGTGGTCATTCTTGATATTCTAGGATGGATAGGGTAACTGAATCGATGATGATGAAATTATGGGATGTTGTAATTTTTTCCATGTCAACCATCAATGGTATTTAGAAAAAATGATTATTCACTATGATAGATATGGAATTTAATTATATTAATAGATTTTTTCAATAACATTGTTTTCATATATAAGAAGGATTTTAAAATATTCATGGGTTTTCCATTTAAAAATAGAATATTCGATTGGTATAAATCTGTCTTATAGATCCTCAAATTTAATATTCAATTATGGAAGATCTCTTAGTGAATAATTGTGATGGTAATAATGATGGGCTAAGGGAGGTATATTGAGATTCATAATTACTGATGTAAAGTCTATATTATTTCAAAAGTGATCATAGGTTAAAGAAGTCAAATCAGTTTTTAATAAATATAAATTATATATTTATGTTCTTACATACACCTGAAAAAAAAATTAATTTATAAATTAAAAACTATTTAAACCGTCTTTGAAATAGTGATAATCAATTAAGGAAGTGATAAAATAAAAAATCATGAATAGTATGGTTTCAAAATATTCATTAATTAACAATATTTCATTGAAATGATTAATGTTGACTTGGGATCAGATGTTTTTTCATTTCAAGTATGGAAACATGTTTTTAATGTAGTTTTATTCTATATTTTTTGACCTAGTGATTAATTTACAAGATATAGCGATGAATGAAAATATAACGTATTGGAGATTTGAGATAAGACTATTAAGGACGATTCTATCTATTATAATTCTAATAAAACTACCAACATATATGAGGTGGTAAATATAATATCTATAATGGAGGTGTAAAATTATATAAAAATGAAGGGTGACTGATTTTAATCATTATCTAGTTGTGGGATGAAATGATATTTGAGTATAGATGAGGAATTGGAAATTCTATTGAAGGAAGACCTGAGATTCATCATCTTAATTATCTCATGATTGTCGATGAAAGGGTGTTTCTATTATAGTGATAAATGAAATTTATGTTCAAAGTATCACATTCAAGCATTTCAACATTTAAAATATGGAATGGTGGGTTGTGACTCCCCGACCCTAGATTCCCATAGTCAGTGCAATACTTTAATACATTGGCATGATTACAACAAATCAAGTCTCGAAAGACCGATAAGTTTAGTAGTCTTGGGAAAAATATTACATACATGAACGTTACTTCACACTTTCTAACATACAACAAAAAATAGTCCTTTGACAACACGATTGTTCCCTTAGCTTAACCCTGTATCTAAAACATAAAACACTTCTTAGGATCTAGGGAAAATGAATCATATGAAAGGGGTGAGCTCAAATGCTCACTAAGGGTAAATAATTTAGTGAAAGATAACATAAACAATATGCATGGTGAATAAATGAAAACACCTGCCTTTACAAATAATAAACATGAACACTTTGTGGCAGAAATACGAGTTGAGTAAATAATTCCATAATAAAACAAAGTCATGGGTATTCTACTAGTCAAATAACCACATGAAACATTATTATTATTTTCATGATGAGGTAATATATAATACCAGTCATTCTGAAACATTTTTTCAAGGCCTCGACCAAGTTGTCTAAAATGATTGAGGCCTCAGCCAAAACCATATATCAAATTGGGAAAGGCCTTGGCCAATTCGACATCTAATTGTCTCATGAGACCTACCGATTCATCGAGGAGCTATAACATGCTCCACCTGTCCCTTACTAAGTCCAATACATTCCTCATATGAAAAGGATGAAACATAACATAAACATTCATATTAAAACTAGCATACAAAATGTCAATACATTATCCATAAAACATTAATGGTATAAAAATAACACATCCACTATTGAAAATATCACAAAACCTTCAATACAATATAGAAGATTTGTATCATAAAAAATAAATTTCAAACAAGTTTAAAATGCATAAATGGATGTTGTCATTGATGAGAATGATTAGTAAAATGCTATGAGAGAATTACCCCTTTTTTATGAAATCATTTGTAAGTCTCACAATTTATAAAGTCAGTCATTTAAAAGGGATTTTTGAAGTAAAGTGTCCCACAAAACTTTGAAACTTTTGAAAAGAATTATCATTTCAAAACATTCATGCCCATATATATAAATCCTTAAAATCATTTTGAAAATATGGACATTAATTAATTAGGTTTAGAATGATAAATCGTTAAAACATTTTTAATGGTGATCTAGTTAAATAGACTCGCACATAAAATCTTAAAATATTCCATTTGAATTTTTTTATGAAATACGGGTATCTATGATAAGTATGTCTTAGAAAATACTTACACATGAACAATCATGAATAATGATGAGATTGTGGAAATAATCCTTACCTTGCACTTTCCTTTGGTCGAGGGTATGTTTATCCTCTTGTATAATGAACATATAATGTTATTAAATTATAAAAGAACCATATTCATATTTATTACATCATACATTATTCATTTATGACATTAAACTACCCACTTAATAATGATTTCAATGTTAAATTAACATTTTGGGTAATAATCAATTTCTTTATCGTATGTGTTTTAACTTGTAATTATTGATCGAATTATTTTGATTATGATTTAAATGATTCTATAAAATAAACCTTGATTTATATATAATATATATTTAGAATATAAATATTTATAATAGATGTTTTTATGAAATGGATGGCACCATTTATGGATATGGTAGGTCATACGTACGCATAAACATTGTTTCTATTTTCACATCGTATTGAACGGAAGTAAATGAATATGATTTATGTAAGTAAATACATACATACCTACATATATATATATATATCTAGTAGAATTATTATGTCATATATTATATACTTATTAATAATATATATTTTTATAATCACTGTTGAATGGTGAACATGGAAATGACTCTCATCGCGTCGTGGAGATGGTAATCCGTACGTAGGCACGAGCGACAATATCATTATTTTGATTTAAAATTATATGTAAATATATGTTATATCAAAAATAAAAAATAATTAACATGTTATATTTATTATTTACATCAATTATACATCATTATTATTCCCATCCAAATAATAATGTATTGAAAAACAACTACACTACGGTGTGGAGACGTTAAGTCGTACGTACGCACGTATGGTGACATTTCATTCATAGGATGGAAGAAATAATTAATATTGTTGTAACTTATTTATAATAACATAATAGTAGATAGAATATACAGGAGTTATTGTTTTTGAATGGAAACAACAAAGAAAGTGGAAGTGGAAGAAGAAAAGAACATAAAAGAGGTGATGAAATATTTACCTCTTATTTGGGTTCTTCTTTTTGATTTGATAAAAAGGGCTCCATAGGATAGATTTATGATCAAAATAAGGCATGTAGGATAAAGTGAGGGATGTTGGGAGGATATTTGGGTAGGTTATGGCCAATAAAAATGGCTTTGGAGGTGTGATTTTGAAAGAAAGTGAAGTTCCCTGTAATTAGAGGGGTGAGGGTCACTTTAGGAAAAGATTAAAGTATTTATTAATTATCTAATCATATTCAGTTTATAATTGTTAAAAATGAATTTATTTCTAGACTTAGGTGGTTATGGGTCGAAATCCACTCAACCAATTCATTTTAGAAAAGTTTAGGTTACCATTTTAACCTTATCTTTTAGATTTAACTCTTAGTTAAATAGTTTAACTTTTACCGTGTCTTCTTGTATTCTAACACTATTTGGTTAATAAACATACTCTAAACTTACAAGAGAACCTAAAGTGTCTCATTAATGAATTATATAATTTTATCTAATCCCTTTGTATGAACCTAGAATTTTTAGGAATATTATATCAACCAATAATATAGTATTTGTTTTAAATATCAATTTATGTCAATTTTGATACTATTTGGTATTTTGTTTGTCTGAAATTAATAAAAACTTGATTAACTAGAATAAGATACATTTAATCATCCATAACATGTCTTATTCACGTATAAAATTCGTTGATGTCATAAAAACATGGTAATTATATTTATTTTAATATTTATAATACCATTTATTTGATTCATTCATTAATAAGGTAATTACATCATCATAATTTTGTCAAAAAAATTTAATTATTTAATGTCTAAAATTATAAATTAAATACCATGATGTAGGAAATATTTTTATATTTCTAATTAATATTTATTGTCTAATTTATATTATATAAAACCCTATATTAAAAATGGATTTGATATTAAACGTTGAATTTAACACTTCTAACTCATCATTAAATTAAATAATAATAAATGTCCTAATCTAATCCCAGTGGACCTAAAGGATCATATTTTATTCCTAAGGTTGTTTTAGGTCTAATTATACTTATCCAATATAATTACGACATGTGTTAGGGTAATTATAATAACATTTTTACCCTAAATTACACTATTTACTTTTAACCGTGGTACATAAAAGTCAAATGTTACTATTCACCAAAAATTATTTTCATCTTCTTGAACCAAATTTTACTTAATGATGTTATATATTTCTATTTTATTTTTGAAATTCAACTCACAGAAGTGGTAAAATTAAGTTTTATGCAAATTTTCAAATGCTCTTAGAAGGTGGGTAAAAGACGGTAAAAAGTTAAATAAAATTTTATATATCTAATATTTTTATAAAATTAATCTAATGAATTAAATTGAACATATATGGCTATTTTGTTTCTATTTTGACCTAAAATAAATTTAAATAAAATAATTAATTATTTAAATAAAAGTCACTTTTAAACAATAACGCAGTGTTTCTCACTATTCATCAAAAATTGAATGTTTTTAGAAAAGTACCAAAACATAAACCTAAGCTAATTTTTATATTACAAAACCAAAAATGAATTTCATTTTACCAATTTAAATACATAGAAGTTTCATTAATTAATTTAAAATTAATTCCCACTGTCAAAACCAAAAAACGTATTTTTATGAAATAATAACTATCAAAAGATTGCCACTTGTTTATGTCTAATTTCAAAATGAAACTACATCCAATGACAAAAAATAAAATAACTGGTAAATATATAATCTAATTAAACTTCCAAACTATTAAAATTTATAATTGAACAATATATATTACTTTGATTAAAAAAATTGTTTTTAGTTAAAATTTAGTATTTTCACAATTCACCCAGATATGAAAGTAATCAGAAAAATACCAAAAATTTATCAAAACTAAATTTTTATGTGATGATTCTAATGAAGAATTTTATTTTTTCAAATTAAATATATAAAATATTCAAATATATTATTTAAAAATGGGTTTCCATTAAAAGGTGGTAAAATTTCATTTTTTTAAAAATACTTCTTTTATCTGAAGAAATGAATTTGTTTTTACATTATGTCTAATAAAATAATAATATGTATTCTAAAATTATATGGATTATATAATGTTAAAAATTCAGATAATACTATTCATATCCACTTTTGAACAGCTAGTTTGGTACGTCGTGGTGAGCTTGAACTCGGTGTTGTGTGTAGTGAAAGTTATTGAATTACCTTGAAGAAATAATATACTATAAAATCTTGGGGTGTTACATTCTCCATTACTCAAAAAAATTGCATCCTTGCAATTTTAAATTGTTCTTCAAAAATAATAGGTTTAAAATAGAGAAATACCTTTGTGGAAAACCCACATCAGAAATTGGGGTAATTAAATTTAGTCTTAAAAAGAGGGAATGGGAAATGAAAAAGTTACTACCAAATTATGATCTCGATTAGGAGAAAATTGGTGTAAATTAGAGAAAAATAATTGGGGGGAAAAAGTAAAAATTTATAGAGAGTTATTGATTTCATCAATCATAGTATATCATTTAAATATATTGACATAAATAATCAATTGTCAAAACCATTTTCAATACCAAAATACGTAAAAAGAGTATATGTTATTTATTTTCATTAAAAAAACATTTTGGATTCTTAAGGAAGCCAAAGATCAAATAAAACTCACAGCGGCAGAATGGTTGTTGTCATAACTTACATTAAAAAAATCCTTTTTTTCATTTAGTACAACACTTCGTAGAAAAATATTGCCCTTGAAATGAATAGTTTAATGGTTTTATACACAATACAAAAGAAAGTAATTTGGAAATAAAAGGATGCCTCAATGAATGGAGATTGTTATGAAGTACCTTAACTAATGTTTAAGAATTAATTTTATCATAGAATAAGAGGGATATATATATATATATATATATATGCATGACATGTTGAGTTACATCTTTTAACTAATTCCTACCAAAAACTCATCTTTCACTCCAAAAGATTTCAAAAAATATATTTTATTTATCCTAATCATATAGGGTTCCAAAAATAATGAATTTATAATTCACCTATCAGAACATTTGAAAAAGAAACTACATTATAAAATCCTGGACATCATTTAGCTCTGTGGAAGGTGATTCACCTTGTCGCCCTTCAGTTGCTGGTTTAAGTGTCGCGACCTTGCCAGACGAGACTGGATTTTTCCTGACCTCCTGATTTTCCTTTTTATGATAATCCAAAAATAACCTTAACTATTGTATCTGTAACACCCCATGCTTCTACGGTACGTTTCTCTATGAATAATGCGATGGCGTGTGTTGTACGCAACATCGAGTTCTAACACACCACAACTGATCAAACTAGCCGTTATGAATAGTAATACCTACTTTTTGAAATTTATTAAATTTTATCTCTCAAAATGGACTTCATTTTTGGATTTTGAGTATCAAATTTATCCTAAGGTGAAATTTCGGTACTTTTCGAATAACTTTAATATTTTGATGAATAGTGAAAATTACTAAATTTTAATTAAAAACAACATTTTTAATCAAAATAATTAATAGTGATAAATTATGAATTTGAGTGGTTTTAATGTATATTTAGAATATTTTTTACCATTTACTACAATGTTGTTCATTGGACATAATTTCACAATTAAACCAAACATAAACAAGTGTCAATCTTTTGATAGTTATTATATCTTAAAAACACGCTTTTTGTTTTGACAGCGAGAATTAAATTTAAATTAATTTCTGCCACTTCTGTGTTTTGAATTTGGAAAAATGGAATCAATATTTGGAATCAGGATTTTAAAATTGTGTAAATAGTTAACTTTTATTTTTAGACATTTTGAATAATTTCATCGGTAAATATTTTATTTACCATGGCTAAAGGGTAAATCTGGAAAATGAAGGTTAAAAATAATATTATAATAATACAAAATTACGCTAAAACGTGTCATAAACTTATTGGTTAATACATTTCCGACCATGGGCATCTTTTGGTCGATTTTGGGACCCCATGGTGCCACTTGAAAGTGATAGGGACACTTTATTTTAATTAAGTTAAAATGAATACAAAAATGACACAAGCATATATCTTTTCAAAAATAAATTTTTACATAGGGTTATATATGTTGGATTTTTAGCTATAAATATTTATTAGAAATATACAAAGATTTCCAACATAATGGTATTTTATTTAGAATTTTTAGATATTAAATAATTTAATTTATTTATGACACAATGGTGAAGCAGTAATTACGATAATAGTGAAAAATTAAAGTGTATGATATTGTAGATACCCAAATAAATATAATTTGAGACTTTTTATGAGTTAAATTAACTTTATAGGTTAATATGACATGTTTGTAATGATTTAATTAACCTTGTTCGAAGTAATCATTCTGTTATGATTTTTACAAAAATCAATTATTGAATAGTCTCAAAATTGACATAAAAGATTTTTTAATACAAATATTATATTATTAATTGATATTAAATACATAAATATATAAGGTTCGGCCACGAGACTTATATCATGATAGGTGTATCATTAATGGACCACTTGGGGGTCGTTTGGATGTATATATTGGGTTTATTAACCATATAATATAGAAATACAAAAGTGAAACTAATTAACTAAGAGTTAATACTTAAAGATAAGGTTAGTATAATGACCCAAACCTGTCTAAATTATATTGTATGAGTGGTTTTAGACCTATAACCATCTTAAAATTAAAATAATCTACATTGGAGCCATTATAAACTGAAGATTAATTTATTATAAAATAATATTTCTAGCATTTCCAAAGGTGTCCCTCAACCCTATTATAAAAGGGCACTCTCCCTTTTCATTTACTCACACCTACAAAGCCTTTTGGTTCAGCCAAACTCTTCCAAAATACTCTCTAAGCTTCCCTCAATTCATCCTAGAATCCTTCCTTTAGTCAGAAAGCCAACTTAGGGAGCCCTTTTGATCAAATCAAAAAGAAGAACCCAAAGAAGAGGTAATGATTTCACAACCCTTTTTCAAGTTCCTTTCTTCTTCCACTTCTTCCTTCATTGTTATTACCATTCTAAAATAATGAATCCAGTATCTCTTATATATTTTAATATTATTATAGATATGGTACAACCATATTCATTATTATATCCATCCTTTGAATGACATGTCACCATACGTGGGTACATACGGCTTACCATCTTCAAGTCATGGTGTAATTGTTATCCAATATATTATTATTTTTATGGGTATAATAATGATGTGTAATTCATGTAAATAATAAATATAACATGATAATGATTCTGTATATATGATATAACATCCAATTATATATTATTTTAATATCAAAATAATGATATTGTCGCTCGTGCATACGTACGGACTACGGTCTCCATGAATGCGATGAGATTCATTCTTCATCGTATCCATTCAAGTACAATTTTCATTTGATGATTAATAATAGTATTTAAGGACTTGATATCATTCTGGATTTTATTTAGATACAACCTATCCATGAAAAACATAGCTTTTGTAACAAAACATATAAAAGAAAACGAGTAAGTTAACACCTGAAACAACGATAATAATAAGATATTATTAATAAATCAATGTTAAAAGATCATATATGATATCATATTAATGTATATAATTATTTATAATTTAAAAAAAATTATTTCACCATTATATATGAGGTTAACCTACCCTCAACCAAGGAAAAGTACAAGGTAAGGGTTTATTTCACAATCTCTTCATTATCCGAGGTTGTTTATACGTAATAATCTACTGGGATCTCTTTATCATCCACATCTATGTTTCTTAAAAATGTATTTCAAACTATTCTTATTATTTTATAGAATATTGTTTAAATTCATTTATACCATTGTTTGAATTTTTATAAGAAGTTTATAAAGGAATTTTTCTGTCGATTACCGAACAAGGTGTTTTTTAACCTTTTCGACCGAATTAAGGTAAGAATGTTTTTTTAACTTATATGGCGGGTGCAGCTATTTTCAACCTTTATAAAATCATTGAAGCCTCCCTTACAAGCATATAAGAATATTTTCAATGAAAATGTGTTATTTTATAAATATATGAATTTTAAATGGTTTCAACATAGAAAGAGATATTTCTCTAAAAAAGTTGTTATTTCATCTATGTCAACATCCTTTGATGGATTTTATGATTATTTGAAGTTGATTTATTAGGATACAAAAATTCTAAATTGTATTGAAGGTTTTGTGATATGTTTGAATATGGATGTGTTATTTTTATACCATTCATGGTTTATGGATTATGTATTTACATTTCGTATACTATTTTTAATACAAATGTTTATGTTATGTTTAAACCTTTTTATAATGGAATGCATTGGACTTAATATGTGACGGGTGGATCCTGCTAAAGCTCCTCGATGCATCGGTAGGTCTCATGAGACAAACTAGTGTCTTGGCACAAGTCCTTGGAAAAATCTTATTTGTAGTCTTGGCACGAGGCCTTTGCTATGTGGTTATGATAGTCTAGCATTATGAATTCTGTCATTATTAAAGTGGTTATTGATATTGCAAGTGATTATTTGATTAGTAGAATATCCTTGTGAATAAGTAAATGGAATTATTTTATTTTATTTTTTCTATACTATGTTGAAGTTCATGTTTAAAAGGCTTTTGTTTTAGCTATACACTGCCTTAAATGTTTATTCTTATTTATGAATGTTTTCGCTATATTGTTATGTTTACTGGGCATTTGATGTAGAGACCCGAAGCTTATCGTACATGGAAATTACATTACTTTTGAAGAATACTTAGTACATAACAAAAACACACACACAAGGATCGTAATAGTTTAGTGTCTTTGGAAACTTGGAACATAATCTTCTAATTGTGGTGAAAGATCTTCAATATCTCCCATAAAGATCTTCCCTTTTTTTTACCTAAAACCTTTCATTATATCCTGGGGAAAAGAAAACATAAAATTGTGATCTAAAATGCTCAGTAAGGGTAAACAAAAGAAAAATCAATCACATCATATTCATAAGAACATAACTTTTGGAAATCTTAACCTGCAAAAGAGAGCATAATTTCATAACATGGGATAAATCATAGTAGTGAAATGAAATCCCAATAAGCATAACAGAAAACATGAAACTTTGTGGCATACACACATAATAATAGAGAATCATTTCTCATTAGTCATGACACATTGCCGAGACTATCTTAGTGGACAAAGTCCCTTTCTGAATCGAGTCACCCTCGTTTTAGTCCTGTTTCACTGAACCGGTATGACCTACCGTTCCAGCCATGTCTATCTCGTGAGATATAAAATCTTTAACCAATGCATTGGAGGGAGATATAGGTCCCTCCCATCTTATAATGAATCCTTTATTATGTGTGCCACATAATCATAAATCATACATCATCGCATAACACATGTAACAAAAACATCATGACATCATAAAACAAATCATATAAGGTAAATGACTTCATAAAAATAATTCCCTCACAACATAATCAAATCAATGTAATAATAGGGATAAAAACAGAACCCTTTATTATCTTAGATGGAAAATAATTTTGATAAAACACTTGAACTCCATTCTTGAGGAAAATATCCTTTCTTATTCAAAAACACTTTTCTTTTCTTAACATGTTATACAATTATAAACACTAAGAAGTTGATTAAAAATAAACATGAAAACATGTAAAGGAAGCATCTTGGAAATAATTTTTTTAAAAATCCATTCATGCCGTAAAAGTTAAAAATACATTCTTCGTACTTTTGTCGGAAATTTTAAAAAAGTACCTCGTACGAAAAACGACAAAAGATTCCTTTCATATTCTTTACTAAAAACTCACCGAAGGGTAAAATTGGATTTAAACTATTGTAAGTGGATGTAAAAAATATTTAATATTGAGGGAACATGGATGTGGATGATAAAATACACCCCAGTAAATACTTACGAATAAATAATCTCGGATAAAAATGAGATTGTGATATTTCCCTTACCATAGGTCCGACTTGCTTTGTAAGTGTCCGAACCTCCTCTTCTTTGGAACACCTCTTTGAATCCTCCACTTAGGGAACTATGATTGGTCTTTGAAGAAGATAAGGACCTCTAGGATTATTCTAGGGAAGTGGAGAAGGGATTTTGGCAGGGGTTGGCCGAGCTTGAGTGCTCAAATTGGTGTGAGGAGGAGGGGGAGGAGGTGCCCTTTTATAAGGGAGGAGAGGGGCACTTTAGGGATATCTCAAAATATTATTTTATATTAAAGTCAAAATCGGTTTATAATGGTTCAAAAGGGTCTTATTTCAAATCTAAAGTGGGGATGGGTCGAAATCCTATCAACCAATAGTATTTAGACAAGTTTAGGTTATTATTTTAACCTTATCAATTATATTTAACATTATGTTAAATAATTTAACTTTTACCATGTCTTTTTGTTTTCTTACACTATATGGTTAATAAATTTACTATAACATGCCAAACGAACCAAAAATTGTTTATTATTAATATATATATCCTTATCTAAGTCATTTGGCCGAACCTTAGATTTTTAGGAATAAAATAACAATTAATTATATAATATTTTATTTAAAAACTATTTTGTGTCAATTTTGACACTATTTAATATATGATTTTATTGAAAGTCATAACAGAATTATATGTTAGAACCAAGCTTATTAAATCAACACTAATATATCATAGTAACATATAAAATTATTGGAATTCATAAAAAGTCTTAAATTAAATTTATTTTTATATTTATAATATCAATTATGTCAATATCTCATTAATAAGATAATTACTGCATCATCTTTGTGTCATAAATAAATTAAATTATATGATGTCTAAAAATTACAAATAAAATACCATCATGTAGGAAATCTTTTTAAATTTCTAATTAATATTTACAATCTAATTTATCTTATGTAAAACCCTATATTAAAAATGTTTTAGTAAATATACTTTGATTTTAACTCTTTTAACTCTTCTTTGAATTAAATAATAATAAAAGTCCTAATCTAATCCAAGTGGGCCTAAATGATAATATTTTACACTTAAGGTTGTTTTTGGTCGAGATACACATGTCCAATAGAATTAGGACATGTGTTAGGGTAATATTAATATCATTCTTACCCTTAATTACCCTATTTACTTTTAACCATGGTAAATAAAAGTAAAAAGTTACTATTCACCAAAAATTATTTTCATCCCATTGAACCACATTTTACTTATTGACATCAATCGTGTCTCTAGGATTTTTGAAATTCCATTCAAAAAAGCGGTAAAATTAAGTTTTATGAAAAATTCAGTTTTTTAACTACCACTTAGTAGTTTCACTATTCATCAAAAATTGATGTTTTTTCAGAACAATGCCAAAATTTCATCCTAAGCTATATTTCATATTCCGAATTCAAAAATGAAGTCTATTTTACCAAATTAATAACATAGAAGTTGCATTAATTAATTTTATAATTAAATCCCGTTGTTAAAATAAATAGCGTGTTTTTAAGAAACAATATCTATCAAAATATTGACACTTGATTATGTCTGGTTTAAATGTGAAATTACATTCAATGACCAAAATTGTATTAAATTGTAAAAGTATATTCTAAATATACTTTAAAACCACTCAAAATAATAATTTATCACTATTAATTATTTCTATTAAAAAAGTTGTTTTTAATTATAATTTAGTAATTTTCACTATTTATCAGAATATGAAAGTTATCCGAAAAGTACCAAAATTTCACCTTAGGCTAAATTCGATACTCCGAATCCAAAACTGAAGTCCATTTTGAGAGCTAAAATTTCTAAAATTTAAAAAGTGGTTATTACTATTCATAACGGCTAGTTTTAATAATATTTTAATAGAATATCGTTGTTTCGTGAAACTCAGTATTGCGTACTACACACGCTATCGAGGAAGGTTGCGATTGCGTGTAATGCAAGGAAAGTCAAAGATGCGTGTTGTGCAAGCTCCTTTTGGTGTAGCGTACAACACAATACATTAATAAAATTAAAAAGAATATTTTTCATAAAGTCTCGGGCTGTTACATTCTACCCCCCTTAAAATGAATTTCTCCCTCGAAATTCGTCGGGGTTATAAATGGTTTACTATTCGAAGGTTTCTTTAATAGAAACCCACATCGTAAAAAGGAATATCAAAACCAATTTTAAAAACAAAAATATGAAATGTAACGGTTACCCAAATAAACTAATCACTGGGTTTCCACATAGGTGAAAATATGGATATGGAAGAGAAATCTAACCATCATGTTCTGATGGAGAGTGGTAGAGAACATGGCTATGGAAAATCCAGCAATCACAAATCCATAAATTTGTGACGATCTAAGGTACCATCTAATTCATCAGATATAAGATCACTAGGAAAACATTTTTGGTTTTCAAGATCGTTTCCCTAAAGTTAATGAATTTGAATTAGAATAAATACTTACTTTATTTTGGTACAACCTCACTGTTGTTCGTGCCTTGAACAATTTATACTTCATCTCTTAAATAAATGAAGTTGAATTTGTTATTCGTGAAGTGTTAGCAGATCATGTGATAGAATGACGGGTCATTCCATCTGTCTCAAACAAAAGGTTAGCAAAAGTTATTAAATATACATAAGTCATTCTATAGTGAGATTAATCATATATGGTTCCTAAAATGGACTTATACTTCATATATCATACTGATTAATATAATAAAACTAGTTTCTACTAAACAGGGACTTCATGTAGGTCAGATGTAGGCGATAAATGCCAGTCGTATTTCGGTTGTGGGTTCGATTCCCACAGCCTTGTCCGACGCGATGGGCTGTCGCCTGTCCTGCAGGTTTTCCTTTTTCTAAAACTATATTACTATAACATCCCATCAATAATATCGAAAATCCTTCTATCCTTAAACAATACTAACTTATGTCTAACATAATCCATTCCAATCTTTATGCTTATCCATAATACTGCAGTCCACTCTCATAACATAGTGAAAATGATTACCAGAGATTTAATACCATCGTTGATCCCCATATAGCATAAGATATGTTTTTTTGGTCACATTCCAATCATTCAATTTCCTTAATCATGTATTCTCTTTAATACCTTAGTGAAAACATGAATGAAGTTAAAATTTAACACTTTCCACATACCAAAATCCTCCAAATTCTATATACTCAAACAATGATATCACTTAGTCCTTATATCAATCATGAGCTCATGAATACTGTTAAACATTTCTTTTTCTCATTTTCCCTTCATTATGCTCATATCATCTTATTTCCAAAAATATCTCAATCACTTTGAATACCACATTAGACCATTACATAAATATTCCAATACTTTATGATACAACATTATTTTGGAATCCCATTACATAAACACTTAATCATTCCACCACATCGTTGTCATATTCAACATCGCCAATAGTGATCGCATGTGACTTCCCTTTGTCCTTTGTCTTCAGTGGTTGCTCATGTTGATCATCACTAACCCTTGGATTAGGGAATTTATTAGCATAATGCCCCATTTCCTTGCACTTGAAGCATAGAAATGTTGGTAGTGCGTTCTCTACTGTGTTTGCTTTATTCACATCATTAGAATCCCTTTTTCCATTACTTCGACACTGAGCTGCTCGATGACCTTCTTTTCCACACTTAAAACATTTTCTAGTCCCTTTAAGACAATCTCCACCATTCTTCTTTCCACACTTTGTGCATAAGGAAACATTCATCTTCTTTTCACCATTATTCTGAGATTTCTCCTTGAACTCCATCTTTCGTTTCTTGTCAAAACCATGAGATGGATATGTAACACCAACTTCCATTTCTACCTTGATAGCACAACGCACAATTTCTTCATAGCTACTGATGTCTCTTATAGCTAATGCCCTTCGAAGTCTTGGTTTTAAGCCACTGAAAAATCGATCAACTTTACTTTCAGGTTGGATGATAATGCCAGATGCATACCATGCAAGTCTTGTAAAATTCACTTCGTATATACCAACAGATTCATCATCCTTTTGCTTTAGTTCAAGAAACTCCTTCTCCATATTTTTTCGAAGAATACGAGGGAAGTACTTACTGAAAAACAAGTTCTTGAACTCATCCAATTCCAAGGACTCAATTTCATCTCTTGGACTCGTATTCTTGATAAGATTCCACCATTGATCAGCTTCACCTTCCAAACGATATACTGCTAAGATGACTTTATCATGTTCAGAACATTGAAGAACTGAAAATATCTTTTCAGTGGTACTGATCCATTGTTCAGCAACAATTTGATCGGAAGTCCCACTGAAAGAAGGTGGACATTGCCTCATGAAGGACTCAATAGAATATTGTTCCCTTCTCTGCTCATTTGGAAGTCTAGAATGATTCATAGCTTGTGTAAGGATAACAATAAGATTTTTCACTCCATCTCCCATAACATTTGTTTGTTCAGGAGGACAATCATTGCATTGTCCATTGCATTGATCAACACGGTTCCTTCGGGTTCCAGCCATCGTCAAAAACCCCAAAAGAATAGTGTGAGAGGTTCAAATCATGCTAGGGAAAACAACATAATAAAGGGGGAGTACCTTAAATATCTAACATCTTAGGTTTAATTCTATGATCATTAGTGTAGTTCTAGCACTATAACCTATATGTATACTTAACCTTAGGGACATCCCTAGACATACCTTAGAAATATCTCTAGGGATCTCACTAATGTTCTTGCATCCTAGTTTCCAAAGGATGACTAAACCTTTCCTCTAATACCAACTGTAGAGACCCGAAGCTTATCGTACATGGACATTACATTACTTTTGCGGAATACTTAGTACATAACAAAAACACACACACAAGGATCGTAATAGTTTAGTGTCTTTGGAAACTCGGAACGTAATCTTCTAATCGTGGTGAAAGATCTTCAATATCTCCCATAAAGATCTTCCCTTTTTTTACCTAAAACCTTTCATTATATCCTGGGGAAAAGAAAACATAAAAGGGTGAGATCAAATGCTCAGTAAGGGTAATCGAAAGAAAAATCAACCACATCATATTCATAAGAACATAACTTTTGGAAATCTTAACCTTCAAAAGAGAGCATAATTTCATAACATGGGATAAATCATAGTAGTGAAATGAAATCCCAATAAGCATAACATAAAACATGAAACTTTGTGGCATACACACATAATCATAGAGAATCATTTCTTGTTAGTCAGGACTCATTTCCAAGACTATCTTAGTGGACAAAGTCCCTTTCTGAATCGAGTCACCCTCGTTTCAGTCCTGTTTCACTGAACCGGTATAACCTACCGTTCCAGCCATGTCTATCTCATGAGATATAAAATATTTACCCAATGCATTGGAGGGAGATATAGGTCCCACTCATCTTATAATGAATCCTTTCTTATGTGTGCCATATAATCATAAATCATACATCATCGCATAACACATGTAACAAAAACATCATGACATCATAAAACAAATCATATAAGGTAAATGACTTCATAAAAATAATTCCCTCACAACATAATCAAATCAATGTAATAATAGGGATAAAAACAGAACCCTTTATTATCTTAGATGGAAAATAATGTTGATAAAACACTTGAACTCCATTCTTGAGTAAAATATCCTTTCTTCTTCAAAAACACTTTTCTTTTCTTAACATGTTATACAATTATAAACACTAAGAAGTTGATTAAAAATAAACATGAAAACATGTAAAGGAAGCTTCTTGGAAATAATTTTTTTAAAAATCCATTCATGCCGTATAAGTTAAAAAAAACATTCTTCGTACTTTTGTCTGAAATGTCAAAAAAGTACCTCGTACGAAAAATGACAAAATATTCCTTTCATATTCTTTACTAAAAACTCACCGAAGGGTAAAATTGGATTTAAACTATTGTATGTGGATGTAAACAATATTTCATATTGAGGGAACATGGATGTGGATGATAAAATACACCCCAGTAAACACTTACGAATAAATAATCTCGGATAAAAATGAGATTGTGATATTTCTCTTACCTTAGGTCCGACTTGCTTTGTAAGTGTCTGAACCTCCTCTTCTTTGGAACACCTCTTTGAATCATCCACTTAGGGAACTAAGATTGGTCTTTGAATAATATAAGGACCTCTAGGATTATTCTAGGGAAGTGGAGAAGGGATTTTGGCAGGGGTTGGCCGAGCATGAGTGCTCAAATTGGTGTGAGGAGGAGGGGGAGGAGGTGCCCTTTTATAAGGGAGGAGAGGGGCACTTTAGGGATATCTCAAAATATTATTTTATATTAAAGTCAAAATCGGTTTATAATGGTTCCAAAGGGTATTATTTAGAAGCTAAAGTGGGGATGGGTCGAAATCATATAAACCAATAGGATTTAGTCAAGTTTAGGTTATTATTTTAAACTTATCAATTAGATTTAACTTTAAGTTAAATAATTTAACTTTTAACGTGTCTTTTTGTTTTCTTACACTATATGGTTAATACATTTACTATAACATGCCAAACGAACCCCAAATTGTTTATTATTAATATATATATCCTTATATAAGTCATTTGGCAGATCCTTATATTTTTAGAAATAAAATTACAATTAATAATATAATATTTTATTTAAAGACTATTTTGTGTCAATTTTGACACTAGTTGATATATGATTTTATTGAAAGTCATAACAGAATTATATGTTCGAACCAAGTTTATTAAATCAACACTAATATATCATAGTAACCTAGAAAATTATTGGAATTCATAAAAAGTCTTAAATTACATTTATTTTGGTATTTATAATATCAATTATGTCAATATTTCATAAATAAGATAATTACTGCATCATCTTTGTGTCATAAATAAATTAAATTATATGATGTCTAAAAATTACAAATAAAATACCATAATGTATGAAATATTTTTAGCTTTCTAATGAATATTTACAATCGAATTTATCTTATGTAAAACCCTATATTAAAAATGTTTTAGTAAATATACTTTGATTTTAACTCTTTTAACTCTTCTTTGAATTAAATAATAATAAATGTCCTAATCTAATCCAAGTGGGCCTAAATGATAATATTTTAAACTTAAGGTTATATTTGGTCGAGATACACTTCTCCAATAGAATTAGGACATGTGTTAGGGTAATATTAATATCATTCTTACCCTTAATTACCCTATTTACTTTTAACCATGGTAAATAAAAGTAAAAAGTTACTATTCACCAAAAATTATTTTCATCCCATTGAACCACATTTTACTTACTGACATCAACCATGTCTCTCGTATTTTTGAAATTCCATTCACAGAAGCGGTAAAATTAAGTTTCATGAAAAATTCAGTTTTTTAACTACCACTTAGTAGTTTCACTATTCATCAAAAATTGATGTTTTTTCAGAACAATTCCAAAATTTCATCCTAAGCTATATTTCATATTCCGAATTCAAAAATGAAGTCTATTTTACCAAATTCATAACATTGAAGTTGCATTAATTAATTTTATAATTAAATCCCGCTGTTAAAATAAATAGCGTGTTTTTAAGAAACAATATCAATCAAAAGATTGACACTTGATTATGTCTGGTTTAAATGTGAAATTACATTCAATGACCAACATTGTATTAAATTGTAAAAATATATTCTAAATATACTTTAAAACCACCCAAGTTAATAATTTATCACTATTAATTTTTTCTATTAAAAAAGTTGTTTTTAATTATAATTTAGTAATTTTCACTATTCATCAGAATATGAAAGTTATCCGAAAAGTACTAAAATTTCACCTTAGGAGAAATTCGATACTCCGAATCCAAAAATGAAGTCCATTTTGAGAGCTAAAATTTCTAAAATTTAAAAAGTGGTTATTACTATTCATAACGGCTAGTTTTAATAATATTTTAATAGCATATCGTTGTTTTGTGAAACTCAGTATTGCGTACTACACACGCTATCGAGGAAGGTTGCGATAGCGTGTAATGAAAGGCAAGTCAAAGATGTGTGTTGTGCAAGCTCATTTTGGTGTAGCGTACAACACAATACATTAATAAAATTAAAAAGAATATTTTTCCTAAAGTCTCGGGCTGTTACATTTGAGCTCACCCCTTTTCCATGTTTTATTTTTCCCAGGATGTGAAGAAGTAATTTATGAATGACCTACAGGGATATTATGAGGGGATAATAGTGTGGAATATGGAGACAATATGTTGTTGTGGTAGTTTTTCACCTTATGATGTAATGTAACACATTATGAATATATCTAGTGTATCGAAGGCTACTAAACCAATCAGTCTTTCAAGATTTGATCTTTCTTGTGATCATGCCAATGTTATGTAATAATGCACCGAATATAGGTAACTGGGGTCGGGGCGTTACAGTTGGTATCAGAGAATGTTTAGTACAAACCATAGAAGCAAGATTTCGATAAACTCTGATTAGAGTACGTAGACCTAAGATGGACTTTGATGATTAGTATAGAAGAACTTCCTAGAATTTTGGCATTGTAGAGATTTTGTGATTTTTCCAATAAATAAATCCCTATCTAGATACGAGTAGGTAGAGGAGGCTCTGGTAAAAATGTACCTAGGGGTAAAACCCAAAAACACATCTTTGAGCTAGACTCGAACGGGAACTGGTGCACGACAACGGGCCTTGCTGCACTCTTGGTTACGACACTCCTGGGGGATATACTTAGGATAAATATCATTTTCATTAAAAATCATTATTAAGGGTTTATGAGTATATACTTCCTCAAAGAAAACATTTTTTATGATTATGGATTATATCCATAAATATTTCAATTTATGTTAAGTGTTTTAAAAGTATAGAATTATGTATTTTGATTCATAAACTGATCTAGTTTATGCCATTTTTTATAAATGGATCCTAGTTGAAGAAATGGAAACCGTATCAATGCACGCACTCCATATAGGGATTGCCCTCCTGCTCAAGACAATTATTGTGGATCTGGTGATGCAACTGGTGCCGATTAGATAATCACCATACTGGGACAACTCACTCAGGTTATGAATAATAACCATACCCGTATGGATCACCCTGATCCGCAGCATGGAGGATCAATTTTAGATCACTTCATGAGGCAGTAACCACCAACATTAAATTAGATTACAAATCCATTAGTAGTTGAGCAATGGATAAGTTCCCTAGAGAAAATATTTCAGCCTTTGGGGAGTAGTGGAATGGAAAAAGTTATCATGGTAGTTTACCACCTCACTGGAGATGCTGATCAATGGTGGTCATTGATTCAAAACATGAAGGAAGATGATGAAGTATCAAATATGGAATGGAGGGAGTTCAAAGATCTATTTTTAGAAACATACTTTCCTCGTTACCATCGAGTAGATATGGAAAGGCAATTTCTGAGTTTGAGACAAAAGGAGGATGAGAATTTCGCAATGAGGCTAACATTACAAGGATAGAAAGGTATGATGGAGATTATATATGTAACCCCAAAAGTAAGATTTATCGTTTCTTTGATGGGTTAAAACCATTTCTCCGTCGAGAATTAGTCTCACAATCCTTCTCATCGTATGAAGACATTGTCTCATGTGCTATCAAGACAGAAAAACAATTCTCTAAGTCTTATGACTTTAATGCTAAGGAAGAGAAGAAGAGATATGCTGACCAATCTAGGAATGGAAATAAGGGGAAGAAGGGAAAGTTTGAATATCCATCCTGTGGTAAATGTGGGAAGAAACACCCCGGTACTTTCTTAAAGGGAATGAGTGTCTGTTACAAGTGTGGTGAAAAAGGCCACCAAGCTCATGAATGCAAAGGGAAGAAAGAAGCTACCAATGTTCAATGCTACAATTGTAGGGAGATGGGACATTATGCAAATTAATGTCCTAAGCGTTAGGGGAACATACCTCAGAAAAGGCCAAGGGATCAAGGCCAAGCTTTCGCTATCACTACTGATGATGTAGAAGCTCCAAAAGACATGGTGGCTGGTAATTTAATGGTTTCATCAAGTTTAGCAAATGCATTATTTGATTCTGGATCATCGCATTGTTTCATATCTTCCCAGTTTTCTAAGAAAATTAGATATTTCCAATTTGATTTAATAAGGGTGTTGTTAGTTAAAAATCCTAAGGGAAGTATCATTGCAACAATGTTTTGTAAATCAGTCCCCATTAGAGCAAATAAATGTTCTTTATCTGCTGATCTCATCGTCATACCTATGACTGAGTTTGATATAATCCTCAATATGCATTGGCTTATGGATTATGATGCGAAGACTTATTGTAAGTAGAAGGAGTTATGATTTTTGGTGATGATGATAAGGAACACCTTATCTTTAGAGCAGAATCGTGACCACCTAATTCTTATGTAGATCCACCCCCAGTAGCTCAACTAAATTCAATTATTAGGGAGTAAGAGAATGAAATGACTATGGCTGAGGAAAGGAATGTTCAAATAGAGGATGTACCTGTTGTGAAAGAATATGTAGATGTATTTCCAGAAGATTTACCTGGACATCCTCCAAAACGAGAAGTTGAGTTTTCCATTGATTTAATTCCAAGATCAAGGCCTATATTGATGACCCCTTATAGAATGGCTACTGTAGAATTAGTTGAACTAAAGAAACAACTAGAGGAATTGAGTAATAAGGGATTTATTTTCCCTAGTGTTTCTCAATGGGGAGCCCCTATTCATTTTGTTAAAAAGAAAGATGGATCTATGAGGTTATGTATCGACTATATGGAGATCAATGCTATAATAATAAAGAACAAGTATCACCTACCTCACATTGTGATTTATTTGACCAACAACATGGAGCTCAATACTTTTCATAGATTGACCTTCTATCTAGATACCATCAGTTGTGTGTGAAGAAGAAAGACATTCTGAAGACAGCATTTCAAACCAGGTACGGGCATTACATGTTTCCTGTAATGCCTTTTGGATTGACTAATGCACCCTCTGTATTCATGGATTTGATGAATAGAGTTTTCAAGGAATATATAGATGAATTTGTGGTGGTATTTATTGATGATATCTCGGTATAATCCAAATGATACGAAGATCATGAAAATCACTTGTGCGTTATCCTGAAGACTCTGAGAAGACATGAATTATATGGAAAGTTTAGCAAGTGTGAATTCTGGCTTCATGAGATTTCTTTTCTTGGCTATATTGTCTCTAAATATGGAATCTATGTTGATCCTTCTAAGACCAAGGCAATCCAAGAATGGCCATCACCTATGAGTATAACTAAGGTACGCAGTTTTATTGGTTTGGCAGGTTATTATCGACGTTTCGTCCAGAATATTTCCCGATTGGCTAACCCATTAACGAAGCTCACACGTAAAGGGGTTAAATTTGTTTGGAAAAAAGTGTGTGAAGAATGTTTTGATGAACTTATGAGTAGATTAGTCAATTCTACTATATTGACTCTACCATCGGGGGATGATAGGTTCTTTATTTATAGTGATTCATTGAAGAAAGGACTTGGTTGTGTCCTTATGTAGAATGATAGAGTTATTGCCTATGCATCACGACAGTTGAAAATTCATGAGAAAAACCATCCTACACATGATCTTGAGTTAGAAGCTATGATATTTGCTTTGAAGATATGGAGGCACTACCTCTATGGTGAAAAACATGATATTTATACTGATCACAAGAGTTAAAAGTATAATTTCACACAAAAAAACTCAACATGAGGGAAAGGAGATGGCTTGAATTACTCATGGATTATGATTTCACAATACACTACCACCCAGGGAAGGAAAACAAGGTGGCAGATGCTTTGAGCAGAAAATATTATGGATTTTTGAACAATATGAGAATTGAAAGGGATCCAATTTTCATGGATCTAGTGAAGATGGACATGGGAATAACCAGGAAAGGTGAAACATCAATTCATTTTCAAATGGTTGCCAAACCATATTTACTAGAATGGATTAAAAGTTCTCAAAACAAGGATGAAGAATTTAAAAAGAAGATTAAAGCTGTGAATGGTGGGAGATTGAGAGACTTTGTGTATGAAGATGGAATTTTGAAATTCTGGAAGAGGATTTATGTTCCCGATATACTTGATCTAAAAAGAGAATTGTTGGATGATGTTCATAGTTCCAATTTCTCTATACACCCTAGGAGCACAAAAATGTATAGAGATTTGAAGGAACATTTTTGGTGGGACAACATGAAGAGGGAGATTGCTGATTTTGTGTCAAGATGTATGGTTTGTCAACAAGTGAAAGCTGGAAGGCAACAGGCTGGGGGATTTATGCAACCTCTTCCCATACCGGAGTCGAAATGGGACAATATTACGATGGACTTTGCCAGGGGGCTACCAAAGACTCCTAGAAGGAATGATGCAATATGGGTTATTGTTGATCGTCTTACCATGTTAGCACATTTTCTTTCTATGAGAGAAGATCTACCACTGGAACGTCTCGAAAGACTATATACTGATGAAGTTGTGAGAATTCATGGAGTACCCCTATCAATTGTTCCTGATCGTGATCCTTATTTTACTTCAAGATTCTGGAAGAGTCTTCAGAAATCCCTTGATACTGAACTTCATTTGAGCACTGCCTACCACCCTCAGAGAGATGGACTATCAAAACAGACTATTCAAACCTTAGAAGAAATATTGAGATCTTTCTCACTTGACATTCAGGGTATGTGGAATCAATATTTACCTCTGGTAGAATTTTCTTATAATAATAGCTTCCATTCAAGTATTCAGATGGCACCATCTGAAGCATTATACAGAAAGAGATGTCATACACCAACCTGTTGGGATGACATTGGTGAAAGAAAACTTTTAGGTCCAGAACTGGTGGAGGAAACAATGTAAAAGGTAAAGGTAATCGAAATCACATCAAAGCAGCTCAAAGTAGGTAGAAGAGATATGCCGATAATCGAAGGAAGGATTTGGAATTTCAAGTTGGTGATCATGTTTTCCTGAAGGTATCTCCATGGAAGGGAGTCATACATTTTGGTAATAAAGGTAAATTGAGTCCCAGGTACATCGGACCTTTCAAAATTCTAGAACGAATTGGGGCTGTAGCTTACCGATGGGCAATGCCACCATGTCTCTCAAAAGTTCACGATGTGTTCCACATATCTCTATTGAAGAAATACATGCTTGACCCAACACATGTACTCACCTATGAGGAATTAGAACTGGAACCCAATCTGTCTTATTGCGAAGAGACCATCAGGATTCTTGATATGAGAGAACAAGTACTGAAAAACCGGACGACACATCTGGTAATAGTTTTGTGGAGAAACCATAAGATGGAAGAGGCAATGTGGGAACCCGAGGAACTTATGATGAAGAACCACCCGATTCTATTCATGTGGTAGAATAATAGAAATTTTGAGGACGAAATTATTTGAAGGAGGGGAGAATGTAACACCCCAAGATTCTACGGTACGTTTCTCTTTGAATAATGTGATAGCGTGTGTTGTACGCAACATCGAGTTCTAACACACCACAACTGATCAGACTAGCCGTTTTGAATAGCAATACCTACTTTTTGAAATTTTATAAATTTTATCTCTCAAAATGGACTTCATTTTTGGATTCGGAGTATCGAATTTAGCCTATGGTGAAATTTTGGTACTTTTCGGATAACTTTAATATTTTGATGAATAGTGAAAATTACTAAATTTTAATTAAAAACAACTTTTTTAATCAAAATATTTAATAGTGATAAATTAAGAATTTGAGCGGTTTTAATGTATATTTATAATATTTTTTTTACCATTTAAAACAATTTTGGTCATTTGACATAATTTCACAATTAAACCGAACATAAACAACTGTCAATATTTTGATAGTTATTATATCTTAAAAACACACTTTTTGTTTTGACAGTGGAAATTAATTTTAAATTAATTTCTGCCACTTCTGTGTTTTGAATTTGGAAAAATGGATTCCATATTTGGAATCAGGATGTTCAAATTGTGTAAATAGGTAACTTTTCTTTTTAGACATTTTGAATAATTACTTCAGTAAATATTTTATTTACCATGGTTAAAGGGTAAATTCTGTAAATGAAGGTTAAAAAATAATATTATAATAATAAAAAATTACCATAGACGTGTCCTAACCTTATTTTTTGATACATGTCCGACCATGGGCATCTTTGGGTTGATTTTGGGACACCATGGTTCCACTTGTAAGTGATAGGGATACTTTATTTTAATTAAGTTAAAATGAATACAAAAATGACACAAGCATATATCTTTTAGAAAAACAATTTTTACATAGGGTTATATATGGTACATTTTCAACTATAAATATTCCTTATAAAGCTAAAAATATTTCATACATATGGTATTTTATTTAGAATTTTTAGATATTAAATAATTTAATTTATTTAAGACACAATAATGATGCAGTAATTACCATAATAGTGAAAAATTAAAATGATTGATATTGTAGATACCCAAATAAATATAATTTGAGACTTTTTATGGTTAAACTAATTTTCTAGGTTAATATGACATGTTAGGAATGATTTAATTAACCTTTTTCTACGAATAATTCTATTAAGATTTTTACAAAAATCAATTATTGAATAGTCTCAAAATTGACATAAAAGAGTTTTTAAAAACAATATTATATTATTAATTGATATTAAATTCCTAAAAATCTATGTTTCGGCCAGGAGACTTATATCATGTTATTTTTATCATTTATGGACAACTTGGGGGTCTCTTGGATGTATATAGTAAGTTTATTAACCATATAATATACAAATACAAAGTGAAACTAATTAACTAAGAGTTAATACTTAAAGATAAGGTTAGTATAATGACCCAAGCCTGTCTAAACTATATTGGTTTAGTGGTTTTAGACCTATACCCACCTTAAAATTTAAATAATCCACATTTTAGCCATTAGAAACCGAATATGCATTTATTATAAAATAATTTTTCTAGCTTTTCCAAAGGTGCCCTCACCCCTCTTATAAAAGGGCACTCTCCCTTCTCATTAAATCACACCTTCAAAGCCTTATGGTTCAGCCAACCTCTGCCCAAATACTCTATCATCTTCCCTCACTTCATCCTATAATCCTTCCTTTAGTCAGAAATCCATCTTAAGGATCCCTTTTGATCAAATCAAGAGGAAGAACCCAGAGAAGAGGTAATGATTTCACAACCCTTTTTCAAGTTCCATTCTTCTTCCAATTCTTCGTTCTTTGTTATTAAAATTCTAAAATAATGAATCTAGTATCTCCTATATACATTAATATTATTATAAATATGGAAAAACCATATTCATTATTATATTCATCCTTTGAATGAAAAGTCACCATACGTGGGTACGTACGGCTTACCGTCTCCACGTAGTGGTGTAATTGTTATCCAATATATTATTATTTGTATGGGTATAATAATGATGTGTAATTCATTTAAATAATAAATAAAACATGATAATTATTTTTTATATATGATATAACATCCAATTATATTTTATTTTAATATCAAAAGAATGATATTGTCGCTCGTGCGTACGTACGGACTACCGTCTCCACGAACGCGATGAGATTCATTCTCCATCGTATCCATTAAAGTGTAATTCTCATTTGATGATTAATAATAGTATCTATGGACTTGATATAATTCTAGATATGATTAAGATACAACCTATACATGACAAAAATAGCTTACATAACAAAACATATAAAAGAAAATGAGTAAGTTAACAACCGAAACAATGATAATACTAAGATATTATTAACAAATCAATGTTAAAAGATCATATATGATATCATATTAATGTATATAATTCTTGTATAATTTATTAACAATTATTTAACCATTATACATGAGGTTAAACTACCCTCAACCATGGAAAAGTACAATGTAAGGGTTTATTTCGAAATCTCTTTATTATCCGAGGTTGTTTATACGTAATAATCAACTGGGATCTGTTTTTCATCCACATCCATGTTTCTTAAAAATGTTTTTCAAAATGTTATTAATATTTTATATAATATCATTTAAAGTAATTTATACCCTTTTTTGACTTTTTATAAGAACATTATAAAGGAATCTTTCTGTCGTTTTCCAAACAAGGTGCTTTTTAGCCTTTTTGACAGAATTAAGGTAAGAATGTTTTTTTAACTTATACGGCGAGTGAGGCTATTTTCCACCATTATAAAATCGTCGAAGCTTCCCTTACAAGCATATAAGAATATTTTCAAAGAAAATGTGTTATTTTATAAATATATGACTTTTAAATTATTTCAATATAGAAAGATATATTTCTCTAAAAAGAGTTTTTATTTCACCTCTGTCAACATCCTTTGATGGATTTTATGCTTATTTGAAGTTGATTTATTATGATACAAAACTTCTATATTGTATTAAAGGTTTTTCGATATGTTTGACTGTGGATGTGTTATTCTTATACCATTAAATGATCCTGGATGAAGTATTTACATTTCGTATGCTAGTTTTAATAAAAATGTTTATGTTATGTTTAAACCTTTTCATATGGGAATACATTGGACTTAATATGTGACTGGTGGAGCCCGCTATAGCTTCTCGATGCATATGTAGGTCTCATGAGACAAACTAGTGTCTTGGCACAAGGCCTTGGATAAATCTTATTTGCAGTCTTGGCACGAGGCCTTGGCTATGTGGTTATGATTGTCTGGAATTATGCATTCCTTCATTATGAAAGTGGTTATTGATATTGCATTTGATTATTCGATTAGTAGAATATCCATGTGAATAAGTAAATGGAATTATTTCATTTTATTTTTTCCATACTATTTTGAAGTTAAAGTTTAAAAGGATTTTGTTTTAGTTATACACTGCCTTATATATTTATTCTTATTTATGAAAGTTTCCGCTATATTGTTATCCTTACCGGGCATTTGAGATCACCCCTTTTCTATGTTTTATTTTTCCTAGTATGTGAAGAAGTAAATTATTACTGACCTGTAGGGATATTATGAGGGGATAATAGTGTGGACTATGGAGACAATATGTTGTTGTAGTAGTTTTTCACCTTATGATGTAATTTAATACTTTATGAATATATTTAGTGTATCCAAGGAAACTAAACCAATCGGTCTTTCGAGATTTGATCTTTCTTGGGATCATGAAAATGTTATGTAATAATGCACTGACTCTAGGTAAATGGGGTCGGGGTGTTACAGTATCCAATTTCTAACATAATCTATTCCAAATTTTAGACTTATCCAAAATACTTCTATGCAATCTCACAGTTCATAATTTATAAAGAATTTAAACGCAATGAAGATCCTTTTTACCATGTAATAACATCTGAAAACCTTCATCATGCATTCTTCTAAAACATGGTAACACCCTGACATACCATAAAACTTTACTGATTACATTCTTTCTACCTTATTCTTTATAGAATACTGGATATAAACCTTATATATAAAAAATTTAATATTTCAACAATGATGAAATAAACAAACTATTAACCTGTTCCAAGGAAGTCAAGAATATCCAATATAATTTATCCAAATCACTCATCTCTTATTCCAAAAATCACTACCTCAATTTCAAGACCATATTAAGGATTACCATTCCTTCAACCATGTATTTTCCAAAAAGTGTAGCTTACTATTAGGTCACTTTTCTTAGAACCATATAATCTAAAATACTCAATAAAATAGCATTGCACTACAATCCTTATTTATGTCCTTAATTCATATAACTGGTATATTGTTGATACAACACTGAAATGAAATAAATCTATAATAAAAACATAAGACCACTATTCATTCCTCTTTATCTAAGTTAGTATCATAACATTATTATTATTAACAAAATCACTTGTGATATACTCTAATGACTGGGTCATTGATTCACGTAGTGTCCCAATGCCTTGTAGATGATGTATTTTACATTAAGAAACTTTTTCTTACCCTTAAAATCACTTAATCAGGGTCCTTTTTCTACACGCTTATAAAAAACTCTCATTCCCTTCAAGAATCTACCAAGGTGATTCTTTCCACATTTATAACATATGGTCAAATCCTTCATTCCTCTCTTCTCTTTATCCATATTTCCCTTTACCATCCCTTTATTTTCTTATATCCCTTCAAAGCCATAGTACTTAGAGAATTCGTTACTTATCTTATTAACACATGATATTATTTATTCATATGTTGAGAATAAATGGTATACTATTTACATTATAAATTTCAGCTTAATACCATGAACGATATGATCCTTCTTACACTTGGGATCATACGTATTGTTGGAGTTATCATTCCTTCTACTGGGAGCCATTTCTAAATAATGGAATACACTAGGTCAGTTTATGAATCAAAATTATTAATTAAAAACTTGTAAAATATCCAACATAAATTGAACAGTTTATGGATATAATCAATAATAATAAAAATATTTTCTTTGAGGAAGTATTTACACCTAAATCCTTCATAATGGCTTGTAATGAAAATGTGAATTTTCCTAAGCATATCCATCATGAGTGTTGTAACCAAGAGTTCTACATAACCCATTGTCATGCACCAGTTCCCGTTCAAGCCGAGCTCAATGTAGTGTTTTCTGGTTTTACCCCTAGGTACATCTGTGCCAGATCCTCCTCTACCTGCTCGTATCCAAATAGGGATATATTTCTTGGAAAACACACCAATATAAAATTACCAAAATTCTAGGATGTTCTTCAATACTAATCCTCAAAGTTTGTCTTAGAGTAATGTTATCTAATCAGAGTTTATCTAAATCTATTTTGAAGGTTATTTTTAGACTTAATCTGATACCAACTATAATTCCCCAACCCTAGATTCCCAAATTCGATGAATTATTTTAATACATTGGCATGATTACAAGGAATCATGTCCCGAATGGCTGATCAGTTTTGTTGTCTTGGATAATAGATTACATACATGAACGTTACATTACACATTCTAAAAAACCACAAAATATCCTTTGAGAACACCATTGTTCCCTTAGCTTAAAACTGCATCTCAAACATAAAAAACATCTTAGGATCCTAGGAAAATAAAACATAAGAAAGGTGTGAGCTTAAATGCTCAGTAAAGGTAAATAATTTAGCATAAGATAACATAAAAAATATGCATGGTTAATAATAGAAAACACATTCCATTAGAAATAATATACCAGAACACTTTATGGTAGAAATATGAGAAGAGTAAATAATGCCAATATAAATCATTGTCATTGGTATTCTACTATACAAATAACCACCTGATCCATCATTATTATTTTCATAATGAGGAAATGTATAATTCCAGACATTCTGAAACATTTTCTCAAGGCCTCGACCAAGATGTCAAAAAATGATTAAGGCCTCGGCCAAAACCATATATCAAAATGGGAATAGACTCGGCCAATTCCACATTTAATTATCTCATGAGACCTACCGATGCATCCAGGATTTTATCAGGCTCCACCCATCACTTACTAAGTCCAATACATTCCTCATATGAAAAGGTTGAAACATAACATAAACATTCGTATTAAAACTAGCATATGAAATTTCAATACTTTATCCATAAACCACAAATGGTATAAAAATAACATATCCACTGTCAAACATATCACAAAATCATCAATAAAATATGGAAGATTTGTATCATAATAAATAAATTTCAAACAAGTTTTAAATCCATCAAAGGATGTTGTCATAGATGATAATTATCTGTAAAATACATCGAGAGAAATACCCCTTTTTTAATGAAATTGTTTGTAAGTCTCACAATTTATAAAGGAAGTCATTTAAAATAGATTTTTGAATCAAAATGTCCCATACTACTTTGAAACTTTTGAAAAGAATTATCATTTCAAAACAGTCATGTCCATATAAATAAATCCTTAAAATCATTTTAAAAATATGTACATTAATTAAAAAGGTTTAGAAAGATAAATCATTAAAACATTTTAAATGGTGATCAAGTTAAATAGCCCCTCCCATAAAATCATAAAATAATCCTTTTGTTTTTTTATGAAATATGGGTATCTATGATATGTCTGGCTCAGAAAATACTTACACATGAACAATCTTGGATAATATTTAGATTGACGAAATAACCCTTACCTTGCACTTTCCTTTGGTTGAGGGTACATTTAACAACTTTTATAATGACCATAGTATGTTTTTTAATTATAAAAGAACCATATTAATATTTATTAAATCATATTTGATTCATTTATGACTTTATAATACCCATTTAATAATTATTTCAATGTTAAAATAACATTTTGGGTAATAATCGCTTTCTTTATCGTATGTATTTTAACTTGTTATTATTGATCGTATCATTTAGATTAAGATTTAAATGATTATAGAATATAATCCTTGATTTATATATCACATATATTTAGAATATAAATATTTATAATAAATATATATATGAAATGGAAGGAACCATTTATGGAGACGGTAGGCTGTACGTACGCATAAACGTGGTTTCCGTTTTCACATCGTATTGAACAAGAGTCAGTGAATAAGATTTATGTAAGAAAATACATAAAAACAAATATATATATATATATATATATATCATCTAGAATTATTATGTCATATATTAAATACTTATTAATAATATATATTTTTATAATCATCTTTGAATGGTGAACATGGAAATGACTCTCATCACGTCCTGGAGACGGTAATCCGTACATACGCACGGGGAAAATATCATTCTTTTGATTTAAAATATTATGTAAATAGATGTTATATCATAAATAAATAATCATTAACATGTTATATTTATTATTTACATTAATTATACATCATTATTATACCCATCCAAAAAATAATGTATTGAATAACAACTACACCATGACGTGGAGACAGTAAGTCATACGTACGCATGTATGGTGACATGTCTTTCATAGGAAGGATGAAATAATGATTATGGTTGTACCATATTTTTAATAACATAAAATTATATATAATATACTGGAGTTATTTATTTATAATGGAAACAACAATTAAAGAGGAAGTGGAAAAAAGAAAAGAACATGAAAGAGGTGTTGAAATATTTACTCTTTTTCGGGTTCTGCCTATTGATTTGATAGAAAGTGCTCTTTAAGTTGACTTTATGATCAAAAAAAGTCCTATAGGTTCATGTGAGGAAAGTTGGGAGGATATTTGGGCTTTGGTTGGCCATGAAAAATGGCTTTGTAGGTGTGATTTTGAGAGAAGGAGAAGTGCCCTTTCATAGGAGGGGTGAGGGTCACTTTAGGAAAATATTAAAGTATTAATTTATAATACAATCATATTATGTTTATAATGATTCAAAATTAATTTATTTTGATCCTAGGTGGTTATGAGTAGAAATACGCTCAACCAATAGGTTTTAGAAAAGTTTATGTTACCATTTGAACCTTATCTTTTAGATTTAACTCTTAGTTAAATAGTTTAACTTTAACCATGTCTTCTTGTATTGTTATCCTATATGGTTAATAAACATACACTAAACTTCCAAGACAACCTCAAGTGGTTCATTAATGGAATATATAATATTATTTAAGGCATTTTTTCAAGCATTACATTTTTATGAATATTATATCAACCAATAATATAGTATTTGTTTTAAATATTAATTTATGTAAATTTTGACATTATTTGGTATTTTGTTTGTGTAAAAGACATCAAAACATGATTACTTCGAAAAATATATATTGAAACATCCAAAAAATGTCATATTCACCTAGAAATTTCGTGGACGTCATTAAAACATAGTAATTATATTTATTTTAAAATTTTTAATACCATTTATTTGATTCATTCAATAATAAGGTAATTACTACATCATCATTGGGTCATAAATAAATTTAATTATTTAATATCTAAAATTATAAATAAAATACCATGACGTATGAAATAATTTTATATTTCTAATTAATATTTATAGTTTAATTTAACTTATGTAAAACCCTATATTAAAAATTGTTTAGTTAATAAACTTTGAATTTAACACTTTTTAACTCTTCTTTAAATTAAATAATAATAAATGTACAAATCTAATAAAAGTTGACCTAAAGGATCATATTTTATTTATGAGGTTGTTTTTTGTCGAATTAAACTTATCCAATAGAAATAGGACATGTTTTAGGGTAATTATAATATCATTTTTACCTTTAATTACCCTATTTACTTTTAATCGTGGGAAATAAAACTCAAAAGTTACCATACACCAAAAATTATTTATTATTATTGAACCAAATTTTACTTATTGATAAAGACCGTGTCTCTTCGATTTTTGAAATTAAACTCACAGAAGTGGTAAAATTAAATTTTATGCAAATTTTCAAATGCACCTCGAAGGTGGGTAAAAGACGGTAAAAAGATCAAATAAATTTTATATATCTATTATTATTATAAAATGAATCAAATGAATTACACTTAACACATATGGATATTATGTTTCTATTTTGACCTAAAATAAATTTTAATAAAATGAATAATTATTTAAATAAAATGTTAGTTTTAAACAATAAGGAGTGTTTTTCACTATTCATCAAAAATTGAATGTTTTCAGAAAAGTACAAAAAATTCACCCTATGATTATTTTGATATATAGAAACCAAAAATGAATTCCATTTTACCAATTTCAAAACCAATAAGTTGAATTAATTAATTTTAAACTAATTCCTATTGTCAAGACCAAAAAGCGTATTTTTAAGAAATAATAACTATAAAAAGATTGACATTATTTATGTGAAATTTCAAAGTGAAATTAAATATAATGACAAAAATTGTATTAAGAGGTAAAAATATAATCTAATTATACTTCAAAACAATTAAAATTTATAATTGAACACTATAAACAATTTTGATTAAAAAAGTTGTTTTTAGTTAAAATTTGGTTTTTTTCACTATTCTCTCAAATATGAAAGTTATCAGAAAAAAACCCAAAATTTATCGAAAATAAATTTTTATGTCCTGATTCTAAATAAGAAGGTAATTTTTTCAAATTTAATATATAAAAGTTTCAAATAATGGATTTAAAAAGGGTTCACCATTAAAAGGTGGTAAAATTGCATTTTTTTAAATTCTTATTTTATCTAAAAAAAATTAATTTTTTCTTACATTATGTCTAAGAAACTCATAATATGCATTCTAAAATTATAAGGATTATATATAGTTCAAAATTTAGTTCATACTATTCATAACCCCTTTTGAACAGCTAGTTTGGTACGTCGCGGTGTGCTTGAACTCAGTGTTGTTTGTAGTGAAAGTAATTGAACTACTTTGAAGAAATAACATACTATGAAATCTTGGGAGGTTACATGGGTCGCATTAAAATTTGTGGGAGATTATGAAAAAATTATGTTGGGGTGAATCAATACAAGTTCAGGTGTAAATGATGTAAATTCATGGACATAAGAAGGATGGATTAGAGAATACTGGTTGGATAGGGAGTCCTTGTAATGACATGAACCATCTATGCATTTCTGAATGGTGAAGGAAAATATATAACAACCACAGATCTACTATAATAGTCTTAGGTATGGCGAGATTTACTGAGAAGGAATCATATAAAATGGGAGGCCCTTTCCTATTATACATGTCTGAACCCACCCAACCATCTCTATGAAATGGTGCTGAGGAATAATATAATACAGAAACAACTCGAATAAACCATTAATTTAATATCCTTTAGGGAATATATCAATGTAATATAGAATACAACTAAGGTGTAAATTTAAAAAATACACACCTAATGGGAAAATATGTCCCAAACTAACAATAACTATAATATTATAATTCTAATAGATCATAGGTCATGATATGTAATACCAACCACCATAAACAGAGTATGTACTTGATTGTCACTATAGTCCATTAATGTTACTATTGAATTATCAATCGTCTACATATGAAATGACACATGTGGGAAACTCCATTTCATTTGGTACTATAAACATAGCCTTTAAGAATCCCTGGAAACTAAAAAGGGACAAATATTGAGATTTGACAGAAGTAATATCAATTAATATACATATAGATACAAAACCAAACAATGTTTACATTTATATATTCTCAATAGAACCCCAAAATTGATTGAAATAGGGTATCCATCTCACAGATTATCCTAGGATATTGAGACTGGCAATAGCTCTAATGGATTGTCTTCGATGGCTGACATCTTACTTGTCTACCTAATAAGGTACATGGAGGACCCGTACCCCTGCACTACTCCATATACTAACTGGCACAATATCTAATATAGAGCCCACTCCCATGTATGATAGAGGGATTCCACATAGACGATAGTGGACTAGCACCCTAGTGAAATTCGGGGACACTAATTAAAGTATTGAGGATACATTCCATTACATGATAGGGGGTACCAATCGGCAGGTGTTGATACATGAAATTTTCCAAAGAATCTTAGGGGGTTCCACTCAGTGGGTGGAGGACCCTGGTCATAGTATAATCGGGGGTTCCACTAAGCGGTTGAGAAACCAAACCCTAGTTCCCAGGGGGTGACATTCAAAGGGTAAATGACCATATCCCTAGTACTATATTGGGGTACCACTTGACCACTGGAAGGAACAAGGGGTACAGGTAGCCTAGTAAAATATAGCGGATTTCCAACCACAACCTCTATATGATAAACCTAATTGAGGATTTCTAATAGTTTAGTTTTTTTGAAGAAGCATCATGCTCTTTAAACCTTAAATTAGATCTCAAAATGCACCAAAATGGATACCATCAAATTTTATGTGGAAACATCTAAGGATAGGATACTAATGTCCCAAATTAAAATCCTAATTGATGGAGATACATAATTTAAAAGTACATGAAAAAATTAAAAGACACGTACTTTGGGTCACACAGTATGTGACCTCAGTTGGGATCATGGAAATGTAATCACCACCACATGGTTTGGTTGGACACGTTTTAGTACATATTTTGTAAGGGTTTACCACAGTGTGTTTCAACATCACAGGGATTTCCCATGTGCTCCTAGACATGCCCATGTACTTCGGGTCATTCCCATATACCTGACCATGTACATGGTCATTCCCAAGTATAGGTTCATGCATGTGTAACTCTGGGGATTCCTATGTACTCTCACATTACAGAACATGTACTCTATCAGGGGGTCCTTATTATATGAAACTAGTATGCAACCTAGATACCCATGGAGAGTCACATCACACGTGGGATTGGACATATAGAGTGTGACCCTTATCATCTTCGAAATGCAAGATTCAATGGCTTGGGGAGAATAATATTTATTCCTTGACTACATTCCATGTATTCAGGTTTTACAATGAATCAAATGGAATCCCTCATGCAATTTTTCATGAAATTTCATACATCGATTTCAGCTAAAATGTTTTCTAATGTTCTTGATCTTGGGTCCTCTGTGCCCAATCTATTGCTGGTGGATGGATTTTGAAATCCCAAACCCCACACAACTTCGTCTGTTTCCTCAACCATCCCTCCATTGCCTCTCCAGATCCTAGCCCCATGGAGGTATTATCCAAAATACACAAACTATCCCGATACATATTCAACTCACCATCTCAATCATCTTTAAAAAATTCTCCAAGAATCATGGGGTTTGATTATTCTTGAACTCACCCAAAAATGTTGAATGATTCCCCCATGTGACAATAGGGGAGAATATGATGAATAATGTAAAAAATTCACATAAAATAGGAAAAAATAATTTTGAGGGATTTCCTGTGAAATGATCACAATATCTGGGAAAGCAAGGGTCTTACTAAGGAAAAAATATAAATTTATTAGAAAATTTAATTTATCTGGTTAGTCTCATGTGAAGGTTGTGAAATTGAATATCAAATTGTACCAAATATTTAATCCATTATATAAAAATACTTTGGGGTTGAAATCCATATAGAAACATTCCCTAACACTATTTAGGATTGATCATTTGTGATTATTGTGTTTCCCATAAATGGACATGATTCGTTGTGTCTGCTTCCTCTCGATCTACCTTGATCTAATCTCTCATAGTACTATGATCTTGATTCCCCAATGAACTATTCTTCAAGCTCCTCTCAACTCTCTTAGGGATTATGTTAGTAACCATAGATAATTTTTATAAATATATATTTATATAGGTAATTAGGATTTGGAATAAAACAAATAAAAATATTTTTTTAATTAGACACACCGCCAATGACTACCTCAAAAATACATTGAGTGAAGACTAACCATAGGTCACATGAATGGTAAAAGACACATTTTGGAAAAAATAGTTGTATCCTATTTTTTATTTGAGTATTTTATTGCTATATATTCAAAAAAATCCAAGAAAAAAAAGCATACATGATGTTAATATATTTAATATTTTTATAATTTCAATACATTGCTCATTGGGTACCAAAATCTTCTGCTGTTTCGGTTCCTGGTAGTAAAAATATTCCTTAATACATTCCAATCTCTTAAAAGGAAAAAATAGAGTCACTAAATACTCCCATTTTTTTTATTTTTTCATAGAAAATTATAACTTAATGAAGGAGGTTGATATATTGAGTTCACATATGACCTTCTCAGTTACAAGATATCTCCTATATTCTCTCCTACCTCCACAACACACAAACCAAGTGAATGGTCTGTTATCCATGGATCTTATTTTTTTTATCATAAATAATCTCCGGGTACTTCAAAATGGTGGATCAATCTACAATGATTGTCTCACCCAAATCAAGAACATTTATCAGTTCATATACATATGTCCTCAGTTATGACACATTTATGAATTCATGAACACTATCCAACTATGGGGGAAGGATAGGTAGAAATAAACCCATCCAAACACAACAATGGTATAAATGGATAGATGAAACTCAGAGATATCTTTCCTCCCTAGCCAAGCCACCGCAATACACATCATGGGAGACTCTCATAAAAACATGGTTTCCCGGCTCTAACTCCAAATTATTATAACAATGATATTTTAAAGTACCATATCATCTTTGTTATATCCTCATATGATCCTAGATCACTTGAAACTTCTCCATTTTCAATTGTCCCATATCTGGCCCAATAAGGTATATCTCCATAATCTGATTCTAGAACAAGTGTGGCATTTAGGGTCTCCTATATAGGGACTCAAAAGGATTCATTAACATTGTAACACCCCAGGATTTCAGAGTGTGTTATTTCTTAAAAATAATTCAATAACTTGCACTACACGCAACACCAAGTTCAATCACACCATTAAAAGAGGTAATGAATAATATTAACTACATTTTAAACTTTATATAATCCTTATAATTTTAGAATCCATATTATGAGTTTCTTAGATATAATGCAAGAACAAATTCATTTTCAGTATTGCACTTTTATCAACTTTTAATAGTGAACCCTTTTTAAATAAAATATTTTAAACTTTTTGACTAAATGGGGACATCAAAAATTTAAAATGAAACATCCCAAGCTTCCACGGTACACTTTCTTTGAATAATACAGTAGCGTGTGTTGTACGCAACCTTGAGTTTTAACACACACCACAACCAATCAAACTAGCCGTTATGAATAGTAATACCTACTTTTTAAAATTATATATATTTTATATTTTAAAATGGACTTCATATTTGGATTCGGAATATCGAATTTAGCCTAAGGTGAAATTTTGGTACATTTCGGATAACTTTCATATTTTGATGAATAGTGAAAATTACTAAATTTTAATTAAAAACAACTTTTTTAATCAAAATAATTAATAGTGATAAATTATGAATTTTAGTGGTTTTAAATTATATTTAGAATATATTTTTACCATTTAATATAATGTTGGTCATTGTACATAATTTTACAATTAAACCGAACATAAACAAGTGTCAATCTTTTGATAGTTATTATCTCTTAAAAACACGCTTTTTGTTTTGACAGCGGGAATTAATTTTAAATTAATTTCTGCCACTTCTGTGTTTAGAATTTAGGAAAATGGATTCCATATTTGGAATCAGGATGTTCAAATTGTGTAAATAGGTAACTTTTATTTTTAGACATTTTGAATAATTACTGCGGTAAATATTTTATTTACCATGGTTAAGGGTAAATCCGGTAAATAAGGGTTAAACAAATAATATTATAATAATACTAAATTACCGTAAAACGTGTCTTAACCCTATTGGTTGAAACATGGTCGACCATGGGCATCTTTGGGTCGATTTTGGGACCCCATGGATCCACTTGTAAGTGATAATGACACTTTATTTTAATTAAGTCAAAATGAATACAAAAATGACACAAGCATATATCTTTTAGAACACTAATTGTTACATAGGGTTATATAAGTTGGATTTTAGATTATAAATATTCATTAGAAAGCTAAAAAGATTTCCTACATAATTATATTTTATTTATAATTTTTAGACATTAAATAAGTTATTTTATTTATGACACAATGATGATGCAGTAATTACTATAATAGTGAACAATTAAAATAATTGATATTATAAATACCCAAAAAAATATAATATGAAACTTTTAATGAATTAAACTAATTTTCTAGGATAATATGATATATTAGGATTGATTTAATTGACTTTTTTCGAAGTAATCAATCTGTTATGAGTTTCACAAAAATCAACTATTGAATAGTGTCAAAATTGACATAAAAGAGTTCTTAAAACAAATATTATATTATTAATTGATATTAAATTCCTAAAAATCTAAGGTTCGGCCAAGACACTTATATCATGATAGGTTCATCATTAAGGGACCACTTGGGGGTCCTTTGGATGTATATAGTAAGTTTATTAACCATATTATACAAAAATACAAAGAGACATTGTAAAAGTGAAACTAATTAACTTAGAGTTAATACTTAAAGATAAGGTTAATATAAGTACCCAAACCTGTCTAAATTATATTGGTTGAGTGGTTTTCGACCTATCCCCACCTTAACCTTTGAATAATCAACTTTGGAGCTATTAGAAACCGAATATGAATTTATTATAAATTAATATTTCAAGCTTTTCCAAGGGTGCCCCTCACCCCTCTTATAAAAGGGCACTCCTCCTTCTCATTTCTTCACACCTTAAAAGCCTTTTGGTTAGGCCAAACTCTGCCCAAATACTCTCCCAAAATCCCTCACTACAACCTAGAGGCCTTATTTTGATCAGAAAGCCAACCTAAGGAGCCCTTTTGATCAAATCAAAAGGAAGAAACCGAAGAAGAGGTAATGATTTCACCACCCTTTTCTAAGTTCATTTCTTCTTCCACTTCTTCTTCCTTTGTTCTTACCATTCTAAAATAATAACTCCAGTATCTCACATATACTGTGATGTTATTATAAGTATGGTACAACCATATTCAGTATTCTATCCACCCTTTGAATAACATGTCACCATACGTGCGTACGTACGGCTTACCGTCTCCACGTCGTGGTGTAATTGTTATTCAATATAATATTATTTGGATGGGTATAATAATGATGTGTAACTCATGTAAATAATAAATATAACATGTTAATGATTCTGTATATATGATATACCATTCATTTATATATTATTTTAATATCAAAAGAATGATATTGTCGCTCGTGCGTACGTACGGACTACCGTCTCCACGAACGCGATGAGATTCATTCTCCATCGTAACCATTCAAGTATAATTATCATTTGATGATTTAAAAATGATTTTTAAGGACTAGATATCATTCTGGATATGAATAAGATACAACAACCATGGCTTATGTAACAAAACATATAAATAAAATGAGTAAGTTAACACCTGAAACGACGATAATTCTAGGATATTATTAACAAATCAATGTTAAAAGATCATATATGATATCATATTAATATATATGATTCTTTTATAATTTAATAACAATTATTTCACCATTATACAGGAGGTTAACCTACCCCAACAAAGGAAAAGTACAAGGTAAGGGTTATTTCACAATCTCTTCATTATCCGAGGTTGTTTATACGTAATAATCTACTGGGATTTCTTTATCATCCACATCCATGTTTCTTCGAAATGTATTTCAAAACATATTTATTATTTACAAGAATATGGGTTAAAGTAATTTATACCCTTTTTTGACTTTTTATAAGAGGTTTATAAAGTAATCTTTCCGTCGTTTTCAAAACAAGGTCATTTTTAACCTTTTCGACAGAATTAAGATAAGAATGTTTTTTTAACTTATACGGCGGGTGCGGATAATTTCCGCCATTATAAAATCTTCAAAACTTCCCTTACAAGCTTATAAGAACATTTTCAAGAAAATGTTTTATTTTATATGGCTCTTAAATGATTTCATAAAAAGAAAGAGATATTTCTCTAAAAAAGTGTTTTGATTTCATCTATGTCAACATCCTTTGACGGATTTTACGCTTATTTGAAGTTGATTTATTATGATACAAAACTTCCATATTGTAATAAAGTTTTGTGATATGTTTGACCGTGGATGTGCCATTTATATAGCATTCATGGTTTATGAGTAATGTATTGACATTTCGTATGCTAGTTCCAATAAGAATGTTTATATTATATTTCAACCTTTACTTCATATGAATGTGTTGGAAAAGTATGTTCCAGGTTGGGGACTGGTTAAAGTAAGCCCTCCAGGTTGGGGACTGGTTAAAGTAAGCCCTCCAGGTTGGGGACTGGTAAAAGTAAGCCCTCCAGGTTAGGGACTGGTAAAATTAAGCCCTCCGGTTTGGTCACCGGTTATTAGAAGGACTCCGGGTTGGTGTCCGGTTATTAGAGGCACTCCGGGTTGGTGTCCGGTTATTAGAGGCACTCCGGGTTGGGTTCCGGTTACAGTTAGCCCCAAGGTCTTGGGATGAGGCCTTGACAATGAAATTAAAGTTCAGCATTATGCATTCCAACATTATGAAAGTGGTTATTGATTTTTGCATGTGATTATTCGATTAGTAGAATATCCATGTGAAAAAGTAAATGGCATTATTTCATTTTATTTATGCCATACCATGTTGAAAGTTCATATTTAAAAGGATTTTGTTTTAGTTATACATTGCCTTAAATGTTTATTCTTATTTATGAAAGTTTCCGCTATATTGTTATCCTTACTGGGCATTTGAGCTCACCCCTTTTCTATGTTTTATTTTTCCCAGGATGTGAAGAAGTAAGTTATGAATGACCTGCAGGGATTTTATGAGGGGTTAATAGTGTGGATTGTGGAAACATTATGTTGTTGTAGTAGTTTTTCATTTTATGATGTAATGTAAAACTTATGAATATATCTAGTGTTTCCAAGGCTACTAAACCAATCGGTCTTTCGAGATTTGATCTTTCTTGTGATCATGCCAATGTTATGTAATAATGCACCGACTCTGGGTAACTGGGGTCGGGGCATTACAGTTGGTATCAGAGGAAGTTTAGTACAAACCTTGGAAGCTGGATTTAGATAAACTCTGATTAGAGCACGTAGACATAAGATGAACTTTGAGGATTAGTATAGAAGAACATCCTAGAATTTTGGTATTGTAGAGATTTTGTGAGTTTTCCGAGCAATACATCCCTGTCTGGATACGAGCATGTAGAGGCGGCTCTGGCACAGATGTACCTAGGGGTAAAACCCGAAAACACCGCTTTGAGCTAGACTCAAACGGGAACTGGTGCACGACAACGGGCCTTGCTGCACTCTTGGTTACGACACTCCCGGGGGATATGCTTAGGATAACTCTCATTTTCTTTACAAATCATTTTGAAGGGATTATGAGTATATACTTCCTCAAAGAAAACATTCTTATGATTATGGATTATATCCATAAATAGTTCAATTTATGTTAGGTGTTTTATAAGTATGGGATTATGTATTTTGATTCATAAACTGATCTAGTTTATGCCATTGTTTAGAAATGGCGCCCAGTAGAAGGAATGAGAACTCCAGAAATGACCATGATCCAAAGAGAAGGAAGGATCATATCTTTCATGGTCTTAAGCTAGAATTTATAAGAGAAATAGTCTCCCATGTATTATCATCATATGAAGAAATAATATCATGTATTGATAAGATAAGTAAAGAGTTTACTGAGTCCTATGGCTTTGAAGGGAAGCAAGAGAAGAAAAGGATGGAAGAGAGAAATATGGATAAAGGGAAGAGGGAAAAGAAGAATTTTCCCATATGTGGTAACTGTGGAAAGAAACACACTGGAACTTGCCTGAAAGGAATGAGAGTTTGTTATAAGTGTGGAGGAAAAGGGCACAAAGTACGTGACTGCAAGGGTAAGAAAATGGTTTCAAATGTACAATGCTTCATTTTCAAGGAGTTTGGACACTACGCGAGCCTATGTCCCAGTCATCAGACTATGCCGCAAATGATGCTATTGGATAATAATCAAGTTATGATACTACCACAGATGAAGAGGAATGATTAGAGTTATTATGTTGATTATATCAATTTAGTGTTGTATCAACAATGTACTTGTTATAATAATTATGGAGTATATAAGGATTGTACTGCAGTACTATTTCATTAAGGACTTGAGATGGTGTGGAACAAAGAAAAGTGACTCAGTAGCAGGTTAAATGTTTGGAAAATATATGGTTGAGAGAAAGATAAACCATAATATGGTTCAGATACCGAGGTGGTGATTTTAGAATAATACATGATTGATTTGGATAAATTATATTGGATATTATTGACTACCTTGAAGCTGATTAAGGATTTGTATATTCCATCATTGTTGGGGTTTAAAACATTTTTGGATTAATGAAGTATATCCAGCATTCTATATGGAATAAGGGAACATGAATGTAATCAATAAGGAATATGGTAATACATGATGAAGGTATTCATATGCTATTACGGGGTAAAAAGGATCTATATTATGTTTACCTTCCTTATAAATGTTGGACTATGAGTTTGGATAGAAGTATTTTGGATAGTTCTAGTTTGGATTATTTTGGATTGCCATAAAAGGACAACCCGGAGGTCGGGCGGCAACCCGTCGCGTCCGGCAAGGCTGCGAGACTTGAACCCGCAACCGAAGGGCGACAAGGGTGTATCACCTACCACTGGCCCACGAGATTCCCTGGATTAAATAATGTAGTTTTTATTAAAAGATCTTCTAGATGAATTAGAAATTCGTTTATTTTGGAACCCTATACGAATGGTGTAAATATAATTTTTTACATTCTATTATCTTTTAGAGTGAAAGATGAGTTTGTGGCAGAAATTTATTAATGGATAAAACTATAATTATAAAGTAAGTATATCTCCTTATGATCTTAGACAATCTCATAAATAAATTCCTCAACATTAAGAAAAGGAACTTGGAACAAAAATGTTTCCCTAGATGGTACCTTAAATCATCACTAATTTATGGCTTTGGGATTGTTGGCCTTTTCATAGCCATGTTCTCTACCACTCTCCATCAGATAATTGATGGTTAGATTTCTCTTCCATATCCATATTTTCCTACATGGAACCCTAGTATGTGTTATTTTCGGTAATCTTCATACTTTCCACTCTTTGTTTTAAATAGAGGACTCATTAATTCATTTTTCGACGTGGGATTTCAACAAAGAAATTTTGAATCGTAAAAAAATGTGTTATCCTAATACCCTATGTTTTGTTGAACCGATGGTATTTCAAATCATCATAGATTGATGAGTTTAAGGACCTCAATTTTATACTTGTTTGTGATTTATGACCTCAATCACTACCTATAAATATTTACGTTTTTCCTCCAATTATATGTATCTAATTACCACCAATGTTCTCCTAATCGAGATCATAATTTGGTGGTGACCCTTTCATTTCTCTTTTCCTCATATTAAGACTAAATTTTAGTAACCCAATTTCCGATGTGGGTTTTCCCACAAATATATTTTCTATTTTCAACCTTTTATTTTCGAAGAACAATTTCAAATTGCGAGGACACAATTTATTGAAGGAGGGGAGAATGTAACACCCCAGGATTTCAGAGTGTGTTATTTCTTAAAAATAATTCAATAACTTGCACTACACGCAACACCAAGTTCAATCACACCATTAAAAGAGGTCATGAATAATATTAACTACATTTTAAACTTTATATAATCCTTATAATTTTAGAATCCATATTATGAGTTTCTTAGATATAATGCAAGAACAAATTCATTTTCAGTATTGCACTTTTATCAACTTTTAATAGTGAACCCTTTTTAAATAAAATATTTTAAACTTTTTGACTAAATGGGGACATCAAAAATTTAAAATGAAACATCCCAAGCTTCCACGGTACACTTTCTTTGAATAATACAGTAGCGTGTGTTGTACGCAACCTTGAGTTTTAACACACACCACAACCAATCAAACTAGCCGTTATGAATAGTAATACCTACTTTTTAAAAATATATATATTTTATATTTTAAAATGGACTTCATATTTGGATTCGGAATATCGAATTTAGCCTAAGGTGAAATTTTGGTACATTTCGGATAACTTTCATATTTTGATGAATAGTGAAAATTACTAAATTTTAATTAAAAACAACTTTTTTAATCAAAATAATTAATATTGATAAATTATGAATTTTAGTGGTTTTAAATTATATTTAGAATATATTTTTACCATTTAATATAATGTTGGTCATTGTACATAATTTTACAATTAAACCGAACATAAACAAGTGTCAATCTTTTGATAGTTATTATCTCTTAAAAACACGCTTTTTGTTTTGACAGCGGGAATTAATTTTAAATTAATTTCTGCCACTTCTGTGTTTAGAATTTAGGAAAATGGATTCCATATTTGGAATCAGGATGTTCAAATTGTGTAAATAGGTAACTTTTATTTTTAGACATTTTGAATAATTACTGCGGTAAATATTTTATTTACCATGGTTAAGGGTAAATCCGGTAAATAAGGGTTAAAAAAATAATATTATAATAATACTAAATTACCCTAAAACGTGTCTTAACCCTATTGGTTGAAACATGGTCGACCATGGGCATCTTTGGGTCGATTTGGGGACCCCATGGATCCACTTGTAAGTGATAATGACACTTTATTTTAATTAAGTCAAAATGAATACAAAAATGACACAAGCATATATCTTTTAGACAACTAATTGTTACATAGGGTTATATAAGTTGGATTTTAGATTATAAATATTAATTAGAAAGCTAAAAAGATTTAATACATAATGATATTTTATTTATAATTTTTAGACATTAAATAAGTTATTTTATTTATGACACAATGATGATGCAGTAATTACTATAATAGTGAACAATTAAAATAATTGATATTATAAATACCCAAAAAAATATAATATGAAACTTTTAATGAATTAAACTAATTTTCTAGGATAATATGATATATTAGGATTGATTTAATTGACTTTGTTCGAAGTAATCAATCTGTTATGAGTTTCACAAAAATCAACTATTGAATAGTGTCAAAATTGACATAAAAGAGTTCTTAAAACAAATATTATATTATTAATTGATATTAAATTCCTAAAAATCTAAGGTTCGGCCAAGACACTTATATCATGATAGGTTCATCATTAATGGACCACTTGGGGGGTCCTTTGGATGTATATAGTAAGTTTATTAACCATATTATACAAAAATACAAAGAGACATTGTAAAAGTGAAACTAATTAACTTAGAGTTAATACTTAAAGATAAGGTTAATATAAGTACCCAAACCTGTCTAAATTATATTGGTTGAGTGGTTTTCGACCTATCCCCACCTTAACCTTTGAATAATCAACTTTAGAGCTATTAGAAACCGAATATGAATTTATTATAAATTAATATTTCAAGCTTTTCCAAGGGTGCCCCTCACCCCTCTTATAAAAGGGCACTCCTCCTTCTCATTTCTTCACACCTTAAAAGCCTTTTGGATAGGCCAAAATCTGCCCGAATACTCTCCCAACATCCCTCACTACAACCTAGAGGCCTTATTTTGATCAGAAAGCCAACCTAAGGAGCCCTTTTGATCAAATCAAAAGGAAGAAACCGAAGAAGAGGTAATGATTTCACCACCCTTTTCTAAGTTCATTTCTTCTTCCACTTCTTCTTCCTTTGTTCTTACCATTCTAAAATAATAACTCCAGTATCTCACATATACTGTGATGTTATTATAAGTATGGTACAACCATATTCAGTATTCTATCCACCCTTTGAATAACATGTCACCATACGTGCGTACGTACGGCTTACCGTCTCCACGTCGTGGTGTAATTGTTATTCAATATAATATTATTTGGATGGGTATAATAATGATGTGTAACTCATGTAAATAATAAATATAACATGTTAATTATTCTGTATATATGATATACCATTCATTTATATATTATTTTAATATCAAAAGAATGATATTGTCGCTCGTGCGTACGTACGGACTACCGTCTCCACGAACGCGATGAGATTCATTCTCCATCGTAACCATTCAAGTATAATTATCATTTGATGATTTAAAAATGATTTTTAAGGACTAGATATCATTCTGGATATGAATAAGATACAACAACCATGGCTTATGTAACAAAACATATAAATAAAATGAGTAAGTTAACACCTGAAACGACGATAATTCTAGGATATTATTAACAAATCAATGTTAAAAGATCATATATGATATCATATTAATATATATGATTCTTTTATAATTTAATAACAATTATTTCACCATTATACAGGAGGTTAACCTACCCCAACAAAGGAAAAGTACAAGGTAAGGGTTATTTCACAATCTCTTCATTATCCGAGGTTGTTTATACGTAATAATCTACTGGGATTTCTTTATCATCCACATCCATGTTTCTTCGAAATGTATTTCAAAACATATTTATTATTTACAAGAATATGGGTTAAAGTAATTTATACCCTTTTTTGACTTTTTATAAGAGGTTTATAAAGGAATCTTTCCGTCGTTTTCAAAACAAGGTCATTTTTAACCTTTTCGACAGAATTAAGATAAGAATGTTTTTTTTAACTTATACGGCGGGTGCGGCTAATTTCCGCCATTATAAAATCTTCAAAACTTCCCTTACAAGCTTATAAGAACATTTTCAAGAAAATGTTTTATTTTATATGGCTCTTAAATGATTTCATAAAAAGAAAGAGATATTTCTCTAAAAAAGTGTTTTGATTTCATCTATGTCAACATCCTTTGACGGATTTTACGCTTATTTGAAGTTGATTTATTATGATACAAAACTTCCATATTGTAATAAAGTTTTGTGATATGTTTGACCGTGGATGTGCCATTTATATAGCATTCATGGTTTATGAGTAATGTATTGACATTTTGTATGCTAGTTCCAATAAGAATGTTTATATTATATTTCAACCTTTACTTCATATGAATGTGTTGGAAAAGTATGTTCCAGGTTGGGGACTGGTTAAAGTAAGCCCTCCAGGTTGGGGACTGGTTAAAGTAAGCCCTCCAGGTTGGGGACTGGTAAAAGTAAGCCCTCCAGGTTAGGGACTGGTAAAAGTAAGCCCTCCGGTTTGGTCACCGGTTATTAGAAGGACTCCGGGTTGGTGTCCGGTTATTAGAGGCACTCCGGGTTGGTGTCCGGTTATTAGAGGCACTCCGGGTTGGGTTCCGGTTACAGTTAGCCCCAAGGTCTTGGGATGAGGCCTTGACAATGAAATTAAAGTTCAGCATTATGCATTCCAACATTATGAAAGTGGTTATTGATTTTTGAATGTGATTATTCGATTAGTAGAATATCCATGTGAAAAAGTAAATGGCATTATTTCATTTTATTTATGCCATACCATGTTGAAAGTTCATATTTAAAAGGCTTTTGTTTTAGTTATACATTGCCTTAAATGTTTATTCTTATTTATGAAAGTTTCCGCTATATTGTTATCCTTACTGGGCATTTGAGCTCACCCCTTTTCTATGTTTTATTTTTCCCAGGATGTGAAGAAGTAAGTTATGAATGACCTGCAGGGATTTTATGAGGGGTTAATAGTGTGGATTGTGGAAACATTATGTTGTTGTAGTAGTTTTTCATTTTATGATGTAATGTAAAACTTATGAATATATCTAGTGTTTCCAAGGCTACTAAACCAATCGGTCTTTCGAGATTTGATCTTTCTTGTGATCATGCCAATGTTATGTAATAATGCACCGACTCTGGGTAACTGGGGTCGGGGCGTTACAAACATTCTATTTTTTTCACTTTTTATAGGAAATCACTACAAATTTATATTTATCTTGATAGCTCCATTTGAAGTCAAAATCACAAAATATAAATATAACCACAAACTCCAGGATAATACGACTGGTCTTCCCATTAGTACGTAGGTGGAATGATGTACCCATCCCAAAATGGGTACCAAATTCCTCATGTATCCCTCTCTAAGACTGTAATATAAACCATGAATCACATTCATATAAAACCATTGAGGGTACCCCATGAACCTTGATTTCCTATTGTATCGATAAAAATAGCTACTTCCTAATCGAACATAGATCCCTAATAGCAATTATTTTTCTTGAGTTTTTATGTTGGTCAACAATCACCCATATGGAATCTTGGCATCTCACATTTTTCATAATGTTTTTATTATGTCAATAGATACAACATCCTATCTCTACACTGTGATCACAAGATACTGTAATAGTTCTTCCCTAACGTGAAGCACAGTCTCCACCTATTGACATATGAGACACCGTGTGATGAACACTAGAATGCTCCATCCCATGGATGCCCTCCAAAACTACAACAGCTGTTACTAGTACATATTTTTCACACCATGATGTACATACAAGGGGGAAGTGTGATACTCCATAATAACCTCCTATTTAAAGTGACTGAAACCATTTTCTTCCCCTATAAAAAAGAATATGTTCTACCCACCTTCATATAATCCATCCAGTGATTATTCTATGTATAAATTTTCAAGTTGAACCTCCTAGTCAATGAATCCCAACTAGGCCTCTCTCACATGCTGTAGAAGTTAGGGAGTCACCACCATTTATGGAATAAAATCTCCACCTTTCCCCTCCCTTATGATCACCTACAAAAAACCCAACATCTCATATGCCACCTCTACCAAGAATGAATGAGTCTTTCTGCCGAGGGAATTTTCTAGAATTTTTCCCTTCCTAAGAGTGTATTCTATCATGATGTTATATGCCTATAAGAAATCAAACTAAATATTATGTCTTTTTTCCAAATATATATGAGTGAATATATACCAAATAGTCTAGTGTTCTAATTATACGATAAAGAGATATCCCCAACGATATTTCATATATGTATTTATAGAGTATACTATTTCTTCGAACTCTAGGTTGTGAGTTGTATAGTAATGACCATGGGGTCTCAACATCCACATCATATATGTGATCATAAACTTCTTGTACACCAATGGGATGTAAATAATAGATATAGAGGAATTTAACAACACAACACCATCTATGATATCATTTGATTGTCTCAATAGCAGAACATTTTTCAACCTAAGCCAAAATTGTATGATGTCTCACAGAAAAAACTCGATCCAAATAAATGTATTCCCTTTTCATTTCATGAATATTTGAGGGAAATATACTCTATAATAGTGAATAATTAACCATTTTTAGTTCCCTTCAAATTCTAGAAAACTCAACATCTACAAAATGAATATCGTGGGAACCCAAGAAATCAGTGCATCAATCGATCCTGGGTCTACCGAAAAACCATTTTTATAAATGAAATTCCATAAAAAGTAGACATCATAAATCCAAAAAATTCACTTTGAGATCTTACCATAAAACTAGTGATCATATAGTATGTCGAGGACCAATCCTAAATTATTTTTGTGATCCTATTTTATTGTATATTAAATGGCTATGTGATCAATTGGGACAACCACCCAACTTCCATGTATATCTTGATGATATGGTTCATCTGAGTAATAATAATTATGCTTTAATTTTTCAAACTAAAAGCATAAATGGAAATAAATAGTGTCCATAGTGACATTAAAATTCCATATTTTGTGTTTCATCCACCCAAACCCTCAATTGGCGATATCCTGACATGAGATCAATCCAAAATAACCAACTCATGCCTCACAACTAGTAAATTATGTCATTGAAACTTAGAAAGGGGTACAAGTTCCTTATCATTTCCTGGTTCATGAAATATTTATCAACAAATTCGTTAATAACCAACCCATATTTTTCATGAATAAAACAAGAGTTACCATTTGGGAAACATTAGGTATATGAAATCCCTTATCTCGAAGGTCCTAAAACTGCCCCTTTAGCTACCACAGATTAGTATCTGTCATCCAATATTCTGTAGAAGTTATCAGTGTAAACATAGGGTGAAAGACAATTCATAAGTCCATCTACATCCATGTATGTATAGAAAGAATATACTTGGGAAATATATCCATAAATTCCTCCACTACCAAAGGAATATAGAGTCCTGAATATATCACTATACCAAGTTTCAATCTCTCTAAATTAGTGGTGATGATTTTTGGATCCGTTCTAATATGCCCCACTCACTAATCCATGAGTTCCCTCTCACCCACAAAGGAGAATACAATCCTCCATGTTTTTAGAAATATTAGTTAACATTGATGGTTTTCAATCTAGGATAAAACTAAGGGAAACAAATACATACCCGAGACGATTTCATAATGATTCATCATGATGACCAATAGGTTCCTTGTGAAACTCTAACCACCAATTTCCAGATCACACTACTGGAAGAGAAGATTAATCGATGAATCAGACTCTATAGGAACATCTAGCTATCACTACTGGGTTAAAGTCTCAATTAGATTCTCTAACCCTCACACCATGAAGAAATTAAGTGATGTAATTACTCACACCTATGTATATCAATACTATAGAAAGTGTATGACAAAAAAATCATACCTAGGATCATATTAGGTTCTTCTCATGGTCACAACCATGAATAGATAGGAAATGTATGCATCCATCGACCACTAGCTCTTTTAAAACTAGAATGGGAATCCTAATGGTGGTGGTGGGAGAATATCAAAGAATAATCCCACAAAATATCCTCCGCATATAGCTACATGATCTCCTCATCCTGAACCTTCTCCATAGGGGAACCCCATTCCACATGGAGGAAAAACCTGATAATGATGCAACCCACTTATGTGGCGGAAAATTTGATGTCTATAGTCTATCCTCTTTAAATCAGGTTGGTAAACCATATGACATGTAAATTATCCTATCACTTGCATAGCATCCCCAATATTTGGTATCAGTTAGTCATATATGTAAACCATAAACCACATATCGTTGCTACTGAGACCAGACATGTGCAGGTCTCCTATGATGAGACCCTACCAACAATTCCAAGATAAGGATTTTAGGAGAATCGTCCCCATGACACCCACTAACATATCTAATTTTTTGTAATTTCATTAAAAGGAATATCTTTATCATAGTGGCTTCTCTATAACGTAAACATATGTATTTCTTCAAAAAGGTATCACATAAATTACATGAACCTATATATAAGATTTGAAAATTTCATACTTCTATGAAATAGTTTTAGAAGATTGAAAATAATAATTGATCATAACCTTGGGAGATAATACTCCTAACGAGAGAACTACATGATGTCATACCATGAGAGATTCATCTCATAATGAGTCTTCATGACAAGATTACACTATTATTATAAATATCCATTGAAAATTCTAGTTCCAGAACAACCATTTGATCATTCAAGGTCTACAAGTGCTTAAATACTCAGATCACAAACTCAGTCCAATCCTCCACATCATGGGGATCTTTCTCAATATGGAACCTCAACGGTCTCTGAAATTGGAACTCATATGGAATGTTAACCCTACATGCATCATTATACATACTTTATGGTAATGTATTCTTCTAAATATCTGTTGTTTAATCTCCCTAACTACCTAGAGAAAATGTCTTCTAGGATGGACCTTGATTTGAGGCCATAACACTCTTCGAATCACCATCATTATCCTGAATAAGTAACAATGATGGTTGTTTTTTATAAGTATCCTGAATGGTGATAAATATTTAATATAGAAAGAATATCATATATGTATATAAGGGGATCTAACTCAATAAGGATAGTTGAATGATACAATCCTATATAATGAATATACCATTGTTCCCTACAACCCTTGTCTCGCATTACTCAATCAACAAGTATATTGTTAGATTCCTAGTAAATAGATATGTCTGCCACTACGCTAACAAAATGTTCCCTAGCCTAAAATATATACATGAAACACATTGAAACCATTCACATATCTCCCAAAAATACTAATATGTGTATAAATCTAAACACCTTCTAATGGAATAAACTCCACTAATACAACTCTGTAACCAACAGACCCACCGGGGCCTACATAGTTGGGGGAAGGTTGAAAATCACAACCCCTAACCCAACTCATATTGGTCAGGGGCTAGTGAATAGGATTTAGACAATATAATATAAAATTGGAGGCATTAATCTAGTCTATATTTATTTACAGACACATGTGTATCCATGATAAATAGAATTCAAATAATAAAATATAGAAATAACTTGAGTAAACCATGTGTGTAATTTTCTATATGTAATATATTAGTGCATAATTGCATGTAGCCAATTTATAATGGGGAATACTCATTCAAAAATATAAAATAATTTCCAACCTAAAAATAAATTGAATAAATGAATACTGAGATTTTTGGGATCTAGATATTAAAGCACAACCATCGTATGTGGCCTATGCACCTGAGTATCCCTATGCTCAACTGATATCACTACCAAATTGTCTTTCATCTTCATAAAACATGACATGTATGGGAAACACCCATTTTGGGATGAGTATTACCATACCCAATTGGATTCCATGAAAACAAAAAAGGTAGAAATGGAATCACATGGTGGTGGTTAGCTCGTCTCGAAGAAAAAAAATATCAATAATATATACATGCTCAAAAGAAACCCATATGATAGGGAAATGTGATCTCTTTATCACATTCCATCAAATGATATGTACCTTCTTATAGCTCAAAAAATCATAATTGATGGTCAGTATGTCAAGTGTCTACTAGAGAGAGTCATATGGAGGTCCCATACATTTCAACTGCTCCACAGCCCGGGGGGAACCTCTAATAGAGGATCCTTTCTATAGTATGATATGGGGGATTTCACTCAGTAAATATAATTCCCATGACCAGGTGAAATATTGGGTTTTTCTAAATATATATCGATAGAGGATTTGATATCTTTTATGTTACATGGGTCCCACTAAGTAGGAGGAGGATTTTCACCCAAGTACCATCGGGGGTGACACTCAGTTATTAGAGTACCCATGAAGTAGTTCCATCGGAGGGGAGCCGCTAAAAGGGTATATGACCCACACCGTAGTGCTATAGAGGTACCACTAAATATTTACAAAAGGTATGGGGTACTTGTACCATGGTGTGACATATAGGGTTTCCATACCCGACTTCTCTCTGATGAACCTATTAGATGATTACAACTTGATCAGTGTCACCTAAAAAAGTATCATGTTCTCAACACCTCACATCTATTATTATATGCCTTCAAAAAGGCTGCCATTAAATTCTACTTGAAAACACATCTATGCATGAACAAATTTTGGGCCAAAATATGAGCCTAGATGAAGAAGTTGCACAGGGAGGAAGTCCTTGAGAAAAATAAAAAATGTTTTTCAGGGGTCATAGGGTTTGTGGAATCACCTTTACTATTATATATTTCCACACATTCAATATTATTTTGAGGGACATGTAGAATTACATAGTGTGTAAGGGTATTACCTAACATGTTCTGGCCACCAGGGGCATGCTCGTGGGCTCCCAGCTGTTCCTGTGTACATCAGGCCATGACCGTATTCAAAGTAGTGCACCAAACCATGCATAGGTATGGAGATGTTATTGGTTACATATCGACATTCTCATGTACTATCAGAGTACTCAATGTGCCATCCCACATGTGGTCTAGGCCATGTACAGTTTCCACATGACCTAGCTACCGAGGGTGGGTAACACAACACATGGTCCCAACCACATAAAGTGTGATACTTATATATACTGAAATCATAACTTCCATTGTGGGGGGAATATACAAAATTTGTTCCTTGAATAAATTATATATAGTAGGGTTTTTTTTAAATAAGGTTTAATTTTTAATTCTCTTCCCCACATCCATTATGATACCATTTTTTCCTCTAACCATGCCAGAGATTCCTAATCTAGGTCATTTTGTGCCCAATCCACCCATAGGAGCTAGATTATGGACACCAGAATCCCACACGACATCTCTTATTGCCACCCCATCCTTTGGTTTCATCTCCATATCTCGAATCCAAGGAGATATCACCTATAACTTTTAAACCATCTCAATTCATCAAAAAATCAACATCCTAATAACCATTCCCTAGGCTTTCATAAATCATGGGATTAAATAGAACTTGTACCTTCACTGAAAATTCTTGTCATGACCCCATGGTCCAATAATGAAGAACATGAAGAATGGTGTTCATAAATGTAGAAAATATGGTATAAAGTTTATTTTGATTGGAAATCAAGGACAAAGATCAAATTATTGGGGAATTTATTGGTTTTATCAATTGAAAAATAATGTAACTTGACATGAAAATTTAAGTTATCTAGTCAGGCTCTTGGGAAGTGTGTGAAATCGCTTATCAACATGAAGAAACTTTTTAGTCCATTCCCAAAAAATTTGATTAGGGTGGAATTCCATAAAAAGGGATCTACCTTGATTTGGGATTAGATATTAGTGATAATTACGTTCTCCAATTCTAGATATGATCTATTGAATTTGAAACCTCATGATGCACCAATACCTGATTGTCTATAGCCCTCTGATCTCATCCCCCTAATAAAAAATTCATAAAGATCCTCTCTATTATATAATGTTTTATGTTGATAACTCTATATAATTTTTATAATGAGTTATTTATAGTGGTAATAAGATCATGTAAATATTAAAAAAACTAAAAAAAATCAATAATTTATTTTAATGAAATCCACCACCAAGGATTCCTTCAACCCGATGTCAAGTACAATCCAAACCTAGGTCACACCTAGGGTAAACCCCACATTATAGAATAAAATGTGGTCTTATAATTTTCAATACAAAACATTGATTGTGAGGTATTATACATTTCATGTATAACTACATTCAAATGATATTTATATATTTAATATTTTTTTAATATAAATACCAAAATCATCAGACCTCATAATCTAATGTCATCATAACACATGGTTTTGAAAATATTCCTTACAAATTTTCAAATTCTTATAGGGAAAAATTATATTCAATACATTCCTCCATCCTTTATGGGTTTTTTCAAAGAAATTATCAATATACTGAAGAAGGTGGGTGTACTTAGTTCGCGCCTGACTCTCTCACTCCTAAGATCTCTCTTACATGCTACTATGCTGCTAAAACACATGAAACAAGGGAATGGTACATCCTCACAGAATCCTATCTTATCAGCCCTCTATTTCTACTAGCTACTATGTGAAGGTGGTTCCATCTTCGATATTAAGCTCACACTACTCTTGAACTTTCTTTGGATCATGCACATATCTCTATAGTAGTTACACATAGAAGACTCCATGCACTAACTCCAACTATGGTGGTAATGATAGTTGGTATGAAACCTTTACAGACCTTGAAATGATATCAAATGGTCTGATGAAACTCAGATATAGAATTCAACCCTATCCAAAACACAATATTCCTCTATGTGGGTAGACTGACTAGAAATCATGCCCCCTAAATGAACTCGAAGGGCCTATGATGTTGATCTGTATATGATTTATATATTCACTCGTATAAACTCATATGATGCTGAGTCAGTTGAACCTTATCTATCTTATCTAGAACTATATCTATGAAAACTAAGGATTTATCTCCAATATAAGTCTATAATAGAGGTAACCAGTAGGGTATCCCATACATGTCCTCAAAATGTGTAATGTCGATTGTTGATTGTTATATGTTATAAGAAAAAAAACCTACCAAAGAAAAGTGACCTCCCTACTAGTAGTTTTGGTGTAAAATGATGTACTCATCCTCATGTGGATCCATAATTCCTTTTACAGGACTCTCTAAAACAATAATTTAAACCACACACATATATTTCAGTGGAATTCTTGACAATGAAATGCATAACCAGGAATTCAGAGTTTGATTAGTGACATCAAAATGTTGTATTTAGAATATTAACCTCACAAACCCTCAAACAGAGGTAGTTGGACATAATATCCCTCTCTGAGAACCAAATAACGCAAAAAAACTAGTAAACATGGTGATTAATTCATAAAAAGTATTACATTTTCTGTATTATTACTTGGATATGTTAGTCATAATCAATATAAAGCCTCAGGCTCACATCTACCTTTTGGATGAGCAATAATGCTGATACATAGGGGGACACACTGGGTATGATAAATCTCTTCTCGTGAAGGACATCTATCCACACCCTCTACTCCCAAAGCTCAGTAGGGGTGCTCCAATATTCTATATATAATATCTCTATAATCTTGGGGTGAATGTTAATTCATAATTCAATCTCTCGACTGAGAGGTAGTGCTAGAAATTCATTATGTAAGACATCCATAAAGTCATCTGATACTAATGGAAAACTTATTTAGGAATATGCTATTTCATAGAGGGACAAACTCATCATCTTAGGTATTATTGGTATTAGTTTCATTCTTATAAGACCCAATAAATCATCCAAGAGTTCTCTCTTACCCAAATAATTTAATCTCATCCCATTAGTGTGAAGACATATGACTCATCTGTGATGACTATCAGTCTAGGTTCAAACTATTGAAATTAAATACATTCTCAATATGATGTCATATGGTTACATAATGAAAATGAATAGGTCCCAGGATAAACTCTCTCCACTAACTGGTAGATCACACTACATTTAGATAAGATATATCGATGAGTCTCTCCCTGTAGAAACCTAAAACCTTAACTGGTTGGAGAAATATTCACCTAAAATATCTAACTATCACCACAGTTATAAGGAAATCAATGCATGTTTTTTACATATGTATGTCAACACTAGATAAGGAGTATAATAATCATATATTCTAACTTTCAACATCTCTTGTATGTCCTAGTCAATGATCTCAAAAGAAAGAAACTACACGTGGCCCTGACCACAAGCTCCCTAGGCCTGGAATGGGCCACCTAGTGGTGATGATGTAGAAATTTGGTAGAATTATACCCCACCAATTGATCCCCCCTTTGGAGCTACACATTATCGTCGACCTACACCACCTCCCTAGGGGCCACTACTGCCACACAGAGGAGAAACCTAATAATAGTGGTTCTTCTTTTGTGATGTTTCATCCTCTTCTTACCTACTCTATTTGGCATGTTGGGTCAGAAAATCATGTTCCATGTGACCTCACCTATCACATGAATAACATTACCCTTCTCTAGGAAACATGGTCCTCTATGCGATGCTCATGCCACATGTCCACATTACTGTGTTCACCCTTGTATTAGTATGCAATGCTAAGACCATGTTGAATGAAACCAACTAGATATTGAAGATGAATAATCACTATGATGACCCATGCAAGCTCCAACTTACAATAATACGAATAAATGGAAGATCCATGTCACCGATTCATGCTCTAGCACTTCAGCGTTTGTTGTAATTCAAAAACGGACCACACTAACATGGATGTATCTATGGAGAACCTACTCGAACATCCACGCCCAAAAGTACCCATAAAACACCATGTTTATGGAGTATTGTGTATGGTCATTGACCCTCACTATATACTTAGCAACATTCATTCTACCTAATTGTAGCTCAATAATTTCATAGATCTAAAATGATCACAATCCCAGGGCATAAAAATCCTCATGAAATAACATTAGAAATTTTAACCATTATAGATTAATCTCAACATGATTCGGCATGACTTGAATCCACATGTTCCCTACTAGTACATGGAAATGACTGGATTCTAGCACAACCATCTAACATGTTGGGGTATGTACGATCCTGATTACGTAGATCACCCGCTCATGAAAATCCTCTACATCATAGGAATTTGCCTCACCACAATAGCATGAAGGTATCTTATGGTATAACTCACAAAGTATGCTAGGCATATCTACATTATAAGCCTTCCCTTCTAGTACTATCTATTTTTCGATAAGATAGAGTGTTTACCCCAATATGTTTTTAATAAATAGATCATTATATGAAACTTTAATTTAGGCCTTATCACTCATCATATCATCATCCTTATCTTGAATTGGTTTCCTTGATGACTATTTATATAAAGACATCATAAAAGTTATAATGAAATACAATGAACTGTTAAGAATATATATGTGGGGATCTAACACAAGAATGATATTGAAGTGATTTAATCATGTATTATTCATATACTTTAATTCCATAGAACACGTGTCTTGGTATTCCAAGTTGATAAGATGGTAGTAAGAGTCCTGGTGAATGGATATGTTTCCTGTCACACCTAAAATGGGTTCCCTAGCCTAAGAGTCACACTCGATACATATTGAAACTATATCCCTATTTCATAACTAGTCCTAATAAGGGGACATCTCCATACACCATCCCTAGGAATGGACTCATATGATACAAATATAAAATTACCTGACCAAGCAGGTACTGCCTGGCCAACAGAAGCACAAGAGGTCACAACCCAAATCCCTCATAAAAAATCATAAGGGCTAGTGACATGCAACGTAAGGTAAAATATAAAATTTTATAACATTTCATAGTGTTCTTATATACACACACCTAACCATCTCCACACAATAATATAATGTTAATACTAAAATACAATAACATCTAGATTAAAAAATTAAACTAACAACCTCTAGGGAATACATCAGAGTACGAAAGAATACATCCAATGTGTAAGTGAACAAATACATGGCCAACTATAAAATATTTTTGATCCTGATAAAGACTAGATGAAAATAATACTGAGAGATCTCGTCTTTAGATATCCATGCCCGACCACTACAAAAAACATAAGAACCTGAGTATCAATCATCAATATCGATGTCAATAGAAAATTAACCTGTTTTCTTTATAATACATGACATGTATGGGAAAACCCATCCTGGGGTGATTATAAACAAACCAAATAGGATTCCCAAAAAATAACAATTAGGGAAGTAGAGAGATATAATTGAATTCCTCTCAACCAAATGAAATTGGGAAATAAAACCCTATATATATATTTATATATCTATAAGAAGAAACAAATAAAAGATATCCATTGAGGATATATTTTTAGTGAATATAAATTGATAAATGTGTGATTATTTAGATTAAAAGTGGAGGATTATTTTTAATAATTTCCAAAATACAGGGCTTAGATATATAGGCTGTGTAAAAAGAAAAACCATTGGATTTACCATGGGGATTTCACATGTTTTAGGACATTTAGGTCACATTTTAAGACATTTCATCACAAAAGAACCTAGAATAATATTATATTAATTCCTTTGGCATTAAAGATTAATGTTTCAATAAAATAATTTTTTTAAAGTTAAAATTTCTATTTTTGGCACTGGAATGTAAATTATATGTTTTGAAATTAATTAAAATATATTAAAATATATTAAAATACGTGATATTAATAAAATAACATATTTAGGTATTGGAATTTGATTAATTAATTATTACATTTTTATGATATAATTATGATGTTAACAATCATACCCACAAGCCAAACAATATTTTTACTATTTATAAATAATAAGGCATTTTGAAATTTCTATGAAATTCACCCTAACAAAATTTGGAAACGATGATATCAAAAAAGGTTTTTATTTTATCATAATAATTCTATAAATACGATAATTTTATGTTTTCATTATAAAAATCCTTATTTATTAAAACAATATTAGGTTGAAATTTATATTAAAACATACAAAACATAAAAATTTTAATAGACATAAATAAACTATTTTATCATTTATATTTATGTAAGAGTGCTTTTAAGATAATATTTCATTAAAATAAAATTTTATCACAATACCATTGTTTATTATAAAAAAATTTCTACATTTCTAAAATGTACACCTTATGTCTAATAATCAATTTTTCAAATTTCATATCAATTTTAAAAAAATATTAAGAAAAACTATTAAAGGAATAAAAATTTATATATAAAAAATAATTATTTTGTATATATCTAAGGAATGGACATATAACCCCTTATAACACCCACATACATCGTAAGGGTAAGGTTTGAATTGTTGATATGTTCATTAGGTGGCTTGACTAATATTGATTGATTGATATTTTCAACAACATGAACATCCCTCAAAAGGGAATTCTTTCTAGATTCACTAGTTGAATCTTGTGTTGGTATTAGTCAAGGGAAAACCCCAGCGACACAACTACACCCCGAGTTTTGAAAAATGGGATTCATACAGCATGACTATACTAGTTAATGTCATCTCCTCTCATTTATACATTAATTGTCCTTTTTCATTTATAAATATAATCACTAATTATAACGCTAAAATTATTACCAAACATATAGTTTACAATGGTCATATTAACAAATGGTCATATAGTGGTTGAATCTATGTGGTCACATTTCCATTTATACTCTATAAATACTACTTGATTATTAAGGTTATATGGTTTTATTATGTAAAATAAAATAAAACTCATTTTCAAGAAACAAATATCAATTAAAATGTCTATGTAGTTACATTCTTCCCCCATTATGAAAATTTTCACCATAATCTCAACAAATTATCTATATTTGGAAAATTTGGGGTACTTCAATCTCATTGTCTTCTCTAGTTCCCACATTACTTATTCATATTTACATTTCCTCCACAACAATTTGACAAGGTGGGTAGTCTTGTTGCATATTAAATTTTCTCAACAGTCCAAGATCTCCTCCAAATTCTCCTCATAAGAGATTTCATGTTCAAATTATACCACAACTATATTACTTACATGTGAAGGATCAGGTATGAACACTCTCAAGAGTGATATGTGGAATACATAAAGAATTTGATCTAGATTTACTGTAATTTCATTCTAATATGACACTACACCTTTGTGATCAATGATTTAATAGTGGACAATGTAACTATGTCTAAGCATAACTTTCTTCAAAAACCACACGAATACATTCCATGGTGATATTATTAAGAAAATATTATCACCAACATCAAACTCCATGTACCTTCATCTATTGTCATCATATCGCTTTGGCATACTCTAATAATCCTTAATATATTATTGGATTTAATTAACCTTTTATTCATCTCTTGAACAAGATTGGGATGCATAATTATTCTCTCACAAATTCATTTCAAAAGTAGGATTTCTACATCAATTAGTGTATTGAGCCACCATTTGATTAATTGAACAAATTTTTTTATTGTGTGAGAACACAACTAATGGGAGGTGTTGACCTCATCCCCCATTAAGAACTATTGTGTATGTTCCTAGAATGTCCTTGAGTGTCCGAAGAGTCATTTTAGATTGGATATCACTTATCAGGTGATGGTCCATACTAAAATTCAATTCAGTATTCAAAGTATATTGATGAATTATCTTAAATTTAGATGTGAACCTTGTATAAAGACCATAAATAATAGATAGTGGATCCCCCATGAAGCATAAAAACTTCCTTTTTGTCAATATTGGAGTGTTCTTCAAGAGGGATGTATTCCAAAATAGAAATTAAAAAAGGAAGTATTTGTGATTTAGTCAACTATAACCCATATCACATTGTCTCCTTTGGATGTTCTTGGGATAAAAGTCACAATATCCATAGTGATACCTTCTAACTTCCATGATGGTATAGGTAGTGGTTTCAATACCTGTTTAGGATGTTTTCACTCCACATTCACATGATGAGACCCAATTAACCTCGAAATATAGTCAGCAACATCCATTTTCATATTATCCAACTAATAATGATAATTATGGTCCCTATATATTTTCATGATTCTAGGATGTATAGAGAATTTAGAGCTATGAGACTCATTTTTCAGTTCTATATTTATCTCTAGAATAAATGGAACACATATCCTAGTAATAAATTTCAGTACACCTTGTTAATCAAAATTGATCTCATGAAACTTCCAATTATTCACATCCTCTATCTTATAGTGTAGCAATGGATACTCCCTTTGATATTTATATATATTAACTTGTAATGATGTTTGAGAAATCATTTGTGATAGGATGGATGATTTCCCTACCCTCATGATTCACATGTCCAACCTCACTAGTTTCAAGAATAATATATCTCCTGGAATCCTCATTATTTCCAACACAACACAATATTTCCTTCTTAATGCATCAAAAACATTGTTTGCGCATTTGAGGTGATAATTAATTGATCTGTCTTTGTTTATAAGAAGTTCATTGAAGTTATTTTTTATCATGTTCAATTACTTTTTGTGAAAAAATAATTAAAACATTGGTGATATGTTTATATGTCACATTTCACACCATAAAGATACTACCTTCATATTTTTAAAAGAAAAAAATAATCACAGCTATCTCTTGGTCATGTGTAGGAAAATTAATTTTATAATTCTTTAACTATAGAGATGCATAAGAAATAAAATAGTACGTTTTCCTGATGATACACCCCATCCCTTTCGAAGATTACTCACTAAAAATAACTAATCCTTTTCCAATAGAGGGTAGAGTTAACACATATGTAGTAACCAATCTCTTCTTCATTTATTGGGAAAATTATTCACATTCCTTAATCAAAATGATATCATCCCCTTTTCGAGATAACATGTTTATTGGGTTATATTTTCCTAAAAATTCATTCACAAACCTCGTATAATATCTTATTAAATAAACAAATATGTGATTATTAGCTAGTTTTGTAGGATGAGGTCACTCATCTACATCCATTGCCTTGGCAGGGTCAACTGTGATGTTTTCCATGGATACAATATTCCCACAAAAGGAAACTTATTTAAAAAAATTCACATTTTATGATTTTCCAAATAGTTTCTCCTTTCCTACATTTTTAACATAACCCTTATATGATCCTTATTCTCCTAAAGAATTTAAAAATATATCATCATTTCATAAAATAAAAAATCAAAATATTTATCTAGGCAGTCATTGAATACTATATTAATAAAATCAATAAATATAGTAAGATAATTAGTCAAAATGAAGGTCATATCAACAAACTCAGTATGACCAGATATTGATCAGAAGGTAGATTTTGGAATATCTTCTTTCATTAACACGAATTGATGATAACTAAATGAATGGTCAGTCTTAGAGAAGAATTATGCCCGAATAAGCTGTTTAAATAAATCATCAATCATTGGGAGAGTTTACTTGTTCTTTACTATGATCCCATTATGTTCTCTATAACTAAGTAATAGCCACATTGATCCATTTTTATTCCTCACAAATAAAATAGGTTCTCTCAGAGGAGATACACATGGTCTGATGAAGAACTTACCCCAAATATCTTGATGTTGTTTCTTTAATTCCTCTTGATCCACATAATCCATTCTATATAGGGTCATTGATATCAGTTTCGATAAATTTATAGGTTTTATGGATAAATACACCTCTATATATAGGTGAGGTCTATGTATGTAATCAGGAATATGAAATGTATTCCTAAATGACGGGAATGGTTTTTATTTTTATACTTTTACTTACTTCTCCGTTTTCACCAATCATCTCCATAAAGAAGGA